>JAIOJX010000001.1:121748230-122948230 GCA_022376925.1 Tragulus kanchil | reverse complement strand
GAGTCCTCCATGGTGAAGCTCTTCAGAGTTGGTCTCTCCTCTCCATGCCATCCCTGCTCGGAAAACTCTCTGATGGCTGAACACCCGCCTACAAGCCTTAAGGGAATTAACTCTATTTCATACCTGGTTGAGCTATTCAGACATGCAGAAATTCCTGGGCAGACCTTGCAATTCTAAAGTGTGAGCTAAGGGATTTTTCACAGAACCTCATTTGGCTAAACTGATTGTGGCCATCCATCTGCACTCTGAGAAATTGTTTGGAAAGAGAAGTGACTGAACTAAACTTATGCTGGATTTCTCCATCAGAAGAATCAACTTCCTTACTCACTTCCCAGGCGGGGAGGTGGACAAATTGCTCTAGCTTTTTGATCTTCACTCTCCTTTTGTGTTAAGTGGCAGTAACCATTTTGCTGATCTATATTTGAAGATCATTTTAAGTATTTCAGACACTAACCCATTTGAAATTATTTTGAAAGCTGTAAGTGCCTTCCAATGAAAGACCATGTTGTCATTTCTTAGTAGTTGAAATCATAATATCAGAATAGCTAGACTTAAAGAGTGAACATTAATATTTGTCTTAAAGTAATGTGACAAAATATAATACTAACCCAAATCATGCAACTTCTATTTAAAGGCTTCCATACGTTTTTTTTTTCGCCCTGTGAAAAAATCAGGAGATTTTATTTGATATATTTTGACTAATGAAATTAAAGGGACACATGAATAGGCGCTATAATGGTGAAATCTCAAATGAACATCTATTAAGCATCTGGTTTGTGTCACGCAGAGGCTCGAGAGTTAATCCTTGTGGAAGTAAAGGCATCTGCTGTGCTCAGTCACTCAGTCATGTCTGACTATAGCCTGCCAGGCTCCTCTGTCCACGGGATTTCCCAGGAAAGAATACTGGAGTGGGTTCCCATTTCCTCCTCTAGGGGATCTTCCCAATCCAGGAAATGAACCCAATTCTCCTGCATCTCCTGCATTGCAGACGGATTCTTAAATGGCAGTTGCCAGTTTGTAGTTAGCACAGTGCTTGTTTGAGAGGAGAGTGATGTATTAGTTAAAAGCCAAAGAGTGATATTTTTAAAAAAGCTAAAGGAGGAAAAGAGCTATGACCAAAACACCGTCTCTGTCTTTTAGCATTAGGTTCCACTGTGTGTAATAGAAAATGATGACTGCAAGCTAATAGTAATAATTTGAAAATAGTAGTTTCAAAACATAGAAGTTTCTGTCTCCTGTAAAGAAAGTCTAAGGTTTGGGAGAAAAGGCTTGGATGGATGCTGTAGTCATCAAAGGACCCCCAGCTCCTTCCACCTTTAATTCTGTCATTTTTGTGAAAAGCTTTGGATCATGAGGGCACCTTATGTTCTAAAATGGCCTGTGAACCCAAGGCATTGACCTCTGTATTCCAGAGAATAGGAAAAGAGTAAAGACTTGCTAAAGGCATGCATTGTTTTTTCATTATCACAATTTTTATCTGTGGCAGATTTTCACCAACGCATTTGAAAGAGTGGCTCCATCCATACAGTTATTAGACATCAGATTACCTTTCAGAAATTACTTGTACATTACAACCACTGTGTTGACAGAAAATAAAATATAAAGCAGTTCAGCAAGGGAAAACATGTCTTATCTGTTAAAAAGTTGGATTTGAGAACATGGCTGAGATACCTGAGTGTATATTAAAGAAAATAAGAATAAAAGTAAATAGCGAAGAAATTAACTATTATAAAACTGCAACTATAACACAGAATTAATATAACATGAACTTTTTGAAATTTCTAATAAAAAGTCTATGTAGAATCCAATAATACATAAGTAGAACTATGCATACAAAGGGCCACATTTAAGCTGCATTGTTCCCAGCTTTAAACAATTTTCATCAAAGTCTCACTGAATTCTTTCACTGCAGTCTCATTAGCCAAAACTGAATCACATGGCCTCACCAGGTTCTTCGTGGAGAAATGAGTCTCCTAATTGAGCACCTGAACTGCAAGAGGGATTGAGATACTGACGTGGAAGCGAAGGTAGCAGTTGGGGAGCCTCTAGGAGAATCTGCTGTACTGTCCCCCAGATAAGGAACACTGCCAAGTTGAGATAGGATGCTTGAGGCAGTCTTTATTTTTCCAAAATATTTACAACCGAATCAACGAAAATATCTCCCTTTAGGACTTTTGGTTTACCTACTTTTGGTTCCATTTGCTGTGAAATTCATCCAGGTCAAGGAGAGATGTAAAATCAGAAGATTCACATTCAGCTTGTGAATCACTCACTAAAGTCCTTACATTGAAGGACTCTGCAGGAACTGGCCTGTCATATCACCTATTCTTCCGTTCATTTCAGACATACTCGAACTTGCCAAACCAGGCATCTCCCTGGGGCTCTGTTTTTATATCTGTAGTCATCAAAGGACCCCCAGCTCCTTCCACCTTTAATTCTGTCATTTTTGTGAAAAGCTTTGGATCATGAGGGCACCTTATGTTCTAAAATGGCCTGTGAACCCAAGGCATTGACCTCTGTATTCCAGAGAATAGGAAAAGAGTAAAGACTTGCTAAAGGCATGCATTGTTTTTTCATTATCACAATTTTTATCTGTGGCAGATTTTCACCAACGCATTTGAAAGAGTGGCTCCATCCATACAGTTATTAGACATCAGATTACCTTTCAGAAATTACTTGTACATTACAACCACTGTGTTGACAGAAAATAAAATATAAAGCAGTTCAGCAAGGGAAAACATGTCTTATCTGTTAAAAAGTTGGATTTGAGAACATGGCTGAGATACCTGAGTGTATATTAAAGAAAATAAGAATAAAAGTAAATAGCGAAGAAATTAACTATTATAAAACTGCAACTATAACACAGAATTAATATAACATGAACTTTTTGAAATTTCTAATAAAAAGTCTATGTAGAATCCAATAATACATAAGTAGAACTATGCATACAAAGGGCCACATTTAAGCTGCATTGTTCCCAGCTTTAAACAATTTTCATCAAAGTCTCACTGAATTCTTTCACTGCAGTCTCATTAGCCAAAACTGAATCACATGGCCTCACCAGGTTCTTCGTGGAGAAATGAGTCTCCTAATTGAGCACCTGAACTGCAAGAGGGATTGAGATACTGACGTGGAAGCGAAGGTAGCAGTTGGGGAGCCTCTAGGAGAATCTGCTGTACTGTCCCCCAGATAAGGAACACTGCCAAGTTGAGATAGGATGCTTGAGGCAGTCTTTATTTTTCCAAAATATTTACAACCGAATCAACGAAAATATCTCCCTTTAGGACTTTTGGTTTACCTACTTTTGGTTCCATTTGCTGTGAAATTCATCCAGGTCAAGGAGAGATGTAAAATCAGAAGATTCACATTCAGCTTGTGAATCACTCACTAAAGTCCTTACATTGAAGGACTCTGCAGGAACTGGCCTGTCATATCACCTATTCTTCCGTTCATTTCAGACATACTCAACTTGAACTTGCCAAACAGGCATCTGCCTGAGGATCCCTGTCCAGGCTGCTCCACTGGGCCGGCAGGCTTCTCACACCGTTAAGTCTTCGCTGAAAGTTACCGTTTTCAGTAACACCTACTAAGGTATTGTGATGGATAATAAGAAAGACAAACTTGGTTTTTGTCCCAGTTTCTGGCAGGGAGCTCCTAAACCTTGGAGGAGGAGAGTGAGAAAGATGTCTCTTGTTATGTTAACGAGGTGAATGTGGGTGAGCCTCCTGGGGCTGGGGGCAGGGTGCAAGGGAACTGACCTATGATTAAAGGAATGGGACTCAGCCCCGCCTCCAGGAAAAGGAGAGAGGCTGGAGTTCGAGTCAATAGCCAATGGCCACTGAAAATAAGGTCATCAATCCTGTCAGTGCGTTGAAGCCTCCAGAAAAATCCAGTAAACAATATTGGGAGAACTTCGAGGTGGGTGAACACATATTGTTGTGTGGATAACAAAATGCGAGGGCAGCAAGGAAGCTCAGGGCCATTTTCCAAGTTCTTGCCCTGCACACCTCTTCCACTTGTCTGTTTCTACCTTATATCCTTTTATAAAATCAACCGGTGATTTGGTAAGTAAAATATCTCTCGGAGTTCTGTAAGCCACTCTAGCCAATTAGTGAGACCTAAGCAGAAAGTCACTGAAACCTTTAATCTCCAACTAGTCTGTTAGGAGCTTGGATTTGTGTCAGCTTGGATTTGTGTCTGAATGCAGAATCTGCAGGAGCAGGCTGGTAAGACTGAGCTCTTAAACTATGGAATCTGATGCTGTCTTTGGTAGTTGCTGTCAGAATTGAGTTGAATTGGAGGACACTCAGCTGATGTCCTGAGGCTTGCTTGTTGGAGAGGAACTGTGCCCCCATATTGAAACTGTCAGAATCCTTAGTCTCTGCTGATTCAGAGAGACAAGGAGTTTGACCACCTTTTCTTCGTAGTGTTGAGAATAGTTGAAACTCCACCCCTCCAAAAACAAATAATGGCCCTCTTCAATTTTTCAGAGTCTGTTTGTAAATTGAAGGCTCTACATGGGTCTTTGATGGATTCTCTCATTTCATCTTTCCATGAGATCATTTTTCCACCTGTTTCATTATGAAGGGAGGCAACTGGGCTTTTCAGAGTGTAGCTCTGAAGAAAAGTATCATAGATTTTGGCTGAGAACTTATGTGCATGTATCTATTAGTAAAAATGGGGCTTCCCAGGAGGCTCATTGGTAAAGAAAATGAAAGTGTTAGTCTCTCACTTATAAATAATCCTGTTTTAATGCAAGGAGACTCTGGAGACATGGGTTCAGTCCCTTAGTCAGGAAGATCCCCTGGAGAAGGAAATGGCAACCTACTCCAGTATTCTTGCCTGGAGAATCCCAGGGGCAGGGGAACCTGGTGTGCTGAGGTCTATAGGATCACAGAGTCAAACATGACTGAGCATGCATGCACCACGTTGCTAAAAATATGCTCACATGGAAAACGGGTATTTAAATATGTAATGTATTTGTCTCCAAAATTTCACACTGTTCTCTGTTCTCACTGTCAGTTCTTAACATTATGTTAAGATGTTGTAAAATCTTTTTTTTTTTTCAGATTCTGTATTCCTCGTAACTCTCATTATAGATACCCCCAGTGATGTGTGTGCATATGAATTTATTTTACCTTTTTTCCCTTCTTTATAATAACTTGCCACAATTGAGTAACTTCTCCTTCCTTTTTTTTTTTTTTTTTTTTGGCCTCAGTAATTTATCTCTTATTTTCTTTCTGGATCCATGTCCCATGTCTTCCTTGAAATTTTGTCAGGATATTTTTTTCTTGTCTTTTCTCACTAGACTCGACCATTCTCCAGCCATTATATCTTGAGATACTATGTGAGCTCTGTTGAACTGGTGTCATGATATTCTCTCAGTAGAGCGTTCTCATCTCTGCTGAGTCCTCTTGTCTAGTGGAAAAGATAATTAGGCCAAGGCAAGCCAGGCCAGCATGCAAATTACAGAACCATGAGCAGCAAGAGCTGCTGTATCTGAAAAACTAGAGAAGGGCTTTTTCTTTACAAAGCAAATGCAAATAGCTTATTTCTGACTTTAAACCTCCTTTTAAATTACTGTTCCTCAGCGAGAGGCAATTTTCTAAAATTATATTTTATATAACTTTAATATGATGTACAGGTGGAGTTTGATGTATGGCCATGAATGTGTTGCAGATATTAAACAAAATTTGTCCCATGAATTATAACGCAATTCATGACAAAGCATCAGTACTATCTTGATATCATTTTTTTTAGACAACTAGAAGAGAGCAAGGGCAAGTGGTTAAGAAACTTTGTCATAATCCAGAAAAGGAGCTGTTTTTTAAAAAAAAAACATGTTTTAAAATGGTGGATAATTGCTTTACTATGTCGTGTTGGTTTCTGCCTTACAAGATGTGAATTTGACATAAGCATACATATGTCACCTTCCTCCTGCCCCATCCCCCATCCCACCCGTCCAGGTTGTCACAGAGTACCAGACTGAGGTTCCTGTGTTCCTCAGCAGCTTCCCACTAGCTATCTAAATGGAAAATGCCCATTTCTCAACAAGACATTCTTGTTGGTGCTCTTAACCATTCTGTGTCTGCCATTCTCATCTTTCTCCCTCAGGCCTTTCTTTTAAGCAAGTATGCAAAAAAAAGAAAAAAGGCCCAATCTCAGAAATGGAATATCAGTTAAAAGCAAAGCCTATTTTTAATATTAATATTCATTTTCTACTGTGAAATTGACATAACTTTTTATGTCCACTCATAAATGTTGAAGCAGGCCCATGATTCAGCACCGTTAAATCACTTGTAAATTACCACTTGATGAGGCTAAAATTGCAACTTCTAAAAATGCACTGCTGTGCGGGCTTCCTGTAGTTCAGTGAATTACCACCTCAAAACGGCCTTCTGAGTTGCCCAGACGGTCTGGTCAGACATGACGAATGCTTGATGGCCTCGGTCCTGGAACTCAAGTGGCAAGGCTCCTCGCCCAGCATGGATATAATCATCACCACTTTGATTTTGACTACAGAAAGTGGAGTCAAGTGTTTAAAAAATGTAATTGTGTGATGTCCCTCTCATTTCTTTAAAACACCAAAACATGTATTTGTCATTGTTGCTTCTAGTCAAGCTATACAAAAAGAGGTCAGTGACGATGTTGGGTTTCTGTGCCCATTGTAAGAGCTTATTTTCTATTTCCCATGCTTTTGCAAAACTGTCTGCAGTGGGTAGAACAAATGAAGCAAATAAAGGAGAGAATTAAGCCTTGGCACATGTCAAGACAGTAAGATGTTTTATTTCTTGTATAGGTGATATACTTGTAAAACAAAATAGCAACAGAAAGCCTATGAGTTCATGATAGAATGGCAAGATTGCTATTCTGGTCCAGTTTGATTTTGCATTAGTTGTCATTTTTGTTTAATCTTTCCTATAATACTTTATAAATTTTATAATTTTATGTTGGTCTACTGTTGATTAACAATGTGTTAGTTTCTAGTATACAACAATATGAATCAGTTATACATATTCACGTACCTATTCTTTTTCAAATTCTTTTCCCATTTATTACAGAATATTGAGTACAGTTCTCTGTACTATATAGTTGACCCTTGTTGGTTATCTATTTTTAATACAGTAGTGTATATACTTCAATCCCAAACTCCCAATTTATCCCTTCCTGTCACCTTGCCTCTTTGGTAACCATAAGTCTGAATTCTGTGAGTCCATTTCTGTTTTGTAAAGAAGTTCATTTGTGTCAATTTTAAAGATTCTGTGTATAAGTCATGTCATACATTTATCTTTCTGTGCCTTCATTTAGTATAATCATCTCTAGGTCCATCCATGTTATTGCAGATGGCATTATTTCATTCTTTTTAATGGCCAAGTAATATTCCATTATGTATATATACCACATCTTCTTTATTCATTCTTCTGTCGATCAACATTTAGGTTTCTTATGTCTACTGACTGTAGATGGTACTACAGTGAACATTAGGGTGCATATATCATTTCTAACTATGGTTTTCTTTGGATATGTGCCCAGGAGTATGAATTGTAGTACCATTTGGTAGCTCTGTTTTTAGTTTCGTAATGAACCTCCATACTGTTCTCCATAGTGGCTTTTACAATTTACATTCTCACCAATGATGTAGGAGGGTTCCCTTTTCTCCATACCCTTTTTAGCATTTATTATTTGTGGACCTTTTTATGATTCTGACTGGTATGAGGTGATGTCTCATAGTTTTGATGTGCATTTCTCTAATAATTACAAATACTGAACATTTGCATGTGTGCCTGTTGGCCATCTGGTTATCTTCTTTGGAGAAATGTCTATTTTGATCTTCTGCCCTTTTTTTTCACTGTGTTGTTGCTTTTAAAGCCTAGTGATAAGAGCATCTGAAAATTCAGCAGAAGTGTGGTTTCTGGTATAGAACAAGCCCTTCACTGGCCTACATAGATTATGGTTTTGTTGTCCAGCAGTGTACTTCTGAATATACACTGAATGTTCCTTTAATGTTCCTTAGGCTGACATGTTAACATATTCACGTACCTATTCTTTCAAATTCTTTTCCCATTTATTACAGAATATTGAGTACAGTTCTCTGTACTATATAGTTGACCCTTGTTGGTTATCTATTTTTAATACAGTAGTGTATATACTTCAATCCCAAACTCCCAATTTATCCCTTCCTGTCACCTTGCCTCTTTGGTAACCATAAGTCTGAATTCTGTGAGTCCATTTCTGTTTTGTAAAGAAGTTCATTTGTGTCAATTTTAAAGATTCTGTGTATAAGTCATGTCATACATTTATCTTTCTGTGCCTTCATTTAGTATAATCATCTCTAGGTCCATCCATGTTATTGCAGATGGCATTATTTCATTCTTTTTAATGGCCAAGTAATATTCCATTATGTATATATACCACATCTTCTTTATTCATTCTTCTGTCGATCAACATTTAGGTTTCTTATGTCTACTGACTGTAGATGGTACTACAGTGAACATTAGGGTGCATATATCATTTCTAACTATGGTTTTCTTTGGATATGTGCCCAGGAGTATGAATTGTAGTACCATTTGGTAGCTCTGTTTTTAGTTTCGTAATGAACCTCCATACTGTTCTCCATAGTGGCTTTTACAATTTACATTCTCACCAATGATGTAGGAGGGTTCCCTTTTCTCCATACCCTTTTTAGCATTTATTATTTGTGGACCTTTTTATGATTCTGACTGGTATGAGGTGATGTCTCATAGTTTTGATGTGCATTTCTCTAATAATTACAAATACTGAACATTTGCATGTGTGCCTGTTGGCCATCTGGTTATCTTCTTTGGAGAAATGTCTATTTTGATCTTCTGCCCTTTTTTTTCACTGTGTTGTTGCTTTTAAAGCCTAGTGATAAGAGCATCTGAAAATTCAGCAGAAGTGTGGTTTCTGGTATAGAACAAGCCCTTCACTGGCCTACATAGATTATGGTTTTGTTGTCCAGCAGTGTACTTCTGAATATACACTGAATGTTCCTTTAATGTTCCTTAGGCTGACATGTTAACATACTTAACCATTAAACTGCTGTTCATGTTTTATTCTTCGTCATTATCATAGAGGATTTTTATTGATGAGTATTCTACTTTTAAAATACAGCTAAAATAAGTATGGTATAGGAGTTCTTTGGTTATGAACTGATTTGTACTTGTTCTGAAAATTTTTTTTAAAATGGGAAGAAACAGAATTGATATATCTTAGAAAATTCAAAATATACATTAGTATTGGCTTAGCTAAAAGCTCAGTTTTAGATGCATGCATTTCTATATGAATACTAATGTTCTAGACAAGTTGTGTTTACAGCCATTAATCCATCAACAAGCTGTTCTTCTCTGTACAGTTTCAGTGATGTATATCTGTAAGGTTTGATTTTTCCAGAATCCAGTAGGACCTTGGAGATTTGGAGTACAATATATTTAGACAGAAAGATTTGCATGATGAATTCATATTTTCTAAATTTAAGAAAACCTTTCTTGTTCTATAATCTCTTCTAAAATTCATGTGTGCATTGAAAACAGTGAAATTCCTAGAAGAATTCTAGAATATTGTAAGATTCCACAGTGCAATTGTGAATAATAACATGATCATGGAGTACAGCATATTAAATGTCAAAAGAATGGCTAGAGGGAGATTTTACAGAGGATAATGACCTCTTGATGATCAAGACCAGTTCTGCCAGTACAGGTTTACACAAAAAGATACAAGGTCACCTGAGAAGTTATTTTCTAGATGCATCAATGAGGGTTTCTAATAGAACTTCGATGTTGAGCTTTGCTGCAGATAATGGGGGATACATTCTTATCGCTTACTCTGACTCTATCCATCCAGTACAATGTGAGACCTCTGGTCTCAGCCTTTCCTCTCATATTACCTCATCCCTTCCTGTTATAACCCGGCAAATTAACAACAATGTTTGTAAGGCTAAGAGAGGTTAAATAGCCTGTGGAAGTTAGCCCAACCTGTATGATCTGCCTCAATCCAAAGCTTGTCCCCTTTACTCTCACCACACAGAGGAGAGCTTTTTATTTTATGGCTTTTAGCGAACCATTTTGCATCTAAGATGCGTGTCTCTCTCATCTTTGAAATCTTTTACCTGGCATCTTTTGTGAAATTATGCCATAGTAATAAACAACGTTCAAAGTCTTGTTGACTTATAAAAGCAAAGGTTGAGTCTCACTCCAAGCCACTGTGGGTCATCTCTAGTTTTCTATCTTCAATATTTGATAAAATATTCCAAACCATCCTCCATTTTTGTAGATAATATTCTGTTTTAGAATTGTTAGGAGAATTAGAAGCACGTTCAAAGGAATGTAGCCCTTGCTCCTGTTGTTCAGTCACTAACTCGTGTTTGATTCTTTGTGACCCCATGATCTGCCCTAGCCCTGTCCTTTAGTATCTCCCGGAGTTTGCTCAGACTTGTGTGCATCGAGTTGTTGATGATATCTAACCATCCCATCCTCTGCTGCCCCCTTCTCCTCCTGCCTTCAGCCTTTCCCAGCATCAGGGCCTTTTCTGATGATTCTGCTCTTCACATCATGTGGCCAAAAATATTAGAACTTCAGCTTCAACATTAGTCCTTTAAATGAGTATTCATGGTTGATGGCCTTTAGGATTGAGTAGTTTGATCTCCTTGCTGTCTAAAGGACTCTCAAAAGTCTTCTCTAGCACCGCATTTTGAAAGCATCAATTCTTTGGCACTCAGTCCTTTTTATGGTCCAACTCTCACATCCTTACGTAACTGCTGGAAGAAGTTTTGACTATAAGAATCTATGTTGGCAAAGTGATGTCTCTGCTTTTTAACACATTGTCTAGGTTTGTCATAGCTTTCCTTCCAAGGAGCAAGCATCTTTTAAGTTCATGGCTGCAGTGACTGTCTGCAGTAATTTTGGAGCCCAAGAAAAGAAAATCTGTCACTGCTTCTACTTTTTCCTCTTCAATTTGCCATGAAGTGATGGAACTGGATGCCATGGTCTTGGTTTTTTTCATATTGAGTTTGACGCCAACTTTTTCCCTCTCCTCTTTCACCCTTATCATGAGGCTTCTTAGTTCCTCTTTGCTTTCTTCTATTAGTGTGGTTTTATCTGAATATCCCTTTTCCAGAATTTATCCCTATGGATCATCAAATTTGAAGCAAGTCATTGATTTATAGAGAAAAAGAATAGAGAATGGATATCATAATTTTTTATTGTTTAATGTGGAATCTTAGATACTGAACCTTTGGGGGAATTTATGAACTCTGCTGTGGTTAAGACCCTTATATTTGACCATAGGATTAAACCCATCATGACCAATTTTCTACACTTACAGATCCCTTAATGCCATTCGAGAATATAGTCAAATATTTGCCCACTTTCCATTTTCCTGTCATTCAATAAACCTAAATTGACAAAGGCACTCTCTTAAATTGGAGTTTGCTTAGTGCTCAGTCACATCTGGGCTTTGGCAAGTGAAGCTTTTGAAGTATTCATCTATTAGAAAATCAAATTAAAATTGAGTCCATGTCTAACAATTATCAGGGGAGGAGTGGTATACTTTTCTGTTGCTATTATTGTTAGCCATGAGAGGTCTGATGCACCAGACCCCAAAACATAACCAATAGGCCAAAAAAAAAAAAAAAAAAGACCACAAATAAATAGTGATGATGACATTCAGGAAATGGAACTCTCTCCTTTAACATCACCCTAGGTGGAAGTCTGCAGCCCAAGACCAGTTCACCACATCCTCCAATGTGGGTCATAACCAATTATGTCACTAAATATACAGTCTATTGCCTAGTAGTTAGTGTTTTGAGTCTGTATGAACAGCGTGTGTTTGACATGATCACCTCTGAAAAACAGCAAATAGAACCTAAGGAATCTAGCGTTAGAAGGGCTCTGTCACATTCTCTTAAATTCCTTTTTTTCTGTCTAATACTGTCCAGCTCTAGGTCATCCTCCAACTCTAAAGGATGAGCAGAGGAGGAACAAAATGTGTTTGATTTGAAAAAATTATATAATCCCAAACTTGGAGGCCTTTCTCCTCTCAGAAGTGATGATTGAAGAGAAGGATGTAATGAGGTTGTCTTTAGCTGTATTTTGCTTGGTGGGTTAGTGTCCTGATGGCCACATGGCTCCTAGCTCAGCTGTGCTGATGGCTGAATGTCTTGCTGACACAAAGCAGATTTGATTGTAAAAATAGTCAAGAAAGAAGCCTTCCAAAGTGCTAAAATGAATGTTTCCACACCTGTCTTTTCAGTGTCCTTTGTTCCTAAAAGCAGACGTGCTGCTAGATTTCAGTTAGGTTTTCTATGTTCATTTGAATCATCTTTGATGATAAGCTTCTGATATTTGAAGACTTTACTTAATAAACATTTGTTTGGGAGAGGTATGAGCTTTAAGATGAAAGAAGAAATAGGTTGAGTAATAAATACAGGGCCTTAGAATGTGTGATTATGGCAGCATGTGTAACTGTTGAGAACATGCTGAAATAAGGAAAGGAACATTTAATGTAGAGAAAAACTTTTTGCAATAAATCATTCTTGCCATGTCTATCTGAAAATACAAAAGCCATAGAGTATGGAAGGTATTTTGTGTTGGATTGGAAGCCAGGGTTCCACCCCTGGGCTGACCCATCAGCTTCCTGTCCTCATTCTTTCTCTGCAGAAAGGCCACTAGACAGTAGCATTCTCTTCCTGTCTTTGTTTCCAAAAATGGGAAGAATTATGTATGTGAATCTATGTGTGTGTGTGTGTTGCTATGGAAACTTTCATGTGTGCCTGCTCCTGGGAAGCATGCTTCATTTCTTGCTCACTCAAAAATACTTATGCTGTAGCCCTAAGGCAGTTGGAAATGTCCATGTGCAGGCTTCTGGCTAGTATACATTGACCTTGGCCATTTTAAGTGTCTACGAGAGTTTTACCTCCAACACATGCTCCATTGTGCCTGGCCAACTTGTGCCATGCAATCTAGGTTTTAAATCACATTTCCAACATGGTGTCCCTTTATGGCTGACGACTACATTTCATCTCAGGCTGAAGGGATCAAGTGGTGAAACTCTCAGTCTTTAAATAAAGTATTAGTCTATATGATGTCTCCTAAAATAAGTGTTTATCTCCTGAGAATTCTTCCTTCACATTTTAATAGTGGAAGACCACTCTAATTGACATTTTAATTGCTTATCCCTGTTGAACCAGCCTTGCTTCTGGGAAATTGTCCAAATGTTAGGGCTTCATTTTTACTCAAGAAGTAACTGGTCTACAGCTGACATGGGCCTGGTCTGACTTATCAAAATAGTTTCCAATAAAATTCTAGTTTATGAGCCATCAAGCAAAATCATCTGTTTCTTTTAAGAAATGAACAGTGTATGTTGGGTTTCATCCAGAAGTATAGTGCTACTATGGATTTTTTTCTTTAAATTCTTTTTATTTATTCAATTAGTTAATTAGGCTGCACCAGGACTTGGTTTCCATATCTAGTTCCCTAGAGAGGGACCTTTCCCCGCCATGTTGTGAGCACAGAATCTTAGCCAGTAGACCAACAGGGAAGTCCCTAGCACTACTTTGTTTTAATTAAGATGACAGGTCACACATTTTCATGGAACATTAAGTGAATCTGTTTCAGGTTGATGCAAACAAGGGTAAAGAAACGCATGCTATTGTACTTAAGATCCTTTCTATCTATAGTGTCTAATGGAGGGATTTGATTTTATTCTCAGTGAATGATTGAAATTAATAGTAAATTATTTCTACCAAAATCAGAGGAAAAAATCCTAGATCAAAATCAGGACATGTTGAGTCCCTTGTGTTCCTTTTGCATGATACAATTTCTATGTACTTTTGTATTATATACTAAAAAGCACTGGTGTGCTCTTTCCGTTTCTTTTCTGAAAAGGTCTGTTTGTGTTATGACAACCACAAATGAAATTGAATGGATCAAAATAAAATGAGTGTAGATGTGAATCAGTGAATTTGTAAGAATGAGTGAATTTTGGTGAATTAATCAGAAATCCCATTTATTACAGTTACCCCCCCTTCCACGTGCACATCCTGTTTGCCTTTGGGGAAGTATGAATTTCATCTAGGGACTGAGTGATTTGAAGGAGCATTTGCCTTGCTTTATTTTCAACAAATGTGGGTAAAATGTTTTTTAGTCAAGAATAAATAAGTGGTTTTTCCAGCTATATCTACCCAAGATGGTATCAAAAGCTGCAATTATGTTTTAAGGCTTAGAATTGGCCACTCTAATTGACATTTTAATTGCTTATCCCTGTTGAACCAGCCTTGCTTCTGGGAAATTGTCCAAATGTTAGGGCTTCATTTTACTCAAGAAGTAACTGGTCTACAGCTGACTTGGGCCTGGTCTGACTTATCAAAATAGTTTCCAATAAAATTCTAGTTTATGAGCCATCAAGCAAAATCATCTGTTTCTTTTAAGAAATGAACAGTGTATGTTGGGTTTCATCCAGAAGTATAGTGCTACTATGGATTTTTTTCTTTAAATTCTTTTTATTTATTCAATTAGTTAATTAGGCTGCACCAGGACTTGGTTTCCATATCTAGTTCCCTAGAGGGGGACCTTTCCCGCCATGTTGTGAGCACAGAATCTTAGCCAGTAGACCAACAGGGAAGTCCCTAGCACTACTTTGTTTTAATTAAGATGACAGGTCACACATTTTCATGGAACATTAAGTGAATCTGTTTCAGGTTGATGCAAACAAGGGTAAAGAAACGCATGCTATTGTACTTAAGATCCTTTCTATCTATAGTGTCTAATGGAGGGATTTGATTTTATTCTCAGTGAATGATTGAAATTAATAGTAAATTATTTCTACCAAAATCAGAGGAAAAATCCTAGATCAAAATCAGGACATGTTGAGTCCCTTGTGTTCCTTTTGCATGATACAATTTCTATGTACTTTTGTATTATATACTAAAAAGCACTGGTGTGCTCTTTCCGTTTCTTTTCTGAAAAGGTCTGTTTGTGTTATGACAACCACAAATGAAATTGAATGGATCAAAATAAAATGAGTGTAGATGTGAATCAGTGAATTTGTAAGAATGAGTGAATTTTGGTGAATTAATCAGAAATCCCATTTATTACAGTTACCCCCCCTTCCACGTGCACATCCTGTTTGCCTTTGGGGAAGTATGAATTTCATCTAGGGACTGAGTGATTTGAAGGAGCATTTGCCTTGCTTTATTTTCAACAAATGTGGGTAAAATGTTTTTTAGTCAAGAATAAATAAGTGGTTTTTCTCCAGCTATATCTACCCAAGATGGTATCAAAAAGCTAGAACAAATTATGCTTTTAAAGAGGAAGCCTTTTAGAATACAACACAAAAGAAATATCATGCAGAAGCAGCAAAAAGTAACAGCAGGATTGCACGGAGTGGATGTGTAACAAAGAAGCTGGTAGGGAGGTGTCACCCTGCAAGATGAGGCTCCCATCAGTATGACTGATAAAGAGGCTTATTGTGTGTCTGTGTTCAGGCTCTATGTTGAGTCAGGGTGATAGCAGTACTTGCCGAAAAGGGAAAATGTCTATTTCAGCGAAGTTGTTTAACTTTCAGAGACTGCTTATATACTCTGGCATGTGCCTGACTTGGGGACTGCAGGTGACAGATATGCCTGACTGGGGCCAAGTCAAATCCTCTCATCACTCTCTTACTATGAGATCCCAATCTTGAGTCAGTCACCAGGCAGACACCTGTTCTTTTCCTCCCATGATGGGAGTATAGAGTTTTCTGGAGAGACATTCATAGAGGATGAAATGTTCTAAAAGCCCTCGTTGACCTTTTAAGGAAAGATGTGTTATGAATATGCTTAAATCTGCTGGGATGACACTGCCTGTATAGGACACAGGACACACAGGATGGGAACATGATTAAATCTAAGTCCTTTAATATTGCTGGTAGAATGCAGCCAAACATGAAGGGTGAAAGTAATGCCTTGGTTCTTTAAGGAAGGTTCCTTTTGTGTATTTCTTTATTTTCTGCTGTACTGGGTCTTCGTTGGTGTGACTTTTAGGTAATGGGCCCCATGTGGTTCTCTAGAAGTTTTGTCACTGTGTTTGAAATCATGACAACCACAAATGAAATTGAATGGATCAAAATAAAATGAGTGTAGATGTGAATCAGTGAATTTGTAAGAATGAGTGAATTTTGGTGAATTAATCAGAAATCCCATTTATTACAGTTACCCCCCCTTCCACGTGCACATCCTGTTTGCCTTTGGGGAAGTATGAATTTCATCTAGGGACTGAGTGATTTGAAGGAGCATTTGCCTTGCTTTATTTTCAACAAATGTGGGTAAAATGTTTTTTAGTCAAGAATAAATAAGTGGTTTTTCTCCAGCTATATCTACCCAAGATGGTATCAAAAAGCTAGAACAAATTATGCTTTTAAAGAGGAAGCCTTTTAGAATACAACACAAAAGAAATATCATGCAGAAGCAGCAAAAAGTAACAGCAGGATTGCACGGAGTGGATGTGTAACAAAGAAGCTGGTAGGGAGGTGTCACCCTGCAAGATGAGGCTCCCATCAGTATGACTGATAAAGAGGCTTATTGTGTGTCTGTGTTCAGGCTCTATGTTGAGTCAGGGTGATAGCAGTACTTGCCGAAAGGAAACTGTCTATTTCAGTGAAGTTGTTTAACTTTCAGAGACTGCTTATATACTCTGGCATGTGCCTGACTTGGGGACTGCAGGTGACAGATATGCCTGACTGGGGCCAAGTCAAATCCTCTCATCACTCTCTTACTATGAGATCCCAATCTTGAGTCAGTCACCAGGCAGACACCTGTTCTTTTCCTCCCATGATGGGAGTATAGAGTTTTCTGGAGAGACATTCATAGAGGATGAAATGTTCTAAAAGCCCTCGTTGACCTTTTAAGGAAAGATGTGTTATGAATATGCTTAAATCTGCTGGGATGACACTGCCTGTATAGGACACAGGACACACAGGATGGGAACATGATTAAATCTAAGTCCTTTAATATTGCTGGTAGAATGCAGCCAAACATGAAGGGTGAAAGTAATGCCTTGGTTCTTTAAGGAAGGTTCCTTTTGTGTATTTCTTTATTTTCTGCTGTACTGGGTCTTCGTTGGTGTGTGAGCTTTTCTCTAGTTGTGGCATATGGGGGCTACTCTCTAGTTGCAGTGCATGAGCTTCTCATTACGATGACTTCTCTTAATGTAGAGCTTCAGTAGTCGTGGCATATGTGCTCTAGAGCACAGGGTCAGGAGTTGTAGCGCATGGGTTTAGTTGCCCCTTTTGCATGTAGGATCTTCCTGGATCAAGGATCAAATCTGTGTATCCTGCAGGAGGATTCTTTACCACTGAGTCACCACGGAAGCCCAGAAATACTAATTTTGGAAGGAATTCTTAACAAACATGGTTATTATCTTCTTTAAAATTGAATTGAGGGCTTCCCCTGGTGGTCCAGTGGGCAAGGACACCGCCTTGCAGTGCAAGGGGCGCCGGTTCAATCCCTGGCCTGGGAAGATCCCACGTGCCGCGGAGCGGCTGGATGGATGTGTCCAATTACCGAGCCGGAGCTCTGGAGCGCATGAGCCCAGAGCCGGTGCTCTGCGGACACAGAGGCCACTGCGATGGGAGGCCCACAGGAGCCAAAGAACAAAGACGGATGAAAATAGAGAAATGAAAGACCAATAGAAGTGACCCGCCCGCTCCCCTCCCTCCCCAACCCGACCCCCGCCCAAAATAAATAAATAAATCTTAAAAAAAAAAAGTAATGTTACATTAAAAAAAAAATTGAATTGAGTCACATCATTAATTTTTAGTAACCCAGACATTGGGTACAGGGTTTCAGACCTAAAACTTTGGTGATATGTAGGAAATAAAGTGAAAGTGTTAGTTACTCAGTCATGCCTGACTCTTTTGTGACCCCATGGACTGTAGCCTGCCAGGCTTCTCTGTCCATGGAATTTTTCAGGCAAGAATACTGGACTGGGTTATCATTCCCTTCTCCAGGGCGTCTTCCTGACCCAAGGATCCAACTCGGGTCTCCTGAATTGGCAGATGGGTTCTTTCCCACTGAGCTACTAGGGAACATGATTAAATTAAGTCCTTTAATATTGCTGGTAGAATGCCCTTTTGTGTTCTTTAAGGAAGGTTCCTTTTGTGTATTTCTTTATTTTCTGCTGTACTGGGTCTTCGTTGGTGTGTGAGCTTTTCTCTAGTTGTGGCATATGGGGGCTACTCTCTAGTTGCAGTGCATGAGCTTCTCATTACGATGACTTCTCTTAATGTAGAGCTTCAGTAGTCGTGGCATATGTGCTCTAGAGCACAGGGTCAGGAGTTGTAGCGCATGGGTTTAGTTGCCCCTTTTGCATGTAGGATCTTCCTGGATCAAGGATCAAATCTGTGTATCCTGCAGGAGGATTCTTTACCACTGAGTCACCACGGAAGCCCAGAAATACTAATTTTGGAAGGAATTCTTAACAAACATGGTTATTATCTTCTTTAAAATTGAATTGAGGGCTTCCCCTGGTGGTCCAGTGGGCAAGGACACCGCCTTGCAGTGCAAGGGGCGCCGGTTCAATCCCTGGCCTGGGAAGATCCCACGTGCCGCGGAGCGGCTGGATGGATGTGTCCAATTACCGAGCCGGAGCTCTGGAGCGCATGAGCCCAGAGCCGGTGCTCTGCGGACACAGAGGCCACTGCGATGGGAGGCCCACAGGAGCCAAAGAACAAAGACGGATGAAAATAGAGAAATGAAAGACCAATAGAAGTGACCCCCGCCCAAAATAAATAAATAAATCTTAAAAAAAAAAAGTAATGTTACATTAAAAAAAAAATTGAATTGAGTCACATCATTAATTTTTAGTAACCCAGACATTGGGTACAGGGTTTCAGACCTAAAACTTTGGTGATATGTAGGAAATAAAGTGAAAGTGTTAGTTACTCAGTCATGCCTGACTCTTTTGTGACCCCATGGACTGTAGCCTGCCAGGCTTCTCTGTCCATGGAATTTTTCAGGCAAGAATACTGGACTGGGTTATCATTCCCTTCTCCAGGGGGTCTTCCTGACCCAAGGATCCAACTCGGGTCTCCTGAATTGGCAGATGGGTTCTTTACCACTGAGCTACTAGGGAAGCCCATAGGAAATATGTACAGGTTGATAGACTGGGTATTTACAATTAACATAGATTAACAAAAAATAAGTTTCTTCAATCATTCCTTTTCTTTCTTGCTTTTTTCAAATAAATATTTCTCGGCAAAGTATCTCTTCAGGAAGAAATCTCATTCTCAGAGGTCATGATTTTCAGGTTGAGCTAGACTGACTTTGTATAATTACCTTCTTGAAGCTAAGCTCTGGCAAATATTCAAGATAAAGCAAGGTGATGAGTATTTCAAAGGCAACTTAAAATAAGCTAATGAGGAGAAGAAAAAAATCTTTGAAGTTATTTCAAATATATTATCCATTGTTGGATTATAATTGGATGCCCAAAGCAGAGAAATATGAAGTCATCTATTAAGTCAAAATGTGCACAAATGTCTCAGGTATTACTGGGTGTCCATTCTCTCAGTCAGTTGACATGGAATCTTGGGAATGCTTCTGGCTTTTGTGGTAAAACCTATCCGTCATTTAATGGGTTACCAGTTGGTTCAACATCTTTAAAATGGAAATTATAATTTACCCTCCATGTTCTGATGGTTAGGGTCAGATGAAACAGTTTTTAAAGGCAAATCTGTGATCCAGGATACCAATATAACAAATATCACTACTGTAGCTTTACTGTCTACAAAGAAGCCATTATTTTGAAATCCAGCAAAGAGCCATTCGTAATGGAGCCATGATGAAAACCAGTGTATCAGTGATGCTAAAGCTCTGCCTTCATTTATTGACAAATAAGAATAATTATCTCTGAGAAGAGCAGATGGGATTTGACAGTACCTATAGCACAGTTGAGAATACAGGCAGAGTCCAAAGTACATGTGAACTCCAGATTTGTTTGGCCACTATTTAGGCCAGGGAGCAAGGAGATCTGTTGTTGCCTAGTTTGTGGTGCTCGCTGTTGAATGTTTCTTCAGGAGAATTCTGATCTTCCTTTATTTGGTATCCCAGAACCCTGGGAGATTGGAGATGGCAATGCACATAGTTGAGGACTCATTGCTGTGGTTTCATCGACTTCTAAACTGGTTTACCTGAAAGTGAGGGAAGGACAACAGTCTGTCTGAACTTGGCCTTCTTCATCTCATTTAATTCACCCACAGTCAATGGAGAAGGGACTTTTCATTTTGCAATAAGAAACTAAAACTTAATTACATGCCAAAGGCAGAGCACAGACTCAACACACTCTCAACTGCCCTCCTACTACTTTTCTGTTCCCTCACTCTAGAACGGGGCTTCTAGTTATGAGTTTACATGGAGCCTGAGAACACAAGTCATGGAGCAAGGCCATGCGCAGGCTCCTTCTGAGGCGTGTTTCCCTATTAATGATTTGGAAACCTCACCTTGCTGTGGTGTCAAAAACACCTGCTGGGCAGGCCTCAGTCCTTTCAACTAGCTTGTTTTTAGCTGCCTCACTGCACTCAGAGGCAAATTCTGAATCCTGAAAGCTCCTTGCGATGAGGAACAATGTGTTAGACACCCTGAGATTATTGTAAAGCACTGCTTATCATTAACAATCAGTGAGTCAGTCTTACAGTCTTGTTAACAGATATTTATCCAGTGATCCTGCCTAGAGGTAGAATAGTCCAACGAGTATAGCTATTTCTCTTCAATGGTATGATTATTTGATGACATATCCACAAAACATTTTTGATACTGCTTTCATGGCATTCGAAGAAGAAGAGTTTGTAAAGTGTTTTCAGGTTTAAATGAAATTATTAGGGAGGTAGTTATCTCAACCCTAGAATGTTGACCCCATCTCCTCCAGCCCAACCAATGTATGACTAGTGCCGTCATTTATTGACAAATAAGAATAATTATCTCTGAGAAGAGCAGATGGGATTTGACAGTACCTATAGCACAGTTGAGAATACAGGCAGAGTCCAAAGTACATGTGAACTCCAGATTTGTTTGGCCACTATTTAGGCCAGGGAGCAAGGAGATCTGTTGTTGCCTAGTTTGTGGTGCTCGCTGTTGAATGTTTCTTCAGGAGAATTCTGATCTTCCTTTATTTGGTATCCCAGAACCCTGGGAGATTGGAGATGGCAATGCACATAGTTGAGGACTCATTGCTGTGGTTTCATCGACTTCTAAACTGGTTTACCTGAAAGTGAGGGAAGGACAACAGTCTGTCTGAACTTGGCCTTCTTCATCTCATTTAATTCACCCACAGTCAATGGAGAAGGGACTTTTCATTTTGCAATAAGAAACTAAAACTTAATTACATGCCAAAGGCAGAGCACAGACTCAACACACTCTCAACTGCCCTCCTACTACTTTTCTGTTCCCTCACTCTAGAACGGGGCTTCTAGTTATGAGTTTACATGGAGCCTGAGAACACAAGTCATGGAGCAAGGCCATGCGCAGGCTCCTTCTGAGGCGTGTTTCCCTATTAATGATTTGGAAACCTCACCTTGCTGTGGTGTCAAAAACACCTGCTGGGCAGGCCTCAGTCCTTTCAACTAGCTTGTTTTTAGCTGCCTCACTGCACTCAGAGGCAAATTCTGAATCCTGAAAGCTCCTTGCGATGAGGAACAATGTGTTAGACACCCTGAGATTATTGTAAAGCACTGCTTATCATTAACAATCAGTGAGTCAGTCTTACAGTCTTGTTAACAGATATTTATCCAGTGATCCTGCCTAGAGGTAGAATAGTCCAACGAGTATAGCTATTTCTCTTCAATGGTATGATTATTTGATGACATATCCACAAAACATTTTTGATACTGCTTTCATGGCATTCGAAGAAGAAGAGTTTGTAAAGTGTTTTCAGGTTTAAATGAAATTATTAGGGAGGTAGTTATCTCAACCCTAGAATGTTGACCCCATCTCCTCCAGCCCAACCAATGTATGACTAGTGCCGTCATTCCAGTCACTCCTAAAATATGCCCTAGGAAAGAACAGTCCTATATTTAAATAAGGGGCTTGAACTGTAAAATTTATAAGGTATCAAAAGCACATTTTTAATATGAGAATTCCTCATTAAATGTGTCACTTTAACGCATTTCCCCTCCTCAGCAAGAGCTAATTAGAAATTAATGGTGAAGCTGCTGCAGCATGTAGCTCTTGAAAACAGTACATATTTCTTAGATTTGAGTCTCCTTTTGGTCATATATCAGACTGCTCATTTGCAAAGTAGAGTAGTTGAGTGTTTGCATTGGTTTTGTCCACTTGCTTTCAAAGGTCACTCACATGCTGGGCCTGGACTCCCTTTAGTAACGTCATCAACAGCCGGGCTCAGGATCCTGGTTCAGAATGTGGTTTAAAAGGACTTAATTTTATGCAGTTATTTCTTGAAGAAAACCTGCCAATATCTAATTATTGAGTTACACATCTTTCAGGGAATATTGCCCTTTTAGATAATTCCTGAGGAAGCTGGATGATTAGATAATTAGATCAGTAGGGTAGGACCATTTTTTTCTTTCTCTTTTGCTAAGATTATATGAAAACTTCATATTTATACACTTCCCTTTTTACTGCATTGTCAAGAATTATTATCCATCCTGTATAAATTTTCTTTATATGGACTGATATGTGTGCAGAAGAGAATTTGTTTATCGATTAAAAGGGCCAAGAAGAGTCTTGGCAGAGTTGTCGTGTTTTCTTTGATTTTTCCTATCTCCAAGCAGAAATGTAAAGAAGTACACATTTGCATTCCCAGAAGAATGCTAAAACCGGTCCTTCCCTAGGGAAGGTCTTGAAAAATTGAAGCACTCAACAGCCTGTGGCAGGGTAGAGAGAGACAGGTGCATAGGAAAATGTGCCCAGGCTCTTGGCTTCCCCTATGCCCTTGGCAATGCCTGGCCCAGAGAGAATGTGCTGGCAATACCATCATGCCTCTTGGGAACATGCATTTCAAGTTTCAGATGAAATGATGTGCATGACAAGTCCCTCAGCAGGCATTTCCTGCTCACAGGGCAAAGGTCTCCAGTAGGGCAAGTTCTTGGTTCCCATGTAGGGAGCCTTCCAAGGTCAAGGGCTGTGGGGCACAGGCCCTACAAAACATAGGTCAACAGCTGGGGAACAGGAGGTAGTAATCTTTTTCTTTAGCCTATCAAGAAAGAAATAGTTTAAAACAAAAGAAATATAGATCCAGAATATATTTTAGAGAAACCTGCTTTGAAATGCTTGCTCTGTCCGCTTAGCAGGTAGATTAATTTGGACAAGTAATCTAGAAGTTTTAAAAAATCTTTAAAGTGTAGAATATGAAGTCTAAAGACCTAGACACACAAGTAGTTTGGTGATGATACTGTTACATTTTTCAGCACCTTTTTTCCCCTCTGTCACAATGGGGAGAGAAGGAGAGAAATGGCCAGGAGTTCCTTCAGTAACCAAATTATCAAATGCCATTGAAGAGATCTACGTAAAACCATTATTAATACAGGATGGGAAAAAGGAAACCAGTGTGGTGCCCTCTAAGGGAAGCATATGAAACAGAGAGTAAAGTTAAAAACAAAACAAATTTATGTTTCTTCCCCTTAGTGCCTCTCCAGCATAAAACAGCCACAGATTTGAAACTGCATATATAAAAGGTAGTGGTCTCAGGAGATGAGTCACCCTTTTGTTAAGGGGAGAAAGTTAGTGAGTGAGAGGCCCAGAAGGAAAGAATGGGAGACCTAAAATATAAGAATCTGGACCTATTGTGATCTAAATGACTGATGTATTTAAAATAAAATTGTATATAGCAAGGTATAAGTTTCCTGTGTACAGCATTATAATTTGACATTTTGTACATTGCAGAGTGATCCTGACTAAAATTTTATCACCACATGTTTGACCCTTTCACTCTTTCAGCCCCACCCTACCCCATTCTCTGTAACTATTCATCTGGTCGCAGTATACTATTTTGATTATTCTTGGCTTCCCTATGCCCTTGGCAATGCCTGGCCCAGAGAGAATGTGCTGGCAATACCATCATGCCTCTTGGGAACATGCATTTCAAGTTTCAGATGAAATGATGTGCATGACAAGTCCCTCAGCAGGCATTTCCTGCTCACAGGGCAAAGGTCTCCAGTAGGGCAAGTTCTTGGTTCCCATGTAGGGAGCCTTCCAAGGTCAAGGGCTGTGGGGCACAGGCCCTACAAAACATAGGTCAACAGCTGGGGAACAGGAGGTAGTAATCTTTTTCTTTAGCCTATCAAGAAAGAAATAGTTTAAAACAAAAGAAATATAGATCCAGAATATATTTTAGAGAAACCTGCTTTGAAATGCTTGCTCTGTCCGCTTAGCAGGTAGATTAATTTGGACAAGTAATCTAGAAGTTTTAAAAAATCTTTAAAGTGTAGAATATGAAGTCTAAAGACCTAGACACACAAGTAGTTTGGTGATGATACTGTTACATTTTTCAGCACCTTTTTTCCCCTCTGTCACAATGGGGAGAGAAGGAGAGAAATGGCCAGGAGTTCCTTCAGTAACCAAATTATCAAATGCCATTGAAGAGATCTACGTAAAACCATTATTAATACAGGATGGGAAAAAGGAAACCAGTGTGGTGCCCTCTAAGGGAAGCATATGAAACAGAGAGTAAAGTTAAAAACAAAACAAATTTATGTTTCTTCCCCTTAGTGCCTCTCCAGCATAAAACAGCCACAGATTTGAAACTGCATATATAAAAGGTAGTGGTCTCAGGAGATGAGTCACCCTTTTGTTAAGGGGAGAAAGTTAGTGAGTGAGAGGCCCAGAAGGAAAGAATGGGAGACCTAAAATATAAGAATCTGGACCTATTGTGATCTAAATGACTGATGTATTTAAAATAAAATTGTATATAGCAAGGTATAAGTTTCCTGTGTACAGCATTATAATTTGACATGTGTGTACATTGCAGAGTGATCCTGACTAAAATTTTATCACCACATGTTTGACCCTTTCACTCTTTCAGCCCCACCCTACCCCATTCTCTGTAACTATTCATCTGGTCGCAGTATCTATAAGATATTTTTGTTTTGTTTGTTCACACCTTTTGAGTTTTTTAGACTCTATATATATGGTATTTGTCTTTCTCTGTATTATTTCATTTCACATATGACCCCCCATGTCCAATCATGTTGTCACAAATGGCAAAATTTCCTTTTTTATGGCTGAGTAGTATTTCACTATATGTATAAACTGTCTCTTTACAAACCTTCTCATCCATCAGTGGACACTTAGGCTGTCTCCTTATCTTGGCTGTTGTAAGTAACTCTGTAATGAATATACAAATGCATATATTGTTTCACATTAGTGTTTTTCTAGTCTTTGAGTACATACCCCTAAGTGTAATAGGCAGTTCATATGGTGGATATACCCTGAACTTTTTGTTCACTTGCCATTCTATTTTTCAGAGTGGTTGTACCAGTTTTTGTTCCCATATTGCACTAGCTTTCCCTTTTCTCTACATTCTTTCTAACATTTATTACTTCTTTTTGATAATAGCCATTCGGACAGCTGTGACGTTATATCTCATTGTGGCTTTAAATTGCATTTCCCCAGTAATTAGGGATGTTGAACATCTTTTCATGTTCCTGTTGGCCATCTATATGTCTTTGGAAAAACTTCTCTTCAGATCCTCTGTTCACTTTTTTTGTTGTTGTTGAGTTGCATGAGTTCTTTCTGTATTTTGGATATTAGCACCTTATATTTGTTTATTTTTACCTTTCTCTTACTTTTGGAAACAGATTCACAAAACCATTGCTAAGGCAGTAATATTTTCTTCTAGAGTTTTATGGTTTTAGGTATTACATCGAAGTCTTTAACCCATTTTGAGTTGATTTTTTTGTGTATGGTGTAAGATAGTGGTCTAGATTCATTCTTTTGTATGTGCGTATCCACTATGTACTGAAGAAACTTCCTTTCTCCATTGGCTCCCTTGTTGTGAAATGATTGTCAGTATGTGTGTAGATGTATTTTTGTGCTCTCAATTCTGTTCCAATGGTGTACTTATCTTTTATTTTACCACTGCCATACTGCTTTTTTTGGGGGGGGCACTTCTATTGGACTTTCATTCATCTATTTTCAGCCATCCTTGTTCCTTGTTCCATGTGGGCCTCCCATCGCAGTGGCCTGTCTGGTTGCAGAGCACTGGCTCTGGGCGCATGCGTTCCAGAGCTCCAGCTTGATAGTTGAACCCATTGGTCCAGCCACTTCGGGGCACGTGGGATCTTCCCAGGCCAGGGATCGAATCGGCACCCCTTGCACTGCAAGTCAGTGTCCTTACCCACTGGACCACCAAGGAAGCCCTACCATACTGCTTTGAGTACTATCGCTCTGTAGTACAGTTTGAAATTAGGAAGTGTATTACCATTTGCTCTGTTCTTTGTGAAGACTTCTTTGGCGATTTTGTGGTTCTTTTCAAACTTTGTAACTATTTTTCTAATGTGAACTATAGATCTGTGAAAAATGTCATTGGAATTTTGATTGGGTTTGCATTGAATCTGTAGATTGCTTTGATTGTTTTGGTGTTCCTGGATCTTTAAGGCTCAGTCTGCACCTTTTTTACACTCTTGTGCCTGCCCTAGGAAATGAGTCCTTCTTTACAGAGTTTAGGGCAGATTGATGGGATAATGTGTGCAGAGTGGCTTTATCTTCGTAGGTGAGGCCCTCTTTGCAAGTACACATTTCCATCATTGTGACTGTTTGTGCCTCTATGAAATACTGCCAAAGAGAACAAGAGGAGCCTGCCAGAAAGAGAGAAATTTCTTAGGGCAAGTGATGAAAAGGTAATGGAACGAAAGGTGAGATTTACAAAAAAAAAAAAAAAAAGGGGGAAGAATTTAAAAAAAAAAAAGAAAAGAAAAGTAATTGTAAGAAAAAAAGAATGAGCTTCAAGGACACATGGCCACAATCCCAGACTCACAGGAAGGCAGGCAGTAGGTGAGAATAAAAGCACAACCTGAGTTAAAATGGCGAATTCTCTGAGCAGGAGTGTGGGGCATGCCGGGACAGAAGCCCAGGCTGGTGCGGAGTGCGTGGTGCTCCAGAGTGCGCACCTGCACCACCAGCTGTGAGGGGCGTGAAAAAAAAAAAAATGGTGAATTCTCCAGGAAGAGATCAGAGAGGTTCCAGAACCAAAGCTGTAGGCAGGGTATGTGTATATATATATACATATATATATATTTTTTTAAAGATTTATTTATTTATTTATTTTGGTGGGGGTGGGGTGGGGAGGGAGGGGTGGGCAGGCCACTTCTGTTGGTCTTTCATTTATCTATTTTCATCCATCTTTGTTCTTAGGCACGTGTGGGCCTCCCATCGCGGTGGCCTCTGTTGCCGCAGAGCACCAACTCTGGGCGCATGCGCTGCAGAGCTCCGGCTCCGTAATTGGACACATCCGTCCAGCTGCTCCGCAGCACGTGGGATCTTCCCAGGCCAGGGATTGAACTGGCGCCCCTTGCACTGCAAGGCGGTGTCCTTACCCACTGGACCACCAGCGAAGCCCAGGAGTATATTTTAAAAAGAGAAAAAAGAAAACAGAAATGCAATCTGCCTTTGAACTTTTTACCGTATCTCACAGAAAAGAGTTTTTAACCATAAGGTATTGCATATCAATGGAAGAGTAATATACAGGGGATAAAATGGTGTATAAACAGAATATAAATAATAATTATCGGGTTTCAGCCTACTGGTTTATTGTATCTTTTGTATACAGTGCCTCTTCCTTTTCAATTCATGTGTACTCTAGACAAAACTATTTACAGTTCGCTCCTTTTCACTAAAATGAGAGTGGCCTGTGTCAGGGTATCTTTTGTGTCATGATTGATGGTTGGCATCCTTTCTGGGAATAAAGCTTATGTGATCTTAATGACTTCAGGAGGCCACATTGGAAACAGACCAATGACTAATAACATAGACTTCCAACCCTCAAGTGATGCTGAACTGGGCAATAGGATTTCCAGTTAATTTTTTTTTAAGCCTATTGAGGAAAATATATGTTTTGATGTAGATGTGTTTATTCAATAAGCTGAGCAGTTGATTATGTATTTGCTTTTTCTAGGCAGAAATTACGATTCTGGTTTTCCATCCGAAGTGCTCAAGATCCCAGACACTTAGATGGTTAGATGGTCAACCCAGATAGCAAGGCACAGTTCTTTGGGGCCAGTCGTGCTTGTGCTTGCTTATTCCTTACTGTCTGGAGTAGGAGAGAGAAAAGAGGGCGTGTCCCTGGATACAGCCCTTCCTTGAATGGTTGCTTCTTTGGCAGCTTCCCAGTGGTTTGGCCTTTGGGGAGTTTCAGCAGCTGCTTTTGGGAGTTTAGCAGCCCAGCTGTAATCAGTTCCTCTGATCCCTTTCCTGTCCTCCCTCTACCCCCAGGCCCTTCCCTTAGCCTCTGCCCTCCAGGGAACGAGGTTCTGCATCTCTCCCTGAGTTAAGCACAGCCCAACTTAGTGGAATGTTTGTTCTCCCACATCAAGCTCAACCTATAAAACTCTTAGGCAGTATATTTTAGCTTACTATTGTTTGAATTTATAATGAATTTTAAGGTAGTAGTATTTGCTGAGTTCTGTGGAAATTTAGGCATTGTTTTGAAAAGAGCTAAAAATCTGTTGAGGAAAAAGAGATTTTTTTGAATGTCCACAATAAATAATTTGCACTCAGTGAATCTACAAGGGGCAGTACAGATGACCCTGATGTAACCCCTACATTGACTATGACCCAGGGACTGCAGCTCTGGTCACTTGACTCTTAGTGGAGTTCTTGTGTTCATTTAGCAAATGTGAGTTCCTCCTGGGCATCCGTTATGGGTATAATACTGAATGAGACCACAGGTTTCCTATTTCAGGCAACAGAGCCCAAAATATAGACATAGGTGACTACCTAGTTGATGAACAAAACAATGATGAACAACAAAAAAAAGAAATATGAGAGGAACACCTGATAGTGTCCAAAGATCTAGAGCTGTCCAACAAAATTACAATGCGAGCTAAATGGGTTATGTGAGTTTGTCTGTTAGCCATGTTTCAAAATTAAAAAGAAACTGTGAAATTTAATAATATATTTTGCTTAATTCAGTATATCCAAAATAGTATGTTTTCAATCTGTAATCAATTGTTACCAGTTAATAATGAACCATTTTATATGTTTTTCCAATCAAGTCTTGGAAATCTGGTGTCTGTTTTACAGTTATAGCACCCCTCAATTCAGACTCACCCCTTTTCCAGTGTTCGATAGCTACGTGTGGTGAGTAGCTACCATATTGGACAGAGCAGATTGATAGAATGTTTCTCAGAGGATGAACCATTAAGCCAGAGATCATAAATGTGCTGGGAGAATGAATGGAGAGTTGGAGAAGGCTTCCAGGCTTGAGGGGCACGAAAGCTTAAACAAACTCAGGGACAAGAGAAGGCAATTAGATGTTATCTTGGAGCACAAGGCTTACCACATATGGGGATTCAGAAGTTAGGCATAAATGTGGGTAGGAGAAAATGAACATTAGTTCAGTTTTGGATGTGCTGAATTTGAGTTGCAACAACTCAAATGGACAACTTTGTCCATTTGGACAACTCAAGTGGAGATGTGAGAACCACAGAAATTTCAGAGACCCAACTGTGGCCTGAACTAGTATACAAAATCTTCCACATGAAGGTGAGAATTTAACCAGCATTTTAAAGGATGGCTACAGCCAATGCCTTGTACCCTACATGGGGCATAGGTTCCATTGAGTTCTCAGTTTTTGTCATTCATCTAGAGGAACTGACACAGCAACGTTCGTTGTTAGGACCATCACAAGTTTAGGTACACCAATTGCCTGCTTGTTTCCTTTGCGCCTCATTATCTTCCATAAACAAAATAGGGCTTCTTGCTGAAATGGCATTTGTTTTGTAGGATGACAGAGCTTTGATTGGAATATTTATATTCTAATCTTTCATGAAATGAACGTCTGGTTTTTGTGCTATACTGAAATTGTGTGAATTTTAAGTATTTAGGAAAGAACATTCACTGAAATGTACAGGTTTTTAACTGTGTATTTTTGTGGTCCAAATCAAGTACATTAAATTTAAGCATGACACTTATTCATCCAAATTCTAAAAGTTTTTTTAATTATCTAAGTTTATATATAAACTTCTGATATAGAATCAGCATATGGGGCTTCCCTGGTGGTCCAGTGTATGGAGAGTCTGCCTTGCAGTGCAAGGGACACTAGTTCGATCCCTGACCCAGGAAGATCCCACGTGCCGCGGAGCATCTGGGCTGGTATGTCCAATTACAAACCCACAGCCGGTGCTCTGCAGTGAGAGAGGCCACTGCAATGGGAGGCCCACATAGGCCAAAGAGTAAAAGCTGGATGAGAAAAAAAAAGAATCTGCATATGGACAAAATTTTTTACAAAAAAATTTAGTGGATGAGAAAGCAAATGAAGTAGCATACTATACCCTTAAAAGTGATGTAACATTTATTTGAAAGTGCCCAAAACTCCCCAGCATCTTGGAATCTCCTTTCTGCCATGATCTAGTGGCTAGTAAGACTAGTATCGACTCACAGTTGCAAAAGTATGGAATCATTGCATTGGTGGAATGATAGCAAGTGAATGTAATGCTGAGCATCAGAACATATACAAGGGGCCAATATGATAGCTTGCAATGCATTTGACTTTGTCTCCTTTCCAGAGGCAGTTACAGAGGGCATATATTTTTGCTCCGAACATAAAGGTGGAAATTTAAAAGAAAGAAAAAAGTTAATTGCTTACCAAAGACAATTACGGCCTCTTTTTCCTGCTGGGTCCTTGGAGCCCAGCTAAGACTGTAAAATACCAGATGAATGGGCCTGCTGGAGCAGAAGGAGAAATACACAGCCCATAAAGCAGCGTGCCAGTGGCTGTGTTTCTGGGTTGTTTGCATTGGAAAGGGCACTGACTGTGCTCTTTGTCTGTGCTGTGACTTGGAAGTAAAGATTCACCAAGGATTCGTAGTGCTAATATCATGCGTGTTATGACTACAGTTCATTATGGAGCCTCTTGTAAGATCCCTGTCAAACAAAATGGCTGTAAGAGCCACTTTTTGTTTTGCTGCCAAAAAGACCATTTGGTTTCTGCTAATTTCATTTTAGGTATAATCAGATGTTTGTTTATTGCTCTCAGTAATTTCACTGTCCTAAATACCACAGCTTCGATCATGCCCTAGAAAAACTCCGGAGTTGAGTTTCACTCAACTCTATTCATTGAACTTCGAGTTAGGGCAAATCCTGATGTTGGTGATCGATGACTTACTTGAATATATGGACGTTCGACCCTGTGAGAGAACTGTATCCCTGTAGGATACAGGTTCACTTGTGGAATAAAGTGAGTGACGTCACCTGAACATCATTACTGGGTGGCCCTGGTGATCTCTCTCTCTCTCTCTCCATCTCTGTCTCTCTTACCCCCACCCCATGTGACGTGTACTGTAATAGAGGAGCAAGGGCAATGATGTCCAGAAGGTACTCATTACTCTAGAGGAGAGATTGGCACACTTTTTCTCTAAAGATCTAGATAGTAAATAGTTTAGACCTTTCAGACCACATTATCTCTGTCCTACTGCTCAGCTCTGCCATATTCACATCAAAGCAGCCATAGACAATACTTCAATCAATTGGCATAGCCATATTCCATTAAAATGTCATTTATCAACACTGAGCAGGCAGGGTGGCACGCCCATGAGCTGTGTGTGGAGCTCATTCTCCACACCCATGACCACCGGTATGGAGAAGAGAGGGGGCTGGGTGTTGGAGGCCAGCTTCCATTGGGAAGGAGGTCGCAAAAATAACTGTTCCAACAGGATGGTTATCATTTCTCCAGGGATACCTATTTTCAGCCTACTTTGTTCTTGGTTGTTTTCAGATTATTTTATGGATAAGTTCCCTGTTGTTGGCTTTTGTACGTGTTCCTGGAGAACCAGAACCTGGTGATCATTTTGCGTTCTTACAAAGTTTAGATGAGTTCTGAGGCACAGTATGTGCCCAGTATATGCTTCTTCCCAAAGGAAGGAGTGTAGAGGCTTCAAGGAAGTTTCCCAGAGCTTTTAAACTCCACTCTGCTGAAGAACCAGTATCTCAGGCAAAGATTTCGGCCAACCCATGGGTTGTGTCTGCTGCTAAGACTTCTAAGATAGATTCTTACCCATGATACTGCTCAGAGAAGAGAGCCCTTTGATGCCAGATCTTGAGGGAGGCTCTCTGCTCATGTTTCGAGGAAAAGGGTTAGACCTCCATTTAATGGACGTAACCTTGTATATGAGGTTTCACCTTTGTTCAGGAGATATACACTGCTTTGTTTAATTTTCCTTATTCAGGTCAGTTCTCATGGACTCTGTTGCCTTCATCCAGGTCTCCCAAGGTTAGTGTGAGATAAGGAATAGGTACTGATGTCCATCCTGGCAAGTCCCTGCCATGCTGAACTCAATGGCGTCACAGACACCTGTTCACCGCCACCCATCTGGGAGACCCAAGTTGTAACAGTGATATTTCACTTCCTGTTTCCAAAAGTTGTTAAAGCTCACTCTTCCATGTGTGCCAGCATCATCAGTACTACCGTGGAGCTCTGTAGAAACGCAGACTCTTGAGCCCTGCTCTAAGTTTGTTGAGTCTGAACCCAAAGTGTGACAAAATGCCCAGCTAATTCACATACATCTTAAAGATGGAAAAGCTGTTTTGTAAGAGGCATTTATCATAATAGGCTTTTCAGCACTTTTTCATAGATGTATCATTTAGTTGCTAAACTCTCTTTCTTGGAAATAGTAGCCATTGTAGTATTTATTGCCAGTATTAGAGGAACACATTTTTAAAACTTGTCTAGGGTCTTCCCTGGTAGCTCTGTGGTAAAGAATCTGATTGCCAATGCAGGAGACAGGTGTTCAATCCCCAATCCAGGAAGATCCCACTCCTCAAGGAAATCAACCTTGAATAGTCATTGATTGAACTGTTGCTGAAGCTGAAACTCTAATCCTTTGTTCATCTGATGCGAAAAGCCCGTTCATTGAAAAAGACCCTGATGCTGGGAAAGATTGAAGACAAAAGGAGAAGGGGGCGGCAGGGGATGAGATGATTATATAGCATCACCCAATTAGTAGACATGAATTTGAGCAAACTCTGGGAGACTGTTGAGGACAGAGCAGTCTGGCACAGTGCAGCCCATGGGATCACAAAGTGGCAGACATGACTAAGCAGTTGAACAACAGCAGAAGCACACTAGAGAATTCCCTGGCTGTCCAGTTTGTCTCCTCTTTCATTGTTGAGGGCCTGGGTTCGATCCCTGGTAGAGGAATTAAGATCCCACAAGCCACACAGCATGACCAGGAAACAAAGCACTCTAACAAAATGTGTTATGGTGATATTATAGTGGGTATTAGTCACTCAGTCTTGTCTGACTCTTTATGATCCCATGGAGTGAAGTAGCTCACCAAGGGCCTTTTCCCATGAAATTCTCCAGGCAAGAATACTGGAGTGGGTTGCTATTCCCTTCTACAGAGGATCCTCCCAACCTAGGGATCGAATCCTGGTCTTCTGAATTGCAGGAAGATTCTTTACAATGTGAGCCATCAGGGAAGGCCTATTATAAATAAGCCATTAAAAATAGCACACATGCACTCTAAGTCAGCTGAAGGGAACCAGACAACATATTTTCACATGCCAGCGTGTTTTTGTGTGCTGAAGTCTACTCTAACTCTCTGGCTTCCTGTGTTAAGGGTGTCTGTGGGTGCAGTCTAAATGTCCATTCTTAAAGGATTATAAATCAACAGTAAAGACAGGAATCTTCAGTAGATGCTGAAATAGCCATTCCAAATCACAAGATATTTTCAATTGAAAAGAGACATATTTTAGCTTGGAAAATGAATGGCCTTTGATGGTTTGAAAATGTAAACAAGGCTAAAACAGTGGTGGATATTATTAGGCTTAATACCTCTTGATATTTAAACCATCTTGCAGTGATCACATTTGAAAACCCTAAAAAGAAATCAACTTGTCATACTCTTTCTGTAAGCCCCCCAAAATCTTGATTTGAATTTTAGAAAGCAACCAGTCTAGCAAGTTTTTCATTACATATTTTAGACTGCCTACATATTACTTATTTGAAACACCACTCATCCATGTAGCGGCCCTATTTATAAGACAAGATCAATAGTTGAGAGGTTTGAAACTCCTTATAAATATTGAGGTGATGTATTGAACTATAATGTTCTACTTTTGGGTCAAATGCTGTGGAAAATAAGAAGCTTGTTCACATCCCTGAGTGGTGAACTGTGACGTTGTTGCAAAAACAGTTTTGTGGAATTTGTATATTTTGATATGTTCCCATCCCGTTAAAGGATGCCATTTGGAGAAAGAGACGTGTTTAGTTGATGGAGTGAAATATTTTGGGAGCTTAATGGGACCTCAGAAATCATCTAATCCAGCACCTTCATTCTATGGATCAGAATCTTGAGGGACTTTTCCAAGGTAATGACTTTTCCAAGGTACCACTGTAAATCAGAGATCAACAAACTGGGCCATGAACTACATACAAATTTGGGGGCGAGGGGAGTGAGTAACTTTTTGTTGGAACACAGCTCTGCCCATTATTTTACACTTTGTGACTACTCAAGATGAAGCCTAGAGTTGAATAAATGCCGGAGAGACCACATGACCCTTGAGGCTGGATCTTGTTGTCTTGCCCTCCAAGCCTGTGTTCTTCTGAACCCTTTTTTACTTTTAGTTCCCAAAGGGTAATATATCTCTTAGTACTTTCTTCTTCTCTCTCTCCACTTTTATAATCTCTTTCTTTTTGTTCCTGCTGGTACCTAATTGAAGATAATTTTTAAGTATTTAATTATCTCACTGGAAAAAAATAATGGAATGAGAGATAGTTCTGAGATATACTTTTACCATAGGATTCTAAACTCTATTAAGCAAATCTAAGAAGATTAAGAAAAATACAGTCCAGATGAGCACATATTTCCTGTGTTAACCTATAAAAACTTAAAAACGATTTCAATATTTGTGCCTTCCCCAAGAAATAGCACAAATATAATGTTCAGAGTGAAGAGCTAACTCAGAAAGTGTGTGGATTTTTCATATATGGTTCATGCCCATGTTCTCTGGGAAGCCAGGTGGACTTGACTGAGCTTCTTGAGTAGCAATAGTAGGTCATGAGTTATCTATGAATAATACAAGTATGAATATGAATGCTGCCTCTCAAATTATAAGTGTTTGTAAATGTGTTTTTACAACCCATTTGAAAATTTGATTAGGTCATTTGGTAGGTGCAACCAATGGCTTTCATTCCTACCATAGACACCATTCAGTTCTATGAGGTGACACCTTTGCTGGGTCCAGAGAAAGTGCTCAGATTGCATATTCCAGCTCAGAGTGAAAGACCGGGTCTGAGGTGAAGCAGAAAACGTATCAAATGATCAATGCGGATGAAATCATTGCCCTTGGGGGCTCAGTGGAGACAAATGAGGAAGAATTCCCTGTCTTGAGATGCCTGAATTTCCCAGCATGGGACTCCTACCTGAAAAGTGTGACCAAATGCTTGGGGAAAGTGCCACGATGCCCTCCTTCCACATCAGTGGTACCAACTGGTGTTGCATGACCATACCAACTGGTGTTGCATGACCATCCGGTGCTTTGTGGGATATTTAGTAATAGCCTTGGCATGTACTTACTAGTTGCCAGTAGCACACCACCAACCTCACTGCAACGACCAAAAATCATCTCCCATCAGTGATAAATGTCCACTGTGGATCACCATTGGCGCTTATTGAGGACCACTGCTCTAGGTGAAGTATACCAACCTGACTTTGGACTCCTCTTTTCTATGTGATGGAGCTTTCACAAAATGAGAAGTGGGAGGAAAAATCATTCTGGTAGGGCCTGGGAGCTTTTCATCAGTGAAGAATCATTTCCAGGTAAGGGTAACTTGGCCTAGAAGAATAATGTTCTTCCATCTAGGACATTGATGGAAGCTGAAGTACATAGCAGTGATAAGACTTACATGGAAGTCCTTTGATTTTGATCTTGAGACTCTAAATTGCAGTTTTGTCTGCAGAAAGCAGTAGAGTCTGAAGAATACCGAGGTAGTCCATTCCTATGGAACCTGGTGTTGCCTTTGGGGCTACAGGGTCTATTTGTAGAAATCCTGGACCTGCCTAGTCCATGTCACATGCCTCCTATTGGAGAATGCTCCAAACTTGAGTGCTATTCATTCATTCATTCCTTTGTTCAAACTATGTGTATGTTAGTCACTCAGTTGTGTCTGGCTCTTTGCAGCCCCATGGAGTTGTAGTCTGCCGGGTTCCTCTGTCCATGGGATTTTCTAGGCAAGAATCCTCGAGTGGGTTACTTCTTTCTGACCCATGGATTGAATTTGGATCTCCAACATTGCAGGTGGATTCTTTACCAACTGGGCCACCAGGAAGCCCTTGTTCAAACTAATGATAACTATTTAACAGTTTTAGTGTGCCATTCTGAACTCAATGTTGATGGAAAAGTGATTTTGATGGGGATTCCATGGTGAACCAGTGGTTAAGAATCTGCCTTCCAGTGCAGGCTACAAAGGTTCAGTCCGAGGTCAGCAAACTAAGACCCTACATGCCACTGGGTGATTACTGAGCCCATGCACTGCACCTGAGACCTGACAGCCATAACTGAATTGTGGGCTTATCAGCCAATGTTCAATTCAAAGGCAAATCCCGTGAGTCCCATGTTTGTACATTTTCATTGTGTGGAGAGATAGACCCCCCCCCATCCCAGTCATTCAAACACAGAAGGTGACACCAAGAAGTTATACTGTTTCTATGCATTTAATTTCTAGTCCTGTATGAATCTGTGGCCCTCTGTAAACCAGGTATAGCAAGAGAATGATATAGGCTTCATATCTCCCATTTCCAAGTATGGTGCAATTTCCAGGTATCTAAACATGAAGGAGATGCATCCGCAGCCTAAGGAAATCACAGTTGACCAAGGGGTTTGAGAGATGAGTATGAGAAAATTCAAGTTGAAGGCACTGAGGCTAATGAGAAAAGTTCAAGTTGCAGTGACCGTATTAGCAAATAAACATGTATTGTACACCGAGTGCAGCAGGTGGAAACTTTCAAAATAAAGGCTCAAGAGCTGACAGTCCAGGAAAACATGTATTTACATTGTTATTGGTAATTATATATGGTAAATGGACCTCAGTTGTGCAAACAGTGACTTTCCATGAGTCAAGAGGTTCGAGGTCATGATTTCAGGGTAGGGGATTTAGAACCTGCTTTCTGCAGTGGTTGCATTCAATGGGCGTTTTGGAAAAGGGATCAATCTAGGACAGTTTGTGAGAGATTAGGGAGATTGAGAGAGGGAATAAGAATGTATTAGCCAGAGGAAAGATCCTTAAAGAAGACATGGAGGGCTTCCCTGATGGTCCAGTGGGTAAGGACACTGCCTTGCAGTGCAAGGGGCGCAGATTTGATCCCTGGCCTGGGAAGATCCCACATGCCCTGAGCGGCTGGACTGATGTGTCCAACTACCGAGCCGGAGCTCTGGAGCGCATGCGCCCAGAGCCGGTGCTCTGCGACAACAGAGGCCACTGCGATGGGAGGCCCACACGGGCCAAAGAACAAAGATAAATAAATGAAAAAAAAAAAAAGACATGGAAAGATGAACATGGGAAACGTGTTCATGGAATATAGGTGAGTTAGTTTAAAAGTTGTAACCTAGTCTTAGACAAAATTAATAGAACACAAGCCTGGAAAAATAGATCGGGCCAGGTGACTGGGGTATTTCTGTATCAACAGCTCTGGTTTTCATTATTTCGTTCATGTGTGTATTGCAAGCACCAAGATCAGCACATGGTACAGCATCTGTTATATGTATTACTTCTCCCCTTCCCCAATCTCACTCTTGCCTCCCTGCAGGCAGGAAGCTGTGGTAGTATTTTTTTGTTTGTTTGTTTCTTTTAGCCACATCGCATGGCATGTGGGATTTTAGTTCCCTGATGAGGGACTTAACCCTTTCACCCTGCATTGGAAGCATGGAGTCTGAAGCAGGAGACCACCAGGGAAGTCAGTGGGAGCTGTGGTTTTAATGCATATGATTCTGCACCAGGACTATCACGTAGGAGTGCCTTTCACAATGAACATTTCCTGTTTGCTGACACTTGTCGCAGCAGCAGAGATAGAAGGATGGAGGAGAGTCCTGGCCTCACAGGGTGTGCATCCAGCATGGCATCAGCACCTGGCATCCTGTGCTTTCCTGGGGGCCACACATACAGCAAGTGGGCCTGCTTTCCAGTGAGCAGGTCTCCAAATCCTCAGGTCTCTGTTTTTATGTGCAGCTTTGTTTACCTCCGAGAGCATCGTTGGCCAAGCTCAGCCTGTTTGCATCTCTTTTTTCCTGTACAATACAGGGCTTGTTACAATTGTCCTTCCAGATTCACAGTCAGATATATATATGGCCTCAGACTCTATGGATAGCGAGTATATCACTGCATTTTTTATAGGGTAGGGATCAAGTATCTTAGTGCAAATTTGGGGAAGGAGAACCCATTAAAGGACAGGAGGGCTGACAGACTGCCTTGCAGTCCTTGGCCTGGGAAGATCCCACATGCCCTGAGCGGCTGGACTGATGTGTCCAACTACCGAGCCGGAGCTCTGGAGCGCATGCGCCCAGAGCCGGTGCTCTGCGACAACAGAGGCCACTGCGATGGGAGGCCCACACGGGCCAAAGAACAAAGATAAATAAATGAAAAAAAAAAAAAGACATGGAAAGATGAACATGGGAAACGTGTTCATGGAATATAGGTGAGTTAGTTTAAAAGTTGTAACCTAGTCTTAGACAAAATTAATAGAACACAAGCCTGGAAAAATAGATCGGGCCAGGTGACTGGGGTATTTCTGTATCAACAGCTCTGGTTTTCATTATTTCGTTCATGTGTGTATTGCAAGCACCAAGATCAGCACATGGTACAGCATCTGTTATATGTATTACTTCTCCCCTTCCCCAATCTCACTCTTGCCTCCCTGCAGGCAGGAAGCTGTGGTAGTATTTTTTTGTTTGTTTGTTTCTTTTAGCCACATCGCATGGCATGTGGGATTTTAGTTCCCTGATGAGGGACTTAACCCTTTCACCCTGCATTGGAAGCATGGAGTCTGAAGCAGGAGACCACCAGGGAAGTCAGTGGGAGCTGTGGTTTTAATGCATATGATTCTGCACCAGGACTATCACGTAGGAGTGCCTTTCACAATGAACATTTCCTGTTTGCTGACACTTGTCGCAGCAGCAGAGATAGAAGGATGGAGGAGAGTCCTGGCCTCACAGGGTGTGCATCCAGCATGGCATCAGCACCTGGCATCCTGTGCTTTCCTGGGGGCCACACATACAGCAAGTGGGCCTGCTTTCCAGTGAGCAGGTCTCCAAATCCTCAGGTCTCTGTTTTTATGTGCAGCTTTGTTTACCTCCGAGAGCATCGTTGGCCAAGCTCAGCCTGTTTGCATCTCTTTTTTCCTGTACAATACAGGGCTTGTTACAATTGTCCTTCCAGATTCACAGTCAGATATATATATGGCCTCAGACTCTATGGATAGCGAGTATATCACTGCATTTTTTATAGGGTAGGGATCAAGTATCTTAGTGCAAATTTGGGGAAGGAGAACCCATTAGCTTGAATTTAATTCTCCACATGCCCAATTAGGAAACATGTCATTCAACAGGTAAGTGAGAGGTTTGCAGCAAAACTCATGGATATATAATGTCACAAATTCATTTTATTGTGCAGGTTGGTAAGTAATTCAATCAAGCAGATGAAAATACTCTGAAAAATCTTTCAATTTTGTAAAGAAAATATGCATCCAAATGTCTTTACTGTAGTTAAAGTCTTTTTTAAAAAAATTTTTTTACCTATTTTATTATTTTATTTATTTATTTATTTTCATCCATCTTTTATTCTTTGGTCTGTGTGGGCCTCCCACTGCTGTGGCCTCTCTTTGCAGAGCACCAGCTCTGGGTGCACATGCTCCAGAGCACTGGCTTGTAATTGGACACACTGGTACAGCCACTCTGCAGCACGTGGGATCCTCCTGACCCAGGGATCAAACCGGTTCCCCTTGCACTGCAAGAAGGACTCTTTACCCACTGGACCACAAGGGAAGCCCTGTAGTTAAACTAGTACATTTCAGCCTGACTAAAATGGTTTTGTAATGAATATATTTTTGAGTTTTTTCTTTAATGAGGCTTGATGTTAATATTAAAAGTAGTTTCAAATTGTCTGCTTTCCCCGTATACTGTATTTTCCTGGCTTCCTTTGTCATAGCAGCAGTGAAACCTTAACAACCATTTGTAGATGGTGCTTTTTTCTGTGGGCATGACCTTCTTGTTATTTCCAGGTCTATCAACATGGCTGTCTTCCTGTGCACCTTCCCTACGCGTGGCTAATGAGTGGCCCTAGGTTGTAAGCTGTTACCTGCTGTACAAGTTTGAGATGCCATGAGGACTGCAGGAAAGCTTGACTGCCAGAACAGGGCTAGCTCTGAGACAAGAGAGAGTACATCTAATTTAGAGTGTTTCCCTGTCCTTGATAGCATGATTAACCAGAACCTCAAGGCTCAGGGTGTCAGTCGGTTCCTCACTGGTCTATGAGGACATGAAACCTTGCATAGCAAAGCCTCACCAGCCCTCATGGGGCCCATCATCCTGGCCTCTCAAGGAACAAGGCTGCCAGCAAATTGGGAGATTTTTAAATTCATCTAAAATCATTTTGGTTCATTTTTCTCACTCCTTCTCTGCTTCCTTTACCTTAACCCACATTGCATGTCATCCTTGAAGGTCATTGGCTTGCCTGTTGTGTGAAATTGAGGTTCTGTAGGTTTTTAGGTAACCCTGCACTCTATAATTTGGGTTATTCTGAGAATCATCTTTGTGAGTCCAAAGAGATGAGGATATTCAAATTCTGGGTCTCGTATTGGATTTGTATAGATTCATTTTATATCAAGGATAAAGACCTGAATAGCTATGGTTTAGGTGTTCTCATATTTGAAATGGACATTGAAATTCATTTCTCACCATCAGTTTGAAAAGCTATGGCTTCATCCTGGCCACTGGTCCTAAGTATTACCAGGTATATGAGGAAACACAAGAGCTGAGTGTTAGTCACTCATTCATGTCCGACTCTTTGACGGCCGTATGGACTGTAGCCCACCAGGCTTCTCTGTCCATGGGATTTCCCAGGCAAGAGTACTGGAGTGGGTACCCATTCCCTTCTCCAGCAGACCTTCCTGACCCAGGGATCAAACCCAGGTCTCCTGCATGGGAAGCTGTTTGAGCCACTAGAAAAGCCTACAGGAGATGACACACTTAATTATGGCACAGTTTAAATAAGAGGGAACTTGGCTCAGGAAGCCTCGGAGTTTAGTCCTGGACACTGTCTATATTCGTTGAGTTTGGGTATCCTCTGCCCTCCTCCATCCATTTCCAACCCTAGTACATTCTATATAAAAGACAATACGTGGTCTCCCAATAAGATAGCTGGGCCTGTTTCCCCCAGCGAAGAAATCTGGTTCCTCCATCAAATCCTGGGAAAGTTATACATTCTTGCTGTACCTCCGTTTCTTTCTCTTTAACATGGAAGCACTGATGCTTTGGTAGGTATTCTGTCGTTACATGCCAAGATAGGCTTGTGAGTATCTAAAGATATTATGTAGATAGAAGTGCTGTTTAAACTCTGGTCAAATACAATAGTTATTTCTATTACTCTCATGAAAAACAAATTCCTCACTGGTCTATGAGACATGAAACCTTGCATAGCAAAGCCTCACCAGCCCTCATGGGGCCCATCATCCTGGCCTCTCAAGGAACAAGGCTGCCAGCAAATTGGGAGATTTTTAAATTCATCTAAAATCATTTTGGTTCATTTTTCTCACTCCTTCTCTGCTTCCTTTACCTTAACCCACATTGCATGTCATCCTTGAAGGTCATTGGCTTGCCTGTTGTGTGAAATTGAGGTTCTGTAGGTTTTTAGGTAACCCTGCACTCTATAATTTGGGTTATTCTGAGAATCATCTTTGTGAGTCCAAAGAGATGAGGATATTCAAATTCTGGGTCTCGTATTGGATTTGTATAGATTCATTTTATATCAAGGATAAAGACCTGAATAGCTATGGTTTAGGTGTTCTCATATTTGAAATGGACATTGAAATTCATTTCTCACCATCAGTTTGAAAAGCTATGGCTTCATCCTGGCCACTGGTCCTAAGTATTACCAGGTATATGAGGAAACACAAGAGCTGAGTGTTAGTCACTCATTCATGTCCGACTCTTTGACGGCCGTATGGACTGTAGCCCACCAGGCTTCTCTGTCCATGGGATTTCCCAGGCAAGAGTACTGGAGTGGGTACCCATTCCCTTCTCCAGCAGACCTTCCTGACCCAGGGATCAAACCCAGGTCTCCTGCATGGGAAGCTGTTTGAGCCACTAGAAAAGCCTACAGGAGATGACACACTTAATTATGGCACAGTTTAAATAAGAGGGAACTTGGCTCAGGAAGCCTCGGAGTTTAGTCCTGGACACTGTCTATATTCGTTGAGTTTGGGTATCCTCTGCCCTCCTCCATCCATTTCCAACCCTAGTACATTCTATATAAAAGACAATACGTGGTCTCCCAATAAGATAGCTGGGCCTGTTTCCCCCAGCGAAGAAATCTGGTTCCTCCATCAAATCCTGGGAAAGTTATACATTCTTGCTGTACCTCCGTTTCTTTCTCTTTAACATGGAAGCACTGATGCTTTGGTAGGTATTCTGTCGTTACATGCCAAGATAGGCTTGTGAGTATCTAAAGATATTATGTAGATAGAAGTGCTGTTTAAACTCTGGTCAAATACAATAGTTATTTCTATTACTCTCATGACTTCCTCTTACAACACTACTTACCCTATGATGAGACTATGCTAAATGAGGCAAGCTCTGCACGGCTTTTTGTATCTAATCTACCACCGTAACATTACTGTGAAGTGGATGTCATTATTTTCATTTCACATGGAAGACCAGAAAGGCCAGGTAATTCACCCAAAGCCATGAAGCTATTAAGTGATTGTGTGAATTCTGATATAAAGATAGAGTCTCTCTGATGTAAAGATGCATTCTGCTTATCATAATTAGGCTTTACATGGAAACATTGAGAGGGCTTTTCTACCCACTAAAGTGTATTGAGCACCTGCCTATGCCAGGTTCTGTGCTAAGTGCATTCATCACTTTGTTTATTCTTGGCAACCACTCTGTAAGATAAGTAGAAGTGCTCTTGACATTTGGGCTGGATCATTTGTGATGGAGCCATTCTGTGCATCGTAGGATGTTGAGCCATGTCCTTAGCCTCTACTCAGTAGCTACCTGGAGTGCCCTCTCCCCTGGTTATGAGAGAGACTGAGATGTATCCAGATGTTGCCACATGACCAATACGATTTTATAGGTAAAGAAAATAAGGCCTGAGGCATCCAGACTCTAGAGTCACAACACTGGTAAGCAGCAGAATTTGAATCTGTCTGATTTGGGACTTGGGAAGAAGACCTCACAGTCCTTCTCCTCTACAGCATCCTTTTTTTCTGATACTGAGGTATTTGCTTTCTTTTTTTTTTTTTTTTTGGCGGGGGAGTGGGTTGGGGAGGGAAGCGGGCCGGCCACTTCCATTGGTCTTTCGTGATCTGTTTTCATCCGTCTTTGTTCTTTGGCTCCTGTGGGCCTCCCATCACGGTGGCGTCTGTCATCGCAGAGCGCCGGCTCAGGGCGCATGCGCTCCAGAGCTCTGGCTCGGTAATTGGACACATCGGTCCAGCGCTCCGGGGCATGTGGGATCTTCCCAGGCCAGGGATCGAACCGGCACCCCTTGCACTGCAAGGCAGTGTCCTTACCCACTGGACCACCAGGGAGCCCTCTGTCGTTACATGCCAAGATAGGCTTGTGAGTATCTAAAGATATTATGTAGATAGAAGTGCTGTTTAAACTCTGGTCAAATACAATAGTTATTTCTATTACTCTCATGACTTCCTCTTACAACACTACTTACCCTATGATGAGACTATGCTAAATGAGGCAAGCTCTGCACGGCTTTTTGTATCTAATCTACCACCGTAACATTACTGTGAAGTGGATGTCATTATTTTCATTTCACATGGAAGACCAGAAAGGCCAGGTAATTCACCCAAAGCCATGAAGCTATTAAGTGATTGTGTGAATTCTGATATAAAGATAGAGTCTCTCTGATGTAAAGATGCATTCTGCTTATCATAATTAGGCTTTACATGGAAACATTGAGAGGGCTTTTCTACCCACTAAAGTGTATTGAGCACCTGCCTATGCCAGGTTCTGTGCTAAGTGCATTCATCACTTTGTTTATTCTTGGCAACCACTCTGTAAGATAAGTAGAAGTGCTCTTGACATTTGGGCTGGATCATTTGTGATGGAGCCATTCTGTGCATCGTAGGATGTTGAGCCATGTCCTTAGCCTCTACTCAGTAGCTACCTGGAGTGCCCTCTCCCCTGGTTATGAGAGAGACTGAGATGTATCCAGATGTTGCCACATGACCAATACGATTTTATAGGTAAAGAAAATAAGGCCTGAGGCATCCAGACTCTAGAGTCACAACACTGGTAAGCAGCAGAATTTGAATCTGTCTGATTTGGGACTTGGGAAGAAGACCTCACAGTCCTTCTCCTCTACAGCATCCTTTTTTTCTGATACTGAGGTATTTGCTTTCTTTTTTTTTTTTTTTTTGGCGGGGGAGTGGGTTGGGGAGGGAAGCGGGCCGGCCACTTCCATTGGTCTTTCGTGATCTGTTTTCATCCGTCTTTGTTCTTTGGCTCCTGTGGGCCTCCCATCACGGTGGCGTCTGTCATCGCAGAGCGCCGGCTCAGGGCGCATGCGCTCCAGAGCTCTGGCTCGGTAATTGGACACATCGGTCCAGCGCTCCGGGGCATGTGGGATCTTCCCAGGCCAGGGATCGAACCGGCACCCCTTGCACTGCAAGGCAGTGTCCTTACCCACTGGACCACCAGGGGAGCCCTGTATTTGCTTTCTAAGAAACTGGCTTCTAGAGCAGAATTGCCATCAACATCGATCCAGAGAGCCATGCACACAGGAAGTGACCTTAGCTTGCTTTCACCCATGGTCTGAACATGAATATTTTTGCATCCTTGTCTGTACGCTTCATAGCTGCTCTCACTTCTTATGAAATATGAAGATCTTTTTTGTCCTGGACAGTTTCAATCTGTTGCAAATATAACATAAAGTTGCAAACCAGTTCAGTCGTTGTTGGAAGTTTCTGAAGTGACTTAAATAGCCCTGCCAATGTAGGTCGCTATTTTTAAGGCTGAGCTAAGTGTTTGAAAGTGGTTCACATGCCATGCTCATAGGTTGAAGTCACAGAACATCAGAGTTGGAAGGAATCTCAAGGCCTGGCCTGAGACAAGTGATAATTAACCTGAAGCACTATGAATCCACACACACACACACACACACACACACACACACACAGACACACACACATATGATTCTTTTTTTTTTTAATCCTATCTGATATTTTCTTCAATTTCTATTGTACTCATCCACTTCTGGCCTTTTAGGAAGGTGTAACTAACAGGTTAGCCTCAGCTCCTTCCTCTCCTGCTCTTGCCAGACTGGAAAAAAGTAGATGACTGAGCCTTTTCACCCTTCTGCTATTCTGAGGGTTAAGTAGAGATTTATTTAGGTAAGAATTTCTGGCATATACTTTAATATGTGCCAGCAGTGTACTAAACACTTTACAGTCTGCATTTGTAACCCCAAGATGTAGTCCTGTTACTGCCATTTTCCAGAGCCAGAGCTGGGATTATGGCTTTAGTGAGGCTGACTAACTTATGAGATTATAGAAAATACATGTCAGAGCCTAGACTGAAAAAAATTCTGATGGTAACTCAGTGTTTCTCAGTCTCAAGTGGTCACCAGCATTGCCTGGAGGCTCATTCAACAGAAAGTGCAGAGTCAGCCCCATCCCTAATATTGTGGACTTATTAGGTCTTGGATCGTGCCCAAGGAATTGCACTTCTAAGAAATTCACAGGTGATGCTGCTGCTATTACTTGTCCTCAGACTGGTGAACTTCCTGCTCACACTTATTGTGCTCTTGATTGCCACACCCGGTGTCTCCAGTGTCTCTTGACCTAAATTAAAAATTGGTAGAATGAATTTGAGTCATAGCAGCCATCTTGGGATATGAAAAATCCCTGGGCCCTGTCTACTGAAGTCTGACTCAGATGGTTTGGCCTTGGTCCTAGGCATGTGTTGTTTACAGGTTTCAATCTGTTGCAAATATAACATAAAGTTGCAAACCAGTTCAGTCGTTGTTGGAAGTTTCTGAAGTGACTTAAATAGCCCTGCCAATGTAGGTCGCTATTTTTAAGGCTGAGCTAAGTGTTTGAAAGTGGTTCACATGCCATGCTCATAGGTTGAAGTCACAGAACATCAGAGTTGGAAGGAATCTCAAGGCCTGGCCTGAGACAAGTGATAATTAACCTGAAGCACTATGAATCCACACACACACACACACACACACACACACACACACACACACACACAGACACACACACATATGATTCTTTTTTTTTTTAATCCTATCTGATATTTTCTTCAATTTCTATTGTACTCATCCACTTCTGGCCTTTTAGGAAGGTGTAACTAACAGGTTAGCCTCAGCTCCTTCCTCTCCTGCTCTTGCCAGACTGGAAAAAAGTAGATGACTGAGCCTTTTCACCCTTCTGCTATTCTGAGGGTTAAGTAGAGATTTATTTAGGTAAGAATTTCTGGCATATACTTTAATATGTGCCAGCAGTGTACTAAACACTTTACAGTCTGCATTTGTAACCCCAAGATGTAGTCCTGTTACTGCCATTTTCCAGAGCCAGAGCTGGGATTATGGCTTTAGTGAGGCTGACTAACTTATGAGATTATAGAAAATACATGTCAGAGCCTAGACTGAAAAAAATTCTGATGGTAACTCAGTGTTTCTCAGTCTCAAGTGGTCACCAGCATTGCCTGGAGGCTCATTCAACAGAAAGTGCAGAGTCAGCCCCATCCCTAATATTGTGGACTTATTAGGTCTTGGATCGTGCCCAAGGAATTGCACTTCTAAGAAATTCACAGGTGATGCTGCTGCTATTACTTGTCCTCAGACTGGTGAACTTCCTGCTCACACTTATTGTGCTCTTGATTGCCACACCCGGTGTCTCCAGTGTCTCTTGACCTAAATTAAAAATTGGTAGAATGAATTTGAGTCATAGCAGCCATCTTGGGATATGAAATACTGATCCCTGGGCCCTGTCTACTGATAGTCTGACTCAGATGGTTTGGCCTTGGTCCTAGGCATGTGTTGTTTACAGGTTGCTACATCTAGCAACTCTACTTGAAGACAGTCATTGGAACTACTTGTAACTCATCCAACCAGGCATATGATGTACTCTGTATATAAGTTAAATAAGCAGGGTGACAATATAAAGCCTTGACGTGCTCCTTTCCCAATTTGGAACCAGTCAGTTGTTCCACGTCCAGTTCTAACTGTTGCTTCCTGACCTCACGAGGTCAGGTAAGGTGGTCTGATGATCCCATTTCTTTAAGAATTTTCCACAATTTGTTGTGATCCACACAGTCCAAGGCCTTAGTGTAGTCAACAAAGCAGACTGTTAGGCTATTAGGTCTTTGAATGAGAAAAGTAAGACCTCATTCAAAGAAGAGAAATTGTAAAAGGCCTCAGCTCCTGGGAAGGATGTCTAGGAACTCAGAGTGGACTGTTTTTGAAGTGGCAGGAAATGAAGGGCATGCATGTCATACTGGGCAAGAGGTCAGTGTTTCGCCCCGAAGTGAGGAACACCTGGTCTACCCGGAGTATAACATCTTCCGAGGAGGTTCTAGAGCAAAGGAACTGGTGGACTCTTCATTCATGTGCACTGGAGCCGCCTCTGCTCTCCATCGGGCCAGTTCTTTGCACTCTTGGTAGAAAAAAAGTGTCAGCAGCTCTGAGGTAGGTGGCATCTGGGAGTGGCAGAGGGTTTGACATAGCCACAGGCAGTGACTGCCTGCTTCCAAATTGTGTATCAGTTTCAATTTCTGGTAACCCCACTGCACAGACACAGGATCCACACCCCTCCAGAATTTGACCTTGGTCCTTGATACTCCTTAAGGCTGTGTGGTTAAAGACTTTGAAAAGGGTTTCTTTTTTTTTTTTTTTTTCATACTGGCACTTTTAATTGGCTAGGTTCTCCAAATGTCATTCTGACCCATGCATTTAATGTCAGCATATTGACAGACTAACATGTGGTTATGCCTGATTCTAATTATTCAGTTATTCATTTTATATCACTTGATGTCCCGTGCCCTGAATTAACTGAGTGTTTGTGGCTTTTTCCAGCATTAGCACTTCATTTAGTGTTTTGTGACAAGAGTTTATTTTGAAAACGTCTTGTTGAACTCTTGTTTTTTACAACTTCCTAGTCATACCTTATTTGACAGACTGTTGTTTATAATAAAATTCCGCCTCCTTCTGGCTCATTATTATAACCCTGCATTTTACATGTAAATTATATTAGGAGGCTAGTGTATTTCTTTTAGTGATTTAGAGTTTGCAGGGGAAAAATAGAATGAGAGAAAAGAAAACAGTTTATTTGTTTTTGATAAGTTCTCCCCCTCTGGGAAAGATGAGCATTCTGATATAGGATGTAATTTAATAATCCAAAATAACTCTCCTTTCACTTATAAGAATGTTCCATGCATCATCTCCTATTGTACTTTCGTAAAACTTTTTAACAACAAGATATACTCTGTTCGTACCTCAAAGGGCTTAGTCCAAATAAGACCTGCAGTGTTCTGGAGAAATTCGTGAACTTTCTATAGAACCTTGGAGCAGGAGCACAACCATGAATTTTCACTGCAGGCAAGCAGCTCACTCTTCAAAAACCACTGGAGCAATTTGCCCCTGATGTCTTGGATGCAGAGAAGAATGGAGTCTTGGCCTGGGTGGTACCCTATGTTGGGATCCACGTTAAGTTTGTGAACTCTTTTGTTCCCCACACTTTATGAAGGATGTGGGAAAACTGAAAAGGAAGTTAAAGAAAGGCAACCAAGGTGGTTAAAATTGTATACAGTAGTTCCTCTTCAGAAACATTCAGGAAATGGGCTGGTTTCCCTTGGGGAGAAGCTTTGGGTCAGGGTCAGATGTGTGAATGGGGTGGTGGTAGGGGTGAACTGGAGTTACCCTGTATCCTGTGAGAATTCTCCCCTCATTACAGGGAGGTTGATGCCTCTGATTTGCATATTTGCTGTGGGAGGCCCTCCGTGGACAGTTGTAGACTTGTGTATCTTATGTATGGTATGGGGATAGGGAGTAATTCCTTCGAATCATGAAGGGTTCCAGGCTGACTATTGAGATGCTGACTGTGAGACTCTGGAGGTGTTCTCACTGATCCTCCAACACACATACACACTTGGTTCCCCTCTCGAGTTTGGAAACCACCTAGAAGATTCTAACAGACCATCTAGAATGAGGAACATCACCTGGAGCCAAGGGACAAATGATGAACAATATTGGTTGATCCTAAAATGGCATCATGTGTTTACTTCCCACGGTTCAGCTCTAAAGGAGTGTTCCTTGCTCCAGAGAACAATGGAAGTCTTGCAGGTCCCTACCACAAGAGCCCTGGCCAGAATTTAGCAATGCCTCAGAAACTAGGCCTAAGCCTCTGGGTAGCCGTTGTCACCATGCAACACTGCTTATCACTGCTCATTGTCACATGGAGTCACTTCTTTGTTCCACTTGCTCTTGGAAAGTCAGGCCTCAAAAATTCTCTTTGCACTGCCTTTTCATTTTGCTGATGAGTCACATTTAAAGTGTGGACTAGAAAATATACAAGCTAATGTGCAGATTTTCCCTGTAACAGAGGGAGTTTGTCTTAGGTTTTCTGACTCACCTTGACGGAGGGGGTTAATATGAGTAGAAATTTTGTAGATTGGTCAGAGGAGTCCAGATAACCGAAGGGTTTTGCAGGTATCCTTCAACGGGCTTTGCCCTGATGTCTTGGATGCAGAGAAGAATGGAGTCTTGGCCTGGGTGGTACCCTATGTTGGGATCCACGTTAAGTTTGTGAACTCTTTTGTTCCCACACTTTATGAAGGATGTGGGAAAACTGAAAAGGAAGTTAAAGAAAGGCAACCAAGGTGGTTAAAATTGTATACAGTAGTTCCTCTTCAGAAACATTCAGGAAATGGGCTGGTTTCCCTTGGGGAGAAGCTTTGGGTCAGGGTCAGATGTGTGAATGGGGTGGTGGTAGGGGTGAACTGGAGTTACCCTGTATCCTGTGAGAATTCTCCCCTCATTACAGGGAGGTTGATGCCTCTGATTTGCATATTTGCTGTGGGAGGCCCTCCGTGGACAGTTGTAGACTTGTGTATCTTATGTATGGTATGGGGATAGGGAGTAATTCCTTCGAATCATGAAGGGTTCCAGGCTGACTATTGAGATGCTGACTGTGAGACTCTGGAGGTGTTCTCACTGATCCTCCAACACACATACACACTTGGTTCCCCTCTCGAGTTTGGAAACCACCTAGAAGATTCTAACAGACCATCTAGAATGAGGAACATCACCTGGAGCCAAGGGACAAATGATGAACAATATTGGTTGATCCTAAAATGGCATCATGTGTTTACTTCCCACGGTTCAGCTCTAAAGGAGTGTTCCTTGCTCCAGAGAACAATGGAAGTCTTGCAGGTCCCTACCACAAGAGCCCTGGCCAGAATTTAGCAATGCCTCAGAAACTAGGCCTAAGCCTCTGGGTAGCCGTTGTCACCATGCAACACTGCTTATCACTGCTCATTGTCACATGGAGTCACTTCTTTGTTCCACTTGCTCTTGGAAAGTCAGGCCTCAAAAATTCTCTTTGCACTGCCTTTTCATTTTGCTGATGAGTCACATTTAAAGTGTGGACTAGAAAATATACAAGCTAATGTGCAGATTTTCCCTGTAACAGAGGGAGTTTGTCTTAGGTTTTCTGACTCACCTTGACGGAGTGGGGTTAATATGAGTAGAAATTTTGTAGATTGGTCAGAGGAGTCCAGATAACCGAAGCTTGCAGGTTTTTGTTTCAAGATCTATATACACAGGAATTTCTTTTTATATGTGCATTTATATTGTGGTGTGGTAGCTTTTTATTATTTGCCATTCCATCCTGAAGTCTGGTCCCAGGAATGCCTCATGTCATAAAAAGTGTGCTGAATATTTGTTCAAAATTGACTTGTGTGTCCCCAGGAAAGTCAGTTAATCTTTATAAGGCATTCATGTTAAGGCTGCTTTGAAAAGCTAACGAAATAATGATCTGGTACCTCATTCATGTAGACAGCTGAAGATACAGCCTGCAGTTGAAAGGAGTAAGTCCCATGCCCCTTCTGGAGTTTGTCTAAGAAAATTTTCATGAGTGAGGTGTAATGAGGTTTTTTTTTTTTTTCTAGCCACAGGACGAAGTCCTCAGGCTGGCCGCCTCCTTCGGGAACCTGGGGCTTGAACCAGGTACCACCCTATGGATGGGAGATGACGGCGAACCGGGATGGCCGAGACTGCTTCATCAAGTAAGTTGAACACAAGGCATGAATGGTGCCATCTTTGCCTTTTGGGACAATTCTTTCTTGACCCTTGACTCCATAAAGTTAGCATTCCTTTTTTATATATATTTTTAAAATTAGCATTCTTAAATTGAGGACTCCTGGGCACTTGGAGGCCATGACTCAATCAAGTGATCACCCAGGCCTTCCATATCTCATGACATGAGGTTGCTTTCTTCATGGGTTCTTGCTGTCTTAGGGTGATAATTCCCAGGCTAGCAGGTACTGCTGAGGCAGAGTGAAAATGTATGTTATTGAATCTCAGGCCAGTTGTATTCATTGTCTGAGACAAATGCCTAAGCTCTGGGTAGCCGTTGTCACCATGCAACACTGCTTATCACTGCTCATTGTCACATGGAGTCACTTCTTGTTCCACTTGCTCTTGGAAAGTCAGGCCTCAAAAATTCTCTTTGCACTGCCTTTTCATTTTGCTGATGAGTCACATTTAAAGTGTGGACTAGAAAATATACAAGCTAATGTGCAGATTTTCCCTGTAACAGAGGGAGTTTGTCTTAGGTTTTCTGACTCACCTTGACGGAGTGGGGTTAATATGAGTAGAAATTTTGTAGATTGGTCAGAGGAGTCCAGATAACCGAAGCTTGCAGGTTTTTGTTTCAAGATCTATATACACAGGAATTTCTTTTTATATGTGCATTTATATTGTGGTGTGGTAGCTTTTATTATTTGCCATTCCATCCTGAAGTCTGGTCCCAGGAATGCCTCATGTCATAAAAAGTGTGCTGAATATTTGTTCAAAATTGACTTGTGTGTCCCCAGGAAAGTCAGTTAATCTTTATAAGGCATTCATGTTAAGGCTGCTTTGAAAAGCTAACGAAATAATGATCTGGTACCTCATTCATGTAGACAGCTGAAGATACAGCCTGCAGTTGAAAGGAGTAAGTCCCATGCCCCTTCTGGAGTTTGTCTAAGAAAATTTTCATGAGTGAGGTGTAATGAGGTTTTTTTTTTTTTTCTAGCCACAGGACGAAGTCCTCAGGCTGGCCGCCTCCTTCGGGAACCTGGGGCTTGAACCAGGTACCACCCTATGGATGGGAGATGACGGCGAACCGGGATGGCCGAGACTGCTTCATCAAGTAAGTTGAACACAAGGCATGAATGGTGCCATCTTTGCCTTTTGGGACAATTCTTTCTTGACCCTTGACTCCATAAAGTTAGCATTCCTTTTTTATATATATTTTTAAAATTAGCATTCTTAAATTGAGGACTCCTGGGCACTTGGAGGCCATGACTCAATCAAGTGATCACCCAGGCCTTCCATATCTCATGACATGAGGTTGCTTTCTTCATGGGTTCTTGCTGTCTTAGGGTGATAATTCCCAGGCTAGCAGGTACTGCTGAGGCAGAGTGAAAATGTATGTTATTGAATCTCAGGCCAGTTGTATTCATTGTCTGAGACTAGTAACTAAAGTTTGACATGGAGGAGTGTCATTTAGAAAGCCTTCTAGAACTGAGAGGAATGTTACTGATTCATCTCTAACTTGAAAAACTACCAGAGAGGATTGTATGCATTGCTGGTTGTACTATAACAACCCATTAACACTGGCTAAGGTATTGGATATTTTATGGTGCTGTTTTTTTTCTTTATTGTGGTAAAATATATATTACCTAATGGTTATTTAATTTGTGTTATTTTTGCTCTTGTGAATAATTCTACTGTGAACATTGGTTACCTGGAGGAGGGCATGACAGCCTACTCCAGTAATCTTGCCTGTGAAATCCCATGGACAAAGGAGCCTGGAGGGCTACAGGTCATGGCCCAAAAGGAGTTGGACACAACTGAAGAGATGTAGCACGCATGCACAGTTGTTGGTACACGACTATTTATTTGTCTCTGCTTCTAATTCTTTTCCGTGTATAACTGGGAGTGGAATAGCTGGATTACATGGTACTTAGATGTTTACTGTTTTTAAGAACAACCAAAGCTTTTTACAGAGACTGTAGTGCTCTGTTTTTGCAGTTGTGTGAGAAAAGTGCTTATATTGCACCCCTCGCAACATCAAGAGTTCACTCTGTTTTCTTCCCCAATGTAAGAGAAGTATTCTTAATTATGACAAATTAATGAAAAAGATTTGAAATCATGAAGTATGGTTGACCCTAACTTAATAGAAGTGAGACCAAGGAGAAAAAGTCTTTGAAAACCACAGGCTTCATTGATTGTTCTAACCAGGCTGTGGACAGATTACCAAATATAGGATGCATGTGAGATAGGGGATTATTTCTATAAGATGGAAACATCTCCCAAGATTGCTATTGAGTATTTGGTCTTCTGGATAGCACAGAATCTCTAGGTTAGGACTGCTGGCTAGCAGCTAAGGAAAACCTCCTGTGGATGTTGTTAGTGGTTTCCTTGCTCTGCAGAGGGAAGAGGACCTCTCTTCAGAGTTGAGTTGGTGGCTGGGGGGCTTTCCTCCTGGGTCCTTCCTAGCGAGATTCAGGTTGCCCCTGTATTCGATCCATTCTGAAGAGACTCTGAGCCACCCTGTGAGAAGTGTGCCTGTGGCACTTCCCGGCATTCCCGAGGATGTGCTCATAGAGAAACTCTGGAGGAAATTTTTGCATTGTGGGAGAACCTCTCAGGAAGCTAGATGATGTATAGAAAGGCCAAGAATTTGTTTACACCATAGATTGTCGTTTGCTCATTTCAGTGGTTTGCCTAAATTCCTCATAGTGCTAGAATGATGACATTTTTTGATATTATACTGACCCATCTATTTCATAACATGGGTATGAATTTATGTAATTAGCACAGTTGAGGCAGCCTAGATGCTTTCACTCAAAACAATAAAAATTTCTGCCAAAGAAATGTAATTTTAAAGAGACATAGGATATGAATTTGTGAAGGCACAGCTCATACTTTTCTGATTTTCAAAGTTTTTCTTTGTAGTTGAATTGAGGCTCATGTATATTCCATGCCATGTGATTGATAGATACAAACCCAAACGATAGCCTATCAGTTGGAGATTCTGGGAACCTCAGCTAGCTCTATACTTAAACCCCTTCCAACAATGTTATTGACATTTTTAAGGGCCAGCCCAGGTATCAATGTAACATTTACACTGGCCCGATGCCAGCTGTTGAAACACGAACAAGCCAATCAGCAACTTAATAGAGAAACCTGTACTGATTACTAAACGACACGTTTTCAAACCGAAGTCACTGGTGTCACTTGTCTGAGTCCATGAAGCTTTTTCCTTGAAAAGTAAATTTCCACAGTCTTCCCAAAGATGCTATTTTAAGATGTTAAAACTGGTACTTCTTTTGAAAGTGTTGGTTGTTTCTTTGTCACTAAGGAGATGATAAATAATTGAAATCATTCGAATTTTCTTCTCTTGCCTACTGAGTGATGTCCCTGACAAAGAGATACCCTCATGACCACAGTTTTCAGAAGCCTGGTTTGCAGTATGGAGGTTTTCTCTACTGATTAGTTTTAGAACAATTTGGAAGCTAATCTGTGGTTAGTAATTAGGGCCTTTGCATTTAATTTTCCACTGTGTTACATTTTCTCTTTGAAAGAGAGATGTCGTCTTTTTTTATCTTGTCTTATCTAAATGCTGATTCACATCAGACAGTTGTCTTTGATGGAGGTACAACTACTTCTACGTGATGGACAGAGCTATGGGAGAAACCAGAGCTCATGTGTTCAAAGTTAGATTCTAAGAGGTAATAATGAGATGATTATATCATTATGAATCTTTCAGTGTATGGCCAGAGTTGTTCATGATGTGTTCAGAGTTCATCTTTCCTCTTCTTTTTCCAATTTTAATATAGTAGGGCTGGATAGCCTGTTTTCTCTAGAGTTACTATTCCACAGGTTTAAAAAGGTGTTTCCCCCTTCATGTTTATACGTTTGTTCTCTATATCTGTGTCCTTATTGTTGCTTTGCAAGTAAGATTATTTATACCATTTTTGTAGATTCTTTATAAATGCATTAATATATGATATTTGTATTTCTCTTTCCTACTTATCTCATTCCATATGACAGTCCATGTCTCTACAAATGACCAAATGTCATTCCTTTTTATGGCTGACTAATATCCCATTGTATGTATATGAACCATATCTTCCTTTTCCATTCATCTCTTGGTGGACATTTAGGTTCCCTCCATGTCCTGACTATTGTAAGTAGCGCTGCTGTGAACATTGAGGTACATGTGCCTTTTGGAATTATGGCTTTCTGTGGATATATGCCCAGTAGTGGGATTGCTTGGTCATACGTTAGCTCTATTTTAAGTTTTTGTAGGAACCTCCATACAGCTCTACATAGTGGCTGCACCAATTTTCATTCCCTCCAACATCACAAGAGAGTTTTATTCGTATTCATGGAGAAATACAATCTACAGTTTTTGAGAAACAAAGATGATTGTATATGGAAGATGACAGGTGCAAAATAAAAATTTCTCAGTCCCTTATGATTAACTGTTAAGAGGGACAGTCTAACAGGGCAAGCGATAGAAGCAGATTGGAGAGAAGCCACCAAGAGAAGAGTCTCAGAAAGCACACATCCTGGTGAGAAATGGCTAAGAGAGTGAGCAATGGGTGGGCAGAAAAATTAGGAGAAACTAGAGAAAGTGAGGTACTCTGAGATGGTTCTTATAGTAGTAGCATCCATAAATCATAGATGTAACTGGGTATACATAGAGATGTAGCTCTAAGTAGAGAAATAGATATAGCTTTAGTTAAGGAGTATAGATAATCATGTAGACATTGATAGCTATAACTGGTTGTAGATATACAGAGAGAGTTGTAGATATTACATGTCAATGCATATCGAATTTAGATAGAGATGGATAGACACAGACCAGTGACCATACAATCAGGTTGGCCCATGAGGTTCTTGGATTATGGGTATTGTTCTGAAATCATTACTGATCATACCTCTGTTGACATCATCACTGATGGCAACTATATATCACATTACCAAAATTTAGAAAATTCTTGGAAGATCCAAGATTGCTTTTCATCTTGACAGCTGTCCTATGAGATAGTCAAAGCAGATTTGTAATTCTTTACTAAATGAAAAAATAAATTTTTTTTTTTTTTTTTTTTTTTTTTCTTTCCTACTTATCTTATTCCATATGACAGTCCATGTCTCTACAAATGACCAAATGTCATTCCTTTTTATGGCTGACTAATATCCCATTGTATGTATATGAACCATATCTTCCTTTTCCATTCATCTCTTGGTGGACATTTAGGTTCCCTCCATGTCCTGACTATTGTAAGTAGCGCTGCTGTGAACATTGAGGTACATGTGCCTTTTGGAATTATGGCTTTCTGTGGATATATGCCCAGTAGTGGGATTGCTTGGTCATACGTTAGCTCTATTTTAAGTTTTTGTAGGAACCTCCATACAGCTCTACATAGTGGCTGCACCAATTTTCATTCCCTCCAACATCACAAGAGAGTTTTATTCGTATTCATGGAGAAATACAATCTACAGTTTTTGAGAAACAAAGATGATTGTATATGGAAGATGACAGGTGCAAAATAAAAATTTCTCAGTCCCTTATGATTAACTGTTAAGAGGGACAGTCTAACAGGGCAAGCGATAGAAGCAGATTGGAAGAGAGAAGCCACCAAGAGAAGAGTCTCAGAAAGCACACATCCTGGTGAGAAATGGCTAAGAGAGTGAGCAATGGGTGGGCAGAAAAATTAGGAGAAACTAGAGAAAGTGAGGTACTCTGAGATGGTTCTTATAGTAGTAGCATCCATAAATCATAGATGTAACTGGGTATACATAGAGATGTAGCTCTAAGTAGAGAAATAGATATAGCTTTAGTTAAGGAGTATAGATAATCATGTAGACATTGATAGCTATAACTGGTTGTAGATATACAGAGAGAGTTGTAGATATTACATGTCAATGCATATCGAATTTAGATAGAGATGGATAGACACAGACCAGTGACCATACAATCAGGTTGGCCCATGAGGTTCTTGGATTATGGGTATTGTTCTGAAATCATTACTGATCATACCTCTGTTGACATCATCACTGATGGCAACTATATATCACATTACCAAAATTTAGAAAATTCTTGGAAGATCCAAGATTGCTTTTCATCTTGACAGCTGTCCTATGAGATAGTCAAAGCAGATTAAAAATCTCCTTCTTGCAGAAAAAGCTTAGGTTCATAGGGACTGGCATCTCCACCTCCTGTGACTAATCAGAGCAGTGTTTGCATCCCTTCGTCAGACTCAAGGCCTTAATACTTTGGGCTTTTCATCCCTACCAAGATTTGCTCAACACCCCTAGAATTCCCCAGTCCCATCAGTGTATGTGCAGCTGAGCTCACCTCCACCTGTATCTGCCATACCCACCCTACTCAGCATACTTAGCAATGGCCTGGGCAGCCTGATTGGTCATGTGTGGAAGTACTCCTTAGTTACACCTAACATGCATCCCCCAACATTTATTGAGCCCCACTAAGTGAGGAAGGTGGGGCTTCTAAGGTGACACTGGTGGTAAGGAACCTGCCTCCAAATGCATGGTTCAATCCCTGGGTCAGAAAAGTTCACCTCAGGAGGGCATGCTAACCTACTTCAGTATTCTTGCCTGGAGAATTCCATGGACAGAGGAGAACTCCTGGCGAACTGTAGCCCATGGGGTCCCAAAGAGTCAGACATGACTGAAGCGACTTTGCATGCAGGCAAACAATGAAGACACTAAAATAAGCAAGATGTATCCTTCCCTTCCAAGATCTTGAATGTGGTGAAAGTGATATATGAAACAATAGAATATGCTTGAGACACAGGGGAAGGCCCAAGTGGGAAACCGTCTATCTTTTGGAGCTGGGGGTGAAGATGCAGGACGTTGTCATGGGTCACACACTACAGAGAAGACACCTCTTTATTCTCAACGACGCAGTGCCTTTTTTAAGCTCTTTAGAGAGACATCATGTTTCATAGTCGAAGATGAGGGAGCAATGTGATTTCCTTATTTTCCATTTTTGAGTTAATGGAGCAATACATGCTTATTTAACTGTGGAGATGGTTAGAGTTAATGCAAAAATAATCTGCTTCATACATCTGGAAATTCAGTTTTTGGAGACTGAAGGAAAAGTTTAAACATGGGCAAAATAAGTATTAAAATGCTTGGCATCAGGATAGATGATTAGGTGAGCCACATTGGAATATGGGGAAATGGATGGCAGCTGGGCAGTGGGAGACAAGAGTCAGGGGTCATTTCCAAACCATATACCCTCATTTCTCAAGCTTTAAAATCAAGAGGCTATTTTTTTTTTTTTTAAGTCTTTTTTGGCCTACTGGTTTTCTGGCCACTTTGACCCTGTACATTTGCAAACAGAGCCCTGTGGGCATATTGGACAAGACACACTGTTCTATTATTCAACCAGCAATTTCTCATGGGGAGTAATTAAACTGAGTCACTATCTTCTTAATGCAGAGGAATTCAATTCTGAACCCTGAATATTGGATATTAGTAATAAGATGTGGAAACTTCTACTTTGGTGTGCATTATGGCCTTGGCCCAACTTGGAAGATAGATAGCCTGGGCAGCCTGCTCATCAGGTCAATGTGAAATGTGATTGGGGCTCATCTGGCTCCAGAAAAGAATAATCTGAAGAAATACAAGCACTTGGGGCTTCCCTGGTATCTCAGGGTTAAAGAGTTCACCAGCCAATGCAGAGGACACGGGTTCAGTCCCTGATCCTGGAAGATCCCACATGCTGCGGAGCAACTAAGCCCGTGAGCCACAAGTATGGAGCCTGTGCTCTAGAGCCTCGGAGTCGCAACTCTGGAGCCCATGTGCCGCAACTACTGAAGCCCATGAGCCCTAGAGCCCGAGTTCCACAACAAGAAAAGTTACCGCAACAGGAAGCCTGATCAGCTCAATTAGAAAACAGTTCCTACTCTCTGTAACTAGAGAAGAGCTTGTGGCAGCAGTGAAAACATGGAACAGCCAAAAATAAATGAATAAATAAAATTTTAAAATAAAGAAATACAAGCACTTTATGTGTCCCATCCCTGCTTTCTTATTAATCATTAGACAGTTATGTCAAGTGACAGGATTATGTCATCATTAAAATGACAAATACCAAAACCTTACTTAGTACTAAAGTGGGAGCCCCTGAGTATTCCCTCCAGGCTTTTATTTAAAACTTTTTAAGGAGATGGTTAGAGTTAATGCAAAATAATCTGCTTTAAACTTTTGCTTTGGCAAAATAAGTATTAAAATGCTTGGCATCAGGATAGATGATTAGGTGAGCCACATTGGAATATGGGGAAATGGATGGCAGCTGGGCAGTGGGAGACAAGAGTCAGGGGTCATTTCCAAACCATATACCCTCATTTCTCAAGCTTTAAAATCAAGAGGCTATTTTTTTTTTTTTTTAAGTCTTTTTTGGCCTACTGGTTTTCTGGCCACTTTGACCCTGTACATTTGCAAACAGAGCCCTGTGGGCATATTGGACAAGACACACTGTTCTATTATTCAACCAGCAATTTCTCATGGGGAGTAATTAAACTGAGTCACTATCTTCTTAATGCAGAGGAATTCAATTCTGAACCCTGAATATTGGATATTAGTAATAAGATGTGGAAACTTCTACTTTGGTGTGCATTATGGCCTTGGCCCAACTTGGAAGATAGATAGCCTGGGCAGCCTGCTCATCAGGTCAATGTGAAATGTGATTGGGGCTCATCTGGCTCCAGAAAAGAATAATCTGAAGAAATACAAGCACTTGGGGCTTCCCTGGTATCTCAGGGTTAAAGAGTTCACCAGCCAATGCAGAGGACACGGGTTCAGTCCCTGATCCTGGAAGATCCCACATGCTGCGGAGCAACTAAGCCCGTGAGCCACAAGTATGGAGCCTGTGCTCTAGAGCCTCGGAGTCGCAACTCTGGAGCCCATGTGCCGCAACTACTGAAGCCCATGAGCCCTAGAGCCCGAGTTCCACAACAAGAAAAGTTACCGCAACAGGAAGCCTGATCAGCTCAATTAGAAAACAGTTCCTACTCTCTGTAACTAGAGAAGAGCTTGTGGCAGCAGTGAAAACATGGAACAGCCAAAAATAAATGAATAAATAAAATTTTAAAATAAAGAAATACAAGCACTTTATGTGTCCCATCCCTGCTTTCTTATTAATCATTAGACAGTTATGTCAAGTGACAGGATTATGTCATCATTAAAATGACAAATACCAAAACCTTACTTAGTACTAAAGTGGGAGCCCCTGAGTATTCCCTCCAGGCTTTACATAGTCTATGTCAAATTCCCCAAAGAGAAAAGAAGCAATTGATTATTTTCAAATATTGTTTGGTAGTTTTAGGGCTAAGCTTTGTATTTTTTTTTAAATTTTTACCCCAAGGTTTCATAAGAGAGTCTTAGTGCTATTTTGTGGATAAGCCCAGTCATCTGTTGTTATGTTATGAATGCCTTTGAACTTTTCCTTCTCTAAAAATTAGAAAATAAATAAGTCAAGAAGAGTTACGTTGTAAAGTTCTATGTGTATGCTTTGGTTGCACCCGTTGATCATTTTCATATTTGAAGCAGATTTCAATGTCCTACTTTATTAAGCTTACATATTTAAAACATGCTCAACAGAGGACAAATGAATCTGAGAGATTCCTCATATTGCTATTTGTTTCCAGCAATAGAAAGCAGAATGTCTTTATAGAAATTTATAGGTGTATCTATAAAGGAAAGAGGAGAAATCTATTTGAGGTGGGTTGCTCTGTTTTTCTGTGTGATTTTAAATTAGGAACTAGCATTATATTAGAGAAGAGGCAGTTTACCTCACTTTTGTGTTTTTGATGAAGAATTCTTAAATAAAATGTTTCATTTCCAAATACACACGATGAACTCAGCATAAAATGTAAATAATTGCCTCTTTGCAAGAGCAAATGCCATTTAGGTAAATGAGTTCCTTAGGATTCCAAGCGTCTAGTCAAGGGGAAGGAAGTATATTATAATTTTGGAAGTGAAGGAACAAAGTAAACGTGATAGTATCATTACATGAATACAATAAAATTTTAAAAAATAAAGAAATACAAGCATTCCTACTCTCTGTAACTAGAGAAGAGCTTGTGGCAGCAGTGAAAACATGGAACAGCCAAAAATAAATGAATAAATAAAATTTTAAAATAAAGAAATACAAGCACTTTATGTGTCCCATCCCTGCTTTCTTATTAATCATTAGACAGTTATGTCAAGTGACAGGATTATGTCATCATTAAAATGACAAATACCAAAACCTTACTTAGTACTAAAGTGGGAGCCCCTGAGTATTCCCTCCAGGCTTTACATAGTCTATGTCAAATTCCCCAAAGAGAAAAGAAGCAATTGATTATTTTCAAATATTGTTTGGTAGTTTTAGGGCTAAGCTTTGTATTTTTTTTTAAATTTTTACCCCAAGGTTTCATAAGAGAGTCTTAGTGCTATTTTGTGGATAAGCCCAGTCATCTGTTGTTATGTTATGAATGCCTTTGAACTTTTCCTTCTCTAAAAATTAGAAAATAAATAAGTCAAGAAGAGTTACGTTGTAAAGTTCTATGTGTATGCTTTGGTTGCACCCGTTGATCATTTTCATATTTGAAGCAGATTTCAATGTCCTACTTTATTAAGCTTACATATTTAAAACATGCTCAACAGAGGACAAATGAATCTGAGAGATTCCTCATATTGCTATTTGTTTCCAGCAATAGAAAGCAGAATGTCTTTATAGAAATTTATAGGTGTATCTATAAAGGAAAGAGGAGAAATCTATTTGAGGTGGGTTGCTCTGTTTTTCTGTGTGATTTTAAATTAGGAACTAGCATTATATTAGAGAAGAGGCAGTTTACCTCACTTTTGTGTTTTTGATGAAGAATTCTTAAATAAAATGTTTCATTTCCAAATACACACGATGAACTCAGCATAAAATGTAAATAATTGCCTCTTTGCAAGAGCAAATGCCATTTAGGTAAATGAGTTCCTTAGGATTCCAAGCGTCTAGTCAAGGGGAAGGAAGTATATTATAATTTTGGAAGTGAAGGAACAAAGTAAACGTGATAGTATCATTACATGAAATGAAAGGTAATTATGTCATGTCAACGCGAAAGCTTCCCAGGCTGAACATTCCGGGCTGTTTATTCCCTTCATTGAAGCAGATTTGTTTTCTTTTGAATCTGACAAAGCACCTCTCCACTGAGTTAATAATCACTGCTCCCAGCTGGAAGGTACGTTTGCAGAGCTGATGGAAGGGCTTTTAGCAGGAAGGCTCTGAAATGACACCATCATTCCAGATCTAACTTAGCATATGGCACAGCAAACTGTGCTTGGCCGACTTCTCCTTTATTGGAGGTTATTTCATTTTCCCTGCACATTTGTTTTTGAAACTTTGCTGGTGGACTTTATCTGGCCACCATCTACCACAACTTCCTAATGCATGTGGCTTATTTGTCCAACAGGCTGAGGTATCTGAAGGGAATGTAATTAAGGGAAGTTCCTTGGGCCACTTGATTAAGGACGAGTTGGGACAGGCACATTTGGGAGGAGCTGTCGACAGCCAGCTGGCTGCTGGACAGGGTGTATTCTGTCCTCTCCTGAGCTGTTATGTAGCCCCTGAGGATGTACATAAGATGGGTCAATGCGTCCATTTGGAATCCCAGGGACAGGCAGCCTGTTAAAAGTTGAAGCACCTGGATGGCCAGGTTTCCATTCCAGCCTGTAATTGAAATACTAGCTCGGGGCTGCCTACCACATCTTGCTTCCTCTGAGTGGCCTTTGTATCCCTAGTTTCTGGACTGAGCCAGCCCTGATATCACCACCTAAGGCTGGGCACAGGCCAGCAACTCTGGCCTGTCCCAAATGCCAAGTGGGGCATGTGGGGACAGCTGCCACGGAAACTGGCTAAACTTAAAAGGACAAGGAATCATTTACTTTTGTGTTTTGATGAAGAATTCTTAAATAAAATGTTTCATTTCCAAATACACACGATGAACTCAGCATAAAATGTAAATAATTGCCTCTTTGCAAGAGCAAATGCCATTTAGGTAAATGAGTTCCTTAGGATTCCAAGCGTCTAGTCAAGGGGAAGGAAGTATATTATAATTTTGGAAGTGAAGGAACAAAGTAAACGTGATAGTATCATTACATGAAATGAAAGGTAATTATGTCATGTCAACGCGAAAGCTTCCCAGGCTGAACATTCCGGGCTGTTTATTCCCTTCATTGAAGCAGATTTGTTTTCTTTTGAATCTGACAAAGCACCTCTCCACTGAGTTAATAATCACTGCTCCCAGCTGGAAGGTACGTTTGCAGAGCTGATGGAAGGGCTTTTAGCAGGAAGGCTCTGAAATGACACCATCATTCCAGATCTAACTTAGCATATGGCACAGCAAACTGTGCTTGGCCGACTTCTCCTTTATTGGAGGTTATTTCATTTTCCCTGCACATTTGTTTTTGAAACTTTGCTGGTGGACTTTATCTGGCCACCATCTACCACAACTTCCTAATGCATGTGGCTTATTTGTCCAACAGGCTGAGGTATCTGAAGGGAATGTAATTAAGGGAAGTTCCTTGGGCCACTTGATTAAGGACGAGTTGGGACAGGCACATTTGGGAGGAGCTGTCGACAGCCAGCTGGCTGCTGGACAGGGTGTATTCTGTCCTCTCCTGAGCTGTTATGTAGCCCCTGAGGATGTACATAAGATGGGTCAATGCGTCCATTTGGAATCCCAGGGACAGGCAGCCTGTTAAAAGTTGAAGCACCTGGATGGCCAGGTTTCCATTCCAGCCTGTAATTGAAATACTAGCTCGGGGCTGCCTACCACATCTTGCTTCCTCTGAGTGGCCTTTGTATCCCTAGTTTCTGGACTGAGCCAGCCCTGATATCACCACCTAAGGCTCGGGCACAGGCCAGCAACTCTGGCCTGTCCCAAATGCCAAGTGGGGCATGTGGGGACAGCTGCCACGGAAACTGGCTAAACTTAAAAGGACAAGGAATCACCTTTGTGGCACATGTCCCTATATCATGATCTGCCCTGCTACCTAAGAGAAGGAGAAGGCTGTTGACAGAAGTGCCTTCGTGGGGTCCACCAGGGGGCAGGAGACAGCTGTGCCCCAGCAGGCCCTGCCCTCTATTTCCTCTTAAAGCCTGAGTAAAACTTTTGTTAATAGCCAACTTCTAGCGATGAGTCTCTTCCATTGCAAAGCTGACACATGGTGATACTTTTAGTGGACACTCAGATCAGCCTGAATCATGAGCAGCATTGTCCCATTGCTGTGCCCTAGGGTGCGCCATGTGTCTGCTCTCAGAGCACAAGTTGTAGTATAACAGCTGTTCCAGTGGACAAGGCCGGGAGAGACTCTCAAATCTCTCTGAAGTTAAAGGATATGGCTATAGATGCACAGCTGCCTACTCATTTTTCTGTGCCCATTCCAAAATGAAAATTCAAACTGCAGGGTAAAAATGTTCATAGAGGTAAAGGTTTTCCCTTCCTTCTGTGTCTCTCTGTTAACATACCATAGTCTTGCACATTCTAAGTGATGAAAAAATAAATTTTTCGATCATTAGCATGGGTGTTACCAATCTCTTATGCAGTGTGAGTTTTAGATATAAATAGAAGAGCATTGGAAGTCATAGGAGGAATTGCTGTTCCGCATCTATATGTATTTCATTCTGAACAGAAAAGTAGAAATGCACAAAACTGACTCAATAATTTTTGACAAGAATGATCACACTTCACCAAATCTCCATTCCTTTGGCTTTCTGATGGATAAGGAGGACCAACGGGTGACTTAGTGATAAAGAATTCACTTGCTAATGCAGAAGATGCAAGAGTTGTGGGTTTGATCCCTGGCTTGGGAAGATCCCCTGGAATAGGAAATGGAAACCCAGTCCAGTATTCTTGCTTGGAGAATCCCATGTACACAGGAGTCTGCCGGGCTACAGTCCATGGGGTCACCAAGAGTTGAGCACAGCTAAGCACACTTGGAAGGAGAACCAAGGAGAACCGACAAGAAAAGAATCCTGGGTGCCCCAATCTTTCCCATGCCTTCTGTGTCATCTCCTTAAACATAAGTGGATGCCTGGCCAGTACAGGACAGTAACGTGAGGATTCCTTGCTTAGAAAGCTACATCTGTTCAAAACTGATTAGCCTTCAGTCTTCACCTTCAAACCTGTCCTCTTGAGGTATTTTAAAAATAATTTCACATGGATTTCTCAGTAAAGGCTTGGGAAAGAGGGAATCTTACCTCTAGCTTTTGGCTGCCTGAGAGAGCAGTCTCCATGTCATTTCCAGGATGGCTGTTGTCACTGTTAGGTGTATACTCCCTCCCTCCCCATTGGCTCTTAGTTCTGTTGGTTCAGTCTGAAAGGCGTGTGCTATGTGTACTAAGTAGCTTCAGCCACGTCTGTCTCTTTTGCAACTTTATGTGGTCTATTAAGCTCTGCTGTCCATGGGATTCTCCAGGCAAGAATACTGGAGTGGGTTGCTGTTTCTTACTCCAGAGGATCTTCCTCACCCAGGGATTGAAACTACATCTCTTATATCTCCTGCACTGACAAACCTTTTCTATAAAAGGTCAAATAGTAAATATTTTAGACTTTGGAGACCATGTGATTTCTCTTGTATATCAACACAATGCAACTCTGCCACTGTAGGGTGAAGCTATAGGAAACGTGTGAAAGAATGGACATGGCTTGTGTTCCAATGAAACTTTATTTACGAAAAAATGATGAGGCTGGATTTGGCTCGTAGGCTACAGTAGTTTGGTAAACCTTGCTCTAGGGCATCATGCATTTAACCGCATTCTCATATGAAAAGGTTCATGCCAGTCTTGGTAAAGTGACTTTTGACACTGCACTGTGTCATGTGAATGAGTTCATAAAGGACTCCAGAAGGCTCCATGTTGTATCTATTGTCAGTAAGAGTCCTTGTACAGCACTGATATTCATTACCCACGTCTTAAAGGTATTTTAGGAATGATATTGTTAAAATCCACTTGAGAAGTAGAACTTTTATTATGAGCATATCATGATTCTCCCCCCACCCCCCCAGCACACACATACCTACAACCAACACCTTTGCTGGAGGGGGTTGGAGGGACAGGCAATGACAGCAACTTGTGACCCAGTCACAATGGAATGCTGAAAGCAAGCACAAATAATTATTAGGGAGGTGAAAATTACATAGCAACTAATGGTCTACTGAGAAACAGCCCCATTGTGATTTCAAAATGTTAATTGTCCATAATGTTTGATGAAATTCTACTCATTGTCCTTCTGAAATTTTATAACACTCCCATACAAAGGTCCCCAGTTTATTTTTGTTCTGTTCTAGGCTGTTCCCTTGGCTTTCATGATACCATCCCCCTTCTTTTGTTCCAAACTCACAGAAGATTCCTTTTCAAGCTGCCTCAGCTCATTCTTTTTTATCCTAACATTCAAAGTTCAGTTTCTCACATTTTCAAGCCTATATTTTGGCTTAGAGCTCACAATCAAGAAAAAAGGATTCATGAAAATAAATACTTTGATACCATTTGGTTTCAATCTAAAAATTGCTGGCCCCCGATGACTGTCCTACTACAGCAGATAAAAGAGATCATCAGGGATTGGTTTGCACTGTTTGGGGTATTGTCTGAGCAATAGCTATTGGTCAATAAGTATTTGTTCAATAAGTACTTACATGTGTTTGTATGAGTAGAAATTTTCCCCTTTGGTTGGTTGGGTGGGTGGTTGTTTTGGCTGTAGGTCATGTGGAATTTTAGTTCCCTAACAAGGGATCAAACCCATGCCTCCTGCAGAGGAGGCTCAGAGTCCTAACTGCTGGCACATACCTTTTGTTTGTTTTTATTGGAATAGGTGGGTGAATGCATTATTGGATATATGAACAGACCTTTCTCTAAAACATTATATTCAGTACATTGTTAGGAAAGATGCTGGTATACAAGTCAGTGAGTGAAAATTCTCTAACTTATTGATACAGGAATTTCATTATTGAAATTTGGTCTTATTATTTTCTCAGAAGATCTTGAAAGGTATTGTTTGTGATCCATATCTTAGTGTGTGGCTGTTTAGGTACATGTTTGTGCTCAGTGGCTCAGCTGGTGTCCAACTCTTTGTGACCCTATGGACCCACCAGGCTCCTGTATCCATGGGATTCTCCAGGCTTAGAATACTGGTGTGCATTGCCATGCCCTGCTCCAGGAGATCTTCTCAATCCAGGGATCGAACCAGCGTCTCTTATGGCTCCTGCATTGTTTGACAATTTTACTTTTCTTCCTTTTTTTTAAAAAAAACACCACTGAGCCACCTGGGGAGCCCAGAACTGCCTTTAGAGGCTTTATTTTTCTGGTCATTTATCAGAGTGCTATTATCTAAATGATTGAAGGAAGTATTAAGAATGTGAGTTTGAAGATCTTCAGGGTCAGAGTGTGACCCTGGAGAGAGTTGGGAAAGAGAACTGAATAATAAAGGAGCAAAGGAAGGATAAAGTCAAGGGAGCTTTTAAATTCCTACAAACAGAGGGTTTGACTGCATCTCTGGAGGAAGATGAAAAGAAGACAGGCTTGGGAGAAAGTAGAATGCATTGGAAAAGCGTGGTGCTGGAGGAAGGCAATGATCTGTTTTATAACTAAAACAGGTAACTGTGGAATGATTTGTCCAAATGTCTTTTAGCAGCCTTTGATTTATTGTCCAAATACCTTTAGCAGATATAACTACTTTTAAAATGTGTTCATTGTTAGCTTGTGATCTGACTACTTCTGAAAAAAAAATCTGAGCTTCATATAGCCTATGCAGCTCTTGTTTGAATTATGAATGGTACCCTCTTTGACTGTGTGGATCACAACAAACTGTGGAAAATTCTTAAATAATCAGAATACCAGACCACCTTACCTGTCTCCTGAAAAACCTGTATGCAGGTCAAGAAGCAACCGTGAGAACTGGACATGGAACAATGGACTGGTTCAAAATTGGCAAAGGAGTATTTCAAGGCTGTATAATGCCACCCTGCTTATTTAATTTCTATGCAGAGTACATCATGCGAAATGCTAAGCTAGATGAATACCAAGCTGGAATCAAGATTTCTGGGAGAAATATCAACATCCTCAGATACGCAGATCATATCTCCCTAATGGCAGAAAGTCAAGAGGAGCTAAAAAGACTCTTGATGGGGATGAAAGAGGAGAGGGACAAAGTTGGCTTCAAATTCAACATTCAAGAAACTAAGATCATGGCGTCTGGTGCCATCACTTCATGACTAATAGATGGAGGAAAAGTGAAAACACTTACAAATTTGACTTTCTTGAGCTCAAAAATCACAGAGGATGAGATGGTTGGATAGCATCACTGACTCAATGGGCATGAATTCAAGGAAACTGCAGTAGAGAGTGAAGGGCAGGAAGCCTGGTATGCAGCAGTCCATGAGGTCAAAAAGAGTTGAACACTACTCAGCGTCTGAACAACAACAACCCTCTTTGGGCTATTGTGTTCCAGCCAGTGGTAACTCTGTCCTGGGACAGGATAAGAAAAGAACATTGTCACTCAAGCAGAAAGAGCAAATTCACCCCTTTTCCTCCTGTTTGTTATGTTCAGACCCTCAATGGAGTAAAGGTTGCCCATATTCATTGGTGAGGCTGATTGTTTTTACTGGGTCTGCCAATTCAAATCCTTATATCATCTGAAAATCCTCCATAGATACACCCAGAAATAGAGTTTTACCAGCTGTCTGACTATTTCTCAGACTTGTCAATTTGACACAAAATGAATGGAGCTGAGAGGGGAAGTGAATCGCAATGTAATAATAGTAAGGAGCTACAATACCCCACTTTCATCTGTGAATGAATCATCCAGGCTGGATCACTGGGGAAATAACAGACTTAACTAACAACCTGGACCTCGCGGACCTAGCAGACATGCAGAGTGTTCCATCCAGCAGTATCAGAAACCATGTTCCTCTCGGTCACACATGGAGCATTGTCTAGGATGGGTCATATGCTGGCCTGTGGAACAGATCTTGACAAAATTGGGAAGATTGCAGTCATATCAAATGTCTTTTCCAGCCACACTGGTAGGAAATCAGTAGCAGTAGAAAAATAGGAAAATGCACAAATACATGAAAATTGGGCAACATGCTCCTGGATAGCCAATGGAACAAGGAGGAAGGTATACTGAGTATGGATAGGTATTAATGCATCTATAATAGATGCTTTTATTTTACTCTTTTTCTGAGGAGCAAGTCACTTGTTTGGACAGTGCCTTTTAGTGTGAACTGTTACCATAATCTTTTTCACATTAATTTATTTTTTTAACTGAGGGATAATTGCTTTATAGAACTGTGTTGGTTTCTGCCATACATCAACATGAATCAACCATAGTTTTTTTTAGAATATAATTCCCAATATAATTTTGTGCCCTTTTGTACTCACTCCCTGGTCTCACCCCCACCTCCACCCCTGACTATCCCTGTTATCTACTAATCTGCTTACTGTCTCTATGGATTTGCTTTTTTGCACTTGTCATATAAATGAAATCATATGATGTATGGTCCCTTATGGCAGACTTCTTTTTTTTGGCATAATGTTTTCAAGTTTCATCCATATTGCAGCATGTAGCAGTAGTTTACTCCTTTTTATGGTTGAATTCAACTTCATTGTATGGATGTATCATGTTTTCTTCATCTGTTCCTCAGATGGTCAGCATTTGGGTTATTTCCACTGCTTGAACATTCCTGGAAAAATCTTTCTGTGTGAACATATGATTTAATTTCTCCTGGGTAGATACCATGGAGTGGAATTACTGAATCATATGATAACTCTGTATTTAACTTTTAAAGAAATTGCCAACTATTTTCCATTTTACCTTCCCACCAGCAATTTCTCCACATACTCATCAGTGCTTGTGATTGTCTATTTTTTACTGCATTTCCCTAATGACTAAGGATATTGAAGATCTTTTCATACACTTTTTGATTATTTTTGTGTCTTGTCTGGAGAAATACTATTCAAATATTTCACCTGTGTTCAAATGTAATCATTTATCTTCCTATTAATAAATTATAATGGTTCTTTATATATTCTGGATAAAGCATCCCTTTTTTTCCTGAAACATTTTGTAATACATTTTTGCCAGTCTCGGTGTACTACAGGCAGGTAATTTAAAGTTCCTGGGCCTTCATAATGCCTCATTGAAGAAGCGGCTCTGATTATCAGTTCCCACAAGCATATAGCCTTTTACATGTTCCCCTGGTGAGTCAGGCCCGGTGGGGTGATCAGTTCATCCAAGTGTAGCTTGTCTGTGTAAGTCACCCAACAGCGAGAACTGAGTGTGCATCAAGAAACCAGGTCTTGTCATGTGCTCTGAATTTTAATTCATACCACCTTTGGTCTTAATGTTTATTCCTGAAATCCAGAGCAACCTGAGTGAGTGACAGAAGCTTATAATGAGATCCTATCCTGGTGTAAGATTGTTCATACTATCCCACGTTTGCCTCTTCGTTCCCAAGGAGCCCTTTGGGGAAAGCAGCATTGTGGGCTGTTGAGTTGAGGCATGCAGAAACTGATGATTCAGAGAAGTCCATTTCTACAGGACTTGAGAGGAATCCTAATGTCACTTTCAGTACTTGAAAATCTCCTTCTGGATTCTTCTCCCTGGGCCTTCAATGCCAACCTTCACAACACCTTCTCTGTATCTTCTTCTTATGTGATCCACAGCCATCTGGGGCTCTTGCTTATAAAGTGCCTTTTACAACACTGTGAAAAGTGTAACCAATGAAGCTCCTTGTGCTTTCAAGAGAGATCATCTATGGGTAATGATAGAAAGACTTTAAATTTCCAAAAGAGTTTATCATATGAGAGAACAGTTTAATTTTCTACTAAGCCTAAGACATTTCTTATGCTTTAAAATAAGGCATTTGCCTTGTACATCAGTGTACCTATCCAGAAGAATTACCCATAGGTGACACTTTTTAAAGCCTTCATCTGTCACAGTGCATTAGGTTGTTAGTGCTGCTCCTGAGATTCAGTCTTACAATGTGAAATTTAAAAATGAAAAGCAGAAAAATGTTTTTTCTAATCTACAGCCTGTCTTTATCTGCTACATTCAGTCAGCTTCATGGATTATTGTATCATCAAAATCAAATTTTGGAAAACCGAGAAGAAATAGTCAAGCAATGCCTGAAGAAAAGACTGACTCTGGTTGATCATTTTTGTCTTTTAAATTGTAAATGCGTAATTGGAATCTCTCTTGAGGGGCAGTATCTGTTGAGTAACTACAGTGGTCCCAGATACCTCATCGCGCTTTATTAAAGCTGTTCGTGATTTTTCACTTCTGGAAAATGACATGGTGGTGGCATCTCTCTGGCTGAGCCATCGCCTAGAGAACTCATTAGAGGTGTTTCCAATTATGTCACCTTGTATGTAGCATCATCTTTTCCTTTGTTAATTTACATTTCTCTTTCTTTTATTGGCAGTACTTTTATTACTGTAAATGATTCTTGTTAATCCTTTGGGTTTAGGGCTTGCTATATTAATTGTCCCTTACCCCACCTCAGAGAGTTTTGTGTTACAGTTTGGTTATTGTCTTCCTTCTTAATGAAACACAAGTGAAGCCCCATTCCTTGAAATCTGGGTATTTTCTGTTTGTTTGTAATTGGTTGGTTGATTTTCCTATACATTTCAGAATCCTAATGTCACTTTCAGTACTTGAAAATCTCCTTCTGGATTCTTCTCCCTGGGCCTTCAATGCCAACCTTCACAACACCTTCTCTGTATCTTCTTCTTATGTGATCCACAGCCATCTGGGGCTCTTGCTTATAAAGTGCCTTTTACAACACTGTGAAAAGTGTAACCAATGAAGCTCCTTGTGCTTTCAAGAGAGATCATCTATGGGTAATGATAGAAAGACTTTAAATTTCCAAAAGAGTTTATCATATGAGAGAACAGTTTAATTTTCTACTAAGCCTAAGACATTTCTTATGCTTTAAAATAAGGCATTTGCCTTGTACATCAGTGTACCTATCCAGAAGAATTACCCATAGGTGACACTTTTTAAAGCCTTCATCTGTCACAGTGCATTAGGTTGTTAGTGCTGCTCCTGAGATTCAGTCTTACAATGTGAAATTTAAAAAAAAAGAAAAGCAGAAAAATGTTTTTTCTAATCTACAGCCTGTCTTTATCTGCTACATTCAGTCAGCTTCATGGATTATTGTATCATCAAAATCAAATTTTGGAAAACCGAGAAGAAATAGTCAAGCAATGCCTGAAGAAAAGACTGACTCTGGTTGATCATTTTTGTCTTTTAAATTGTAAATGCGTAATTGGAATCTCTCTTGAGGGGCAGTATCTGTTGAGTAACTACAGTGGTCCCAGATACCTCATCGCGCTTTATTAAAGCTGTTCGTGATTTTTCACTTCTGGAAAATGACATGGTGGTGGCATCTCTCTGGCTGAGCCATCGCCTAGAGAACTCATTAGAGGTGTTTCCAATTATGTCACCTTGTATGTAGCATCATCTTTTCCTTTGTTAATTTACATTTCTCTTTCTTTTATTGGCAGTACTTTTATTACTGTAAATGATTCTTGTTAATCCTTTGGGTTTAGGGCTTGCTATATTAATTGTCCCTTACCCCACCTCAGAGAGTTTTGTGTTACAGTTTGGTTATTGTCTTCCTTCTTAATGAAACACAAGTGAAGCCCCATTCCCTTGAAATCTGGGTATTTTCTGTTTGTTTGTAATTGGTTGGTTGATTTTCCTATACATTTCAGAAACTATTCCGTTCAAGAAAAATATCCCTCTCCCATTTTAACTATCTTCTATATGACAGTCAAATGTAGATAAAAGTCTAATCTTCATTGGGTCAGTCTGAGATATCTGTGCAAAGATTATTTCCAAACTCTCTCTAATGTATCACCACAATGCTTTGCTGTATTTATTTGTTCTGCTAATCAACTTCCTTACATAGCTGAGATGTCATGGTTGGAATTTTCCCTAAGGTATTAGATGAGGCTTCCTAAATTTTCATTCCAAAGAAATTTTAAAGCATGAGAAAACTCTTTGTCCTAGTAGGGAAAGTGAAATGTTTTCTCCCATTCAATCTTGTGACATTTAAAAATGTTTTGTGGGAGGTGGGTTTGGGAGAGGGTAAATCCATCTATATGTGTGGCTGAGTCCCTTCACTGTTCATGTGAAACTATCACAACATTGTTAATAGGCTGTATCCCAATGCAAAATGTTTTGGGTGTTAAAAAAGTTAAACTAAAATTACAAAATGAAAAGGAAAAAAGGACAGATTGAAAATTCAGTCAACAGGAATGTATTGTACAAGTACCATGTGTTAGGTACCTTGATAAATAGGAAAAAAATACAAAATATGACCCTAGGTTTAAGGACCTTAAACTTGTTGATCTAATTACTTATTCAATTATTCAGCCAATGTTTACTAAACATCTAGTAGGTGCCATCCACATAATCTAGGTGAAGCTACGTCAGCAGAGCAACTATATCTAAGAGCAGTGCAGGAGGAGCTCAAAGAGAGGACAGAGCCTCAGAGAGAGAGAGAGAGAGCGCACGCTAAGATGCCCCTTAGCTGACAGAGCTAAGATGTCTCTTCTCCCTCACGGCAGAAAGTCTTCTGGTGGCTTCCTTCACTTCTGGTAAGATTACAAAGCCCCCATGAATTGACCCAGCCTGCACTGGGCTCATCACGTTAGAAACACTTTCCCCGCTGGGAAGGAAGCCAGCAAGTGTTGCTGCATGTGACATGCTGCTTTGACCTTTAATCCAAAGGGTTACTCCTTCCAGCATGGATGCACTATGTATAAAAGTTTAGCGTAAAGAGTCCTTAAAGAAATCTCACCTTAAGAAGACATTTTTTCATACTCATTTTAGACCCAGCTTGCTTTACTTTTTAAGCTATTTATTGCTACAATAACAGGTTACCCCAAAACTTAGTGACTTCAAACAACACACATTTCTTATCTCACATTTCTGTGGGTCAGCAATTTAAACACGACTGAGGTGTAGATGTGGCTTTCCTGGTGGTTCAGTGGAAGGGAATCCACCTGTCAGTTCAGGAGAATTGGGTGGGTTCAGTCCCTGTGCAGGAAGATCCCCTGGAGGAGGGCATGGCATCCCACTCCAGTATTCTTTCCTAAAGAGTCCTATGGACAGAGGAGCCGGGCCGGCTATAGTCCATGGGGTCACAAAGAGTCAGACAGGACGGAAGCATCTAAGCACACGTTCAAGGTGTGTGTCCTCTGCCCCAGAGTCTTTCAGAAGGGTACAGTCTAAGGTTTGACTGGGCTAGAGGTCTCACTGAAAGTTAGATGGGGGGAGGAGCCTCTCTTAAGCTCACAAACAGTGATTATTGGCAGGATTCAGCTTCTCCAGGTTTGATGGACTGAAGGTTTCGGCTCCTAATTGACCGTTTGCCTGAGACTACCCTCAGTTCTTTGCCACGTGGGCCTCCCAAGCCTCCTCACTTCATCAAAACATGTGCTCCAAGAAGTCCATACCGAGGTCTGCTAGCAAGATAGCAACCATACTTTTCACAACCTCATCACAAAAGTGCTATCTCCTCAATATTGCCATATTCTGTTAGTTAGAAGCAAGCTGCTCAAAGGCAAGAGATGACACAAGGCAGCTGATACCAGGAGGCGTGGATCGCTGGGGGCCATCTTAGAAACTGGACACATAATGCTTTTATTCAGCAAATGTTTGTCAGTTACCATGTCATAGGTGTGCAGTGATCCTACGTGGCTCTTGTCTTCAAGGTGCTCACAATCAGCCTGGAAACACAAGTATATCGACCTCTAACTCTAATTTAACATGAAAAATCTTATAGTAGTATCAGATCCAAAACCCAGTGAATATAGAAAAGACAGATGTCTCTCATAGTTGAAAAGAAGCATAATGTCATATTTCTGTGGAACTCTCTCTTACACTCCTCTTTCCCGCCAACTTTATTCCCAGAAAAGGTCACATTTGAGAATAACAAGTAGACAATTCACTAGGGTTTCTTTCTTTCTTTCTTTTAATTAGAGGATAAGTTTACAATATTGTGATGGTGTTCACCATACATCTACATGAGTTGGAATTATGTGTGCATGTGCCCTCTACCTCTTGAACCTCCCTTCCTCCTTCCTCCCCATTCCCATTCTTCTGCATTGTCACAGAGCACTGGCTTTGCGTTCCTTGCATCATACATCAAACTCCCACTGGCCATCTATTTTCCATCTGGCAATGAATGTGTTTCAATACTCTCCTCTCATTTCATCCCACCCTCTCCTTCCCCAGCTATTGCCCATGTCTCTTTTGGTGCCCTGCAAGTAGGATAATTAGTACTATTTTTCTAGGTTCCATAAGTACACGTTAATATACGATATGTGTCTTTCTCCTTCTGACTTACTTCACTCTGTATGGTAGCCTCTGGGGTCATCCACTTCTTTTTCTTGATAATCCATGGCTGTGGTGGGTTTTCGCTGATAATTTGTTATTTCATCTGCTATAACAAATTTTAAGAAAGAGTTGTTTCTTTAGAGAACAAAACTCTGAAAGTCATGACAACATTTTGCAAACCAATTAGATTTCTTAGTGTTTTATCATAAACATTATGCAAAGCAAGTACCAGTCTGACTAACTGCAGCCAATTAACATCCCTTCTTCCATCATAGTAAGGGATATGGGGATATTAAAAAAAATGTCTCAGAAACTGAAGTAAAAGTTGAACTTCCTTTCAGTACCTACATTAACCTCACCTTTCCACCAGTGGTACAAACCATGCTTCTAGGCAACTCTCAGGTTTCTTGGACTTCAGTTTTCTATGAAGCTGTGCTTCTCAAACTTTCAAGTGGACCGCCTGGAGATCTATTAAAGTGTGAATTCTGACTGAGGTCTGGGGCGGAACCTGAGAGTTTGTTTCTAATGATGTTCTGGGCACTTCTGCTGTGGCTGGTCCATGGACGACACTTTGAATGGGAAGGCTGCTGTTAATGTGTCATTTGGTATCATTGGCTTGGCTGATATCACTGTTGTTGACACAGTCATGTTGTCAGCTGCCTGTCAATCCAGAATTTCATTTGCCTCCTGCCCTTGTGCATGGCATCCCTGAGTGATTTTTTTATTATCTTTCCTTCCTCTAATGCTTCCAGCTCCTCCGACTCAATAATAATATGTGAGGATAGCCAAGCCTGCTACCTTTCCCCTCCTCCAGGTCCTTACTGAAGCTGTCAAAGATGACCTTCTCCCCACTCCCTTCTGCTTCCCTGCACCATTTTCTAGCTTGCTGCTTTGTTTACAGTCCTCACGTTTAATCTTTAGTCTCTTGTTCCTTAAACTTTTCAAATATCCACAATCAGTTAAGGTTTGTAGGTCAGGGATCAAGCCCACTTGTTGAGTCAGAATTTGGGATATGGTAATTGCCAGTGTTTGGGAAGTCAGCCAAGCATGTAACAAAAACAAATGAAAAAGGCAGTCAGCATGGATCACTGGGGGATGGTGGCTTAGCTGGAAACAAGGCAACCCAAGCCCTGAGCCTTCTGCTCAGCAACTGTCAGACCTTGAGGAAACTACTTCCCTTACCACCATCAAAGTTTGCTGTAATATAATGCATTCAATGAAACATTTCCATCATCTGTAATGTACAAGCTGAGTTATTAGTGTCACATGTTCAGTATATGTTTCAACTGGAGCATGGATTTCCAACGTGAGATTCATGAATCTCCAAGACCTCTTTGTGCAGGGTTCACAGACTCCATGAACTTACCCTGGGGCATGGAGCGAGGGTGGCAAGGGGTGCAATTATATTTTTGCTTTCATTGACCTCTGACTGTCAGTGAGCATTTGACAACAGATTGGAGTGATATTTCAGTGCCTGTGACTTGATCACCAACAGAAACCACAACTATATCTGATGTCGCTTTAGAATTTTTTTTCAATATCAACATACCATGATGCTCACCACTGCTTGAGAGTTTGGGTGCTTCTTAGACCCTCCGCACTGAACCTGTTAATGAAGAAGAAGCACATCTGTTAATAGGGCAGTGATTGTTTATAAGGTAAGATTTTGCCCTGTTCAACTTTGACTTGAGTTGCTAAGACTTTTTAAAATTTTTTTCCAATTGAATACTACAATTGGAGGGATGCTAACTGGCATCAATTAGCTAGACTGGTAGTTACTTTGCATAATATTTTACGATAAAACTCTGAGAAGTCTAATAGAGCAAATTTGAGAATATGCAGAGACATTTTCGTTTTTCACAATGTGGGGACAGGGGGACCTGCTACTGACGTCTGCTAAGTGTCTTGCAATGTGCAGAACAGCCCTTCCCCTAAGGAAGAACTCTCGAGCTCCAAATTTCAACAGTGCTGAGATTGAGAAGCCTGCTATTACCTTTTTAAAAGTATATCTTTTGGTAGCCATTTTTAGTATAATAAGTGTCCTTTGTAATTCTGTGCATTTTATATTTTTTTGGCATTCTGTTCTTAGAAGGGGTTCCATAGCCTTGCCAGACTGTCAAAGGGGTCCAGGGCACAAAACGTGTTTAAAAACTCCAGTATGGGGCTTCCCCTGGTGGCCCAGTGGGTAAGGACACCGCCTTGCAGTGCAAGGGGCGCCGGTTCGATCCCTGGCCTGGGAAGATCCCACGTGCTGCGGAGCGGCTGGACCCATGTGCCCAATTACCGAGTCGGAGCTCTGGAGCGCATGCGCCCAGAGCCGGCACTCCGCAACGACAGACGCCACCGCGATGGGAGGCCCACAGGAGCCAAAGAACAAAGACAGATGAACATAGAGAAACGAAAGACCAATAGAAGTGGCCCGCCCACTCCCCTCCCTCCCCAACCCGACCCCCACCCAAAATAAATAAATAAATAAATCTTAAAAAAAAAAAAAAAAAAACAACTCCAGTATGAGGAAGAGGTAATAAAGGTCATGCGAATTTAAATCTTTTGGTTTGTAGACCAGGAAATTGGAATCAGTTACCTGACCCCCTCAAGACAACATGACACCATGGAAACAGGCAAGGTTGAGGTGTACCACGTGTAGGACTTTGACCAAATCATTTACCTTTTCATTGTCTTCGTACATGCGGGCTTCTCTGAAAAGTATCAGAAATTTGGTGGCTTGAACAGTAGAAATGTATACTTCCTAATGTGTAATTTCTCAGTTCCTGAGACTGGGGAATTCAAGATTAAGTGTCCTCACTCACATAGTGCAAGGAGAGAGTCAGGTCTCCAGGGTCTCATTTGTTAGCATAAAAGCACAGATCCCAAACTTGAGGACTCCATCTTCCTCACCTGACCACCTCCCAAAGGCTCCGTCTCCTTATACCATCACCTCAGAGCTCAGGATTTCAGCCTATGAAATTTAGCAAACATGTGCATTCAGACCATAGCAACCTGAAATCAGTTTTCTCATGTACAAGGTGAGTAAAACTGTTCTTCGCTTATAGCAGAAGTCAGCAAACTATGACCCAAGAGCCCAACCACTAGGCAGCCTGTTTCTGTTAATAAAGTTTTCTTGCAATGCAGCCATGCCTTTTGTTTACATCATCTCCATGTCTACTTTTACAGTATCATGGCCAGATTTGGGTTCTAACATGGCCAGACAGCCCACAATGCCCCAGAATACTTACTCCCTGACCTTTCACAGAAAACCTCTGTTGATTCCTGACTCAGAGACTCAAGAGTATACCGCTGAGAATAAGGGACACACAGTGTGAAGATTAATTTCCTTGCTTTATCCAGTCTGAGCCACCTAATAGGATAGCTGTCCCCTTTCACTTCCTGATATAAGGTCTTTGTATCTCTCAGAGCAGCCTTTTTTTTCCCCCAGAAAAGACTCTTCTGGGGGTTGTTTGGTTTAAGTAATTATCATGCAATGCATTACAGTTTAAACTCCAAGCTAATTTCCGTCTGGCTTTTAAGTTGATTTCCTAAGTACAGTATAGGGTATTTGAGCACTCAGTTTTTAGTAACCTTCAAACAATATTGTTCCAATGTGTACACCAGTATTTCAATATCTTCAATAAGTTAAAGATTTTAATTTTTATATGTATATTATATGTACATATGCATATACTAGTTCTCTCAATGTGCCTTGTCTGAATTTATGAACAAAACCTTCCTTTGTCCAAAATAAATCTAACAAATCTAATATACTAAACTTATACATGAATATGGTAAAACAGGTCTCTTTTACTTTTAAATATGTATATAAGTTATAAATAAAAAGACAAAATCAATCATTCAATTGTATACTTGATCTGGGAGTCATACATAGCAACTTAAGAAGCCAGATTCTCTTAACTATTACAAGACTGGACAGTACCACATTTGTTCAGATGCCTTAACTAAGAAGTAGTAACATGGTGATTCCGAATCTCTCAGTGATTGCGGCTCTCAGTTCCCAAGCTTTTCAGGGTTGAAAGATGCTCAGGCGTTCAGGAAGTCTAAAGCAGTGTCAGTCACTGAAATAACCCAATTGGGTGTTGAAACTTCAAGTAGACGGATGATTGTTCACACATCAACTCACTTGTCTTTTTATCCCTTGAAATCTGGGGGTTGCCCTCTCAGCCTACTGGAGGTTTTGAACAACCGGCACTTTCAGCCAAGTCCTTCTCAGGAACCTTAATGGGTTGTCCTGGTGCTATATGGCAAGCTAATATTGGTAGCTAGGACGTGGTCTGTAGCCCAACACCGTGGCGTGCAATTATATGCAATAACTAATCCTTTCTTCATAAACACTGCAAATCATCCCCCTCCATCCATCACACAACTGAATTTTACATAGTTTTGCCTCTAATGTAAGTGTGAATGCCCATTCTGTGTAATTTTTACCTTTTGGAACTTGGTGAAATGTTGCTTTTTTCATAATCTCGGCCTACCGTGTTTTGTTGTTAGATATTTAAATCTGATCGAATTGAATTCTCTGCCTGGCTATCTGGCCTGTCACTGCAACTCATTTGGCTCTTTTTATTAACACCCCAAATCACAGATTTTTGTTGATTCTACAGATGTTCTCCCCAGCTCCTTCAAACTCAGCCATTCCCCTGAGCACTCAGTTTTAGTAACCTTCAAACAATATTGTTCCAATTTTACACCAGTATTTCAATATCTTCAATAAGTTAAAGATTTTAATTTTTATATGTATATTATATGTACATATGCATATACTAGTTCTCTCAATGTGCCTTGTCTGAATTTATGAACAAAACCTTCCTTTGTCCAAAATAAATCTAACAAATCTAATATACTAAACTTATACATGAATATGGTAAAACAGGTCTCTTTTACTTTTAAATATGTATATAAGTTATAAATAAAAAGACAAAATCAATCATTCAATTGTATACTTGATCTGGGAGTCATACATAGCAACTTAAGAAGCCAGATTCTCTTAACTATTACAAGACTGGACAGTACCACATTTGTTCAGATGCCTTAACTAAGAAGTAGTAACATGGTGATTCCGAATCTCTCAGTGATTGCGGCTCTCAGTTCCCAAGCTTTTCAGGGTTGAAAGATGCTCAGGCGTTCAGGAAGTCTAAAGCAGTGTCAGTCACTGAAATAACCCAATTGGGTGTTGAAACTTCAAGTAGACCGGATGATTGTTCACACATCAACTCACTTGTCTTTTTATCCCTTGAAATCTGGGGGTTGCCCTCTCAGCCTACTGGAGGTTTTGAACAACCGGCACTTTCAGCCAAGTCCTTCTCAGGAACCTTAATGGGTTGTCCTGGTGCTATATGGCAAGCTAATATTGGTAGCTAGGACGTGGTCTGTAGCCCAACACCGTGGCGTGCAATTATATGCAATAACTAATCCTTTCTTCATAAACACTGCAAATCATCCCCCTCCATCCATCACACAACTGAATTTTACATAGTTTTGCCTCTAATGTAAGTGTGAATGCCCATTCTGTGTAATTTTTACCTTTTGGAACTTGGTGAAATGTTGCTTTTTTCATAATCTCGGCCTACCGTGTTTTGTTGTTAGATATTTAAATCTGATCGAATTGAATTCTCTGCCTGGCTATCTGGCCTGTCACTGCAACTCATTTGGCTCTTTTTATTAACACCCCAAATCACAGATTTTTGTTGATTCTACAGATGTTCTCCCCAGCTCCTTCAAACTCAGCCATTCCCCCTGGAGCAGCTGCGAAATAAGTGCTTTTCTCATTTTCTGTCTAACTGTCATCAGGGCCAAAGTATAAGATACATCAAAGGCTTCCTGGATGATGGTTGCCCTAGGGCAGTCACAGTGAACAACATTCAAAAAGGATAAACCCCAGAGGTTTCCAAAATGAATTCAAATAGGCCTAACTCCTTTGGAAACTGTGTGGCCTGAGTTGTCCTGCTGGGCAAGAGGGAGAGGTGGTGAGGGATGGATTCTTTGTGTTATTTTAATGTTCAGTCTAAGCTACAGCTTCCCATAGCGTGGGCTTCTTTTCAAAAGAGTATGATAATGATGTTTAATGGTAAACTGCAAGAAGATCAGCAGGGGAGGAAGGCAAGGGACCTTGGAGTCATCTTTCTGCAATTCAGTGCCTGGGCCAAGCCTTTCTGTAAGCCTTGGCTCCACAGCTTAAGCGAAGTTGGAAAAACTAAACAGGAGTCCCAGCCTCTGGCACATATTAGAAGCAGGAATGAATACTCCCTAATTATCACTTAGCCAGTTGACTTAGGTTTATTGTGCAACAATTAGCTGTTCTGCTTAAAACTAGGGTTAGTCACAGCTGGAAAAAGTGTGAGCAGAGAAAGGGGCATTTAAAGCCATCTTTTGGAGCTGCGGTTTCAACATGTCAGTGAAAGAGTTGTCCAAACTTTAGCTTATTGTTTCCTAATGAAGTTGAGTGGTATCGTAGTCATCATTTCATGTAGTATATTGTATCCCAAATTATGACGGTTTTAGTTCTTGCCAACTGTCTTTATTCCTGTTCTCTTAATAGTCCACGAGGTAGCTCTATTGTAGTCTGTTTTTATAGCTCGAATGTTTCCCAATGATTGGTTTGTAAGCCAGAAACCTGGAATGTACTTTGCCATAGAAATAATATTCAAAGTGGTGGCAAAATTCCAGACTAGCTCACAGATGTACTCTGTTACCTTGTAATTTAGCTGTAGTTGGGAATGAAGGGATTTGTTCCCCCATGTTTTTCCCATGCAGCAGTATATTATGATCCATTAATTTCAGCTACAAGACCTGGAGCTTATTGTGGCTCAGATCAGCTCCTGACAGCACAATTCAGGTTTAATTTGAAGAAAGTAGAGAAAACAACTAGGCCATTCAGATGTGACCTAAATCAAATCCCTTATGATTATACGGTAGAGGTGACAAATAGGTTCAAGGATTAGATCTGATAGACAGAGTGCCTGAAGAACGATGGACAGAGGTTTGTAACATTGTTCAAGGAAATCAATCCTGAATATTCACTGGCAGCACTGATGCTGAGGTTGAAGCCCCAGTCCTTTGGCCACCTGATGCGAAGGGATGATTCATGATGCTGGGAAAAATTGAGGGCAGGAGGAGAAGAGGGTGACAGAGGAGGAGATGGCTGGTTAGCATCACCGACTCAATGGCCATGAGTTCGAGCAAACTCCGGGAGATTTTTTGACAAACTCCTGTCAGGGAAGGACACGGGATATGTGCTGCAGCCCATGGGGTAACAAAGAGTTGGACAGAACTTCATGACTGAACAAGCCTAGAGGCAGAAGTGGCAGATGGGTCCACCTAGAAAACACCATGGAGCTAGGGAGAGTTGAACCCTGACCTGCCACTGACTATATTCTCCAATAAAATACTGGTACCTGACCTGTGTTATCTTTGTGGGGTTTATATGTAAATATGCCAAGATAATGATTAAAAACGGGTTCATATTCTTTGTATTATTTATTATATGTGCATTATGTGCAACCCTCTCAACAGTCCTCCAGAGTAGTCATGTTAAATGGCTTGCCCAATGTCAAATAGCTTGTGAATGGCAGAACTGATTCAAACCTAGGTTGTCTGGTTCCAGAAGCCAAACTCTAGATCACTGCAGTGCAGGGGCCCAGAAACTACCTCCTACCATCTGATACTGTAAGGCATGCAAGCTAAGATTGGTTTTACCATTTTCAAAGGGTTATAAGGGAGTGAAAATGAATATAATGTCACATATTTTGATACGATTTTAAAATTCCAGCACCTGTCAGACTGACAGGAGCAAAGTTACCTTGTAATTTAGCTGTAGTTGGGAATGAAGGATTTGTTCCCCATGTTTTCCCATGCAGCAGTATATTATGATCCATTAATTTCAGCTACAAGACCTGGAGCTTATTGTGGCTCAGATCAGCTCCTGACAGCACAATTCAGGTTTAATTTGAAGAAAGTAGAGAAAACAACTAGGCCATTCAGATGTGACCTAAATCAAATCCCTTATGATTATACGGTAGAGGTGACAAATAGGTTCAAGGATTAGATCTGATAGACAGAGTGCCTGAAGAACGATGGACAGAGGTTTGTAACATTGTTCAAGGAAATCAATCCTGAATATTCACTGGCAGCACTGATGCTGAGGTTGAAGCCCCAGTCCTTTGGCCACCTGATGCGAAGGGATGATTCATGATGCTGGGAAAAATTGAGGGCAGGAGGAGAAGAGGGTGACAGAGGAGGAGATGGCTGGTTAGCATCACCGACTCAATGGCCATGAGTTCGAGCAAACTCCGGGAGATTTTTTGACAAACTCCTGTCAGGGAAGGACACGGGATATGTGCTGCAGCCCATGGGGTAACAAAGAGTTGGACAGAACTTCATGACTGAACAAGCCTAGAGGCAGAAGTGGCAGATGGGTCCACCTAGAAAACACCATGGAGCTAGGGAGAGTTGAACCCTGACCTGCCACTGACTATATTCTCCAATAAAATACTGGTACCTGACCTGTGTTATCTTTGTGGGGTTTATATGTAAATATGCCAAGATAATGATTAAAAACGGGTTCATATTCTTTGTATTATTTATTATATGTGCATTATGTGCAACCCTCTCAACAGTCCTCCAGAGTAGTCATGTTAAATGGCTTGCCCAATGTCAAATAGCTTGTGAATGGCAGAACTGATTCAAACCTAGGTTGTCTGGTTCCAGAAGCCAAACTCTAGATCACTGCAGTGCAGGGGCCCAGAAACTACCTCCTACCATCTGATACTGTAAGGCATGCAAGCTAAGATTGGTTTTACCATTTTCAAAGGGTTATAAGGGAGTGAAAATGAATATAATGTCACATATTTTGATACGATTTTAAAATTCCAGCACCTGTCAGACTGACAGGAGCAAAGCCACACTTGATTGTGTGCATGTTGTTTATAGCTTCTTTGTCTCAAGAGGACAGTGTTGAGTCGTTGTGACCCTATGGTCTGCAAAGCTTAAAATACTTACAATCTGACCCTTTTCTGGAAGCTAGCTGATGTCTGCTTTAGTGTGCAGAAAATTATCAGAGCCAATGTCTATGTTATGTAAATCCTCAATACATATTGGCATTTGGAAAAACAAATTTGTCTTTCTCTCAATGCTGGGCTGGTGCTGGTGCTATAACTCAATTGTTCCTGCTACAAAGTCAAGGTTCTCCCATTCGGAGGATTCCAGATAGTCCAGTGTCCAATTGCAGGACCCCTGTGACAGCACCTGCTCTTAAGTCCCCACTGGCCAGTGAGGTCAGTACTGTATAGAGGGCTTCGCCCTGAAGATTTCACTTGTGTACACATGGAGACCAGAATGCTACCAGTTCTCAAATTGGCATGTCAGTCACGGGGGCTCCAGGTAGACCAATACCATCTTCCTGGAGAAATAGAGTGACTCAAAATCCAGAAACCTGAAGAGACAGAAGGTATCAACAGCAAGGGACATTTGGGATCCATTCCTAGCCTGAGGGGTCCCTCCCAAACCTGAAGGGATTGCTTCTCTATAATCAGGAACTTGCCATCTAGCAAGAAGAGGTATTTAGGCACGAGAGGTGTATAGTTGTACTAGAAGTCTTCAGGAAAATAATCAGAATAGTGTTCCCATAAGACAAACCTGCATGCCACGCAAATGCTAATCGGCCAGAAAGTAAGCCAATATGTAAATGAGGCTCATCTTGTTGTCTTCTTCAACTCTATCCAATTGATACGTTATCAAAAAGATGTACCCTGTGACACACATACCCAGGAAGAAGGAAGGAACTAGCTGAAGGTGCCCTATCCATGCTCCTGTGGGCTCATCCCCTCTGGGGCGTCTCTGGAGCCAGTGCAGAGCACACTTCACGGTTACCCATCCAACCAAGGTGCAGGCATGAAGGGCTTTCTTTCAGAATGACTGCTCTTTGAAAATGAATATAATGTCACATATTTTGATACGATTTTAAAATTCCAGCACCTGTCAGACTGACAGGAGCAAAGCCACACTTGATTGTGTGCATGTTGTTTATAGCTTCTTTGTCTCAAGAGGACAGTGTTGAGTCGTTGTGACCCTATGGTCTGCAAAGCTTAAAATACTTACAATCTGACCCTTTTCTGGAAGCTAGCTGATGTCTGCTTTAGTGTGCAGAAAATTATCAGAGCCAATGTCTATGTTATGTAAATCCTCAATACATATTGGCATTTGGAAAAACAAATTTGTCTTTCTCTCAATGCTGGGCTGGTGCTGGTGCTATAACTCAATTGTTCCTGCTACAAAGTCAAGGTTCTCCCATTCGGAGGATTCCAGATAGTCCAGTGTCCAATTGCAGGACCCCTGTGACAGCACCTGCTCTTAAGTCCCCACTGGCCAGTGAGGTCAGTACTGTATAGAGGGCTTCGCCCTGAAGATTTCACTTGTGTACACATGGAGACCAGAATGCTACCAGTTCTCAAATTGGCATGTCAGTCACGGGGGCTCCAGGTAGACCAATACCATCTTCCTGGAGAAATAGAGTGACTCAAAATCCAGAAACCTGAAGAGACAGAAGGTATCAACAGCAAGGGACATTTGGGATCCATTCCTAACCTGAGGTGTCCCTCCCCAACCTGAAGGGATTGCTTCTCTATAATCAGGGAACTTGCCATCTAGCAAGAAGAGGTATTTAGGCACGAGAGGTGTATAGTTGTACTAGAAGTCTTCAGGAAAATAATCAGAATAGTGTTCCCATAAGACAAACCTGCATGCCACGCAAATGCTAATCGGCCAGAAAGTAAGCCAATATGTAAATGAGGCTCATCTTGTTGTCTTCTTCAACTCTATCCAATTGATACGTTATCAAAAAGATGTACCCTGTGACACACATACCCAGGAAGAAGGAAGGAACTAGCTGAAGGTGCCCTATCCATGCTCCTGTGGGCTCATCCCCTCTGGGGCGTCTCTGGAGCCAGTGCAGAGCACACTTCACGGTTACCCATCCAACCAAGGTGCAGGCATGAAGGGCTTTTGTCACTGATTACAGAATGACTGCTCTTTGACTTTTTTTTTTTTTTTGTAGTACTCTCAGGCCAGGGTGCCCCTGTTTCCAAAATAAAAGCTCTCAGGCTGCTTAAAAACAAAAGAGGAAAATTAATACGGTCTAGACATCTAGGAAGCTCGACCCTTCACCACTAGTTGGAGACCCTTCACCATGCAGTTGTCTCCATGAAAAACCATGGATAATTCCCACAAGAGTAAATGTTTCTGAGGGTGACTTTTGGTTGATTTTTATTTTTTTGGTAGGGGGGACTTCCTTCTTTGGAAAACTTCCTGTTCTTTCTTCTGTCCTCGGGGATCTTCTGTTCAGCATTTGGAGAATGGAGCTGTAACCAGCAAAATAAGCTTCTTCTGAAGATGTATATATATATAAAATATCCAGATGACTAGACAGAAAAGCCAGTATGACTAAGGATTCCATCAGTTGGATTGGGGGGTATTGTGTAAGGTTCTCACAGAGCTTTTCTCCCTTGGGTAACCTTAGAAGTGCTAGGTTTTAACAAGGAAAAAATGAGATGTATTTCACAGATCTCATCCATACAAGATGCACATTCAAAAATTCTCTTCTTATATCTGTATTAACTATTCTTATATTAAATTATTAATTATATCAGTATTAACTATTCTTAATTTCCCATAAAATTAGATGACTTAAGTTGTTGATACTTTTTCATTTTTCTATTTCTGATATTAATGTACCTTTTCTTTTTTCTTTTTTTTTTTTTTTCTGGTACATGTTATATTTATTGGAACAATCCATTTTATATGTAAAAAACATTATATATTACTGTACATGGATTATATATACAGAAAAGGCCCACTAAAAATGCAACTGACCACAGTACCATTTAGAGCAAATAATTTCTTCTTAATACCACTACCTTCATTAAGAACAAAATAGAGCTGAGAAAAGTACTCTGGGTTCTTTTTATCTGGTCAATGGCAAAAGGGCAAAAACCAGAACACTGTTACACTATATTAATTTTTATTTATTTATTTATTTATTTATTTATTTATTTTTGTACATGTATGTTCCCAGATCAATCAGATGCATATCCCTTGGCCCCCCCCCCATCCCTCCAGACCATTGCTCCAAGTGGTTGTAGGTACTCCTATTCCCCTAGCACAATGACAATAGCTATCTTTTCTACACATGACAGTATAGGTTCCCATGTTACTCCCTCCCATTGTTCGGTCTCCACAATGTCTTTATGTCTATTCTCTGTTTTTTCATGAGTTCACTGTGTGTGTTATCATGACCATCTTACTAGATCCCATATATATGAGTTAGTATACTATACTTGTCTTTCTCTTTTTGACTTACTTCACTTTTTATGATAGGTTCTAAAGCCAGCCACCTCATTAGGACTGAGTCTTCTGCATTTCTTTTAACAGCTGAGTAGTATTCCATTGTATATATGTACCAGAGCTTCTGGATCCATTCATTTGTCGATGGACATCTAGGTTGCTTCCATGTTCTGGCTATTGTATAGAGAGCTGCAATGAACATTGGGGTACAGGTGCCTCTTTCAGTTTTGATTTCATCAGGATATAGGCCTAATAGTGGGATTGCTGGGTCATAGGGTGCTTCTATTTTTAGTTTTTTAAGGAATCTCCATATTGTCTTCCATAGAGGTTGTATTAATTTACATTCCCACCAGCAATGCAAGAGGGTTCCCTTTTCTCCACACCCTCTCCAGCATTTGTTGTCTGTCGATTTGTTGATGATGGCCATTCTGACAGGTGTGAGGTGGTATCTCATTGTGGTTTTAATTTGCATTTCTCTAATAATAAGCGAGGTTGAGCATCGTTTCATGTGCTTTTGGACCATTTGTATGTCCTCTTTGGAGAGGCGTCTCTTTAGATCTTTTTCCCATTTTTTGATTGGGCTGCTCATTTTCCCTGTGCTGAGTTGTCTGAGTTGCTTGTAGATTTTGGAGATTAATTCTTTGTCTGTTGTTTCATTTGCTATGATTTTCTCCCACTCTGTGGGGTGTCTGTTGAACTTTTTTGTAATTTCTTTTGCTATACAAAAGCTTTTAAGTTTCATGAGGTCCCATATGTTCATTTTTCTTTTCAGTTCTGCTATTTTAGTTGGTGGGTCAGAGAAGATCTTGCTTTGATTGATGTCCTTGAGGGTTTTGCCTATATTCTCCTCTAAGAGTTTGATGGTTTCTGGTCTTACATTGAGGTCTTTAATCCATTTTGAGTTGATCTTAGTGTATGGCGTCAGGGAATGTTCCAATTTCATTTTTTTGCATGTAGCTGTCCAATTCTCCCAGCACCACTTGTTAAAGAGGCTGTCTTTGTCCCATTTTATAGTTTCTCACTCCAGACCATTTATGAGTTAGTATACTATACTTGTCTTTCTCTTTTGACTTTTTAGCTTCACTGTGTGTGTTATCATGACCATCTTACTAGATCCCATATATATGAGTTAGTATACTATACTTGTCCTTCTCTTTTGACTTACTTCACTTTTATGATAGGTTCTAAAGCCAGCCACCTCATTAGGACTGAGTCTTCTGCATTTCTTTTAACAGCTGAGTAGTATTCCATTGTATATATGTACCAGAGCTTCTGGATCCATTCATTTGTCGATGGACATCTAGGTTGCTTCCATGTTCTGGCTATTGTATAGAGAGCTGCAATGAACATTGGGGTACAGGTGCCTCTTTCAGTTTTGATTTCATCAGGATATAGGCCTAATAGTGGGATTGCTGGGTCATAGGGTGCTTCTATTTTTAGTTTTTTAAGGAATCTCCATATTGTCTTCCATAGAGGTTGTATTAATTTACATTCCCACCAGCAATGCAAGAGGGTTCCCTTTTCTCCACACCCTCTCCAGCATTTGTTGTCTGTCGATTTGTTGATGATGGCCATTCTGACAGGTGTGAGGTGGTATCTCATTGTGGTTTTAATTTGCATTTCTCTAATAATAAGCGAGGTTGAGCATCGTTTCATGTGCTTTTGGACCATTTGTATGTCCTCTTTGGAGAGGCGTCTTTTTAGATCTTTTTCCCATTTTTTGATTGGGCTGCTCATTTTCCCTGTGCTGAGTTGTCTGAGTTGCTTGTAGATTTTGGAGATTAATTCTTTGTCTGTTGTTTCATTTGCTATGATTTTCTCCCACTCTGTGGGGTGTCTGTTGAACTTTTTTGTAATTTCTTTTGCTATACAAAAGCTTTTAAGTTTCATGAGGTCCCATATGTTCATTTTTCTTTTCAGTTCTGCTATTTTAGTTGGTGGGTCAGAGAAGATCTTGCTTTGATTGATGTCCTTGAGGGTTTTGCCTATATTCTCCTCTAAGAGTTTGATGGTTTCTGGTCTTACATTGAGGTCTTTAATCCATTTTGAGTTGATCTTAGTGTATGGCGTCAGGGAATGTTCCAATTTCATCATTTGCATGTAGCTGTCCAATTCTCCCAGCACCACTTGTTAAAGAGGCTGTCTTTGTCCCATTTTATAGTTTCTCCTCCTTTATCAAAAATAAGGTACCCATAGGTGCGTGGGTTGATCTCTGGGTTCTCAATCTTGTTCCATTGATCTATAGTTCTGTTTTTGTGCCAGTACCATACTGTCTTGATAACTGTTGCTTTGTAGTAGAGTCTGAAGTTAGGGAGGCTGATCCCTCCAACTCCATTTTTCTTCCTCAGGATTGCTTTGGCTATTCGAGGTCTTCTGTGTTTCCATATGAACTGTGTTATTATTTGGTCTAGTTCTGTGAAAAATGTCAGTGGTAGTTGAATAGGTATTGCATTGAATCTGTAGATGATATTTGGAAGTATGGTCATTTTCACAATATTGATTCTTCCGATCCAGGAACATGGAATATCTCTCCATCTGTTTAAGTCTTCTTTAATGTCTCTCATGAGTGTCTTGTAATTTTCTGTGTACAATTCTTTTGTTTCTTTGGGTAGGTTTATTCCTAGATATTTGATTCTTTTGGTTGCAATGGTGAAGGGGATTGCCTCTTTGATTTCATTTTCTGATTTTTCATTGTTTGTGTATAGGAATGCCAGTGACTTCTGTGTGTTGACTTTATATCCTGCAACTTTGCTGAATTCATTGATTAGTTCTAGTAGCTTTGTAACTGTGTCTTTGGGATTTTCTATGTATAATATCATGTCGTCTGCAAAAAGAGAGAGCTTGACTTCTTCCTTTCCAATCTGGATTCCTTTGATTTCTTTCTCTTGTCTTATTGCTGTTGCTAGGACTTCCAGGACTATGTTGAATAGCAGTGGTGAAAGTGGGCACCCCTGTCTTGTTCCTGATCTTAGAGGGAATGCTTTCAGTTTTTCACCATTAACAATAATGTTCGCTGTAGGTTTCCCATAGATGGCTTTTATTATGTTGAGATAGGTTCCTTCTATGCCCATTTTCTGAAGAGTTTTGATCATAAATGGATGTTGTACTTTGTCGAAGGCTTTTTCTGCATCTATTGAGATGATCATGTGATTTTTGTCTTTCAACTTGTTGATATGGTGTATCACGTTGATTGATTTGCGGATGTTGAAGAAGCCTTGCATGCCTGGGATGAACCCAACTTGATCGTGATGTATGAGTTTTTTGACATGTCGTTGAATTCTGTTTGCTAGGATTTTGTTGAGGATCTTGGCATCTAAGTTCATCAGTGAAATTGGCCTATAGTTTTCCTTTTTTGTGTTGTCTTTGCCTGGTTTGGGTATCAGGGTGATGGTGGCCTCGTAGAATGTGTTTGGGAGTTTTCCTTCCTGTGCAATTTTTTGAAAGAGTTTTAGAAGGACAGGCATTAGCTCTTCTTTAAATGTTTGGTAGAATTCGGCTGTGAAGCCATCTGGTCCTGGGCTTTTATTTTTGGGTAGATTTTTAATCACAAAGTTGATTTCTGAGCTTGTGATTGGGTTGTTCAAAGTTTCTGTTTCTTCCTGGCTCAGTCTTGGGAGATTAATCCTGTCCAAGAAACTGTCCATTTCTTCCAAGTTGTCCAGTTTGTTGCCATAGAGTTGCTCATAATAGTCTCTTAGAATACTTTGGGTTTCTGCATTATCTGTTGTAATCTCTCCTTTTTCGTTTTTAATTTTGTTGATCTGGTTCTTCTCTCTCTTTTTCTTAATGAGTCTGGCCAGTGGCTTGTCAATTTTGTTTACCTTTTCAAAGAACCAGCTTTTTGTTTTATTTATCTTTACTATTGTTTCTTTTGTTTCTTTCTCATTTATTTCTGCTCTGATCTTTATGATTTCTCTTCTTCTGCTGGCTCTGGGATGTTTTTGTTCTTCTTTTTCCAACTGTTTTAAGCGGAGGGTTAGGTCATCTGCTTCATATTTTCCTAGTTTCTTGAGGTGGGATTGTATTGCTATAAATTTCCCTCTTAGAACTGCTTTTGCTGTATCCCATAGGTTTTGCACTGTCGTGTGTTCATTGTCATTTTCTTCTAGGAATTGTTTAATTTCTCCTTTGATTTCCTCAACGATCAGTTGGTTTTTTAAGTATGTATTGTTTAATTTCCATGTGTTTCTGTTTTTAGGGTTTTTTTTCTGGTAGTTGATCTCCAGTCTCATTGCATTGTGGTCCGAGAAGATGGTTGATATAATTTCGGTTTTCTTGAACTGACTGAGGTTAGATTTGTGGCCCAAGATGTGGTCTATCCTGGAGAATGTTCCGTGAGCGCTTGAGAAGAAAGTGTATTCTTCTGCTTTTGGATGGAACGTCCTAAAGATATCGATGAGGTCCATCTTTTCCAGTGTGGCATTTAAGGCTTGTGTTTCTTTATTAATTTTCTGTTTTGTTGATCTGTCCATTGGTGTGAGAGGAGTGTTAAAGTCTCCTACTATTATTGTGTTATTGTTGATTTCTTCTTTTATGTCTGAAAGTACCTGTCTTATGTATTGAGGTGCCCCTGTGTTGGGTGCATAGATATTCATGACTGTTGTGTCTTCCTCTTGGATAGATCCCTTAATCATGATGTAGTGACCTGCCTTGTCTCTTAGAATCTTCTTTACTTTAAAGTCTATTTTGTCTGATATAAGGATTGCTACTCCAGCTTTCTTTTGATTTCCATTTGCATGAAATATCTTTTTCCAGCCTTTCACTTTCAGTCTATGAGTGTCTCTAGGTCTGAAGTGGGTCTCTTGTAAACAGCATATATATGGGTCTTGCTTTTGGATCCATTCAGCCAGCCTGTGTCGTTTGGTTGGAGCATTTAGTCCATTTACGTTCAAAGTAATTATTGATACGAATGTTCCTATTGTCATCTTCTTAGAAATTTGGGGTTTGATTTGTAAGGCTTCTCCTACTCTTGTATTTATTGGCTATATCGGGTCCTTTAACACTTGTTGTAGGGCTGGTTTTGTGGTACAGAATTCTTTTAGTTTTTGCTTGTCTGTGAAGCTTTTGACTTCACCATCGATTTTGAATGAGATTCTTGCTGGGTAGAGAATTCGTGGTTGCAGGTTATTCTCTTTTAGCCGTTTAAATGTATCTTGCATTCTCTTCTGGCCTGTAGGGTTTCTGTTGAGAGATCCGCAGTTAAACGTATGGGGTTTCCTTTATATGTTATTTGTTGTTTGCTCCTAGCTGCTTTTAGTAATCTGTCTTTATATTTAGTCTGCATTAGTTTGATTAGTATGTGCCTTGGTGTGTTTCTTCTGGGGTTTCTCCTGTATGGAACTCTTTGTGCTTCCTGGACTTGGCTGACTATCTCCTTTCCCATGCTTGGGAAGTTTTCAACTATAACCTCTTCAAGAATTTTTTCATAGTCTTTCTTCTCTTCTTCTTCTTCTGGAACTCCTATAATTCTAATGTTGGTGCGTTTAATATTGTCCCATAGGTCTCTGAGGCTATCCTCAGTTCTTTTAATTCTTTGGGCTTTGTTCTGTTCTTCAGCACTTATTTCCACCATTCTGTCTTCCAGCTCACTTATCCGTTCTTCAGCCTCTGATACTCTACTGTTGAGACCTTCTATAGTATTTTTGAGTTCAGCAATTGAGTTGGTGGTCTCTATTTGCTTATTTTTCATTTCCTGCATGTCTTTTCTCAATGCACTAATTTCCTCTGATATTCTGTTTTCAGTGTTTTGCATCCTCATTAGTATAGTTTTTCTGAATTCTCTTTCAGATAGCTTGTCTATCTCCTCCTCTGTCATTTGAAGTGGTGTTTCTCTAGCTTGGTCCTTCATTTGTACAGTGTTTCTCTGACGTTTCATTATTAGGTTAATTTTTGTTTCTTTGTGTGTGTCTGTGTGTATGGAGTTCTTATTCCCACCAGGCTTCTTGGTTGAATTCTCCATTCCTTTGGGTTTTTGTCCTTGTAGAAGGGTTCAGTGGCTTGTGTCTTGGGTGGTGATAGACCTTGTTTACAGGTGAATAATCTGTAGTGTTGTATGTTCTTTGATAATCAGTGTGGGGTCTTGGAATCCGGGCTTCCGCTTCGAGGATCCTTGGTTTGATGATTGGTCAGGGAGTGTAGGCTCTATGTCTGGTTTGCTATGGTGTTCTGTAATACTAGTTCACACACTAGCATCTGAGGAACAAGAGGTGCATCCCTGATGGGTGACAGTCATAAAAGCATGCAGATGTTTTCTAACATAATCATAAGATACACATACATATACAGCAATCCCCACAACTGACCAGTTTTACAGAGATAAGGCGCAGGAAATCTTTCTAGCAACTCATGCAATCACAGATGATACTTGCCCGTTAAGCTTTGAATGAATTAAAATAGTGCCTGAATAATAGATCTAGCACAAGGTCCTGGCTTGGATAATTACAATGAAAGCAATTTTAAATTAGGACATGTGCTCGGGGTGACAAGGAGGAGAGTCTATAAGTAATAAAAAGGAAAAGATTTGTCTTGGAAGTATTTTGTAGGATTAGGTAGCAAAGATTAGTGTGTGTACTGTTTAGTGCATTTGGAAGTGAATAGTGCAGACAGAAAGATAGGAAATAATTTGTCTAGAGGATATTGATAGCTAGGAAGATGTTTTACATTTAGAACATAGAGAAAGAAAGCAGTGGGAAAGAGGAAAGAGAAAAGAGAATTAGAGGTTTTCAAGAATTAAAATTAAAGTTAAAAAAATATAATAAAAGTCAAAAGAAGGTTAAAAATTAAAAAGAGCAAAAAAAAAAAATTAATGAGACCGAAAAACAAAGAAAAAACACATAGAATAAATCAAACAAATGAAAACTACAAAAACAAACAAACAAACAAAAAAAACAAACATAAAAAACCCCCAATAAACAAAGAAGCTAATAAACCCCAAACCAATCAATTGAATAAGCAAAATAGTCCACCACAAACAAGCAGAAAAAAAATGAAAAAAGAAAAAAAAAAAAAGTTAAATACTGTCCTTGGTTTTTATCTTCATATCTGCCTGTTGGAAACCAATCTGCTCTTGATGGTGGTGTCTTGATGGCGTGGTCTTTCCCTTACAGTGCCAGTTGCTGTGGTTTCTGTTTTTGTGTTCAGCAAAATGAGGGCTTTGCTGCCATACTGGGTGCTGGCCGGGACGGTGGGCTGATCCCAGTCAGTCGGGCGGAGGCCGCGGCGCGCGCAGTCCCGTGTTGGAGGGGGGCGCCCCGGCTCGACCGCGCGCCCGCCTGTCGTCTCCAATCCCTGCTCTTTCCCCGGCTTCCTCCGCTGCTACTGCTGCTCTAGGGGAGCGCGGGCTCCTCCGACACTGCCGGTTATGTGTCTAAGTACCAAAGGCGGACGCGAGCTTTCCCGTCCAACTCGTGCCCAGTCCCTGATCAGCAACCCGTGGACGACTTCCTCTCTCCGTTCAGCAAGCCCTCCAGTTGGAGTGGCTGAACTTACCCGCCCCTCGCGGCGTCCGCGGCTCCTCGCGGCGGGCGGGTTCCGGCGGCTCCTCGCGGCGGGCGGGTTCCGGCGGCTCTCTATCTGAGCTTCAGGGTCCTCATTTGTAAAATGGGGATAATATCACCATCGAGTTTATTGGTTCCAGCAAGACGCCCGGCACTACTGTCCCCGCAGGAACTGTCCGCGCCACAAATTCAAATCAGAGTTCCAGAGCCTAGCGCTCCGAACGTCTCCAATGTACCTTTTCTTGAGTAATTTTTAAGGTGAGTATATATGTTCTATCTCTAATACAAAATCCCAGATTGTATCTTCATGAATGGATTTATTTTTTTCTCTAAGTTTGCCAGATTTTGCATCTGGTTCAGAAAATGGAAGCTCTGAATCAGAGCTACATACAAAAAGATTTAATGGGCAACATACTAACGAATCTAATTACCTGTCGTTGGCAGTATCCAACATTAGACCAGCAATAGACCAGCATTATCCTAAATGTTTTATCGAACACTGATTCAAGAAAAAATTCTGTGATAGGAGCCTTTTGTGTGTGTGTGTGTGTGTGGAGAATCAAAATACTCATTAGCATGATATGTTTCCAGTAAAGAAAGCATTTTCATGCTCTTTAGTCCATCATTTTGCAAATTGTCTGAACCACAAAAACTCCTATGTTTATTTTAGAAGTGCACATTGGTATCTTCTTAATACATTATTTACTGTAAAACACTTCAATGGACACCATTGAGGGGATTAATATATCTTATACGTAACATTAGTTAGCGGGATTTACATTTCCTAACCTGAGGATCTATGATATTTTGGTTTTTCTAGCTTAAATATTTGCATTTGTGATGGGCAATTTTAGCCAGAATCAAAAGATATTGAATTTATGTCTTTCTTTTTTTTTTTTAATTTTATTTATTTATCTTTTTGAGGGGTGGGGTGGGGGGGGAGGGGGTGGGCGGGCCACTTCTACTGGTCTTTCATTTATCTATTTTCATCCGTCTTTGTTCTTTGGCTCCCGTGGGCCTCCCATCACGGTGGCCTCTGTCGTGGCAAAGCGCTGGCTCTGGGCGCACGTGCGCCACAGCTCTGGCTCGGTAATTGGACATATCGGTCCAGCCGCTCCGCAGCACATGGGATCTTCCCAGGTCAGGGATCGAACCGGCGCCCCTCGTACTGCAAGGCGGTGTCCTTACCCACTGGACCACCAGGGGAAGCCCTATGTCTTTCTTAAATAGACCACTTTGAACCTTGGAAAAATGCTTTTCTAACAGGGAAGTAACAAGCTATTACTGCATATTGGACAGTAACGGGCGTATAGTAGAGGCTTTATATTCACTGGGTGTTTTTAACCATAATTCAAACCTATCAATTTGATAGACAGTAAGTTCGTTTAATATTCTAGAGTTGAGTTCTGTGTTACATATGGGAAATAACCAAGTCAAAGTAAAAAAAATTCCTGATCTGAAACAATGTGTAGTGGCCTCCAAGATGTTACATCTTCTTTGAAGAATAAAAGGCTCATGCACATTTTAAAAATGAAGAAGAGCATCTCCTATCTACTGTGCCACAGATACCTGATATCTTTCCCCAGAAATGAGAGGAATGATTTATTTTGGATGCGCTGAGGTGTACTATTGAATACTTGGCATAGCATGTCAAGTGTAAGAACAATGGTATGCTGGCAGCTTCGATTTTGAAAGCGGTTTTTATTAAAGAGGATTCATTTTCTAAGGCAAATGATGTAGCAAAAAAAAAAAATGTTCTCTGTGTATACACAGCCCTTTTTTTTCCCCTTTGGGACCTTGGGTGCAAAAGGTGAACTTAATAATATTCCTCATCTCATAGAACTTTAGTCATATTTGATCCACGTAAGTCACCTTCCTGATATATACATATGTAAATGTCTACATGTTTATATTTTCTCTTTGAGATTTTGGATATATATGAATATAGTACATATGTTTTAATATTAATATATTCCCTCATATATGAATATACAGTGCACATTTGTCTCATATACATATATTTATGTGAATATAAATGTATCTATTTTTCATTTTATTCTCTCCTAAGAAAACACTAGAAATGTTTAGTCGAATTTCTGTGCTTTAAATTTACTTGAAACTTTTCATTTCTTTACACATATGTCACCAGCTCAATTCACAGATTCCTTTGTTTCACTTTGCTTTTATTTATAAAAACTTCTTTTTTAATTTTATATTGTTCTATAAATATTTGACTTTGGCCTGGTTCCAAAGCAATAGCTACAAAATACGATGTAAACAGAGAAGATGAGATTTTTTTCATGTTTTCTCTCCACTTTGTTTAGCCACTTCCTCATAGGTCACATTTTCATATCAAAAATATGATAGATGAAAATCTATGTGTAATATAGTGTTTTATACAGACTTTTGTCATGTTCACACATTATCTAGCATCATTGCTAAAAGAGCATGTCCATGGAAGATTTCTAAAGACTGTCTAGGGACATAATTTTTTTTTTTTTCCAAAAAGTAGCCATAATCTGCCATTTCCCTGTTAGCTAAGTGAGAAAAAGTCTGCCTGCAATGTAGGAATCATACAAGACATAGGTTCGATCTTTGGGCTGGGAAGATTCCCTAGAGGAAGGCATGACAACCCACTCCAGTATTTTTCGGAATCCCATGCACATTGGAGCCTGGCCGGCTACAGTCCATAGGGTCGCACAGAGTCAGACACGACTGAAGCAACCTAGGATGCATGCACACAGCCATGGTCCATTAGTGACTCATGAAATCAATTCATTGATAACCAGCCTTTAAAATACAGCCTAGATTAAAATAAGAAGAATAAGAAAAAAAAATTCCTTATATGCATACTAAGTCAGAAAAAATGTGGTTCTTGTGTTCTTGGGGTTGGCAATCAAGAAAATCAGGAGGCCCCCTCTCTGAGTGACTGTGGGTCACAACCTACCCCAGTCCGAGACTAGGATGCTCTACTTTATCTCTGCGTGGGCTGTTTTCTCACAGGGCAAAAACTCCATTCATAATATTCACTGTCTTTCTTACTGTTGCTTTTCCTCTTTCTTTTAACAGTTGTATGTAATCACTCTTGATTTGGGGCAACAAAGGATAATATTCTCATCCTGTCCATGAGCCTTCACCTCCACCTTAAACTCCCACATAACTGGTGAATCATAGAGGTCAAGGTACATTTGGGGCCTCTGGGTGTTTTCTACTATGTTTATCAGTTCAACTAAAGGTTCCTTTTTTCTCCTTTAGTTACCAAACATTCAACTGATCATCTCTCAAAAACCAATAAATCTAGAGGCAAGTGTCAATATAAAGGAAAGCTACTTTAATAAGAAAAGGTGACTGTCTGGCAAGAAGGTGAACTCATGTCCCTAGATCAATTCCCAACACTCTCCTCAGCCAGGAGAGTGCCTAAAGGAGTTAAAGGGGGAAAAATCTCAGTGAATCATGGAGGCGGGAGTTTGGGTTCTGCATCCTTCTCCATTGCCTTCATACTGGCTGACTCTTTCTTTAGATGTTACCTTGCCCTTGTGATCTGCTTGCAGGATTTCTAAGGGCGTTGTAGAAGATAGTTAGTTACTCTTTAACTTCTTAATTCTTCTTCTTACTTCTTTTAATCTAGGAAAATAATCAACAGTTTAGGCAAGGCATGTTGTACATTCAGAAGAACATGAGTCAGAAGTTAGGGTGGGGGCTTCCCTGGTGGTCCAGTGGGTAAGGACACCGCCTTGCAGTGCAAGGGGCGACAGTTCGATCCCTGGCCTGGGAAGATCCCACGTGCCGTGGAGCAGCCGGACTGATGTGTCCAATTACTGAGCTGGAGCTCTGGGGCGCATGCGCCCAGAGCCGGCGCTCTGTGATGACAGAGGCCACCACAGTGGGAGGCTCACAGGAGTCAAAGAACAAAGACGGATGAAAATAGATAAATAAAAGACCAATAGAAGTGGCCCGCCTATCCCTTCCCTCCCCAACCCACCCCCCAAAAGATAAATAAAATAAATGTTTAAAAAAAAAAAAAAAAGAAGTTAGGGTGGATTGTCTAAAGATCGGATTCTTTTAAGGTTAGAGGGAACAGAAATGGGCAAACATGAAAGGGACCTAAGAGTCGCTTTTAGTTTTGGGGCTAAATCAGGTTTCATGGTATTGTGAATGTCAGGAAACGTCAATATAATATGATATGTTTTTTTTTTTTTTCAAGAATACTTTTTTTTTTAATTTCTTACATTCTTTTTTTTTTTTTGTACATGTATTCCCAGATCATTCATATGCATATCCCTTGACCCTTTCCCTGTTTTTTTCAGTTCAACTAAAGGTTCCTTTTTTCTCCTTTAGTTACCAAACATTCAACTGATCATCTCTCAAAAACCAATAAATCTAGAGGCAAGTGTCAATATAAAGGAAAGCTACTTTAATAAGAAAAGGTGACTGTCTGGCAAGAAGGTGAACTCATGTCCCTAGATCAATTCCCAACACTCTCCTCAGCCAGGAGAGTGCCTAAAGGAGTTAAAGGGGGAAAAATCTCAGTGAATCATGGAGGCGGGAGTTTGGGTTCTGCATCCTTCTCCATTGCCTTCATACTGGCTGACTCTTTCTTTAGATGTTACCTTGCCCTTGTGATCTGCTTGCAGGATTTCTAAGGGCGTTGTAGAAGATAGTTAGTTACTCTTTAACTTCTTAATTCTTCTTCTTACTTCTTTTAATCTAGGAAAATAATCAACAGTTTAGGCAAGGCATGTTGTACATTCAGAAGAACATGAGTCAGAAGTTAGGGTGGGGGCTTCCCTGGTGGTCCAGTGGGTAAGGACACCGCCTTGCAGTGCAAGGGGCGACAGTTCGATCCCTGGCCTGGGAAGATCCCACGTGCCGTGGAGCAGCCGGACTGATGTGTCCAATTACTGAGCTGGAGCTCTGGGGCGCATGCGCCCAGAGCCGGCGCTCTGTGATGACAGAGGCCACCACAGTGGGAGGCTCACAGGAGTCAAAGAACAAAGACGGATGAAAATAGATAAATAAAAGACCAATAGAAGTGGCCCGCCTATCCCTTCCCTCCCCAACCCACCCCCCAAAAGATAAATAAAATAAATGTTTAAAAAAAAAAAAAAAAGAAGTTAGGGTGGATTGTCTAAAGATCGGATTCTTTTAAGGTTAGAGGGAACAGAAATGGGCAAACATGAAAGGGACCTAAGAGTCGCTTTTAGTTTTGGGGCTAAATCAGGTTTCATGGTATTGTGAATGTCAGGAAACGTCAATATAATATGATATGTTTTTTTTTTTTTTCAAGAATACTTTTTTTTTTAATTTCTTACATTCTTTTTTTTTTTTTTTTTGTACATGTATGTTCCCAGATCATTCATATGCATATCCCTTGACCCTCCCCCCACCCAGTTCCCCCCCTCCCATCCCTCCAGACCATCGCTCCAAGTGGTTGTAAGTACTCCTATTCCCCTAGCACAATGACAATAGCTATCTTTTCTACACATGACAGTATAGGTTTCCATGTTACTCCCTCCCACTGTTCAGTCTCCACAATGTCTTTATGTCTATTCTCTGTTTTTTCATGAGTTCACTGCATGTGTTATCATGACCATCTTACTAGATCCCATATATATGAGTTAGTATACTATACTTGTCTTTCTCTTTTTGACTTACTTCACTTTTTATGATAGGTTCTAGAGCCAGCCACCTCATTAGGACTGAGTCTTCTGCATTTCTTTTAACAGCTGAGTAGTATTCCATTGTATATATGTACCAGAGCTTCTGGATCCATTCATTTGTCGATGGATATCTAGGTTGCTTCCATGTTCTGGCTATTGTATAGAGAGCTGCAATGAACATTGGGGTACAGGTGCCTCTTTCAGTTTTGATTTCATCAGGATGTTTAGTAAAATATGTATCACTCCATTTTAAAAAGCTAAATTGAAATATATTGGAATAATATGTTGTCTATGACTTAAGACAGACTTATAGATTCAGAAGCATTCCTCTCGTAAGAAATGAAAAATCATTTTCCCTGTGCATTTCTAGATCTTTGGCTGAGATCCCTGTGCTATAAAGACAGATTAACAGGAAAAGACAAATGCAAGTTTAGTGACAGATATATCTCCTGTCTACATGGAAAATACCCAGGAAAACTGAGTGAAGCTTCTCAAAATGGCTCAAGCCATCACCTTCCATGCTATCTAAAGTTGAAGACCAAGGGGAATAAAAGATGTTGAGGATAGTCAAAGGCCAGTTGTGGGAATGGGGCAAGAGTGAGTGACCAAGTAAAGAAGAGTAAACAGATTCAACTTGTAGCTTCTGGTGATTTAGAGTCAATCTCTTCATCCTTGTACAGAGTTGGGCAACTCTACAAGGAGAGATTTCTCTTTTAAAGCTAAATGTCTCTTACAAAAAAGTAACTTCTACTCTCTTCTCAGAAATTATCTTTGTCTGCTTTTTCTCAAATATAATCACCCCCAAGTAATGCTTCTTCCAAGGAATCTCAAGGTTATTCTGCTCCCCTTTATTAAACTGAGGCATACTGAAATTTTTAGGAGTTCGTCTGAGCAAAAATCAATTCAAGTCAGGCAAGGCCAGATCAGACGTTCCTAGGAGCTCTCCACTGTCTGGAGCCAAGGGAAAATCTTACACAGAGCACGTTCAAAAGCAAAGTAAGGAAATTAATGATTCAGTTCAGTTCAGTAGCTCAGTCATGTCTGACTCTTTGCAGCCCCATGGACGGCAGCATGCCAGGCTTCCCTGTCCCTCCCCATCTCCCAGAGCTTGCTCCAACTCATGTCCATTGACTCAGTGATGCCATCCAACCAGCTCGTCCTCTGTCGTCCCTGATTGGTATTTCCCCCGACAATCTTGATTCCAGCTTCCACTTTATCCAGACCAGCATTTCACATGATGCACTCTGCATATATTACTGATTGGCTAGGACTTAAAGCCTAGGTGACTGTGACCAATGGTCCTTTGGTTTTTTTGTTTGTTTGTAAACTTAAGTTTTTTCATAGGATTTATTGTATCACTCCATTTTAAAAAGCTAAATTGAAATATATTGGAATAATATGTTGTCTATGACTTAAGACAGACTTATAGATTCAGAAGCATTCCTCTCGTAAGAAATGAAAAATCATTTTCCCTGTGCATTTCTAGATCTTTGGCTGAGATCCCTGTGCTATAAAGACAGATTAACAGGAAAAGACAAATGCAAGTTTAGTGACAGATATATCTCCTGTCTACATGGAAAATACCCAGGAAAACTGAGTGAAGCTTCTCAAAATGGCTCAAGCCATCACCTTCCATGCTATCTAAAGTTGAAGACCAAGGGGAATAAAAGATGTTGAGGATAGTCAAAGGCCAGTTGTGGGAATGGGGCAAGAGTGAGTGACCAAGTAAAGAAGAGTAAACAGATTCAACTTGTAGCTTCTGGTGATTTAGAGTCAATCTCTTCATCCTTGTACAGAGTTGGGCAACTCTACAAGGAGAGATTTCTCTTTTAAAGCTAAATGTCTCTTACAAAAAAGTAACTTCTACTCTCTTCTCAGAAATTATCTTTGTCTGCTTTTTCTCAAATATAATCACCCCCAAGTAATGCTTCTTCCAAGGAATCTCAAGGTTATTCTGCTCCCCTTTATTAAACTGAGGCATACTGAAATTTTTAGGAGTTCGTCTGAGCAAAAATCAATTCAAGTCAGGCAAGGCCAGATCAGACGTTCCTAGGAGCTCTCCACTGTCTGGAGCCAAGGGAAAATCTTACACAGAGCACGTTCAAAAGCAAAGTAAGGAAATTAATGATTCAGTTCAGTTCAGTAGCTCAGTCATGTCTGACTCTTTGCAGCCCCATGGACGGCAGCATGCCAGGCTTCCCTGTCCCTCCCCATCTCCCAGAGCTTGCTCCAACTCATGTCCATTGACTCAGTGATGCCATCCAACCAGCTCGTCCTCTGTCGTCCCTGATTGGTATTTCCCCCGACAATCTTGATTCCAGCTTCCACTTTATCCAGACCAGCATTTCACATGATGCACTCTGCATATATTACTGATTGGCTAGGACTTAAAGCCTAGGTGACTGTGACCAATGGTCCTTTGGTTTTTTTGTTTGTTTGTAAACTTAAGTCCTTTACAGACTTAGATTTGACTTTGCCTAAATTGGCCTCTAAGGCATTAGAGCCACTTCCAACTAATGGCCTCCTTGTTTCATTAATTTAACACCTTCGATCTCCTGAGGGCTTCCCACCTGGCACTAGTGGTAAAGGACATATTTGCCAACGCACAAGACATAAGAGACCCAGGTTCCATTCCTCGGGTTGGGAAGATCCCCTGGAGAAGGGCATGGCAACCCACTCTAGTATTCTTGCCTGGAAAATTCCATCAACAGAGAAGCTTGGTGGGCTCCTGTCCATAGACTTGCACAGAGTTGGACACACCGAAGCGACATCCCTCGTACGCATGCACACATCTCATGAACCAGGGATTTTCCTTACTTAGAAGCAGGCTAGACTTGGAAGGAGAAGACAGTAAAGAGTTACAGGTCCAGTTCTATAACATAGTGTGAACTCCTTTGATTTTAACAGCATCTTCTGGGTTAGGCATCATTTGCTTGTACCCCCCCCCCTTTTTTTTTTAAACAAATCAGACCAGAAGACTCAGAGATGAAGACAGCTGAAATTATACGACGAGTATATGGTAGAAACATGACTTTATCTGCACCTGGAGGATTCCAAAATGTCAGTCTGTTGCCACCACATCCTGTGCAATTAGAGGTGAATGGTTTGTCAAACTTTGCACATTTTTCCCCCAAAGTCGCTAACTAAACCATTCATGCGCGGTAATAATGGCTACCATTGTACAATCCTCTGTGGGCTGCAGTGAGCCTATGTGTCTTTTATTTGATATTCACAAGGTTGATTGATCCTGCGAAGTTGTCATATGTTTTTCCTTAAAAAGTTGAAAGTACATTATCTAGAATTGAAAAACAATAGAGTCATGCCTAACAATTCACTGATTTAAAAGAAAAAAAAAAAGAACAAGAAAGCAGCCTTGAGACATCTATATGACTGAGGTTGTCTTTTTGTAAATAAGACACTAGCAAAGCGTGTTGTTTGCCTCTGCTGCTGTAAGGTTACAGAGAAAGCCACATACTGTGTTCTTTTCACTTAAGATGTATCCTCAGGAAATGCTCTGTCTTTAAAATATAAACTGTATTTGGTAAATGATGTGTGTCATAGCACAATAGACATCAGCTTTTTTTTCAAAGTTCATTTTGTTTAAAAAAGGAGACAGCAGAGAAAAAGCACAGAAATGTTTGTCCTTATGCTCAAGAGGGCTGAGTAAAAGCAGTGTCTTTCAATATGTGGCAGCCTTAGTGATTAAATGGTCTCATTCATAGAAGGAAAATATTAAAAGAACCTCTAAGAATAAAAAGCAAGGTTTAGGGCATGGTACTGTTTTGTAGGTGTTATGCTTGAATTTTATACTCCCCTCCAGATTTGAACAAGGAGACATCAGTTAAATGTCAGAATTTTCAAGTCTGAAGCTACCAAAAGTGCCATATCCTTTCCCCAAGGTAATTCTTAAATACAGAAAGGCTATTTGAGCTTCATCTCCACCACTCTGCCACATTTAGGCTGAGACATCTTTTCCTGGTTAATTGACTCATTAAGAAGCATACCTTCTAGTAAATCCTTAGTGAGTCTAAGAAAGCAAAAGCAAAAGGTAACTCTTGGAGAAAGGGAAAGAATTATTAGAGAGGATTAGTTAACTGAGAAAAGTTAACAAGAATTGGGAAACTTGAAAGAAAGTGGTGTAATAACTTTATATTTAGAACATAATTGCATACTATGTTGAAGTCTTCATGTAACTTTTGTTTAAGAAAGAATGTGCCTTTCTCAAATGAACATTTAGTTATAGAAACTATGGTGTGGGGGGCTTGTGACTTGCTTGGTTGAATAATTATTTTAAATTGTAAATTTAGGAAAGAGAAAGTTGCTGTCTTCAAATTACATTTTGTCCTCTGAAGAATAAGAATGTCTAGTCTTTCAGTATGTCCTCCCTAGGTTCAGTTCAGGAAATCCAAGATTTACTTGAGAAAGAAAATAAGAGTTTTCTTTTGCAAATGCTTTCCGATTACAGGGTGCATTCAAATTTACCTAGTTTAAGAAATGGCAGAATGTATTTAGTAATAATTCATGATACTTTTTTCAAAATCATTTGATGAAAATATTGATTTAATTCTCACAGTTAAATATCAGGCAGTATGCACAGTTAGGAATTGTTCCCCTTTGAATTTGATTTCATAATATTGGTTCCCTTGTTAAAACCTATATTCAAGTATATACTTCTGTTTTCTTACCTGAACTTCATTTCTCATAGAATTGCCAAAAACCACAGAGTTGTGAACCTAGGGGTATGCAAAAATGAACAGTCAAGATAGATGAAAAGAAAAGGAAGTAGGCAACAGAAAATTCAGAAGGTCCCCTTCCCCCATAAAAAAAAAAAATAATAAATACTCATAGTTACCTCAGGGACTTCAGAGAAGGCATATTGACAAGGCTTTACAGCAACTAGACTTTATAATGACTCAGTTCTAAGAAGAAAAAAAGTAAATAGTTCATGATTTCTTTAAAAATGCAAAAGAACAATGATATACCTTTTGGATATTTGCTGCTACCAAAGCGAGAAAAATAAAAATTTTCAGGGACAGTGGTATGAAGAATCCATACTTCCACGGGTTTGATCCTTGTTCTAGGCACTAAGATCTCAAACACTGCACGGTGCTTCCAATCAATCAGTAAAATAAAATAAGAAATACAAATTCAGAGGCAAATAAATTGTTTCATTAGCTGCAAATACTGATTATGTCCAGTGAGTCTACATGGATTATTGTTTTCTCTTTATAAACCTGATATGTCACATACCTGAACAATAATTGGTGTGTATATACTTTTTGCCACGTCTTAGCAACTGAGAGTAGGAGTTCTCCCTGGTGCTTGCATCTTCTCTCATCTTTTTTGACAGCTTTAACATTAATTTCTTAGAGGGAAATTGTGAATATTACTTGCCAATATTTACTTTTTAGGGCCCTTGAGGAAATCAGTAAGTACAAATTTTTAAGAGTCTCCCTCAAATCTATCTACTTTTTCAGTCTATTGAAGACTGAAAAATTCAATATATCATTCACAACTGAAATAATTTTTCAAAAATAAGTTTAATAGATTAAAACATATTTTCCCAGTGAATCCCATGTTCCCCTTGGATATCCAGCCCTAGAAAAGATTCTTTAGCTACAAGTCATAATAAATTACAAACTTCCAAAATCTTGTATTTTATCTGCCTCTGTTAAGTCATATATTGTTAACACACTTATCTGTATTTTATTTTCCTTCAAGGTTGCTAAATGATCAGTCTGTTCATGATATTTTTAGCACAATCATGTCTTATTCTAGGTCTTATGAAAAGAGTTTTTAAAATAACCTTTGTTCTCAAAAAACTTAAAATCTATTCATCGTAAACAAATTAACGATATAAAGCAGTGTGTGATGCATGCCAAGTACAGAAGGATGATAGAGTGTTATAGGAGTTTGAAAAAAGATCTTTATGATTATAATAGTTAATATTTATCTGTTCCAGGAACCATCCTCCCAACCACTGTGAAACATAATTTAATAAGTCAGGACTCTTCTGGTTACAAGTAACTGGTTTAAGAACAAAGGATTTGTAGGCTAATATTCTGGTGTAGAGTGGATCCAAGGGCTCCAACAGTGCTATCCAGATTCACTCATTTCTTCTCTTTCTTGTAGGCTTGTTTTCCTCTGGGCTGCTTTCATTTTTAGGCAGACTCAGATTCCCTTGGCCACCATCAGTGCCAGATTTATCTCTTACAAGCTTTAGGACTGACAGAAAGAGTGGTTCTCTTTTCTAGTTGCCCCTCCTCCACAAAGTAGAGGTCTAACAGTCAGCTCTTGCTTTTGTGTCTGTTCCTGGACCATTCATTGTGGCTGGAAGTATGAAGTGTAGAGCTAGCTTCATGGGTGTGTGATCTCTGCAGCCTTATTGGACTCCGCACGTAAAATGCTCCTGTGCTTGTTTTAATTCTCTGCTGCCATCATATTGAAATTCTTAATAATTTTTGAACAAGGGGCCTTCATGCATTTTCATTTTCCACTGCATCCCACAAACTGGGTGGTCAGTCTTGATGGAATATGATCATTGTCCATACCTATGTAAGTCATGTGTATTCTGAAGGACCCGGGTTATTGGGGTCTCCTCAACAAGGACATGGGATGAGGGGTTGAGGTTAGTCGTCCCTCAAAAGATATCTGAGAAGGGGACATGTCCCTGGCAAAATCAATAGATACTAAATAAACATTATTGTTATCACCATTGCTCAAAATCAGGTTTTCTCATCATGCCAGTGTCAAGGCAAACCTACCATCTACCCCAAAGATCTAACTCTTAAAACTTGTGCCTTGCTACTAGTGTATATTTGCCTGAACCCTTCATGGAACAAAAGGAGAATTCTAAGGGGAAAAGGCCTCATCAAAGCTGATAATGCTATGAATAAGCTGCTGAGATAGAAATGCTTCGAGATAGCTCGAGTAAATGACTCTAATATCACCTTAATAGAATTGCTGGACCAGTGGAATTTATGATCTTGGGACTGAATTGGAAGCCAGAATAATGTCGGTGAGAAAGTGCCAGCTTGGGTAGGATTCAAGCTGGAGTGAGCAGAAGCTGCAGGCGGTGAACAAGGCAGAGCGATTTAGTTGTGACCCTGTAGACAATGTGTTCTGCATGGAGGCTGAGGTCACCTCTAAATTGGGCATTGCTTCTTAGGGAACATGTTTTGTTTTAGTCTTTTTATGTGTAAAGCATTGTTTAACTATAGTACATAAATAGATAATATGGTAAATCTTGGATTTGAAATTTCATAAGGGATAGGGGTATATTAGGAAAATAAGTCTAAAGGGCTTCCTAGGGATGATAATGAAACTAAGTTTGGAAAACACTGCTTTAGACCCCACGTGATTCATTTGGGTCTGGTACCTTTTGGGAGAATCTGATGGAAGTACTGACCTACCTCTAGACTTGGAAGGGATAGAATTGGGTCTATTATTTTATAGCTTCATGCCCTATCCATTAAGGCTGTAGGCACCAATTTGGTTTAATATGAAGAATGATGAACCCCAAAATCTTTGAGCAAAACAGAAACACTTTCATAGCTCTCTCAGCATTCTCTTGTAGCACATTGTAATCCTGAGGAAGTGGTGTCTGAAAGATGAACAGTGGGGTGATCCACAGTACAAATCAGATGTAAGGGGAAACTAGGATGATTTACTAAATGGTACATTATATCTCGGGGGAGGTGAGACAGAATATTGTAGGTGTGTGAATGTCTTTTTCATGAAAAACTCTCATTGACTAAATGAGAATTAGATGTTAAGCAACCATCACGCCAAAGGATGAGTAGACATCTCCAGTTCTAGTAGGTGTGTAGAAATTGGGCAGATATTTTCTCTCTAATAGATAGAGAGACCCACATCTACAGATCTCAGTCCTCCATTCATTGATCAAATGCTACCTATGTCCAGTTCGGTCTCTTTTAGAAAATGAAGCAAAGTTGTTCACGAGACTCCATGTCATTTTCCATTACTTCTGTATTTGTGGTTTAACCTTAAAAGCCTACCCACTGCTTAGATGAACCTGTATATGGGGGCAGGGTGGGCTGGTTATTCCCCAAAAAGGTTGGGAAAATAAATCTTTCTATAACTTAAAAAGGCTATTTTCTTAAGGTTCTGTCTTCTTACTAAAACAATACAGTTGACCCTTTGAGTAGTTGCCAGTATTATATCTGGGACATGGACCCATACTGCTGGTTTTTCCTGCTGGCCATCCACAAACATCTCTGGCCCCATTTTCTCCATCTGGGCAATTATGAAAATATTTGCAGTATAACTGCCTCAGAGACTTCTTTCTTCATCTCTGAGGAATTCAGTGTGAAGTCATTTTATCTCCTTGGGAAGATAAAATGTGCAAAAGAAGTACAAAGTGTTATGATTAAATCCTTCATTCTCTTCAGATGGTGTTAGCTGAAAGAGGAAACAAAATGAAACACAGGAAATTGAGTTGAAAATTCACATAAACACATACCCTGTGAACTACCCTTGCCTGCTGAGACCTAAAGTAAAGCCCCACTTAAAGGACAGATTTGGCTAAAAGAGTCATGATGCTTGTCTGAGCTGATGGAAATCTGAATCGCTTTGCTTTTTTGCTTTCAGCAAAGGAAAGATACTCCCCGGGTGAAACCTTGGAGCTTAGTATGTTTGGTGTTTCTCATCAGGATGATAGTCCAAAATATTCATGATATGGGCACAGGCAAATCAGGGGAGCTAACAGAGGAAATTAACAGGTGTCACCACACCACTGGGTGCCAATGGAAACACAGCCCTGCTTTCCTTAGAGTATTAGTGTTCAGTGTTGCGCGTGAAACTGTGAAGGTTCTCAGATGTTAGCCTCTGTGTAACAAATCAGCTTGTCCTACTTACATATTAAGTGTATACACATACACAGCCCCTAAACCTCTGGATTAGATACAGACTGCTCACAGTGGAACTTTTCTCAAAACCCCACTTCTTTCCAGAGCAAACCAGTGCAAGCCACATGTGCCAATCTATATATCCAGGCTTTGCATCACAAGAAAAGAACTCTAGAATTATGAAACTCAGAGTTGATATAGGAACTTCTGACATATCTATCCAATCCTACTCTCTGGAGAAAGAGAGAATCACATTGTAGCAAATCCTCCTTGGAGTGGAGGGGTGGAGAGGGGAAGGTCTCTACCTTGGCGCCCTGGAATGTAAACACAGGACTCCAGGGAGACCGAAGGCTCTATGACTACCTAGGCCTAGGCCTTGAAGGTTGCTCTTCTGGCCTCCTTTAACCCAGATGACAGTGCAAACCATGTGGAAACAGGAAAATATTCACAGAGCATTACTTGTTGACACACAACAACAAGTAATGAACATGACTTTCCCCTAAGTGCTCTTTAGTCTGGAATACTTTCCAAATAATTCTGACCCCATTGTATCCTGAGAAACTCGGTTGTGAATCACTGTTGCAAACTATATTTTTTTTAAGTAATGTTGAATGTGGATAAGAACTGAGTTGTCATATGGACCTATCTTCAAGGTGCTTGTTATATGATAGTAATATTGTGTTGTCTGAACATCACACTTGATATTTCATGGGATTCACTTTCCAAATTCTAATAAGTATGCTGCTTCAAACATTTGCCAAACTGCAAACTAATTGAATGAAAATGTTTTGAAGTCTAAATGGCTCAGGTTTCTGTTTTATGGTAAAATAATGACAAATGATGGAACATGGGCTGGTAGAGTTCATTCCATCTGAGAAAAAGGACTTTTCCACCATATGTTACTATGTATAGACACTATTTAGTTCTAAGTATTCAGGCTATGGGCTTCCCAGGTGGCTTTGTGGTAAAGAATCTACCTGCCAATGCAGGAGAGACAGCTTTGATCCCTAGATTGGGAAGATCCCCTGGAGAAGGAAATGACAACCCACTCCAGTATTCTTGCCTGGAAAATCCCATAGACAGAGGAGCCTGGTGGGCTACAGTCCATGAGGTCACAAAGAGTCAGACATGACTAAGTGACAACAAATTCATGATATAGTAGTGCAACATTTTTTCCCAACAGACTTGTTTCTGAAACTGCCGTTTCACAACTTAGTATTCAGTTTCACTAAATAGGTACTTAGAGAATATAGTGAGGTTTTTTTTTTTTTTTTGGAAGTTCTCACCTGTTTATTTGTTTTTGTTTCTTTTGGGAGGGGGAGGGGGGAAGGGCGGGCCACGTCTATTGGTCTTTCATTTCTCTATTTTCATCCATCTTTGTTCTTTGGCCCATGTGGTCCTCACATCACGGTGGCCTCCATTATCTCAGAGCACCGGCTCTGGGCGCACATGCTCCAGAGCTCCAGATCGGTAGTTGGACACACGGGTTCAGCCGCTCCATGGCATGTGGGATCTTCCGAGGCCAGGGATCAAACCGGCGCCCCTTGCACTGCAAGGCGGTGTCCTTACCTGCTGGACCACCAGGGAAGCCCTATAGTGAGTTTTATATTCAATAATTCATTGTACTTAGAATCAATAAGTAAAATCAACTTTCAGATTAAGGGGCATGACTCTTATAAAGCCTCTTGTTAAACTGAAAGAATTAGCCTTTTTCCAAGGACACAGGACTGCTTGGAGATCCTAGACTGATTTGGGGATCCTAACAGGGAAATGACAGACTATGGAATCTTATAATGCTAGAATGTAAGGAATATTCAAAGGAAAAAAAAGACAAGTTAGAGGGACATGGAGGCCAGCCAAAGAAGAGCACCCATTGTCTAAGCCTTGAAATTTTGAGCAACAAAATAATCACATAGTATTGGATTTTGTTTTGTACCATTTGCTTGTCGTAATTTTGATTTACAACATTCTGTCAATTTTTGCTGTACAGCAAAGTGACTCAGTTATATATAATATTTTTCATACTTTTCCATTATTTGATATTTATCAAGGTATTGAATAGGGCTTCCCCTGGTGGTCCAGTGGATAAGGACACTGCCTTGCAGTGCAAGGGGTGCCGGTTCGATCCCTGGCCTGGGAAGATCCCACGTGCTGCGGAGCGGCTGGACTGATGTGTCCAATTGCCAAGTCGGAGCTCTGGAGCGCATGCGCCCAGAGCCGGTGCTCTGCGACAACAGAGGCCACCGCGATGGGAGACCCACAGGAGCCAAGGAACAAAGACGGATGAAAACAGAGAAATGAAAGACCAATAGAAGTGGCCGCCCGCTCCCCTCCCTCCCCAACCCGACCCCCGCCCAAAATAAATAAATAAATAAATCTTTAAAAAAAAAAAAAAAGGTATTGAATATAGTTACGTGTACTATACAGTAAGACCTTGTTGTCTATCCAATCACATAGTAGTGTGTTACAACCCAAAGTAAATCTCCAGTAGACATGAATCCATAGTAAAAATGAATCATTTAATAAATTAGTGGGAGAGAGGAGACAAATCTACCTTACAGAGAAGTTTCAAATAACTGATGCAAATACTTTTCCCCTCTAAGATGTAGAGCTTAGTGGGCTCCTCCTTGCCTTGTCAGCTCAAAGACTAGAGTATGTGAAGGAGGAAAATAATAATAATAATAATTTTCCAGCTGAGAAAGTTGGCTAGCACCACCTTGGCAAAGCAATGAGGTTTAATACAATTAGAGAGGCACATCACCTCAGTGATATTCTTTCCCCAAATTCATGACTGAATCTCCTTATGAAGAAAATGCCAAAGCAACACAGTTTGAGAGACATTTTATCAAATACCCAACCAGTATACCTCACATGGAGGCCAGCCAAAGAAGAGGGCACCCATTTTTTTTTCAAAGGAAAAGACAAGGTAGAGGGACATGGAGGCCAGCCAAAGAAGAGCACCCATTGTCTAAGCCTTGAAATTTTGAGCAACAAAATAATCACATAGTATTGGATTTTGTTTTGTACCATTTGCTTGTCGTAATTTTGATTTACAACATTCTGTCAATTTTTGCTGTACAGCAAAGTGACTCAGTTATATATAATATTTTTCATACTTTTCCATTATTTGATATTTATCAAGGTATTGAATAGGGCTTCCCCTGGTGGTCCAGTGGATAAGGACACTGCCTTGCAGTGCAAGGGGTGCCGGTTCGATCCCTGGCCTGGGAAGATCCCACGTGCTGCGGAGCGGCTGGACTGATGTGTCCAATTGCCAAGTCGGAGCTCTGGAGCGCATGCGCCCAGAGCCGGTGCTCTGCGACAACAGAGGCCACCGCGATGGGAGACCCACAGGAGCCAAGGAACAAAGACGGATGAAAACAGAGAAATGAAAGACCAATAGAAGTGGCCCGCCCGCTCCCCTCCCTCCCCAACCCGACCCCCCGCCCAAAATAAATAAATAAATAAATCTTTAAAAAAAAAAAAAAAGGTATTGAATATAGTTACGTGTACTATACAGTAAGACCTTGTTGTCTATCCAATCACATAGTAGTGTGTTACAACCCAAAGTAAATCTCCAGTAGACATGAATCCATAGTAAAAATGAATCATTTAATAAATTAGTGGGAGAGAGGAGACAAATCTACCTTACAGAGAAGTTTCAAATAACTGATGCAAATACTTTTCCCCTCTAAGATGTAGAGCTTAGTGGGCTCCTCCTTGCCTTGTCAGCTCAAAGACTAGAGTATGTGAAGGAGGAAAATAATAATAATAATAATTTTCCAGCTGAGAAAGTTGGCTAGCACCACCTTGGCAAAGCAATGAGGTTTAATACAATTAGAGAGGCACATCACCTCAGTGATATTCTTTCCCCAAATTCATGACTGAATCTCCTTATGAAGAAAATGCCAAAGCAACACAGTTTGAGAGACATTTTATCAAATACCCAACCAGTATACCTCACAACTGTCAAGGTCATAAAAACTACAAACAGACCGGAAAAGTGTCACACATGAGAGGAGACTAAAGAGACGTGACAAATGGATGCATGTTGACCAGAAAGAGAATGTTAATGGAAAAACTGATGAAATCCAAATACTGTCTGGAGTTTAGGTTGTGCTTATGTGTCATTGTTGGGTTAAAACTGGATGAGGGATATACAGAAACCCTCTATGCTATCAATGCAGCTTTTCTACAATCTAAAACATTTCCAAAATTAAAGATGTATTAAAATAATGTGAAGTGAAGCTTTAACATTTATTCTGAAACTCAGTTTCCCTTATCAAGTCAGTCATTCCAGGATCAGGGCATTGAGCAGTTGGAGGCAGCAGAGAGGAGCTCCTGAGCACCTAGAATGTAGGGACTGAAAATTGGGTCTTCTGTAGCCTGACCCAGTGTCTTACACAGGATGTACACTAGCTATGGAGCACAAATATCAACCTCTAAGAGGTAGTATAAATACAGTGGGCCCTTGAAAATGGAAGGAAATGGAATGCAGCAAAAGCAGGAAAAGATTTGTCCATGTAAGGCATTTGCATGTAAATTTCCCAAGAGTTGCCTGGAGGCGAAACCACTTGTCCTTTGATTTTAACCCTGGGCATCTGCCATACACTTCCCAGCCCTTCCCTTCTGCCCCTTAGGCCAGCATTCCCTTGGTAATCTCTGAAAACTTACAGCTTCTCTCTCTGAGCTCTACCTACTGAACAGGTTTCTACTTTCAGCTTTTTCTCCCCAGAACCACAATACAAAACGCAAAAGTACTGTTCTCTCAGTAAATAAAAATGAGTGCCATTTGTGTTTTTCATGTCTCCAAGTAGTCTACATCCAAACCTTAACTTTGAGGTCAAGATTCTCTACCCAGTCGTTAAGCCTGACCTTAATTTATTGAACTGCTGAGTTCTCTTCTTCAGCCAGGCAATGCCTTGTGAAATAATAATAATAGTAAATGAAAACTACACAAATGATCACAACATGGAAGTCTTTATTAAACTGCATAGGAAGCATATTTATGCTACTTGCTGATAGGTTTTGCTATCTCAACTGTTTTTTTCCTTTTTTTATTTTTGAGAGTTTTGCACAGTAAGTATGGACTGTGTGTGATTTTTAAGTATGCTTTTAAATGACATTGAACCTGGCATTGACTTAATGGGAACTAAACAAGGGTAGGCTTTCTTCTCTCCTTTTCTGCCTATTTCTCCTTCCTCCTAAGAGCCATTTCAGACTTTCTGTCGTGATGCACTGTGTCTTAGTGGATGGGGATTATAGCTCAGAACAACAATTCTGTGCCATAATTATAGATGATAAATTTTAATTCCACTTTGTAATTGCCCTGCATCAAGCCATGTTCTGGCTCTTCTGCAGTGCTCCATTAGAGGCCAATGGTCTTCTCTTTCTTACCGTTCCAGCGGAAGCTTCTATTCCTGACTCATTACCATCTGAATAACTAACTGTGTTTATAGTTGCATGATTTGATACATCTTCCTAGATTTGGAGGATTTTTATTTATTTATTAATTTTTGGCTATTCTGGATTTTAACTGCTGCTGCAGGCTCATCTCTAGTTGCAGGGAGTGGGGGCTACTCTCTAGTTGAGGTGAGCAGGCTTCTTGTTGCGGTGACTTCTCTTGTTGTGGAACGGGGACTCTAGGGCACACGGGCTTCAATAGTTGCAGCACATGGGCTCAACAGTTGCAACTCTGAGGCTCTAGAGCACAGGCTCCCAAATAGCTCCCAAGTGGTCCCCCAGATGGTATGCATTGTATACCTTTTCTGGATGTTTGCAGTGTGGTTTAAATTTAAAACCTCTGGTGATACTTACAACAACAACAAAAAACTGTGGTTTACTCTTAAGTTTTTCAGGCTTGAATTAACCCACAGCCTCCCAGATATCTTTGAGTTCTTTATAAGTGACGTATGTTAAACTGAACATGTAATTCCTTCAACCACTTTCAAATTTTATTATAAATACATAAAGATAATCATGTTAGGGTTTTATAAACTCCTTAAAAGATATGATTGAAAGAGAAGTGATAAGAGTCTCATCGAGAATACATGCTGCTTTTAGAAAAAGACATGCTCATGTCCTAAGATATGAAAATTAAAGTCATTCTTTAAAGCTCAGCTTTTCAGCTGCAGCACTATTGATTTCTGAGGCCCAATGCTTCTATCACAGGTACTGTCCAGAAGCATCCTTGGCCTCTAGCCAAATGCCAGTAGCATTCCCTGTCCCCGGTGTGACAACCTGAAATGTCTCCAACATTGCCAAAAGTTACCTAGGAATCAAAATTGCACCCTTTAAGAACCTCTGCTTTCAGGTTTCCTGAGTGACTAACAATTCATTTTCTACATGAAATATTAAGTTATTCAAAATTCAACTCCAGCAACCCCTGACATTCAAGAGGGCAGAAAATAAAATCTTTGAAATTAGTTGCTTGATAGAAGTGAATGGCAAAGTCAGAAAATCTTCAAAGGCAACACTAACTCTTACAATAAACCTGTATGAGGAAACCTACCTCAAGCTAACCCTATTCCAAAAGCTAACAGTGGCCCTAAATATATAGATTTACTCTAACCTTAACCCTAAACATAACTTCAATCTCACTATAAGCATAACCTTAACCCTAACCTTGACGAAACCCAAACCCTAACCCTAAAGCTAACATCAGTCCTAAATATATCCCTCTCAACCCAATCCTAACCCTAAACCTAACTGAACTTTTAAGGTAAAACTAACCCTAACCCTAAACTTAGCCTAACCCTGACCCAACCTGAATGCTACTCGTAAACCTACTCCAGTGCTAATGCTAATCCTAAAGGTAAAGCAACTCTGAATATATCCTTTACCCTAAGCCTAGGCCTAACCTAACTCCTACTATACACCTAACCCTGACCCAACCCTAACACTAGCCCTAAGCATACCCCCAACCCTAACATTAACCCTAAGCTAACACCAGCCCTAAATATATCACTTCATCTAAACCTTTGAAGCATAATAGCATGCTGTTTTATTTATTATTAAAAGTGGCCTAAATATGAAATTGTCTTTTATTCCTAGTTTATTCGTTAGCATGTCCAAAAAAAAGATTTTTAATAAACTCCTTAAAAGATATGATTGAAAGAGAAGTGATAAGAGTCTCATCGAGAATACATTCTGCTTTTATAAAAAGACATGCTCATGTCCTAAGATATGAAAATTAAAGGCATACTTTAAAGCTCAGCTTTTCAGCTGCAGCACTATTGATTTCTGAGGCCCAATGCTTCTATCACAGGTACTGTCCAGAAGCATCCTTGGCCTCTAGCCAAATGCCAGTAGCATTCCCTGTCCCCGGTGTGACAACCTGAAATGTCTCCAACATTGCCAAAAGTTACCTAGGAATCAAAATTGCACCCTTTAAGAACCTCTGCTTTCAGGTTTCCTGAGTGACTAACAATTCATTTTCTACATGAAATATTAAGTTATTCAAAATTCAACTCCAGCAACCCCTGACATTCAAGAGGGCAGAAAATAAAATCTTTGAAATTAGTTGCTTGATAGAAGTGAATGGCAAAGTCAGAAAATCTTCAAAGGCAACACTAACTCTTACAATAAACCTGTATGAGGAAACCTACCTCAAGCTAACCCTATTCCAAAAGCTAACAGTGGCCCTAAATATATAGATTTACTCTAACCTTAACCCTAAACATAACTTCAATCTCACTATAAGCATAACCTTAACCCTAACCTTGACGAAACCCAAACCCTAACCCTAAAGCTAACATCAGTCCTAAATATATCCCTCTCAACCCAATCCTAACCCTAAACCTAACTGAACTTTTAAGGTAAAACTAACCCTAACCCTAAACTTAGCCTAACCCTGACCCAACCTGAATGCTACTCGTAAACCTACTCCAGTGCTAATGCTAATCCTAAAGGTAAAGCAACTCTGAATATATCCTTTACCCTAAGCCTAGGCCTAACCTAACTCCTACTATACACCTAACCCTGACCCAACCCTAACACTAGCCCTAAGCATACCCCCAACCCTAACATTAACCCTAAGCTAACACCAGCCCTAAATATATCACTTCATCTAAACCTTTGAAGCATAATAGCATGCTGTTTTATTTATTATTAAAAGTGGCCTAAATATGAAATTGTCTTTTATTCCTAGTTTATTCGTTAATGGCTGCTTAATAGCTCTTCTAGCTTGAAAACTCTCAGAACAAAATGGATAAAAGAATGAGCAGACTGATGGAGAAGACTGTTCTACCTTCTCGTCCCTTTTCAAGAAAATACCACCATCTTCTATAAACCAGGCATAAAAGAGATTTGTAAAGATGGAAAGCAATATCACCCTGATAGATTTTTCTTGTTAGGGAAAATATGGTTATATTGTATAAATATGCTGCTCATTTTGCAGTAAAGTGGGTTTATGAGTATTTCATTGAATTTTTTTAATGTCTGAGTTTTTACTTCCAACATGCTCAATGTCAACTAAAGTCCCCAATAATTTTGAAACATGTGATGGGATACTGAGACCAGGAGTGCTGTGGTGGACAAGATCAGGTGCGTTCAGGGTGGTATGGCTGTGGACAGATCCCTGTGGTAGCGATGAGACTATTCTCTTGGGCGATCAGGGACTTGGAAAGATCAGGCTAAATTCAAAGTAACCTATAGCACAGAGGGGCATTTCAAATGCACACTGTTAGATAGCTAGAAGTCTCAGAGCTGGGATTCATTAACATCTTCAACCCAACAAAATGCCACATGAAAAATTAAGCTTCTCTTATGACATCCTTCTATATCCTGAGGGTACTCATTAAACAGGAAAAATCTGCCAAGACGAGTCTCCCTTCCTGACAGCTTTTGTATCAGTATTCACCCTCTGATAACTTATAAGAGTTATAATGAAGCTCTGATTTCACAAGAGCTTGACTGTTGGCTCTCCTCCTAACCAGATGCATCGTTCCCTACTAGAAATGACATAGTGGGCTTCCCTGGTGGTCCAGTGGGTAAGGACACTGCCTTGCAGTGCAAGGGCACTGGTTCGATCCCTGGTCTGAGAAGATCCCACGTGCCGCGGAGCAGCTGGACTGATGTGTCCAATTACTGAGCCAGAGCTCTGGAGCGCATGTGCCCAGAGCCGGCGCTCTGCGACAACAGAGGCCACTGCGATGGGAGGCCCACAAGAGCCAAAGAACAAAGACGAATGAAAATAGAAAAATGAAAGACCAATAGAAGTGGCCCGCCCATCCCCTCCCTCCCCAACCCGCCCCCCACAAAATAAATAAATAAATAAATGTTAAAAAAAAAAAAAAGAAATGAAATGACATAGTAAGGAGGTCCCTCCAGAGATGCCTTTCATCAAGAACCTGATTCATGTGCACGATTATTTAAATGGTGAAAGTGTTCTGGGTTATCAGAATTGCTTCTCAGTGTTTTCGAGAATCTAGCAAATCAACTATCCTCTCAGTTGCCTCATTTTTTTTGAGACAGTTGTAAAGACCATCCAAGACTCTGTCGCCTTTTTTTTTAACATGAACATAGTGTACCTGTTATTTTGATTTATTTATTTTTGGCTATTCTGGGTCTTTACTGCTGCCACAGACTCTTCTCTAGTTGCAGAGAGTGGGGGATACTCTCCAATTGAGGTGAGCAGGCTTGTTGTTGCAGTGACTCCTCTTGTTGTGGAACTCAGGCCCCAGGACATGTGGACTTCAGTAGTTGCGGCCCATGGGCTCCATAGTTGCAGCTCCAAGGCTCTAGAGCACAGGCTCAGTAGTTGTGGTTCATGGGCTTTGTTGCTCTGCAACATGTGGGGTCTTCTCGGATCAGGGATCGAACCCATGTCTCCAGTATTGGCAGGTGAACTCTTTACCATTGAGCTACCAGGGAAGTCCAACACTTTGTCTTGATTGGCAAAACAAAACAAAAAAAAAAAAGAAATCAGTTCATTTTTTAATAGATAAAGATGTAAAAATATCCTTGTCCTAATCCCCCAGAACCTATAAATATGTTATGTAAAATGACGAAGGGCAGTTTAGGTTGCAGACAGGATTGAGGATGCTCATGAGCTCACCTTGAGATGGAGAATAGCCTGGATCAACACTGATGTGTCCAGTGTCATCGTCAGACTCTTTAAATATGAAAGAGGGGAACCAGAAGGGTTAGTGTCAGAGTGATGCAGTGCAAAGATCACTTGACCACCCATAGCTGGCTTTGAAGATGGAAGGAGGCCACAAACCAAGGAATGCAGACAGTTTCTAGAAACTGGAAAAGACAAGGAAATAGATTGTCCTCTTGCCTCCAGAGAGGAACCAGCCCTGATGGCCCTTTGATTCTAGCCTGTGAGACCCATTTCAGATTTCTGACCTCCAGAACTATAAAATAACTAGTATGTTGGTTTTAAGCCATAAAACTTATGTCAGTTTGACATGGCGGCAGTAGGAAGCTAAACAGTACACATCCACGTTTATGGAGGGAAGACTGGCCCTGAATATGTTCTCAAATCTCATTTAATATATGCCAGCAGACCCCAAACTCCTCTTCTGGTGGCCAGTGGGCTTTCTTTCTAAAAGTAAAACTCTTCCTTTCTCACTCATAGCCACATTCAGAGTGAAAATAAGGGCTTTGACTTCAACTTGGGTGGATTTTTTTTCTTAACAAAGCCACGATAACAAAGAGATTCAATTCAGAAAGTTAATTAATCATGCTTAAGTGGAGGCAGAAAAGTAGAAAGAGATTCTTGCTCTGAACAGAGCCCCATTAATGCAGATACTTGATATGTGTCAGGGTCTGCAAAGATACAGGAGGCATTCTGTTGGATAAAGTCTCTTATTTATACCACAGCACATCTTCCACTGCTCAAGGCCTGCAGGCTAAATTTGTGAAAGTAGAAACCTGTCAGTCCCTTCTCCTACATCAGCACCTCAGGCTTTCTTCTGTGGGAGGTCAAGCAAGAAAACAAATGCATTGTCAAGGTGATAGTTGGCAAGTGGGAGGTCAGGGCAGGTGAAAAGAATGGAGGGCGCTTTCTCCATGGTGTCCATGGAGCCCTGTGATGTTGATTTTTGCATACCTTGCCTCTCTGCAATCCAGCGCTACAAGTGTTCGGTTGAAAATTTTAGAAATGTAAAATGACGAAGGGCAGTTTAGGTTGCAGACAGGATTGAGGATGCTCATGAGCTCACCTTGAGATGGAGAATAGCCTGGATCAACACTGATGTGTCCAGTGTCATCGTCAGACTCTTTAAATATGAAAGAGGGAACCAGAAGGGTTAGTGTCAGAGTGATGCAGTGCAAAGATCACTTGACCACCCATAGCTGGCTTTGAAGATGGAAGGAGGCCACAAACCAAGGAATGCAGACAGTTTCTAGAAACTGGAAAAGACAAGGAAATAGATTGTCCTCTTGCCTCCAGAGAGGAACCAGCCCTGATGGCCCTTTGATTCTAGCCTGTGAGACCCATTTCAGATTTCTGACCTCCAGAACTATAAAATAACTAGTATGTTGGTTTTAAGCCATAAAACTTATGTCAGTTTGACATGGCGGCAGTAGGAAGCTAAACAGTACACATCCACGTTTATGGAGGGAAGACTGGCCCTGAATATGTTCTCAAATCTCATTTAATATATGCCAGCAGACCCCAAACTCCTCTTCTGGTGGCCAGTGGGCTTTCTTTCTAAAAGTAAAACTCTTCCTTTCTCACTCATAGCCACATTCAGAGTGAAAATAAGGGCTTTGACTTCAACTTGGGTGGATTTTTTTTCTTAACAAAGCCACGATAACAAAGAGATTCAATTCAGAAAGTTAATTAATCATGCTTAAGTGGAGGCAGAAAAGTAGAAAGAGATTCTTGCTCTGAACAGAGCCCCATTAATGCAGATACTTGATATGTGTCAGGGTCTGCAAAGATACAGGAGGCATTCTGTTGGATAAAGTCTCTTATTTATACCACAGCACATCTTCCACTGCTCAAGGCCTGCAGGCTAAATTTGTGAAAGTAGAAACCTGTCAGTCCCTTCTCCTACATCAGCACCTCAGGCTTTCTTCTGTGGGAGGTCAAGCAAGAAAAACAAATGCATTGTCAAGGTGATAGTTGGCAAGTGGGAGGTCAGGGCAGGTGAAAAGAATGGAGGGCGCTTTCTCCATGGTGTCCATGGAGCCCTGTGATGTTGATTTTTGCATACCTTGCCTCTCTGCAATCCAGCGCTACAAGTGTTCGGTTGAAAATTTTAGAAATTAGCTTCAACATATTATTTAGAAACTGAAAAGGAGACTGTGATTGTTTAATTTGGAGAATTCGCTGCTTTGTAGCCACTTTCTGTTTCCAGTAAGAAAATGTGTAGGTGTAGGCATTCACTCTGAGGCCATTTTAATGAGCTGTGTCTGTCACCTGGACTGGTGAGAGGTCTCTGAGGGAACAAGGATGGCCTGAATTCCATGATGCCTGTCACATTAAGCCTCTAATTCATCTAAAATCATCAATCCATGACGTGTCTTAAGACACTACTGAACTCTAAACACCTTGAAGAAAAGAATCCCATCTTAGTCATCACCCTTGTGTTCCCACGGAAGCAACACTGTCAATACACAGTGAGTGAGGGCTCAGTAGGTCTGTATTAGCTACTGGGAACAGACATCCCAGGCATTCTGTTATGTGCTCTGAAATCTCTATAATAAATCCCCCCCTCCATATCCTTCTCTTTTAGAGAGTCCAACATGTCCATAGACTTGAGGACCTTTATTCAGACAGCTGTCATGTGAGCAAAATGCAAGTACAATGGGAGAAGCAGCAAGAAAGTGAGGGAAGCCTGCAGAGTGGGAGCATTCTTTTTAGAGCAAGGCTTGGGAAGGTTTTGGGGAAGAGCCTCTGTGTGTGGGTTTTTTAAATCTCTACTTATTTTATGTATTATTTTTATTTATTTATTTTTGCTATTCTAAGTTTTCACTGCTGCCACAGACTCTTCTCTAGTTGCAGGGAGTGGGGACTACTCGCTAGTTGAGGTAAGCAGGCTTCTTGTTGCAGTGCCATCTCTTGTTGTGGAACTCAGGCTCTAGGGCACATGGGCTTCAGTAGTTGCGGCACATGGACTCCATAGTTGTGGTTCTGAGGCTCTAGAGCACAAGGAGTCTCTGTTTGACTTGCTTGTCGGTCTGTAGGATTTTACTTCACCTGGTGAATTAGACATTCAGATGGTGGAAGAGATGTTCCACAAGAGGCCTTGTGGACAAAAAAGGGGGGGTCTATAGCTGATATGTTAGGTGTCCATGGAGCCCTGTGATGTTGATTTGCATACCTTGCCTCTCTGCAATCCAGCGCTACAAGTGTTCGGTTGAAAATTTTAGAAATTAGCTTCAACATATTATTTAGAAACTGAAAAGGAGACTGTGATTGTTTAATTTGGAGAATTCGCTGCTTTGTAGCCACTTTCTGTTTCCAGTAAGAAAATGTGTAGGTGTAGGCATTCACTCTGAGGCCATTTTAATGAGCTGTGTCTGTCACCTGGACTGGTGAGAGGTCTCTGAGGGAACAAGGATGGCCTGAATTCCATGATGCCTGTCACATTAAGCCTCTAATTCATCTAAAATCATCAATCCATGACGTGTCTTAAGACACTACTGAACTCTAAACACCTTGAAGAAAAGAATCCCATCTTAGTCATCACCCTTGTGTTCCCACGGAAGCAACACTGTCAATACACAGTGAGTGAGGGCTCAGTAGGTCTGTATTAGCTACTGGGAACAGACATCCCAGGCATTCTGTTATGTGCTCTGAAATCTCTATAATAAATCCCCCCCTCCATATCCTTCTCTTTTAGAGAGTCCAACATGTCCATAGACTTGAGGACCTTTATTCAGACAGCTGTCATGTGAGCAAAATGCAAGTACAATGGGAGAAGCAGCAAGAAAGTGAGGGAAGCCTGCAGAGTGGGAGCATTCTTTTTAGAGCAAGGCTTGGGAAGGTTTTGGGGAAGAGCCTCTGTGTGTGGGTTTTTTAAATCTCTACTTATTTTATGTATTATTTTTATTTATTTATTTTTGCTATTCTAAGTTTTCACTGCTGCCACAGACTCTTCTCTAGTTGCAGGGAGTGGGGACTACTCGCTAGTTGAGGTAAGCAGGCTTCTTGTTGCAGTGCCATCTCTTGTTGTGGAACTCAGGCTCTAGGGCACATGGGCTTCAGTAGTTGCGGCACATGGACTCCATAGTTGTGGTTCTGAGGCTCTAGAGCACAAGGAGTCTCTGTTTGACTTGCTTGTCGGTCTGTAGGATTTTACTTCACCTGGTGAATTAGACATTCAGATGGTGGAAGAGATGTTCCACAAGAGGCCTGTGTGGACAAAGAGATGAAAGAGTGTGGAGAGCTTGAACCATCAAATTATCCCAAGACTGATATGTTAGGATGGGTGAGGAAGAAGGAGTCATTAGTCACTTAAACTCAGTACAACAGAGGAAAGCTGCTTGGATAATAGCAAGAACTGTCCACTCCCTGGTGATGGTGATGAGATGATCTTGCATTGAGATCTGCCCAGGATGTGCCTTAGTGACTGTCTTGTTTGCTTTTATCCATGTGAGAGGTGGGTAATTAGCAGATCTGAGTTGGGGCATAGCTTTGTGAAATGATCATCATATTGAACTGACAGATTCACACAAAATTCCAAATTGATATAAAAATAGTTATAAAAAAACTGTATGTATCTGTCAGTCAATCATGTAATTGTAGGTATGCGTATACCCCATATATATTTAGAAATTCAAAGGTACATACATACATATAGATAGTGTGTATATTTGTATCAGTTCCTTGCTTATTTTTCCTGTTATCTCCCCCACAAAAACATTTTTTTAATGTTTTTTACCTAATTGCCCCCCAAAGAAGTCTTAATATCATGGATAATTATACATTTGTACACTTATATACTGCATGTAGATTGAGACTTTACACATAAAAGAGTAAGATTTCTGTGCCTCTCCCCCTAAGAACCAGTTTTTACCCTCTTGAAAGTGATATCATTCTCACAGAAAACTCATATTTGTATATGACAGTGTGTTTTTGTATACGTGTGTTACCTTGTTCCACAAAAAGTAGGATGCCAAATCAGATGTTATTTATTCATTCACATTGAAAAGTGTAACTTTCCAAGGAGTGAATATTCCCATCTTCTATCTAGGTACCAGGAAAATTGAAATAATAGGTAGGGGGGAAAACTGCTTGAAGAGTATAGACTCAAGTAAATTAATAGAAAAGAAAATAAATTGGATAGTCATGGAAAATTTTTATCTTATGAATAGAAATGCCTGATGTAAAACTTTACTTTAGTAAAAGAAAATGTATCTAACTCTATAGTAGTGTATGCAGGTCGTGAAACAAGAGACTGGGTAAAAATTGGGAAAGAAGTACGGTAAAGCTGTATATCACCTGGTGAATTAGACATTCAGATGGTGGAAGAGATGTTCCACAAGAGGCCTGTGTGGACAAAGAGATGAAAGAGTGTGGAGCTTGAACCATCAAATTATCCCAAGACTGATATGTTAGGATGGGTGAGGAAGAAGGAGTCATTAGTCACTTAAACTCAGTACAACAGAGGAAAGCTGCTTGGATAATAGCAAGAACTGTCCACTCCCTGGTGATGGTGATGAGATGATCTTGCATTGAGATCTGCCCAGGATGTGCCTTAGTGACTGTCTTGTTTGCTTTTATCCATGTGAGAGGTGGGTAATTAGCAGATCTGAGTTGGGGCATAGCTTTGTGAAATGATCATCATATTGAACTGACAGATTCACACAAAATTCCAAATTGATATAAAAATAGTTATAAAAAAACTGTATGTATCTGTCAGTCAATCATGTAATTGTAGGTATGCGTATACCCCATATATATTTAGAAATTCAAAGGTACATACATACATATAGATAGTGTGTATATTTGTATCAGTTCCTTGCTTATTTTTCCTGTTATCTCCCCCACAAAAACATTTTTTTAATGTTTTTTACCTAATTGCCCCCCAAAGAAGTCTTAATATCATGGATAATTATACATTTGTACACTTATATACTGCATGTAGATTGAGACTTTACACATAAAAGAGTAAGATTTCTGTGCCTCTCCCCCTAAGAACCAGTTTTTACCCTCTTGAAAGTGATATCATTCTCACAGAAAACTCATATTTGTATATGACAGTGTGTTTTTGTATACGTGTGTTACCTTGTTCCACAAAAAGTAGGATGCCAAATCAGATGTTATTTATTCATTCACATTGAAAAGTGTAACTTTCCAAGGAGTGAATATTCCCATCTTCTATCTAGGTACCAGGAAAATTGAAATAATAGGTAGGGGGGAAAACTGCTTGAAGAGTATAGACTCAAGTAAATTAATAGAAAAGAAAATAAATTGGATAGTCATGGAAAATTTTTATCTTATGAATAGAAATGCCTGATGTAAAACTTTACTTTAGTAAAAGAAAATGTATCTAACTCTATAGTAGTGTATGCAGGTCGTGAAACAAGAGACTGGGTAAAAATTGGGAAAGAAGTACGGTAAAGCTGTATATCACCCTGCTTATTTAACTTACATGCGGAATACATTGTTCAAAATGCTGGGCTTGATGAATCACAAGCTGGAATCAAGATTACTGGGAGAAGTATCAACAATCTCGGATGTGCAAATGAAGGAACTAAAGAACCTCTTGATGAGGGTGAAAGAGGAGAGTGAAAAGGCTGACTTAAAACTCAACAACCTGCCTACTAGAATAGCCGAACTAAAAATAAAAATTAGCATGTGGGACCTAATGAAACTTAAAAGCTTACAGCAAAAGAAACAACAAAAAAGTGAGGGGCTTCCCTTGTGGCTCAGTGGATAAGAACCCATCTGCCAATGCAGGAGACACAGGTTCGAGCCCTGATCCGGAAAGATCCCACATACCACAGAGCAGCTAAACCCACACATCAACAAAGACCCAGCACAGCTAAAAATAAATAAATGAAAGTTAAAAAAAAAAAGTGAACAGACAACCCACAGAATGGGAGAAAATCATAGCAAATGAAATAACAGACAATCTTCAAAGAAAGAATTAATTCCAAAGAATTAATCTCCAAAATCTACAAGCAACTCAGACAACTCACCACCAGAAAAATGAACAACCCAATCAAAAAATGGGGAAAAGACCTAAAGAGACATCTCACCCAAGAGGACATACAGATGGCCAAAAACACATGAAACCATGCTCAGCCTCACTTATTATTAGAGAAATGCAAATTAAAACTACAATGAGATGTCATCTCACACCTGTCAGAATGGCCATCATCAACAAATTGGCAGACAATAAATGCTGGAGAGGGTGCAGAGAAATGGGAACACTCTTGCATTGCTGATGGGAATGTAAAGTGATACAGCCGCTATAGAGGACAGTATGGAGATTCCTTTAGAAACTAAAACTAGAAGCACCATAAGACCCAGCAATCCCACTCTTAGGCTTATACCCTGATGAAATCAAAACTGAAAGAGGCACCTGTACCCCAATGTTCATTGCAGCTCTCTATACAATAGCTAGAACTGTGTGCTAACTCTATAGTAGTGTATGCAGGTCGTGAAACAAGAGACTGGGTAAAAATTGGGAAAGAAGTACGGTAAAGCTGTATATCACCCTGCTTATTTAACTTACATGCGGAATACATTGTTCAAAATGCTGGGCTTGATGAATCACAAGCTGGAATCAAGATTACTGGGAGAAGTATCAACAATCTCGGATGTGCAAATGAAGGAACTAAAGAACCTCTTGATGAGGGTGAAAGAGGAGAGTGAAAAGGCTGACTTAAAACTCAACAACCTGCCTACTAGAATAGCCGAACTAAAAATAAAAATTAGCATGTGGGACCTAATGAAACTTAAAAGCTTACAGCAAAAGAAACAACAAAAAAGTGAGGGGCTTCCCTTGTGGCTCAGTGGATAAGAACCCATCTGCCAATGCAGGAGACACAGGTTCGAGCCCTGATCCGGAAAGATCCCACATACCACAGAGCAGCTAAACCCACACATCAACAAAGACCCAGCACAGCTAAAAATAAATAAATGAAAGTTAAAAAAAAAAAGTGAACAGACAACCCACAGAATGGGAGAAAATCATAGCAAATGAAATAACAGACAATCTTCAAAGAAAGAATTAATTCCAAAGAATTAATCTCCAAAATCTACAAGCAACTCAGACAACTCACCACCAGAAAAATGAACAACCCAATCAAAAAATGGGGAAAAGACCTAAAGAGACATCTCACCCAAGAGGACATACAGATGGCCAAAAACACATGAAACCATGCTCAGCCTCACTTATTATTAGAGAAATGCAAATTAAAACTACAATGAGATGTCATCTCACACCTGTCAGAATGGCCATCATCAACAAATTGGCAGACAATAAATGCTGGAGAGGGTGCAGAGAAATGGGAACACTCTTGCATTGCTGATGGGAATGTAAAGTGATACAGCCGCTATAGAGGACAGTATGGAGATTCCTTTAGAAACTAAAACTAGAAGCACCATAAGACCCAGCAATCCCACTCTTAGGCTTATACCCTGATGAAATCAAAACTGAAAGAGGCACCTGTACCCCAATGTTCATTGCAGCTCTCTATACAATAGCTAGAACATGGAAGCAACTCAGATGTCCATCAATGAATGAATGGATAAAAATGCTCTGGTACATATAGACAATGGAGTACTTCTCAGTTGTAAAACGCAATGCAGAAGAATCAGCCCTAATGAGGTAGATGTATCTGGAAACTATTATAAAAAGTAAAGTAAGTCAAAAAGAGAAAGACAAGTACAGTATAGTAACACACATATATGGAATCTAGTAAGAGGGTAATGATAACACACGCAGTGAAGCAATGGAAAAACAGACATAGAGAACAGATATGGACATTGTGGGGAATGAACAGTGGGCAGGAGGCATGGAGGGAGTAACATGGAAACCTATATTATCATATGTGAAAAAGATAGCTATGGTCGTTGTGCTGTGGGAATAGGAGATCCTGCAGGGGCACAGTGTGACGACCTGGAGGGGTGGAATGAGGAGGACTGGGAGGTGGGAGGGGGCCAGGGATACGTATATGACTGATCTGGGAACATACATGTCTGTGAACAACAAAACTCTGTAAAAAAATTTTTTTTTAAATTAAAAAAAAGAATACTGGAGTGGATGGCCATACCTCCTCCAAGGGATCTTCCTGATCCAGGGATGGAAAGAAAAAAAAAAAAAAAGAAAGAAAGAAAACTCAACATTCAGGGGCTTCCCTAGTGGTCCAGTGGGTAAGGACACCGCATTGCAGTGCAAGGGGTGCTGGTTTAATCCCTGGCCTGGGAAGATCCCACATGCCGCAGAGTGGCTGGACTGATGTGTCCAGCTACTGAGCCGGAGCTCTGGAATGCATGCGCCCAGAATGAATGCTCTGTAGCGAGAGAGGCCACTGCGATGGGAGGCCCACATAGGCCAAAGAACAAGGATAAATAAAATGAAAGATCAATAGAAGTGGCCAAAAAAAGAAAAAAAAACCATTCAAAAAACTAAGATTATGGCATCTGGTTCCATTACTTTGTGGCCAATAGACAGGGGGGAATGGACTCAGTCACAGGTTTGATTTTCTTGGACTCCAAAATCACTGCGGCTGGTGAATGCAGCCTCACAATTAGAAGACACTCCTTGGAAGAAAAGCTATGACTCACCTGGACAGTGTATTCAAAAGCAGAGACATCACTTTGCTGACAAAGATCCATCTATTCAAAGTGACAGTTTTGCCAGTAGTCATGTATGGATGTGAGAGCTGGACCATAAAGAAGATGGAGCACCAAAGAATTGATGCTTTTGAACTGGGATGTTGGAAAAGGCTCCTTAGAGACTTGGACAGCAAGGAGATCAAACCAGTCCTTCCTAAAGGAAATCCACCCTGAATACTAATTGAAAGGACTGATGCTGAAGCTGAAGTGCCGCTGCTTTGGTCACCTGATATGAAGAACCAGCTCACTGGAAAAGATCCTGATGCTGAGAAAGATTGAAGGCAAAAGGAGAAGGGGGACAATCAAGGATGAGACAGTTGGATGGCATAAATGACTCAATGAACATGAGCTTGAGCAAACTCTGGGAGATGGTGAAGGACAGGGAAGTCTGGCGTGCTATAGTCCATGGAGTCGCAAAGAGTTGAACATGACTTAGCAACTAAAGAATAACAACTGTATATTAGTTAAAATATTGCTGTCTCTTCGACATTGCTGAATGAGGTCTCCAAATCTGTTTTGTCCATCCTGCCTTATTTAAACACCCTTCAGATCACCTTTCACATTTTACTTGTTACAGTGCAATTGAGTCCTTCTTAGTCCTTGAGAACCATCTTGGTTTTCTTAGTTGGATTAAACTGCAGAGTCTAATCTCAACAGGGATATATTTGAAGGCCATCTACTAAGGAGAGCTACTTCAGAAGTTCTCTTCTGTGTTTCGAGTACTTCCAGCTTCAGGGGCAGCCTCTCTCTGACCTTGTCTCCAAATCCTCGTGGTCCCTGAGTGGAGCCCAGGTGCAGTGATCATGAGTTGGGAACTGGACTCAGCATGCTCTGTTCAACTTGGAGGCTGATGTTTAGCTGTATGTTTTCATCATTATGTAACAATGATTTTGATATTTTTAACATTTCATAGGCAAAAACCACCAAGCCTTCTCACTGCAGGCCGTGACCATCCTCCTCTTCCAGTTTGAAATACTGGAGAACAGGCTTTGGCTAGATATTCGAAAAGCTAAAAATCCACTTGGAAGCTAAGCCCAATCACTTAGAACCTCTGCCAACCAGCTGGTTGCAGGCAGTTAATTTTCATTCTCAACCCTCTCTTAAAACTTAGTTTTTGCTGTCATTATACCCAGGAAGAACAGATCCCATGCCTAGGAGATCTTTTCCTATGGCTCCTCAAATAAAGACAGTGACATCTTTAGGATCCAACATTTGTAACTTGGTCTCTTTGCATACTCTCTGTATTTACTGCAGAGTTGCACATTCATCAGTGCTGGCTGTTGCCTCTAAGTTTGATCCAGATCAGTGGCCGATCTTTTTAAATTGAGCTATTGAAACTATTTACCAGACCTTATGGGCACTGACTTTAGCTGTCACTTGTTGGCTCAATGATAGAAACAACCACAAGGACGAAAAGCTAATTCTGCAGTAAAGCGTCTGCAGCTCAGAATCACAAACAGGATTTATCAGACCAGGAACCTGCCTGAACATTATTGCAAAACCTTCCACGACCTGATCAGACTCTTCAGAGCCTCTTTTCTTTCAGATTCTTCCTTCAGAGATACCCAACTACCTCCTCCTTCTACTCCCTTCCTCAGTGAAAATTATGGGCATAATGATTCAGGGAATTTAATGCTTATACTTGGCAAAGGAGTTTTCATTTGTTTTTAATATTGTCCTTCTTCCCTACTGATGCCCCATAGGAGCCTAGAAGGGAATGGGTGAGATTCCAAGGAGAAAATTAGTCCCTCAAAAGGAAATATTTCTATGCATTTATTATTGTAAAATACACATGACCTAAACTTTGCCATTCTTAATGTATGGTTCTGCACCCCATTCCACTCTTTGTAAGTCTCTCATCACCACCGACCGCCCCCTGCACACCGAACAATTCTCTGATACCAGCTGGCTCTTTCATTTGAGTCTTTTAGTCTCTAATGGTAATATTCATGAAGAAAGTGGGCAGTTCAGTTATCTTTCCAGAGATCAAGCCACCATCCACTCAGCTGTTCCTTCATGAATTCTCAGAATTGAAGGAAAGCGCTGTGGGGAGAGAAATCAAAGCACATGCATGTGAACAGTCTCCCATTTTAATACTTTTGAAATTGAATACAGAAAGGGTTACATTCTGTTTTGCAATAATAGTCACACACAGAAAATATCTTTTCATGCTACATAGGTAAGATAAAAATGTATCAGCAATTGTTGTTATCTATAAATCCTGAAATTTGATATGATCTGAGGATAGGTACTCAGAGCCTTAGCCTATCCAAGCTCCATTTTTATACAGTTTTACCCCATGAAACCCTTTGTCAGACATGGCTATCAAGAGTGAGTTGTGGCCTTTTCATGCTTAATTTGCTTCTTAATTGTGCATGATTTTTTAATGCTCATAAAGAATACTTATAGGCATAACATTTCAAAGGCAACACTTTTCAGAAGAGAAAAGGTAGCTTGATTTCCAGATATTTCCACCCAATCCACAGTTTTCAGGGCTCAGTTTGAGATGTAACAAAAGTCTGCTTTGCATAATTATCATATGAGATGATCTATAATTAAATGATGAAATGTGGTTATGTTCCAGTATGGAGAGGAGAGTTTATTTGAACTAAAAACACAGACGTTTGTTTCTTTGCTTTAACTTTGATGTGATGTTTGTGGGGGTAATACAAACAAGCAATTCATTTCTGACAGTTTAAATTCCCATGAGAATCTTTTTTTTTTTTTTGAAATTTCTGGGAAGAAGGCATTGTCTTGAAGAACAATGGGAAACTTTAATATGATTGCCTCTTCGATGGTCATAGACATGCTCACAAACTTTGAAAAGTGTCAGTTTTCAGATTTCCCAGTTGGTTCAGTGGTTAGGAGTCTGCCTGCCAATGCAAGGGACACCAGTTCAATCTCTGATCCAGTAAGATCCCAAATGCCATGGAACAACTACTGAAACCCACGTGCCTAGAGCCCCAGGCTCTGACAAGCAAAGCTGTTTAAATGAGAAATCCAGGCACCACAACTAGAGAGCCTGCACAGCAACGAAGACCCAGCACAACCGAAACTAAATAAAATAATTTTTAAGTGCCAATTATCAATAATTGCATTTTGGGTTTTTTCTTAAAAATATTTATAATAGCTTTTCCAATAGCTGTAAAAAAAAGGACCTGTTATTTGTCATGCACTTCTAAAGCCTGAAAGGAGCCCTGCAGAGATGTAAATCACTCAGTCACCTGTGTCTCTTTGAACCGCCATGGACTGTAGGCCACCCGGCTCCTCTGCCCATGGGATTCTCCAGACAAGAATACTGGAGTGGGTTGCTATGGCCTCCTCCAGGGGATCTTCCCCACCCAGGGATAGGACCTCTGTCTCTTATGTCTCCTGCACTGGCAGGCAGATTCCTTACCACTAGCGCCACCTGGGAAGACCACTTGCAGAAGTTTCTAACCCTAATTCGTAATCTAGATGTACAGCTTCTTTGTCTAACTAGATAATGTCAAGTTGACTATACCAAGCTTAGAACTAAAACCTTGGTTCTGAAATTTCAAATGGGTCATGATATCAGTGAAGTTCTTTGTGAAACTTCGTTTTCAGGGCTCTTTAGATGTAACAAAAGTCTGCTTTGCATAATTATCATATGAGATGATCTATAATTAAATGATGAAATGTGGTTATGTTCCAGTATGGAGAGGAGAGTTTATTTGAACTAAAAACACAGACGTTTGTTTCTTTGCTTTAACTTTGATGTGATGTTTGTGGGGGTAATACAAACAAGCAATTCATTTCTGACAGTTTAAATTCCCATGAGAATCTTTTTTTTTTTTTTGAAATTTCTGGGAAGAAGGCATTGTCTTGAAGAACAATGGGAAACTTTAATATGATTGCCTCTTCGATGGTCATAGACATGCTCACAAACTTTGAAAAGTGTCAGTTTTCAGATTTCCCAGTTGGTTCAGTGGTTAGGAGTCTGCCTGCCAATGCAAGGGACACCAGTTCAATCTCTGATCCAGTAAGATCCCAAATGCCATGGAACAACTACTGAAACCCACGTGCCTAGAGCCCCAGGCTCTGACAAGCAAAGCTGTTTAAATGAGAAATCCAGGCACCACAACTAGAGAGCCTGCACAGCAACGAAGACCCAGCACAACCGAAACTAAATAAAATAATTTTTAAGTGCCAATTATCAATAATTGCATTTTGGGTTTTTTCTTAAAAATATTTATAATAGCTTTTCCAATAGCTGTAAAAAAAAGGACCTGTTATTTGTCATGCACTTCTAAAGCCTGAAAGGAGCCCTGCAGAGATGTAAATCACTCAGTCACCTGTGTCTCTTTGAACCGCCATGGACTGTAGGCCACCCGGCTCCTCTGCCCATGGGATTCTCCAGACAAGAATACTGGAGTGGGTTGCTATGGCCTCCTCCAGGGGATCTTCCCCACCCAGGGATAGGACCTCTGTCTCTTATGTCTCCTGCACTGGCAGGCAGATTCCTTACCACTAGCGCCACCTGGGAAGACCACTTGCAGAAGTTTCTAACCCTAATTCGTAATCTAGATGTACAGCTTCTTTGTCTAACTAGATAATGTCAAGTTGACTATACCAAGCTTAGAACTAAAACCTTGGTTCTGAAATTTCAAATGGGTCATGATATCAGTGAAGTTCTTTGTGAAACTTCATGAAACATTGGTGAATGAAACAAAATAACTAAACAGATGTATCTAACTAAATTAAATTTGTCTTTTCCAAATATTCATTGTACCCCACCTCTATGCTACTTACTATTGACAGAAACTGTAAGTAAAGAGATATTACAGAGGCTTCCAGAGTTCAAAATCCAGAAGGATTCAATTCTAAAATTGCCAAGAGAATGTATTTATCTGTAATTTACCTGGAGAGACACTGAATTAAAGCTTCAATTTTAAGTGTGTTTCTTCCATTGACCTTCCTTGTACTAAATATTTGGGGGAAATTACCATTGTTTTCTATATATAGCCTGAATCCCTTTGCTGTTCACCAGAAACTCTAATAACTTTAATTGGCTATACCCCAATACAAAATAAAAAGTATTTTTAAGGAGTTATCATTGTTTTATCTTGGTAGAGCATTTGTACTCTTGACCTGACTTGGAGCATCAAGAGAAATGATTCCTTCTAGACATTAAACAAAGAAGGAAATTTAAGCATTCATCTGTAAGGTATGCCTCATGATAATTTTTGTCTTTTGTTTTTTTAATTGTGGTAATTTCCCATATATATCTAGATATAGGCTCAACAAACCTTTAGGCCAGATCTAACCCTCTGCCTTTTTTTATAAAGTTTTATTGAGACCGTTATATGCATTCTTTAAGACTATCCAATGATAGACTTGAATAGCAATCAAGATCCTGTGAACTGCATTGTCTAAAATATTTGCTATCTGGGCCTTCACAGGAAAAAGATCTTCACAGGAATTAGATCTTCCAACTCCTGATCTAAATAATATGCTTAAAGTGTTATTTCTAGTATTAGCGATTTTAGACCTTGTCTCCTGTTGCTTCCCCTGCCAGATAAGAGGTAGGTTGCTTGTACCATCCACCACCTCCTCACACACCTCTTCCAATATAGTTCTATAACTGCCACTTATCTTTGTGGGTTTAATTGATTGATTATCCTTTATTTTATTTTTCTTCACAGCTTCTTTGTCTAACTAGATAATGTCAAGTTGACTATACCAAGCTTAGAACTAAAACCTTGGTTCTGAAATTTCAAATGGGTCATGATATCAGTGAAGTTCTTTGTGAAACTTCATGAAACATTGGTGAATGAAACAAAATAACTAAACAGATGTATCTAACTAAATTAAATTTGTCTTTTCCAAATATTCATTGTACCCCACCTCTATGCTACTTACTATTGACAGAAACTGTAAGTAAAGAGATATTACAGAGGCTTCCAGAGTTCAAAATCCAGAAGGATTCAATTCTAAAATTGCCAAGAGAATGTATTTATCTGTAATTTACCTGGAGAGACACTGAATTAAAGCTTCAATTTTAAGTGTGTTTCTTCCATTGACCTTCCTTGTACTAAATATTTGGGGGAAATTACCATTGTTTTCTATATATAGCCTGAATCCCTTTGCTGTTCACCAGAAACTCTAATAACTTTAATTGGCTATACCCCAATACAAAATAAAAAGTATTTTTAAGGAGTTATCATTGTTTTATCTTGGTAGAGCATTTGTACTCTTGACCTGACTTGGAGCATCAAGAGAAATGATTCCTTCTAGACATTAAACAAAGAAGGAAATTTAAGCATTCATCTGTAAGGTATGCCTCATGATAATTTTTGTCTTTTGTTTTTGTAATTGTGGTAATTTCCCATATATATCTAGATATAGGCTCAACAAACCTTTAGGCCAGATCTAACCCTCTGCCTTTTTTTATAAAGTTTTATTGAGACCGTTATATGCATTCTTTAAGACTATCCAATGATAGACTTGAATAGCAATCAAGATCCTGTGAACTGCATTGTCTAAAATATTTGCTATCTGGGCCTTCACAGGAAAAAGATCTTCACAGGAATTAGATCTTCCAACTCCTGATCTAAATAATATGCTTAAAGTGTTATTTCTAGTATTAGCGATTTTAGACCTTGTCTCCTGTTGCTTCCCCTGCCAGATAAGAGGTAGGTTGCTTGTACCATCCACCACCTCCTCACACACCTCTTCCAATATAGTTCTATAACTGCCACTTATCTTTGTGGGTTTAATTGATTGATTATCCTTTATTTTATTTTTTCTTCTAAAAGCAGCATGTTCTGATACTAGTAATTTTCACTATGATCAAAATATAATTCATGTACCCTCCTTGCTTAGTTCTCCTAACCCTCTTTTTTTGTTTTCCATATTTTTTTCTTTAATAAGTCAAAGTATAAAAACTTGTATAATTGTCTTGTACCCATTATTGAATCTTTTGGCATTAATTGATAGGTTGAATCTAAACTTTAAAACTCAATGAAGGGTTTTAATTTTGATTACAGCTAAAATATTATTCCTTGTATAGCTAATTACTGCTGTTACATTGCCACTGTTTGACAGTTGTTTTCCTTTTCCAGCAGTCTGTGTTTCTCATTTCCTCCTTGCTTGTCCGCCCTTAAATACATTGTCCTTCTCTGGAGTAGAACCAGCTCTCTTGAACCACCTTCTTTCCCAGGCAACTCCTTCCTCAATCTCTCTTCCTGCTCTAATCTGGGTCAATGACTTCCTAGGGCACTACAAAACTGTATATGACTTTTCTTCTTTCTTATCCCAGGTAGCAGCCCTGGTTTCCTTGATCCCATGTCTTTCTCTCTCCTGATTTTCTTGGAGTGCATCCTCAGATAACTTGCTTAGAAGTAAACTTCCTAAGTCTTGCCTGACTGAAATATCTTTACTTTGTGTTCTCACTTGACATTGAAATCTATGTTGAAAATGATTGTCCCACAGAAGATTTAAGTAAAATTACATGGCCTTCCAGCCTCAAGTCCTGCAGTCAGATAATGATCTAGTTCTCATTCCTTTATCCTCAATGTATCTTTTCTCTCTCTGTCTCTAAAGATAATTTCTTTATCCTTGCTGTATTCAAGTTTCACTGTAATGCATCCAGGTGTGAAGGTGCTTTTATTGTCAGGCTAAGGGCTCTCAAGCTAAATTCTCTGGTCATTTAACTTAGGAGCTATTTAGATTCATTTATTCAATAATTCCTTTCTCCCATTTGTTTTTTCTACTCGAGAAATTCTTTTTTTAACATTTAGAGAAGACTTAACACTTAAGGAATTCTTATCGATCGTACATTGGATCTTCTGAATTGATCATCTGTAAATATTTTTCCCTTTTGTATTTTCAACACTTATTTTTGGTTTTTTTGGTCAGCTTTCTGTGATCTTTTTTTTTTAAATCCATCCTTCAAGCTTTCTGTTAACTATGAAATTATATATTCAGTTTCCAATAGAACTCCTTTATTCCCATGTTTCTTTCTACTTTTTCTCCCTAATAAAGCACTTCAGTGCATATCCTTGGGCACATAGCTCTATCCATTTATTTTATAGGATATAGGCCTCGAAATGAAATTGGTGAGACACATAATGTATGCGTTGATGTTTTCAAAACTTATTATGACCCTATAGAGACCGCTTGTCACACTATAAGGGTGAAACGTGGTAAATCATTATCTTACTTTGCATTTATTAGTGAGAATGAGTGTCTGAAAAATTTATTGGCGATTTACCTTATTTGTGTCCATGTGCTTGATTATTTACTTCCCCTGCCTGCCAGTGCAGGAGATGCAGGAGTCATGGATTCGATTCGTAGGTTAGTTAGGAAGATCCCCTGGAGAAGGGAATGGTGACCCACTCCAGTATTCTTGCCTGGAGAATCCAATGAACAGAGGTGCCTTCAGGTTACAGTCCATGGGGTTGCAAAGAGTTGGAGAGGACTGAGCAGGCAAAAACACACTGATCATAGACTTCACCTTTTTTTTTTTTTCAATTGAGTCATCCTTTTATTCTTAATTGTACAAGTTCTTTATTATATTTATTATGTATTTTTCTATATCTTGCAAATATTTTCTTCCAGTGTGTCATCATATAGTTGAACCTGTTTGTCTTTTCCTAAGAGCTTCTAGATTTCACATTTTATTTAGAAATGACTTTCCTACTCCAAGATTCTAAATGTGTTCTTTCGTATTTTCTTCTAGTATTTCCATAGCATGAATGTTACCACTCTGTTTGTCAGTGTCCACAATTATGAATGATAAGTATACTCCAAAGTCTGTTGTGAAAATGAACGTATTCATATATATCAATGTAGTCGATAACAGTGTTTGGCAAACTCAGTGAATATTGGCAACACCTGCTGGCATAATGGTACTGGTTCTTTTCTTTAGGGCCTAGTATAGTGCCTGATTTTATAAATAGGACTTAAAAGTCAGATAAATATAAAGTATTGAAGAGAATGAAAACCACTTGTGAGATAAAGAGAAGAACATAAAGTTTTAATGTGCTTTTGTAAAAGTGGAGAGGGATTGGGACAAATCTCCCAGAGTTTTGCCCTGGGTCTTTGATTTCATTCCCCTGTGGCTTGTGTGGCCCAGAAAATAAGTGTCACACTAATAAAGGTTGAAAGTAGCTTTCAGTTAAATTGAATTAAATGAATACTATTGTGACAAGTTAATTAGGCATGCATAAAATTGCTAAATATATGTCATTGAAAATGCCTATGTTCCATATTTTGTTAAACATCAATTATGATCATGAGAAATCTGCATCTGGTAAAATGGATCCTGCTGACACATGTTAATTATTCTGGAAAATAATTGAGCTCTTTTAAAATTTCAATACACCATTAAGCGCACATGGCCTCTGAAAACTTGAGCTATTTTGAGCTTATTCCAGTGAATCTAACAATATAAAATGAAGTAAAATTTTCCCTAAAATTTTCTTCCTGAGACAAAAGGCAAATTGCCATAGCAAAAGGTTTGTAAAGTAAGCTTGGCTTGTACTCCAAATGTTCAGGTAGGAATGTTCCCAAGTCCCAGTACCCCTGGTCTATGTGGGAGTACCACAGAAAATTAAAATTAAGCAATGAAGAGCTGTTTCTTTGTCCACAAAATGATGGTACATCAGTTATCAAGAGTGCGACATACGAGATTTAAAACATGTGCCTCTAATCGATATGCTTTCCAACCCTTGACAGAGATCTGCATTCATACCTATATAATGGCTGATGTTTATTCAAGTCATCAAGTTGTGTTTCATCAAGAATTGCTTTTGCTTCTCATAAATGTTTCTCCCTCTGGAAACTCAAATTTTCAAGAACATCTCTGGGAATTATTAAGATGATCGACACTACCACCAGTGAGAGGAAGCTGCAGAGTACAAAATACATGGGGTTGGCTGCCAGTTTCATCTCTTGAACCCCCTCCCTGGATGTCCCCCACTTACCTAGGGCTTTTCAAAGTGTAATCCTGAACCCTCAGCCAGAATCGCCCAGAATGCCTTTTAAAAATATAGACTCCTGAGGCTTCCCTGATAGCTCAGTGGGAAGGAGTTTGCCTGCCAATGCAGGAGACACGGGTTCGATCCCTGATCCGGGAAGATCTCACATGCTGTGGAACAACTAAGCCCATGAGCCACAACTATGGAGCCTGTGCTTGAAAGCTTCCAAGCCAGAACTACTAAAGCCCGTGAGCCCTAGAGACAGAGATCTACAAAAAGAGAAGTCACCACAACAAGAAGCCTACTCACCTCAACTAGAGTGTAGCCCCCACTCCCTGCAGCTAGAGAAGAGCCTGTGGTATCAGTGAAAACCTAGAATTGCCAAAAATAAATAAATAAAACATTAAAAGAATAAGTCTATAAAAAATACACAAATCGACAGACAATAAATGCTGGAGAGGCTGCGGAGAAAAGGGAACACTTCTGCATTGCTGGTGGGAGTGTAAATTGATACAGCCTCTATGGAAGACAGTCTGGAGATTTCTTAAAAAACTAAAAATAGAAGCACCGTATGACCCAGCAATCCCACTCTTAGGCTTATACCCTGACGAAATCAAAACTGAAAGAAGCACCTGTACCCCAATGTTCATTGCAGCTCTCTATACAATAGTCTGGAGAACTTTCCTTAAATCCCAGTACCCTGGTCTATGTGGGAGCACCACAGAAAATTAAAATTAAGAATGAAGACTGTTTCTTATCAGCAAGAAGACTGGTCACTTTCAGTTATCAAGAGTGCGACATACGAGATTTAAAACATGTGCCTCTAATCGATATGCTTTCCAACCCTTGACAGAGATCTGCATTCATACCTATATAATGGCTGATGTTTATTCAAGTCATCAAGTTGTGTTTCATCAAGAATTGCTTTTGCTTCTCATAAATGTTTCTCCCTCTGGAAACTCAAATTTTCAAGAACATCTCTGGGAATTATTAAGATGATCGACACTACCACCAGTGAGAGGAAGCTGCAGAGTACAAAATACATGGGGTTGGCTGCCAGTTTCATCTCTTGAACCCCCTCCCTGGATGTCCCCCACTTACCTAGGGCTTTTCAAAGTGTAATCCTGAACCCTCAGCCAGAATCGCCCAGAATGCCTTTTAAAAATATAGACTCCTGAGGCTTCCCTGATAGCTCAGTGGGAAGGAGTTTGCCTGCCAATGCAGGAGACACGGGTTCGATCCCTGATCCGGGAAGATCTCACATGCTGTGGAACAACTAAGCCCATGAGCCACAACTATGGAGCCTGTGCTTGAAAGCTTCCAAGCCAGAACTACTAAAGCCCGTGAGCCCTAGAGACAGAGATCTACAAAAAGAGAAGTCACCACAACAAGAAGCCTACTCACCTCAACTAGAGTGTAGCCCCCACTCCCTGCAGCTAGAGAAGAGCCTGTGGTATCAGTGAAAACCTAGAATTGCCAAAAATAAATAAATAAAACATTAAAAGAATAAGTCTATAAAAAATACACAAATCGACAGACAATAAATGCTGGAGAGGCTGCGGAGAAAAGGGAACACTTCTGCATTGCTGGTGGGAGTGTAAATTGATACAGCCTCTATGGAAGACAGTCTGGAGATTTCTTAAAAAACTAAAAATAGAAGCACCGTATGACCCAGCAATCCCACTCTTAGGCTTATACCCTGACGAAATCAAAACTGAAAGAAGCACCTGTACCCCAATGTTCATTGCAGCTCTCTATACAATAGCTAGAACATGGAAGGAACCTAGATGCCCATCGACGAACGAATGGATCCAAAAGCTCTGGTACATATATACAATGGAATACTACACAGCTGTAAAGAGAAATGCAGAAGAATCAACCCTGATGAGGTGGCTGGATCTAGAACGTATCATCAAAAGTGAAGTCAGTCAGAAAGAGAAGGACAAATACAGTATATTAACACATATATATGGAATCTAGTAGGATGGTGATGATGGCACATGCAGTGAAGCGACAGAAAGACAGACATGGACAGTGGACATATGGACATTGTGGGGAAGGAACAGTGGGTGAGAGGCGTAAAGGAAGTAGCATGAAGGCCTGTACTATCATAAGTGAAGAAAATAGCTCTAGTCATTGCTCTGTGAGAAAAGGGGATCCTTCAGGGGTGCTGTGTGATGGTCGGGAGGGGAGGGAAGGGGGGGATATACATGTGACTAATCTGAGAACATGCATGTCTGTGAACAACAAAACTCTTATGTAAAAGTTAAAAGTAAAATAAAGGTTTAAAAAAAAAATACAGATTCCTGAATAACTCTAGATTAAGTAATGGGAAGAATTAAAGGATGGTGTAGATTATCATCTAAGTTGAGCCTGAAAAACTGAGACATTTTTAAGCGTCAAAGTAGATATCATGGAAAATATCATAACATTGTTACACTTTCTTTAATTGTTTTAATATTTTTGTGTTGAAATGGTGCCGGGTAGTGGGAAAATCATTATCTTGGAAGATACTGATCAGTCTACTCTCAGTGACTTTTCTCTTCCACCTGCTGAAATATAAGGCCTTCCCTGCTTGAATGGGTTCTAAGCAATGAAGTGCTCTGGTTTCCTTCCAGAGCTTTCGTGTGAGGTTGAGCTTACTCACTACCTCCTCTAGTCTAGCTGAAGTGCACTGTTGAAACCACAGGACTACCGACCAGTCAGGTCATAGAAGAACCATTGACATGATCTCAAGATCTTTGCTCCTGGGTCCTACCCAGTACTCTGAAGTCAGCCCTGAGAATAAAAATATCTTGGACTTTTTCTAACGTGACTGTACCGATGAAGTCTCCAAAAGTTTCCCTAGTGGTATTTGAAGTATTCTATAGCCTTCTCTCAAATTTAGTTCCCATTAACCTACACTCATCCAGAGCTCACACTGTTCATATTGATTATTGCCAACAAAGCATCTCATTCTGAGTGGTTATTATGTGACTGCCTGCCTAAAGTACCTATCTTTAAAATTTTTAATCATCAGTAAATCTCAGTCTAAGATCAGGTGTTCTTGGCAATAATGCATGTCAAGAGCTGATGGTATGAGGTGAGGTTGATAGCCACCAGCTCTGCTCAGCATCTCAGTCAACCAAAGGATGTGACTTGACTGTTACTGCCTGTGACACATTAGAGTGTCATTAACATAAAAGTCATCTCTTAAACACACTGAATTGAACTCAATATAATTGATTACCAGCCTAGCTGTAGGGATTTTGCAGCTTTAAGGAAACTGACAAACATTTTACCCTTTTAGATCCTACAATTAGATTCACAAGGCACAGTCAATAAGCATTTTGCAGGTGCTAAATTCATTGTCTTTAATGATCTCAAAAATATCTCTGAGTAGATGAACTGGTTGCTGACAAAAGACTAATTGTTGAAATGGCTTTCAGTGGTGTTATTGACAAATAGAACTGAGTCCTTGAAGGATAAATTTGATCATGTACTAGTGGACCTATTTTGACTGTTAATTTATACAAGTCCTAATAGATCTTTGATGTATTGCATCTCATTTGCTAAAGCCAAAAGCATGACTGGAAGAATGTATCAGTCTGAGTCCTGTTAAACTCTGTGATCCTTTTGAACTATAGCCTTCAAGATGAATAATACTCTGATTCATTAATGAAATTAATGTGTGTTCAAGTTAATATTTAAGAACCAAGTTTACCTTATTTTCTAAGATATCCTACTTTTGTCTCCTAGATGAATTACATGGAGAGAATTTAAGGATTTTTATTCCTCAACCCACTGCATACCCAATCCTAATCGCATGATAGATGTTAGAGCCTCTGACCTTTCCAGGAAGGATGTGCTCTTGCTTACATAAAGTGTGTCTGGCTGATATTGGGCAGCATTCTAACATGGCTTGTAGTTTTCCTCTATAACCTTCTTTCTCCTTGATACTGTGCTCTCTCCTAAACACTCTCTTCCATTATACAACAAGCAACATTTACAGCTGGCCCAATACAAGTTTCTTTTATGCTTCTATGACTTTGCTTACTTTTCCCTTGAATGGAGGTATAATTGCCTGCCTGTTGGTAGTTACCACTTGACATCTCTAGACTCACTTCATGGGCATCTATCTTCTGTGTGAAGTCTTTCCTCATCCACATTCACTGCCCTTAGGGTACCCTGACTACACGCCTGAAGTGTCCCCCCCACAGTATGGGGTGGACCCTTCTATCACATTTGCCTCGAACAATGTTATACTCAGGTGTTTGTGTATCTAGCCCATCTTAGGGAACCAGAATTTCTTTGAGGACTTTCTTTGAAGGTGGAGAACTTCATAGTAAATTGATGCTCATCAAAGCTTTCTTGCATAAAGGAATGAATGCATGATTAAAACAATGGCCTGGAGACTCTTCTCTCAGGGTCTCATTGTACATCTTTTATTCTACCTGGGATGTTTTTCTCATGGGTATCCTCCCAGCTTATTTCCCTACTCCATTCCTATCTCAAAAATAGCCTCCTTAGCGAGACCTCCACTCCCATCTTGTTAAAACAATCCCTTCTGTCTTTCACACTCTATCCTGCTATATATTTCTTCATCAAACTACCAGCCTCTGACAATATGTGATAGAGTTTATGTCTATTCAATTTTTATTGTCTCATTCCTTCCATTGGTAGAGCAGCTAGCAATTTTGTTCTGTAAAGGATCAAATACTAAATATTTTAGACTTTGTGAGCCAGTCTCTGTCACAACCCCTGAACTCTACCATGAGAGCATGGAAACAGCTCCAGTGTATTAGTAAATGGGTGTGACTGTGTTCCAATGAAACTTTCTTAACCAAATCAGGGAGAGATCTGATTCAGACCATGTGCTCTAGTTTGTCAATGCCTGTCCTGTTATTTAAGCTTGTTGATCTGAAACATAGCCCTATCCTGGGCACAGGCAGATAGAAAGCTCTTTACTCAGTAGCTGTTAAGTAAACGGTAGATACATTTGAGTCACCATAAATAATAAAAGAGACTTATTGTAACTGAATTTGAAAGGTCATTTTCTGCCACCTTGAATGAAAATGCTAGATGAAATCTTCAAATGAGCATATCAACTCTTCTAAAGCATAGAAGCATTAGTCTGTATCATCCAGCACTCAAATTCAGTGATCTTCTCTCTTGCAAATTTGACTCTATATAGTGGTGACCAAGATAAAAGTTTACTTAGAGCATTTTGACAGAGAGACAAGGGAGCATGCCTCAAGATAAAAGAAGCTTGCACCTCACTCAAATTAGGCAACTTGAAATGGATGCCACAGTGGTCAGGACATGAATTCACTGTCTTCATTGTCTTTAAAGGTTTATACGTGGAGAATAGGTTTCATTGAGAAAGAAATGTTTCTCTCATAGGTAATTTTAGCAGGTGTTTTGTTTTTGTATGTTTTGGGGACAAATATCAGATGAATAACTGATCTCAGTTCTGCTCTCAAAGCAGAGATATTTATTAACTTTTGGCTATGAATCAAAAAGAAGCTAGAATTACATTTATCACTGAAAGCTAGCACAAGGAGACTCCCCATCAGTGCATTCGAGAGACAGAGTTTGTTTTCTGGGACTTACAAGATTGCTTCATGGAAGAGAGAGGCGTAGTGCATGGCTCTGGCAGGAAATGGTTGGATGTGAGCTCAGATAAAGAAACTAGCAAGTATGATGGAGGCACCCAGGGGTAGCAGCAGCTGGGATCTGTCGCATCCCTAGGCTTAAGAGGCCTGCCATGGAGCATAGTGTGCCTTTGGAGCCGTGCAAGGGGCTTTCTTACATGACTCCTCCTCCCCTCGCATTCCTATGCCAGGATCTCCACTGGTTGAACCCATTTGAAGCCAGAGGGGAGCCGCCAAGGTGCTGCCTCCCGCAGGGGCAAAGATCCCAACACATAGAGCTTATAGAAAAGGAGCCAGCCATGGATTTAAGGAGTGTGGGAGTGAGGTTCTGTTCCCTTGTGATGGGTCTTAGAACAAGGGGAACACAGACAAGCAAATGCAAAACAAAACAGAAAAGATGTGTAACCTTGTAGTTCTGTGTCTAAGAAAACTAAATGCTCGAGGTAGGTAGGGGCTAGGAATAATTATTTTAATGAAGAAAAGATTAAGCGATCACAAGTCTTCAATTAACAGAGGACTATTAGCTTAAACCTTTGATTCTGTGATTTCCTTACCAGTGTGCCTTTTAACTTCCATCAAAAGTTCTTAGTCATCAAAGTGAGCCCTTGCCGCTTAAATCACTTTTTGAAACCCCTTGTGTAAAGATTAGAAAATCATGAAATTTATAAAGTGTGCCTAATCGTCCCTCTAAAAATATTGCTTTTATTAAAATCAATTCATGTTGTTAAGTGTTGTCTTAGATCAGGGTTTCTGTTACATGAAATCTTATCATTTGAATTTATAAGAATCATGGAATTGTTTTCATTTTCTAAATATAATATTATAATATAAATTTTCAAAGAATATGCATAGATAACAGGGGTATACAACATTCCCTTGGGATGGGGAAGGGACATCTTGTGTCTTTACGACTCCCCAAATACTGCAGTAAAATTTGAGTAGAATCCAATTTGTTGAAGAGAATCTCTTAGACCTAAAATGATGATTTTAGCATGTTTGAGAAAGGCTTAGCTCATTGTTATCTTTTGTTCCCAAAATATATTTTCCTGTAATTACAACAAAATGGGGGGTGCTGTCAGTCAAGAAGGAAAAGTCTTCTCAGCCATGCAATACTTTACACTCTGTAAGAAACAGATATCCATGACATCTTCAATTTTGCATGGTTGGATTTCTAAATCCCAAAGGGTTCAATCTACTGAAGCCCACAGCAAGAGCACATGCAAGACCCATGAATTTATCTGCCCCTTAGCCACTCAAACCTGGGGCCACTCTGTCTCATATTGATAGCTGAGTTAGGCTTGGATAAGCTGAATGGAAAAGCACCATTTCCCATCAGCAGCACTCAAACTTCATTTTTAGGTGTCTGAAAATGCCACTGAATATTTCTGAATGTGAGAGCTGGACTTTTCAAGAGCTGTGAGACAGTTTGGCGTATCCATGTGTCTGTCCATCCTGTTTTTTCAGAGCCAAACTATAAGTCAGGAACCCCCTTGATTATACAGAACAGAAATGTCCACATTTGTAGATTTTGTATGTCTATTAGTAAAAACGTTTTGAACACATACCCCCTTAATATGTATTTGTGTATTCATATTGTCTGTGTTAGTCACTCAGTTTTGTCCGACTGACTTTTTGCATCCACATGGAGGAACCTACCAAAGTCTTCTGTGCATAAAATTCTCCAGGGACAAATACTGGAGTGGGGATTAGTCTCCAAAATTTACAAACAGCTTATGGCACTCAGTACTGTCAAAACAGACAACCCACTCAACAAGTGGGCAGAAGACCTGAATAGACATTTCTCTAAAGAGGACATACAGATGGCCAACAGGTACATGAAAAGATGTTCAGAATCATTAGTTATTAGAGAAATGCAAATTAAAACTAAAGTGAGATACCACCTCACTCTGGTGAGATTTCTTAGAGAACTAAAAATAGAGTTGCCACATGATGCTGCAGTCCCACTCCAGAGAAAACCATGGCTCGAAGAGATACATGCACCTCAGTGTTCATTGCAGCACTGCTTACGACAGCCAAGTCATGGAAACAACCTAAATGTCCATCAGCAGAGGAATGGATAAAGAAGATGTGGGGTGTGTGTGTGTGTGTGTGTGTGTGTGTGTGTGTGTGTGATGGAATATTACTCAGCCATTAAAAAGAATGAAATAAGCCCATTTTCCAGCAACATAGGTTGGACCTAGAGAGTGTCATACTGAGTGAAGTAAGTCAGACAGAAAAGGAAAAACATCATGTGAGATCCCTTTTATGTGGGTTCTTTAAAAAAATGATACAAATGACCTTATTTACAAAATAGAGACTAATAGACTTATGGTTACACAGGGGAGGAGATAGTTATGTACACACTGATATATTTAAAATGGATAACCAACATAATCTGTTGTATAGCACACGGAACTCTGCTCAATGTGATGTGCTAGCCTGGATGGGAGCAGGGTTTGGGGGAGAACAGATACATGTGTGTGTATAGCCGAGTCCCTTCACTGTTCACCTGAAATTATTACATTGGTTGGCTGTACCCCAATACCGCAATTTTTGGTACCCCAATTTTTGATGTTTAAAAAAAATTTTTAATTACACTTGAAAACAAAAAAAAGAATACTGACGTGGGTAGCCATTTCCTTCTCCTGGGGGGTCTTTCTGACCCAGGAATCAAACCCAGGCTTCCTGCATTGTAAGCATATAGGCATAGGAGAAGTCTGTATTCATATTATATATATGTATATGTAAATATATATATAGAGAGAGATATACTGATATATACACACATATATATGACACATGTAGCTATAAAAAATAGATGTTAAAATGAGATGAAGATGAAATACACGTTTTAGTGACTTGTAAGCATTTGCTTCTACTGCTGCATTAGCAATCATTTAATATTTTAAACAACAACAAAGTTATTGAGAAAGCTCATTTATTTTTGAGAATTTTGGTTTACCACTTCTGGATAAATTACGAAGGTTTGGCTTCAAGTTCAGCCTATTTCTTTACTCGGTTTCAATCACCATCAATCAAGAAAAAAAGGGAACTGCAAAAGCATACGAAGAGAGAAATGGACAAAGTGTTTTACCAGCTTGCCTATTAGATTAGGAAATACCGTTTTTCATTCCCATCCATGTAAGGGATTTGGTTGAAATTCTGCTGGAAAGCTTCTGTATTCTTTGATGTCCTTTAGCTGTTCTCACAAACAAAATGGAAGATGTTGACATTTATCATATTTAACAAATGTGTCTAGAATCCCCTGAAATGCTTCTTTTGGAGGTTTTTTTAAGCAGGTTAGAAAAAATCATTTTCAAGTTTTCAAAAGCTGCTGTTTTGATAGATGCATATTTGCATAATTTTCAATAAAACAAGCCAATAATGATAGAATCATTTTGGAACATCTGTTTCCCTATATTCTTACCACAATCCAAGTTTCTTTTAGAAAATAAGTTACTTTTTCATTCATTATTATAATATCCTCTTTACCAGGTAGCCAACAACCCCTGAGTAGGACAAAAGATTTTCATACCGACTCTACAGCACTGTAACAGTTTTGTTTTGAAAACAGCCATATTGTTGACACGCTAAAGCCTTCCACTTTCTTTGATGCCAAAGCTTGCATAGAATTCTTTCAAGCAGACATTCATTTCTAAGTTTACCCTAGAACCCTTGTTTTATTGTAGTCAAAGCTGCTACTCCATCATTTTACACTTTTCGTTATTAGTCCCAGTATCTCAGTATCCTGTAGGTTTGAATACCCAGACTGTTAATTTAGAATTCTTTGTTGGATTCCTTAAAAGGATTCTTGTGGCATCTTTATTTGATGGCATACAATCTTTCAATTAATTTGAAAAGAATTGAAATTTTTCATGTTTAGTCTACCCATTAAGGAAAAATGCACTTGTTTCAAACTCCCCTAAAACTCTCTAGCAAGTTTAAGCATTCTGAATTCTCTTGGCTTTTCAAGTATTATGTAAGTTTCTAAGCTTGACTATACAATTCTGAATCTTTAAATGCTCCTGACACATTGTGGGAATTGAGTGACAGTGGCCTATGGAATTAATTAGTGAAAGTTAAGTTCCTCTGAACCCATAATCTGCATATTCATGAAGTCAAAAAACCTGAAGACTCTCTGTGGTATGTGACCTGAAAACACATTGTATCTGGGTATCTATGTTTATATTAACTTTTGCTCGTCTCCAGTGGTTGAGTGTTTGTTTGTTTGTTTGTTTTTAAGAGGTCAGGTTAACTGTAAGACCAGAAACCATAAAAACATAGGCAGAACACTCAGTGACATAAATCAAAGCAGGATCTTCTATGACCCACCTCCTAGAATAATGGAAATAAAGACACAAATAAACAAGTGGGACCTAATGAAACTTAAAAGCTTTCGCACAGCAAAAGGAACTATAAATATGATAAAAAAAAAAAGACAACCCTCAAAATGGGAGAAAATCATAGCAAATGAACAACTGACAAAGAATTAATTTCCAAAATATACAAGCAGCTCAGGCAACTCAACACCAAAAAAACAGACAACCCAATCAAAAAATGGGAACAAGACCTAAACAGACATTTCTCCAAAAAGAAATACATGAAAAGATGCTCAACATCACTTATTGTTAGAAATGCAAATCAAAACTACAATGAGATATCACCTCACACCAGTCAGAGTGGCCATCATCAAAAAGTCTACAGACAATAAATGCTAGAGAGGGTGTGGAGAAATGAGAACACTCTTTCATTGTTGGTGGGAATGTAAATTGATACAACCACTATGGAAGACAGTACGGAGATTCCTTAAAAAACTAAGAATAGAAGCACCAAAAGACCCAACAATTCCACTATTAGGCATATACCCTGAGGAAACTAAGATTAAAAGAGACCCCCCTTGTACCCCAGGGATTGATAAAGTCCATAATTTGAAAAGAATTGAAATTTTTCATGTTTAGTCTACCCATTAAGGAAAAATGCACTTGTTTCAAACTCCCCTAAAACTCTCTAGCAAGTTTAAGCATTCTGAATTCTCTTGGCTTTTCAAGTATTATGTAAGTTTCTAAGCTTGACTATACAATTCTGAATCTTTAAATGCTCCTGACACATTGTGGGAATTGAGTGACAGTGGCCTATGGAATTAATTAGTGAAAGTTAAGTTCCTCTGAACCCATAATCTGCATATTCATGAAGTCAAAAAACCTGAAGACTCTCTGTGGTATGTGACCTGAAAACACATTGTATCTGGGTATCTATGTTTATATTAACTTTTGCTCGTCTCCAGTGGTTGAGTGTTTGTTTGTTTGTTTGTTTTTAAGAGGTCAGGTTAACTGTAAGACCAGAAACCATAAAAACATAGGCAGAACACTCAGTGACATAAATCAAAGCAGGATCTTCTATGACCCACCTCCTAGAATAATGGAAATAAAGACACAAATAAACAAGTGGGACCTAATGAAACTTAAAAGCTTTCGCACAGCAAAAGGAACTATAAATATGATAAAAAAAAAAAGACAACCCTCAAAATGGGAGAAAATCATAGCAAATGAACAACTGACAAAGAATTAATTTCCAAAATATACAAGCAGCTCAGGCAACTCAACACCAAAAAAACAGACAACCCAATCAAAAAATGGGAACAAGACCTAAACAGACATTTCTCCAAAAAGAAATACATGAAAAGATGCTCAACATCACTTATTGTTAGAAATGCAAATCAAAACTACAATGAGATATCACCTCACACCAGTCAGAGTGGCCATCATCAAAAAGTCTACAGACAATAAATGCTAGAGAGGGTGTGGAGAAATGAGAACACTCTTTCATTGTTGGTGGGAATGTAAATTGATACAACCACTATGGAAGACAGTACGGAGATTCCTTAAAAAACTAAGAATAGAAGCACCAAAAGACCCAACAATTCCACTATTAGGCATATACCCTGAGGAAACTAAGATTAAAAGAGACACCTGTACCCCAGTCTTCATTGTAGCTCTCTATACAATGGCTAGAACATGGAAGCAACCTAGATGTCCATCAACAAATGAATGGATAAAGAATCTCTGGTACATACATACAATGGAATACTTCTCAGCTGTAAAAAAAATGCAGAAGAATCAGTCTTAATGAGGTGGATGAATCTAGAACCTATGATACTAAGGGAAGTAAGTCCAAAAGAGAAAGACAAGTACAGTATACTAACACATATGTATGGAATCGATAAGATGGTACTGATAAATATACACACAGAGTGGCGATGGAACAACAGTCATAGAGAACAGACGTATAGACATTGAGGGGAGGGAAGATCAGGTGAGAGGTATGGAAAGAGTAACATGGAAACCCATACTATCATATGTAAAAGAGATAACTATTGTCAATGCGCTTTGGGACGAAGGAATCTTACATGGGGGCTATGCACGACCTGGGGAGGACTTGGAGGGGGGCACAGGAAGGAGGGGTCAGGGATATACATGTGACTAATCTTGGATTGTACATATCTGTAAACAACAAAACTATGTAAAAGCAAAAAGCAAAATAAAAATAAGTAATAATAAAAGAAAAAATCTACAGACAAACAATGCTGAGGAGGGAGGGTGTGGAGAAAAGGGAACCCTTTTGAACTGTTGATGGGAATGTAAACTGATACAGCCACTATACAAGACAGTATGAAGATTCCTCAAAAAACTAGAAATAGCACCACCATATGACCCAGCAATTCCACTACTAGGCATATACCCTGAGGAAATCAAAATGGAAATAGATACATATACCCCATTGTTCACTGAAGCCCTATTTACAATAGCTAGAATTAGCCTAGATGTCTGTCCATCAACAGATGAACAGATAAAGAAGCTGTGGTACATATATACAATGGAATATTACTAAGCCATGAAAAGAAATGCATTTGAGTCAATTCTAATGAGGTAGATGAATCTAGAACCTATTATACAGAGTGAAGTATGTCAGAGAGAAAGGTAAATGTTGTATACTGACACATGTGTATGGAATCTAGAAAAATGGTGCTGATAAGTGAATATGAAGAGCAGCAATGGAGAGGTGGACATGGAGAACAGTCATAGACATGGGGGTGAGAGAAGGGAATATGCTGTGGGACTAGGGGATCTCAAATAGGGACTCTGTTCCAGGAGGGGTGGGATGGGGAGGGAGATGGGGGGCAGGTTCAGGAGAATGGGCCATCTGTATACCTATAGTGGATTCAAGTCGATGTGTGGCAGTAAACAACAAATAACAGAATAATAATAAATCCTAAGACATATATCCTAAGACAGATGGAATGCCATGGATGTATGAGATTGGACATGTAGCATGGCTGAGCCTCATAGCCTCTCGGGAAACAGTTCTAGGAGGTAGTTCCCTAGGCTTTAGAACCCTCATTAGCAATGGTTCATGGATCTCATAGCATATTATCACTCTACCGTATGATTTCTGTCCAGTGGTTTCACTTCTATTCCAAATCTTCTTTCACCTTTCCTTTAAAGATGCTGTTTATTTACATAGCCAGTGTAAATCTTATCTTTAAACTTGTGTGTGCTGTCATATTAGATTTCTGCTGATTGCCAATTCAAATATAATCATGTGAGATATTCAAAAGTCTCCAGAATCTCTGCAGAGCGAAAATTCCAACAGGTCTTTGTGATCTTCTGTCCTAAGGTACAGAAATCCAAACCTTTAGAGTCCCCTGAAGTTGACTGACATTTCCTTAGACTCAGTCTATGGATCTTGGTCCTTTGCTAGACTTACCAACAAGCTCTCTCTTCTTAAATTTTCTGCCACCTCACAAGGGTCCTCTGCCTTTGACTCCTAAGCCAATTTGCTCAGACTTTAGGGATCAGGAGAGAGAGAAATTCACATTTCTGCTTTCCTTTTCTTCATACTTACATTTATATTCTGGGGAACTCTAGTTGACCTGGCTCAGCACATTTGCTCAGAGCCTTTCTTAATTAGGCCCACACACAGGTCACAACAGGGCTTTTGGAATATTGGCTAGGGAGCCACAACTACTCAAGTCCATTCAGAGATATGAGAATGTCATGAAGAATAGAGCATGAGGTGCCTGTGGCTGCCATGTCAACTGGGATATTGAGGAGAGAAGTTTCCTTTGGAAGTGTCTGTAGTATTTGTAAAATGTGACATATTTAACCATCAGTGGTATGGAGAATAAGGTTGGTAGAATTCTTTTTGAATGTGCCATTTCAGGGTTTTTAAAACACTAACTACAGACTGTATGAGTAAACTTTTGGTGCATAACAACCATCACCTGAATTCAGTGTCATAAAACAACCAGCATTTATTACCCCTGGTTCACCTGGCTGATCTAGGCTGAGGTGCAGCTGTCGTCCACTTGGCCCCTCACGGAGGAGCCAGTTCTGATCTCTTCCACACGTGTCCATTCCAGAGCCCAAGCTGAAGGGATGGCAGTGACCTTGAAAACATCTTCTCATGGTGACAAGAGAAAAGCAAGAGCTCATGTCCACCTACATGGGTGTGTTATATTTGTCACAACTGGGCTTAACCATGTGACATGCTCTGGGCAATGAGATGTGAGTAGAGTCCAGGGATGGAGAAGTGTGAACTGCATTCAGTGGATGTTTATTTACATAGCCAGTGTAAATCTTATCTTTAAACTTGTGTGTGCTGTCATATTAGATTTCTGCTGATTGCCAATTCAAATATAATCATGTGAGATATTCAAAAGTCTCCAGAATCTCTGCAGAGCGAAAATTCCAACAGGTCTTTGTGATCTTCTGTCCTAAGGTACAGAAATCCAAACCTTTAGAGTCCCCTGAAGTTGACTGACATTTCCTTAGACTCAGTCTATGGATCTTGGTCCTTTGCTAGACTTACCAACAAGCTCTCTCTTCTTAAATTTTCTGCCACCTCACAAGGGTCCTCTGCCTTTGACTCCTAAGCCAATTTGCTCAGACTTTAGGGATCAGGAGAGAGAGAAATTCACATTTCTGCTTTCCTTTTCTTCATACTTACATTTATATTCTGGGGAACTCTAGTTGACCTGGCTCAGCACATTTGCTCAGAGCCTTTCTTAATTAGGCCCACACACAGGTCACAACAGGGCTTTTGGAATATTGGCTAGGGAGCCACAACTACTCAAGTCCATTCAGAGATATGAGAATGTCATGAAGAATAGAGCATGAGGTGCCTGTGGCTGCCATGTCAACTGGGATATTGAGGAGAGAAGTTTCCTTTGGAAGTGTCTGTAGTATTTGTAAAATGTGACATATTTAACCATCAGTGGTATGGAGAATAAGGTTGGTAGAATTCTTTTTGAATGTGCCATTTCAGGGTTTTTAAAACACTAACTACAGACTGTATGAGTAAACTTTTGGTGCATAACAACCATCACCTGAATTCAGTGTCATAAAACAACCAGCATTTATTACCCCTGGTTCACCTGGCTGATCTAGGCTGAGGTGCAGCTGTCGTCCACTTGGCCCCTCACGGAGGAGCCAGTTCTGATCTCTTCCACACGTGTCCATTCCAGAGCCCAAGCTGAAGGGATGGCAGTGACCTTGAAAACATCTTCTCATGGTGACAAGAGAAAAGCAAGAGCTCATGTCCACCTACATGGGTGTGTTATATTTGTCACAACTGGGCTTAACCATGTGACATGCTCTGGGCAATGAGATGTGAGTAGAGTCCAGGGATGGAGAAGTGTGAACTGCATTCAGTGGAAAGCCACTGAAAAGCAGGGTGGCAGCCAGTGGCCAATCACTTCCTGGGGTCAGATGAAGAATACCTCAGTCTTCAACCCACGCCTGTGTTACTGATAGATGACGGTAGATAGCTTACCATGAACCATGTCAGATTCATGATCTCCAAAGGAGAAGATTTTCACTTTGGAATCAAAAGGCTTGGCTTTGGTCCCTCAGACCTTCGTGCGGTAAAAGGTTTATTAAGGAAGAAGGGGTTGAGAAAGCTTCCAGCTAAAGGAAATGAAAAGGAGGTAGAAGAGTACCCTCAGAAGATAGTTCAGGTGAGGCATTTAGTACTTTATTTACAATAGATAAAAAGAATTTTTTAAGGTAGTAAAGCTCTTACTAAACCCAATCTCACAACATTAGTTTAAGATTAGCCAGAGGATGGTTTCTGGACATCAAGATTAGATGAGACATTCCAATGCAAATAGTTTGTATCCATAATACAATAAAGTTAGTTTCAGAGTAGATCTTTACCACGGCAAATATTTTGGTCTAGAAAATGTTTGTTTCCCCTTCTCCTCCTCCTCGGAAATCCCTGGCCTCCTTACCAAGTCTGCCTGTTGACCCCTTTCACTACCAAGATGCAAAGATTATATGTCGATGCTTAATGCTCTCATGGAATCACAGTTGCCCATCCCTGAATGGTAATGGAAACGTTCTACCTTGGATTAGGACTTAAACCCAAAACCCAGTTTGGGACTCGTACCCGCATGGCTAGGGCTTGAACCCAGCCAAAACCCTGTTTGGGGCCTGAACCCACGTGACCAGGACTCACACCCAGCCAAAACCCACCATACCTGGTTTCAGGACCTAACAGAGCTTAGGTTCTTTATGTCTCTTTGCAAAAAAGAATTGTATGAGAGACAAAGTGATAGGTAAGAAATGAATTTATTCAGATTCAGAAAAAAAAAGCACACTCCACAGACAGAGTGTGGGGCATCGCAGAGTAAACCCAGAGGCCCCCAAAACATGGTGTTATTAGCTTTTTTGGGCTGATTAATTCCACATGCTAATGAGTGAGAGAATTATTCCAGTTCTTTTAGGGAAGGGGAGGAACTGTCATGGCACCTCTGGGTGTGTCATTTAGTTTGCTGACTGAGGATCAAAGTCTGGTCTGCCATCTTGGACCCATTTGATTGTAATGGGTTTATGCTGTGTTGTTGGACTATGTCATTCTTACAAAAATCGTGCCCTGCCCCTTTCCCTAACCCTTACAGTAACCTTCTCAAGCAGAGTTGGGGTACATATGTTCATACTTCTTTTTATTCCAATCTTAACTACCTAGGGATCCCACCTGTCCCCATCTTTCTAGATCCTTTAACTCTACACCAAAGGTAATGACTTCTAAGTTTGGATCTTTCAGGTCTTTTCACTCAGAAGGTACTCCAATAAAGGACCTCACCAACTCTGGTGCATGGAAAACTGAATTTACTTTATTAATATGTCTTCTTACAGGGCATGTTTTACTAGTCAAAAACGTTATACTAGTTCTTTGTGATGCTTTGGATGCATCAGTCTTTTTTTTCTGTTGAGGAAGAAAAGCTTCTGGAGTTCAAAGAAAACCCTTTCCTTTAGTTGTGAGAAGTTAGGCAGCAAAATTCCCATCATTCCTTTTGAAATGAATCTGTCAAAAAGCAGGAAAATTGTTCATTTAATCTCAGTGGACACATTTTCCATCTCAACTAATATACGATGGATTTTTAGGTCAGAGATTTCTAGTTTATTTGTATGTGTTCTTTGGAGAAGGCTAAGCAGTGGCTGAAAGTTTGTATGGTTCATCAATTATATTCTTCAAGGCTCAACATCAGAATTCACTGAAGCATGTTCAGCACGTAAAAAGATGTTGCTTTTTCAGCTCATTATAAAAGCACTCAAGCATCTTTGTAAAAAGTATTGCAGGGAAAGAGCCAAAGAATGCTTGCCTAACACTAAGGAGAAAATGATGGTTCATGGGGGAGCATTTTGGTGAGAATCTATTCTTACTGGAAAAGAGATAGGGGCTGATTATTTATAGATAATGAATTCTGAAAATATAGCTATTTAGCAAGAAAATGATAACAGTGGAAGGTTATCCTTGAAGTTCAAGCAAAACAAGAAGAATTTTAAAATAATTTAAAAAATATTAGAACAGGCAGCAATCACAAAATACCCATGTGCTTGTAAGTTTCAAACCTTGTTGGGATTTGGAAGTGATAGGGATCAAGGGCAAATCCTCTGTTGATACATCTGTGATGAAAGGGCCTGCTCCTGAGTCTCACTCCTTACAGTGGAGTTAGTACTTCTCATTCCCCCCATGATCTGGGCTCACTCTCTAACTCTGGACTACAAGGGTCACTTAATAGTCTTTGAAACACAGAGGAGGAACTTAACTAATTGTGATTGAGTCGCTAGAGAAGTCTAGATTTTCTTCTGTTTTCTAGTACTGTTTTATTTTGTGCATGTTAACATATATTTGTATTTACTGTGTCATTGCATTTGATACGATTCTTCAAATTGAAGGCCTCAGAGCTTACTTAGGGTTTGTGAGGCATCTCACTGAGTGTTGGGCTGTAGGCAATTGAAACATTGTTTGTTTTCATATGTTAAGATTGAGTAAGTTCATAATGTCTGAAATCTGTGCCTTTCTGTTCATTGCCCTTAGGAGATGAAAATAACAGTGAATGCTTTTTGAGAGCTTCCTACATGTGAGACAGTTTGCAAAGCACTTGACATTTATTCATTCATTTAGTTTTCACAACAGTCTTAGGAGATGGTTTCCTTTATTATCACCACTTTCTCTGAGGAAACTGAGGTACCCAATGAAGTTGTTTGTCCATGTCACACTGCTCGATTGTGGTGGGTCAGGATTTGAACCCAGTGAGTTTGGTTCCAAAGTCTCATTCGAAACTAGCATGCCAGTTCTCCTATTGGTCCTATACTGGGGGCATTTGTGCTCCTTTGTAGCTCCTTAAAAAGTACATGTCTCCTGCATCGGAACACGGGGCTTGTGTTAGGTAATGTGCTCATAGGTCCATCCTCAGTTGGACCACCCTGTTTGTGTAGGAAGAAACTTCCCAAGTAGGAACCCAATCCTCCTCTCAGAGTGTATTCCAAATATGTTAGAAGTCCAGGGATTTCTTGCCATATCTGCCCTCACCCAGGTCCAGGCTACCATAATAGTTTGTCAGGATTGATGCCGTGGAACCTGAAATGTCCTCCCTGCTCACCAGTGGCCCCTCCTGTCTGTTCTCAGTGTGGTATTTGTCACCTCACCTCCATTCAGAACCTTCCAAAAGCTTCCTGTGTCACTCAGAACAAAACACAGGGTCCTTCTAAGAACCTGTGCCATATTCAACCCCTCCTCAGTTCATTACCATTTCCCTCACGGCATCCACCCCGCCCCTCCTCCCAACTGGCTGCCCAACTGCCCCATAGACAGGCTCTCCCATGTATAGCTCTCCTCAGGACCTTTGCACTTCCAAAGTACCCCTCCCTCAATCACTTCCTGACCCTTAGTATGACTTGGCAGTACCCTCACCCACCAGCTCTGTAGCCTCCCTCCTTTCTCCTTAGTGCTTATTATTCTGACCTGATGTGCCATCCATTTTACCAATTTACAAGTTTATTCCTTGTCTCTGCCCACTAGAGTGAGCATTGTACTTTTTATTCCACTTTCATTCCTTTTGTGGCCCCAGAACTGAGAAGCTAGTGGGCATACAATAAACATTTGTTAACTAAAGGAATAAATGAATACATTATAGAATTGTTTTGGAGAATTAAATGAACCAACATATGGAAAGCATCTTGAAAAAAGGCTTAGCATGGAATTAGTCTGTAATAAATGTCAGATATTAATAAAATAGTATTGTAGCACTTATTAAGTGAATGATGAATTAAAAATTTTATCGTCTAAGTAAGAAGATAATCTTTCTTGAGATGCTTTATTGCAGTGAATGCTAGAGGAGGTTCTTAGGAACATCAGTTGTGTCCCTTTTGCCTATTATCTAAAAAGTACTAGAACATACCTTTCCCTGGGTGTGTGAATGATCCCTAAATATTGCTACATTTTGGAATCACCTGGGAAATCTTTTTAAAAATTGATCCTAGGACTCTCCTGGCGGTCCAGTGGATAAAGAGTCCACCTTGCAGTGCAAGGGGCAGCAGTTCGATCCCTGGCTGGGGAAGATCCCACATGCTGCAGAGCGGCTAGACTGGTGTGTCCAATGACGAGCCAGCGCTCTGGAGTGCATGCACCTGGAGCCGATGCTCTGCAACGAGAGAGGTCACTGCAATGGGAGGCTCACATGTGCCGAAGAGTGAAGATGGATAAAAAATAAATAAATAAAAAGTCACTAACAAGAGGCCAAAAAAAAAAAATCGATCCTGGCTTTCCTTAGAATATCCTTAGATGTTCTCATATAATTAGTCTGGGATCATAACTGCGCTTTAGGGCATTCTAATGCTCTCCAGATGAATCTAATATGCAGTAAAGTTTGGACACCACTCTTGGAACCTTCGCACAGTACTGGCAACAACATGGGGGACTCGTCCTCTCTAGTCCCGCTGTACACTTGGGAGTTAGTTATGCCAGGCAAAGTTTGATTCTCTGTGACAACTCCTTATGAATATTGGCAGGTTATGTCACCTCTATAATGTTCATCTTTCAAAATATGTCTTCTGTGGATTCTGTTGCAAACTCAGAGCTCGGGGCCCAAAAATGCACGTTTCCTCTCCCTTTTTTCCCTTTGTTTCCTCTGAGGACTAAAGGACACACCCATTTCCAAATGTAGCTAGAATACTGCCAGGTCTTGTTAGTGATTACAAACTTGATCTCTACAGGACAGGTCAGCAAATCAAGGGACAAGTTTGCAGGCAATAGCAACTTTATTTGGAAAATTAGCAGACCAAGAAGAAGGTAGACTAGTGTCCAGAAGAACCATATTACCCGAGTTTCAACTCCTGCTGTCTGAGTTTCATATTAATAAAATAGTATTGTAGCAATTATTAAGTGAATGATGAATTAAAAATTTTATCGTCTAAGTAAGAAGATAGTCTTTCTTGAGATGCTTTATTGCAGTGAATGCTAGAGGAGGTTCTTAGGAACATCAGTTGTGTCCCTTTTGCCTATTATCTAAAAAGTACTAGAACATACCTTTCCCTGGGTGTGTGAATGATCCCTAAATATTGCTACATTTTGGAATCACCTGGGAAATCTTTTTAAAAATTGATCCTAGGACTCTCCTGGCGGTCCAGTGGATAAAGAGTCCACCTTGCAGTGCAAGGGGCAGCAGTTCGATCCCTGGCTGGGGAAGATCCCACATGCTGCAGAGCGGCTAGACTGGTGTGTCCAATGACGAGCCAGCGCTCTGGAGTGCATGCACCTGGAGCCGATGCTCTGCAACGAGAGAGGTCACTGCAATGGGAGGCTCACATGTGCCGAAGAGTGAAGATGGATAAAAAATAAATAAATAAAAAGTCACTAACAAGAGGCCAAAAAAAAAATCGATCCTGGCTTTCCTTAGAATATCCTTAGATGTTCTCATATAATTAGTCTGGGATCATAACTGCGCTTTAGGGCATTCTAATGCTCTCCAGATGAATCTAATATGCAGTAAAGTTTGGACACCACTCTTGGAACCTTCGCACAGTACTGGCAACAACATGGGGGACTCGTCCTCTCTAGTCCCGCTGTACACTTGGGAGTTAGTTATGCCAGGCAAAGTTTGATTCTCTGTGACAACTCCTTATGAATATTGGCAGGTTATGTCACCTCTATAATGTTCATCTTTCAAAATATGTCTTCTGTGGATTCTGTTGCAAACTCAGAGCTCGGGGCCCAAAAATGCACGTTTCCTCTCCCTTTTTTCCCTTTGTTTCCTCTGAGGACTAAAGGACACACCCATTTCCAAATGTAGCTAGAATACTGCCAGGTCTTGTTAGTGATTACAAACTTGATCTCTACAGGACAGGTCAGCAAATCAAGGGACAAGTTTGCAGGCAAGCAATAGCAACTTTATTTGGAAAATTAGCAGACCAAGAAGAAGGTAGACTAGTGTCCAGAAGAACCATATTACCCGAGTTTCAACTCCTGCTGTCTTGAAGTTCTCAGTCGTGCTATACAGGGGCCTCCATGTTCTCATTCTGCACTGTCCTTGCCAATGATGTAGCTGGTCAAGCACGTGGCACTTAGAGTCACAAGTCTTGGTGCGAATGGCACCTGGCTTTACACCTGAGAGGAGTGTGCCCCGATTCCAGTTCATCTTCCTCTTTGGGCATTGGGTGGGGTCTAACTGCTTTTATCATGGGAGTTCAGGAGTCATTTTGAAGATGAGACAACATAACAGGTGAAGGTCAGCACAATGCCCACAACGAGTTTGTTTGCTACGAACTTTTCTCTTTTTCCTGGTGTTCCAGATCACCAATTGCTAGATCCAAAAGACATTTCTTCCCTTTCCCTATGACATGGATTTGAAACTTTCATTTTTCTAGCCAGTAATATATACCAAAAGGATAGGTCTTTGAGGGTTTTCATTAATTTTTCTTAACTCTTAGAAATTACACTGTAGGTCCATGTGATTCTTCCTTCTCTGTCCTTCTTTATTGTATTTAAACAATACATTGTCCAGATGGCATATAGAGTAGCATCTTTCAAGGCATTTTAAAATGATCATCTTTTACTTATTGAAGAAGATTAGAGAGAGAAAAATTGAATTAAGTCTGTGTCATTGAAATAATCTTGGCTTACATATTTAAGGAGATTTCTAGTGTTCAAACTAATAACTCTTTTCCAAAAGAAGTTTGTCTTGGATGATGTGCATGAGTGAAGACTTCATTAAGAATCACAGGAGCTGATTTTCTACCCAAGACTGGTACATGGCCCCCGAGTGACAATAACCCACTATTCTTACTTGCCTCTCTGCAAAATGCAGATAATAATACCTGCTCTATTCTTTCATGCTTAAGGTTGTTTTGTGGATCAAATGAGGTGTTTATGGAAGCATTGTGATTTTTTAAAGTTTTTTTTTGAATGCTAATTGCTGAATAGAATTTTGTTGTTTTCTGTCACATATCAACATAAATCAGTCATAGTGATGTATATGGATCAGCCTCTTAAGCTTCCTTAAGCTCCCTCTCCAGGTTGTTACAGAGCCTCAGACTGGGTTCCCTGATTTATACAGCAAGTTCCCATTGGCTATCTATTTTACATATAGTGACGTAAGTTTCCATGTTACTCTTTCCATACATCTCACCTTCTCCTTCCCCCACCACCCTCCATGTCCATAAGTCTGTTCTCTATGTTGTTTCTCCATTGCTGTTCTGCAAATAAATTCACCAGCACCATCTTTCTAGATTCCATATACATGTGTTAGTATATGATATTTGTCTTTCTGTTTCTGACTAACTTCACTCTGTATAATAGGCTCTAGGTTCATCCACCTCATTAGAACTGACTCAAATGTTTTCCTTTTTGTGGCCAAGTAATATTCCATTGTGTATATGTACCACAGTTTCTTTATCTGTTCATCCGTCGATGGGCATCTAGGTTGCTTCTAGCTATTGTAAATAGTGCTGCAATAAACAATGGGGTACAGGTGTCTTTTTCAATTTTAGTTTCCTCAGGGAATATACCAAGTAGTGGGATTGCTGGGTCATGGTGGTTTTATTCCTATTTTTAAAGTATCTGCATACCATCTTCCATAGTGGCTGTATCAGTTTACATTCCCAGCAACAGTGCAAGAGGGTTCCCTTTACTCCACACCTTCTCCAGCATTTATTGTTTGTAGACTTTTTGATGATGGCCGTTCTGGCTGGTGTGAGGTGACATCTCATTGTAGTTTTGATCTGCGTTTCTCTAATAATGAGTGACGTTGAGCATCTCTTCATGTTTGTTAGCCATCAGTATGTCTTTCGAAAAATGTCTGGTTAAGTCTTCTTCCCACATTTTGATTGGGTTGAGTTTATTTATTTATTTATGTATTTATTTTTGGCATTGAGTTTTATGAGCTGCTTGTATATTCTGGAAATTAATTCTTTGTCAGTTGTTTCATTTGTTATTATTTTCTCCCATTCTGAGAAATAGGAGAAAATTTTACCTTTTTTATAGTTTTCATTTTACCTTTTTTTAAGAGTTTCCTTTGCTGTGCAAATGCTTTTGAGTTTAATTAGGTCCCACTTATTTTTGTTTTTATTTCCATTGCTCTAGGAGCTGGATCATAAAGGATCCTGCTTTGCTTTATGTCACTGATTGTCCTACCTTTGTTTTCCTCATAAGAGTTTTATAGTATTTCGTCTTGCATTTAGGTCTTCAATCGATTTCATGTTTATCTTTGTGTATGGTGTTAGGAAATCTTCTAATTTCATTCTTTTAAATTGGCACCACTTATTGAAGAGGCTGTCTTTGCCCCGTTATATATTTTTGCCTCCTTTGTCAAAAATGAGGTACCCATAGGTATGTGGGTTTATCTCTGGGCTCTCTATCTCGTTCCATTGGTCTGTATTTCTGTTTTTTGTGCCAGTACTATACTGTCTAGATGAAGTTAGGAAAATTGATTGCTCCAGCTCCATTCTTCTTTCTCAAGACTGCTTTGGCTATTTGGGGTCTTTGTGTTTCCATAAAAACTTTGGAAACCTGTATACCTTTCAAGTTTAGATTATTGATAAGCCTTCTGAAATTTAGGTATTAACAAAACGATACATTTAAATCATTTGAATGTTTTTCTGGAACAGGAACACCAAATGTTAATTCCTCAACTTCTTTGGAAAGAAGGACTGTTTTGACATCAGTGTAACCCATTGCCACCCAAATGATCCCCATCACTTCAATTTCACTGGAGAAATCCTATTTTTAAAGTATCTGCATACCATCTTCCATAGTGGCTGTATCAGTTTACATTCCCAGCAACAGTGCAAGAGGGTTCCCTTTACTCCACACCTTCTCCAGCATTTATTGTTTGTAGACTTTTGATGATGGCCGTTCTGGCTGGTGTGAGGTGACATCTCATTGTAGTTTTGATCTGCGTTTCTCTAATAATGAGTGACGTTGAGCATCTCTTCATGTTTGTTAGCCATCAGTATGTCTTTCGAAAAATGTCTGGTTAAGTCTTCTTCCCACATTTTGATTGGGTTGAGTTTATTTATTTATTTATGTATTTATTTTTGGCATTGAGTTTTATGAGCTGCTTGTATATTCTGGAAATTAATTCTTTGTCAGTTGTTTCATTTGTTATTATTTTCTCCCATTCTGAGAAATAGGAGAAAATTTTACCTTTTTTATAGTTTTCATTTTACCTTTTTTTAAGAGTTTCCTTTGCTGTGCAAATGCTTTTGAGTTTAATTAGGTCCCACTTATTTTTGTTTTTATTTCCATTGCTCTAGGAGCTGGATCATAAAGGATCCTGCTTTGCTTTATGTCACTGATTGTCCTACCTTTGTTTTCCTCATAAGAGTTTTATAGTATTTCGTCTTGCATTTAGGTCTTCAATCGATTTCATGTTTATCTTTGTGTATGGTGTTAGGAAATCTTCTAATTTCATTCTTTTAAATTGGCACCACTTATTGAAGAGGCTGTCTTTGCCCCGTTATATATTTTTGCCTCCTTTGTCAAAAATGAGGTACCCATAGGTATGTGGGTTTATCTCTGGGCTCTCTATCTCGTTCCATTGGTCTGTATTTCTGTTTTTTGTGCCAGTACTATACTGTCTAGATGAAGTTAGGAAAATTGATTGCTCCAGCTCCATTCTTCTTTCTCAAGACTGCTTTGGCTATTTGGGGTCTTTGTGTTTCCATAAAAACTTTGGAAACCTGTATACCTTTCAAGTTTAGATTATTGATAAGCCTTCTGAAATTTAGGTATTAACAAAACGATACATTTAAATCATTTGAATGTTTTTCTGGAACAGGAACACCAAATGTTAATTCCTCAACTTCTTTGGAAAGAAGGACTGTTTTTGACATCAGTGTAACCCATTGCCACCCAAATGATCCCCATCACTTCAATTTCACTGGAGCCAAAATCCATACATGTTACCCACTAAAGCTTCAGAACCTTCTTAGGTTCTTGCTCAGCAGATCAGTTATAATTTAGTAAGGAAATATCTTTTTCTCTACTCAGTAATTCAGTTATTTGTTGAGAGTCCACTATGTGCCAGGCACTGTTCTAGGCACCTGGGAGAAATCATAGAATGAAACAAAACTCCTTGGCCTCATGAAGCTTGTATTCTAGTGTGGAGAGGAGAAGAATTGAGTGGTTGAGTAGGTTCCACAGCATTTTAGCAAGTGATTAGTGCTTTGAAACATACATATATACATATATGTATGTATATATGTATGTATATACATACATATGTAGGTAAAGGGATCTGAGTGTGGGGAGGCAGGGTTGCAATTTTAAAGTGTGTATGTGTGAGCAACAGAGTCTTCTTTAAGCTTCACATTTGAGCACAGACAAGAGAGGTGAGGGTGGGCCACACAATAACTGCAGGAAAAGGATTTTAGGGTGAGGAACAGCCAGTAAAAAGGTCTCAAGTAGATGTGGGCCTGGTATTTTCAAGGAGGAAGGCAGCCATTAGAGAAACATGGCCTTGGGCTTCCCCATATCATCCCTGCTGTCTACACAGTAGAGAATAGGTTTAGCAACTAGAGAAGGTGGTGTCGCCAAGACATTGCCAAACTCATACACTGATGCCTGGTCTCTATTGTGTGTGCTTTGCCAGTCACATGACACAAGCAATCCCATTTGATGACCCTCGGCTGGAGAGCTCGGCAGTCATCCCTGACACAAAGCAGGAAGTGAGAAGCCTGTGGTCGTCCGCTCAGTAACATACCCATAGGTATTGGGAGGTCTTTTTTTGTTTCCATAAAAGGTTAGGAAAATTGATTGCTCCAGCTCCATTCTTCTTTCTCAAGACTGCTTTGGCTATTTGGGGTCTTTGTGTTTCCATAAAAACTTTGGAAACCTGTATACCTTTCAAGTTTAGATTATTGATAAGCCTTCTGAAATTTAGGTATTAACAAAACGATACATTTAAATCATTTGAATGTTTTTCTGGAACAGGAACACCAAATGTTAATTCCTCAACTTCTTTGGAAAGAAGGACTGTTTTTGACATCAGTGTAACCCATTGCCACCCAAATGATCCCCATCACTTCAATTTCACTGGAGCCAAAATCCATACATGTTACCCACTAAAGCTTCAGAACCTTCTTAGGTTCTTGCTCAGCAGATCAGTTATAATTTAGTAAGGAAATATCTTTTTCTCTACTCAGTAATTCAGTTATTTGTTGAGAGTCCACTATGTGCCAGGCACTGTTCTAGGCACCTGGGAGAAATCATAGAATGAAACAAAACTCCTTGGCCTCATGAAGCTTGTATTCTAGTGTGGAGAGGAGAAGAATTGAGTGGTTGAGTAGGTTCCACAGCATTTTAGCAAGTGATTAGTGCTTTGAAACATACATATATACATATATGTATGTATATATGTATATGTATATACATACATATGTAGGTAAAGGGATCTGAGTGTGGGGAGGCAGGGTTGCAATTTTAAAGTGTGTATGTGTGAGCAACAGAGTCTTCTTTAAGCTTCACATTTGAGCACAGACAAGAGAGGTGAGGGTGGGCCACACAATAACTGCAGGAAAAGGATTTTAGGGTGAGGAACAGCCAGTAAAAAGGTCTCAAGTAGATGTGGGCCTGGTATTTTCAAGGAGGAAGGCAGCCATTAGAGAAACATGGCCTTGGGCTTCCCCATATCATCCCTGCTGTCTACACAGTAGAGAATAGGTTTAGCAACTAGAGAAGGTGGTGTCGCCAAGACATTGCCAAACTCATACACTGATGCCTGGTCTCTATTGTGTGTGCTTTGCCCGCAGTCACATGACACAAGCAATCCCATTTGATGACCCTCGGCTGGAGAGCTCGGCAGTCATCCCTCCAGCCCCACGGACGGTGGAGATGAGGAGGGATCCTGTGCTGGGATTTGGTTTTGTGGCAGGAAGTGAGAAGCCTGTGGTCGTCCGCTCAGTAACACCAGGTAAGCGCCCAACCCCACTGCTTGGTCTCCAGGGCCTTTTGCCATGCCCTACCTGTACAACCACTATTCCATTTTCCAAGTTTCATACTGTTCCATTTCAGGCTGCAAAGTCTAGTTGAGTTTTCCCAGCACCTGGATAAAGCCAGACTCATAGAGGGATGAAAATGACTCTGCAAATGAGGTTTTAAACTTCCAAATCCATCATATCACCAGACTTAGGAAAACACAGATCCATCATCTGTAACCTTGGAAACGACCAACTTCTTAAAGTATGAATAGAAGTATTAAGAGGCAGGCACGGTGCTATTTTCAGGAAGCTCTGGACAAACTCCTTAGCAGAAAGTTGTAGTTAACTTTCTCTAGGATTTAGGCCTTTTGGTGGTTGGATTCTTTTACAAAGATACGCTACCCTCTCTTCCCACCAGAGGTAGAATATATTTCACTGCTCCATAGCTGTTGGGTTGAACCAGGTAACTGACTTGGCCATTGTCATTTTAGCAAAGATGACATAAGGAAAGGCTCGAAATGTTCTTGCATATTTGAGCTCGTTTCTTTGGGTTTTGCCACAGCCATAAGAACAGTTTCCTGAAGCAGCTGCTACCCTTTAGCCTGAGCCTGTAAATGAACCCATGAGGCAAGCAGCCTACAGCCAAAAGCTAGGTCCAGACTGACCTTCAGTGTACAACACAACTTCCCAGTTAACTTGCCCTTGGTCAGCCAATCCACAGTCATTCTAAAGTGAGGAAAAATTTTTAGGGGGTGGGCCACAATAACTGCAGGAAAAGGATTTTAGGGTGAGGAACGGCCAGTAAAGGTCTCAAGTAGATGTGGGCCTGGTATTTTCAAGGAGGAAGGCAGCCATTAGAGAAACATGGCCTTGGGCTTCCCCATATCATCCCTGCTGTCTACACAGTAGAGAATAGGTTTAGCAACTAGAGAAGGTGGTGTCGCCAAGACATTGCCAAACTCATACACTGATGCCTGGTCTCTATTGTGTGTGCTTTGCCCGCAGTCACATGACACAAGCAATCCCATTTGATGACCCTCGGCTGGAGAGCTCGGCAGTCATCCCTCCAGCCCCACGGACGGTGGAGATGAGGAGGGATCCTGTGCTGGGATTTGGTTTTGTGGCAGGAAGTGAGAAGCCTGTGGTCGTCCGCTCAGTAACACCAGGTAAGCGCCCAACCCCACTGCTTGGTCTCCAGGGCCTTTTGCCATGCCCTACCTGTACAACCACTATTCCATTTTCCAAGTTTCATACTGTTCCATTTCAGGCTGCAAAGTCTAGTTGAGTTTTCCCAGCACCTGGATAAAGCCAGACTCATAGAGGGATGAAAATGACTCTGCAAATGAGGTTTTAAACTTCCAAATCCATCATATCACCAGACTTAGGAAAACACAGATCCATCATCTGTAACCTTGGAAACGACCAACTTCTTAAAGTATGAATAGAAGTATTAAGAGGCAGGCACGGTGCTATTTTCAGGAAGCTCTGGACAAACTCCTTAGCAGAAAGTTGTAGTTAACTTTCTCTAGGATTTAGGCCTTTTGGTGGTTGGATTCTTTTACAAAGATACGCTACCCTCTCTTCCCACCAGAGGTAGAATATATTTCACTGCTCCATAGCTGTTGGGTTGAACCAGGTAACTGACTTGGCCATTGTCATTTTAGCAAAGATGACATAAGGAAAGGCTCGAAATGTTCTTGCATATTTGAGCTCGTTTCTTTGGGTTTTGCCACAGCCATAAGAACAGTTTCCTGAAGCAGCTGCTACCCTTTAGCCTGAGCCTGTAAATGAACCCATGAGGCAAGCAGCCTACAGCCAAAAGCTAGGTCCAGACTGACCTTCAGTGTACAACACAACTTCCCAGTTAACTTGCCCTTGGTCAGCCAATCCACAGTCATTCTAAAGACCCATAAGCATGAGAGGAAACCCTACTGAGTTGGGGGTGTCTTATAATACTGTAAATGCGGACTGATACAATGTGATCTCTTAAATTCTGCCATATGATGAGATAGTTAATGTCTTAGTGATTCTCAGTATAGAAATGTCCTGTCAATCATAATCGAGAAACAATGCTCTATTATTAACTGATTATGTATATTGATATACTGATTTTCATAAACATATACTGGATTTATTTTCAGACAAAAGCAAGTTTCTTGTATGCTGTTTTTCTCCAGTATTTTGCAAATCAATTCAGAAGTAAAATGCAAGCAACAATGCAGACTCTGGCACCAAACTGCCTGGATTTGATGAACTTGAATCCTGTTTCTGCTCCTTATTAGGTTGTTTTTAGCTTCCGTGTTAACTCCCCTATATTTCATCCTTTGGATAAGGATGATCATAATGTCAACCTTCTAAGGCTAGGGAGGAAATGAAATGCATTGGAAGGATGCCAGGTACATACTTAGTCCCAGAATGCTTGTTATTATCATTATTGTTAAACTCTAAAATATTTGGCCAGTTGGGTCTGTCAATTAAGAGGAATGAAAGCCAACTAGTAGGCTAGTATATATCATTAAACTTGATTTCATTTTTTGTCATTTAGCACAATATACCCCAGAGCAATTACTTTAAATATAGTGCACCATTTTAAACTTACACAAAGAGGAAAAAAGTCCCTGTTCACGCTACCACTGTCTCACACAACTTCTTTGTCTGCTGAGCTTTTATTTCATTAGTTACAAATAATAGTTGTTGAAATCTTTTACAAAGATACGCTACCCTCTCTTCCCACCAGAGCTAGAATATAGTTCCCTGCTCCATAGCTGTTGGGTTGAACCAGGTAACTGACTTGGCCATTGTCATTTTAGCAAAGATGACATAAGGAAAGGCTCGAAATGTTCTTGCATATTTGAGCTCGTTTCTTTGGGTTTTGCCACAGCCATAAGAACAGTTTCCTGAAGCAGCTGCTACCCTTTAGCCTGAGCCTGTAAATGAACCCATGAGGCAAGCAGCCTACAGCCAAAAGCTAGGTCCAGACTGACCTTCAGTGTACAACACAACTTCCCAGTTAACTTGCCCTTGGTCAGCCAATCCACAGTCATTCTAAAGACCCATAAGCATGAGAGGAAACCCTACTGAGTTGGGGGTGTCTTATAATACTGTAAATGCGGACTGATACAATGTGATCTCTTAAATTCTGCCATATGATGAGATAGTTAATGTCTTAGTGATTCTCAGTATAGAAATGTCCTGTCAATCATAATCGAGAAACAATGCTCTATTATTAACTGATTATGTATATTGATATACTGATTTTCATAAACATATACTGGATTTATTTTCAGACAAAAGCAAGTTTCTTGTATGCTGTTTTTCTCCAGTATTTTGCAAATCAATTCAGAAGTAAAATGCAAGCAACAATGCAGACTCTGGCACCAAACTGCCTGGATTTGATGAACTTGAATCCTGTTTCTGCTCCTTATTAGGTTGTTTTTAGCTTCCGTGTTAACTCCCCTATATTTCATCCTTTGGATAAGGATGATCATAATGTCAACCTTCTAAGGCTAGGGAGGAAATGAAATGCATTGGAAGGATGCCAGGTACATACTTAGTCCCAGAATGCTTGTTATTATCATTATTGTTAAACTCTAAAATATTTGGCCAGTTGGGTCTGTCAATTAAGAGGAATGAAAGCCAACTAGTAGGCTAGTATATATCATTAAACTTGATTTCATTTTTTGTCATTTAGCACAATATACCCCAGAGCAATTACTTTAAATATAGTGCACCATTTTAAACTTACACAAAGAGGAAAAAAGTCCCTGTTCACGCCTACCACTGTCTCACACAACTTCTTTGTCTGCTGAGCTTTTATTTCATTAGTTACAAATAATAGTTGTTGAAATCGAAGTACTTGTGAATTTTATTCTCAAAATAAGTTTTATTTTTGAAATAATGACATAATCCGTATGCTGTCCTGAAAAAAACAAAACTATGTAAGTAGTATGGAGGATACAGGTTGCCTACTGCTGAGAGTTAGCCATTATTAATGTATATATAGAGAGCATACATATAGAAGACCATTCTGTGCATATCATTGCATGTATTAGATTTCATTCATATAACTATATATATATATATATATATATATATACATACATATATATACATATATATATATATATACATACATATATATATATATATATATATATATATATATATATATATATATGTATGACTTTCCCAGTGGCTCAGCAGTAATGAATGCACCTGCAAGGTGGGAGACCTGAGTTCAATCTATGGGTCACAAAGATCCCCTGCAGGAGGGCACGGCAACCCACTCCAGTACTCTTGCCTGGAGACTCTCATAGACTGAGGAGCCTGCCATGCTACAGTCCGTACAGCTACAAAGAGTCAGAGACAACTGAAGCAACTGAGCACATATATATGTATATGTGTGTGTACACAGTTTTTGATATGCAGTTTTATAATAGTGGGACATTGTAGCATCTCTCTGGAATTCTGCTATGTGTGTCCTTCCCAGAGATAACTGTAGATTCTGGTCTGGTTTTTCATTTTCTTGTATTGACTTACTGTTCCTTCAGTCTCTTTCCTTTCTTACCCTCAATTTTCCTTAAAATCAGACATGCTTATCTACTTTTAGACAATTTCGAGAAGAGTAGAAAGTCAAAACTGAAGTCCAAGAAAGAAGGTAGAAAACTGTTTTAAAAGGAATGAAAGCCAACTAGTAGGCTAGTATATATCATTAAACTTGATTTCATTTTTTGTCATTTAGCACAATATACCCCAGAGCAATTACTTTAAATATAGTGCACCATTTTAAACTTACACAAAGAGGAAAAAAGTCCCTGTTCACGCCTACCACTGTCTCACACAACTTCTTTGTCTGCTGAGCTTTTATTTCATTAGTTACAAATAATAGTTGTTGAAATCGAAGTACTTGTGAATTTTATTCTCAAAATAAGTTTTATTTTTGAAATAATGACATAATCCGTATGCTGTCCTGAAAAAAACAAAACTATGTAAGTAGTATGGAGGATACAGGTTGCCTACTGCTGAGAGTTAGCCATTATTAATGTATATATAGAGAGCATACATATAGAAGACCATTCTGTGCATATCATTGCATGTATTAGATTTCATTCATATAACTATATATATATATATATATAATATATATATATACATATATATACATATATATATATATATACATACATATATATATATATATATATATATATATATATATATATATATATATGTATGACTTTCCCAGTGGCTCAGCAGTAATGAATGCACCTGCAAGGTGGGAGACCTGAGTTCAATCTATGGGTCACAAAGATCCCCTGCAGGAGGGCACGGCAACCCACTCCAGTACTCTTGCCTGGAGACTCTCATAGACTGAGGAGCCTGCCATGCTACAGTCCGTACAGCTACAAAGAGTCAGAGACAACTGAAGCAACTGAGCACATATATATGTATATGTGTGTGTACACAGTTTTTGATATGCAGTTTTATAATAGTGGGACATTGTAGCATCTCTCTGGAATTCTGCTATGTGTGTCCTTCCCAGAGATAACTGTAGATTCTGGTCTGGTTTTTCATTTTCTTGTATTGACTTACTGTTCCTTCAGTCTCTTTCCTTTCTTACCCTCAATTTTCCTTAAAATCAGACATGCTTATCTACTTTTAGACAATTTCGAGAAGAGTAGAAAAAGTCAAAACTGAAGTCCAAGAATACTGTCTCTAGTCATTTTAATGCGTGAAAATACAGTTACATAAACTGTGTCTATCATAAAATAACTCTACTGAAGTCAAATAATTCCAAAGGTAAGAGCAGATTCTTCTGTAGTAGACAGGCCAGCCTTCAGAGTAAAGGACGTGAGAGTTTTCTGAAGTGTTCCTCCACTACATGTATGTTACTTCCTCCCTTAATTCTCACTTATACAAGAATATTCCATGTGATCATAAAACATAGGTCAGATGTGAGAGTCCTGTTCATCTGCACAAGATTTTCTCATCAGATTAGTTAACATGCACTCTCCAAATAGTTACTTTGGAGATTTTTTTCTCCAGCATTTGACTTCTAGCCATTTCTTTGACTGAATTGAGTGATTTGTTCTTATGTAATCCAAGTCATCCAAAGTCCTTCATGTCGTTTTCAGAATTCCTTTTTTGTACGGACACTGAATCTCAGTTCCCACATCTGGAGGGGAGTATTTTCTATCACTTTTAGGTGGTCATGTTAAGGTTCCCCCCATTCTCTCCCTCCCCACAAAGAAGACAAGTGTCTACTCCAGCTTGAAGGACACATATGCCAAATATCCGGTTGACAGAAAACACCAAATTGCTTTGAGTTCCATCTTCTAGGTGTCAAGTGTTCATTTCAATTGCTACATGAAGTGATAACATTTGAATAATATTTCAGTTGCACCTATTATCCAGGTAGACCTCTGTAAAAAAAAAGTTCCAATACCCTAAAGCACCGGATCTGTATTTGGGAGATAATTCCATTAGACATATGACGATAATTGCTTTCAGGATTTATTTAGTACAAATGTGTGCATCACGCAGCTGTGTCTTTATGTGTCAAGAGACCTGGCGGTGACCAGTTCTTGAGTTCTAGGAGCAAGTTCAAAAGAGATATCGGCCACCTTGAGCTTGGAAGGGTCCACCTCCCTAAGCTGAAATCTAGTCCAACCCTTCCAGGCAACTCTTTGCCTCTGTGTGAGCCTTAGTCATGTCTTTATATGGAAGGGATTATAGTATTCTATGAGGTTACTAGTTAAAGGACTTAGCCTGTTGCCTCGTATACAATAAATGCTCAACAAACACTTGTTCTCTACCTACTCCTTGGGAAAACCATTGAAAGAGGCTGTGATGGATCACAGGTCCACTGTAGTCACACGTGTGCTCTGCCACAAGCATCCCAACACAGTCCAACCCATAGAAACAACCCATTGCCCTCATCCTCCCAGCTGACACAGGGGGCCACTGCTTCTTTTCCAGTCCCAGCTTCCTTCCTCCCACCTTTCAGGCAAAAAGTATTAAGATGCTGAGAGCAAAGACCCACTTCCTTGAACCCTCTTCCCAAAGCCCATAACACAAAGCCAAATCCCATCAGTCCTTCCTGGAACCCTTGTGTTCAGCTGCCTGACAGGCCCCCACAGTGTGCCGTCTCCTGGTTGGACAGAGGAAGCAAATGCAGTGGTGTTCCAATCCAGGTACGCACAGGTGGCTGCAACTGTAGTTGCCAAGCATCAGCCCAACTGACTGACTGCTTGTCAGGGGAATACCTTCTTTTTAAAGGGCCCTGTTACTCGAGTGCGGGCAGCTGTCTGGCAGCTTCAGCAGACACCAGGGCCTTGTGGGACAAACAATCTGTCCCCTGCACTCCGGTGTCTAAGGTCCCCATTTCCCCAAAAAAATTCTACCACTGAAGGAACATTGCAAATATCAGAAAATTGCTTTGAGTTCCATCTTCTAGGTGTCAAGTGTTCATTTCAATTGCTACATGAAGTAAAAAAACCCTTTCTGTTAAAAAGTTCCAATACCCTAAAGCACCGGATCTGTATTTGGGAGATAATTCCATTAGACATATGACGATAATTGCTTTCAGGATTTATTTAGTACAAATGTGTGCATCACGCAGCTGTGTCTTTATGTGTCAAGAGACCTGGCGGTGACCAGTTCTTGAGTTCTAGGAGCAAGTTCAAAAGAGATATCGGCCACCTTGAGCTTGGAAGGGTCCACCTCCCTAAGCTGAAATCTAGTCCAACCCTTCCAGGCAACTCTTTGCCTCTGTGTGAGCCTTAGTCATGTCTTTATATGGAAGGGATTATAGTATTCTATGAGGTTACTAGTTAAAGGACTTAGCCTGTTGCCTCGTATACAATAAATGCTCAACAAACACTTGTTCTCTACCTACTCCTTGGGAAAACCATTGAAAGAGGCTGTGATGGATCACAGGTCCACTGTAGTCACACGTGTGCTCTGCCACAAGCATCCCAACACAGTCCAACCCATAGAAACAACCCATTGCCCTCATCCTCCCAGCTGACACAGGGGGCCACTGCTTCTTTTCCAGTCCCAGCTTCCTTCCTCCCACCTTTCAGGCAAAAAGTATTAAGATGCTGAGAGCAAAGACCCACTTCCTTGAACCCTCTTCCCAAAGCCCATAACACAAAGCCAAATCCCATCAGTCCTTCCTGGAACCCTTGTGTTCAGCTGCCTGACAGGCCCCCACAGTGTGCCGTCTCCTGGTTGGACAGAGGAAGCAAATGCAGTGGTGTTCCAATCCAGGTACGCACAGGTGGCTGCAACTGTAGTTGCCAAGCATCAGCCCAACTGACTGACTGCTTGTCAGGGGAATACCTTCTTTTAAGGACCCTGTTACTCGGAGTGCGGGCAGCTGTCTGGCAGCTTCAGCAGACACCAGGGCCTTGTGGGACAAACAATCTGTCCCCCTGCACTCCTCCTCATTTACAGAGTCAGTCTGCAGGGCAGCTGTGCCTCATGTGATTTATATGCCCTCCCACCTTGCCTGGGAAGTTTGAAAGGAATGCTGATGCCCGAATCCCACCTTCAGAGCTTCCAATTTCATCAGCCAGCATGCACCCTGGGCCTCCCGCACTTCCCCAGTGCTCCCCCTCCCCCACTTCTGTCCCCTGTTGAGAAGGGTGTTGAAGAGAACTCCTGCGTGTGGGTGGGCTTTGTGCTGTTAGCATCCATTGCTCATGAGGCATCATGACTAGGAGAGGAGACTACACATGGATGGCTGACCAGTGGTCTTCTCACCTGCTCTTCACTCTTCTCACTTGCCTCCAGGTGGCCCGTCTGAAGGCAAGCTGATCCCGGGAGATCAGATTGTAATGATCAATGAGGAGCCAGTCAGTGCTGCACCAAGGGAGCGTGTCATCGACTTGGTCAGGTAGGTGACTCACTCACCAGGGCTCTGTTAGGAGGCTGCGCAGCGCTAAGACCTCCCTGTAGAGGAAGGCCTTCCCGTCGGCCACTTTGGAGCAGAAACAGAAGCGGACACCTCTACATTGGAAGTGCTGTTGACACTGACATCTGATGTGAAGAACCAGGCTCCATAGACAGACACTTACTTGTCTACTCTGTTGATATTCGGGTTGCATAGACTGAATGAAATAGTCTTATTTCCATTGCTTTAGCCAAGGGTTGTGCTTTTGTGTCTTTTCAAAATAACTAACACATTGATATTCCATAATCAAGGAGACCAACATGCCATTGCTGATGTCATTTTAAGTGGTGAATACTTTTCTCATCGTAATCGCATGGATACACAAAGTTTTTTAATTTCCAAATCCCATCAGTCCTTCCTGGAACCCTTGTGTTCAGCTGCCTGACAGGCCCCCACAGTGTGCCGTCTCCTGGTTGGACAGAGGAAGCAAATGCAGTGGTGTTCCAATCCAGGTACGCACAGGTGGCTGCAACTGTAGTTGCCAAGCATCAGCCCAACTGACTGACTGCTTGTCAGGGGAATACCTTCTTTTAAGGACCCTGTTACTCGGAGTGCGGGCAGCTGTCTGGCAGCTTCAGCAGACACCAGGGCCTTGTGGGACAAACAATCTGTCCCCCTGCACTCCTCCTCATTTACAGAGTCAGTCTGCAGGGCAGCTGTGCCTCATGTGATTTATATGCCCTCCCACCTTGCCTGGGAAGTTTGAAAGGAATGCTGATGCCCGAATCCCACCTTCAGAGCTTCCAATTTCATCAGCCAGCATGCACCCTGGGCCTCCCGCACTTCCCCAGTGCTCCCCCTCCCCCACTTCTGTCCCCTGTTGAGAAGGGTGTTGAAGAGAACTCCTGCGTGTGGGTGGGCTTTGTGCTGTTAGCATCCATTGCTCATGAGGCATCATGACTAGGAGAGGAGACTACACATGGATGGCTGACCAGTGGTCTTCTCACCTGCTCTTCACTCTTCTCACTTGCCTCCAGGTGGCCCGTCTGAAGGCAAGCTGATCCCGGGAGATCAGATTGTAATGATCAATGAGGAGCCAGTCAGTGCTGCACCAAGGGAGCGTGTCATCGACTTGGTCAGGTAGGTGACTCACTCACCAGGGCTCTGTTAGGAGGCTGCGAGCGCTAAGACCTCCCTGTAGAGGAAGGCCTTCCCGTCGGCCACTTTGGAGCAGAAACAGAAGCGGACACCTCTACATTGGAAGTGCTGTTGACACTGACATCTGATGTGAAGAACCAGGCTCCATAGACAGACACTTACTTGTCTACTCTGTTGATATTCGGGTTGCATAGACTGAATGAAATAGTCTTATTTCCATTGCTTTAGCCAAGGGTTGTGCTTTTGTGTCTTTTCAAAATAACTAACACATTGATATTCCATAATCAAGGAGACCAACATGCCATTGCTGATGTCATTTTAAGTGGTGAATACTTTTCTCATCGTAATCGCATGGATACACAAATGTTCACTGATTTTTTATACTTGACTGAGTGATTCATTATTGAATTTTCAACTCATCAACCAAGGAAAGAGAATCATTACATCAAAAGTAAAACAGTTTTTAAAATATGCTCAGTTTATTGGTTTAGTTTCAGCATAGATGTAAATCATGTTATGTGACATTTTTAAAGGGAGCCATAAAATGGATTTGATGTGATTAAAATTTTGGTCTACTATCCACTTCGAAGCCCACCAGAGTTCTACTCCAGAAGTGAATTTAGGGCAAAGGGATCTTTAGAAGTTTTCCAAATGAAGCTGTGTCTGTTGGATGAATGCTGCAGGGCGTTAAAGGATTCTGACTGGTTTGTGTGACATCTGTCTTTTATAAACCAATCTTCTGAGGTGAGATGGAGGCAGAAACTAAGACTCTCAGGATACTTTAAACTGAGGAAAGGCTCTAACATTTATACTCTCTCATATAGCCAAAAGGTATATTTGTACCGTAAGAAAGGCAAGAAGTAGAATATTTCTGGTATTTTCTGGAAAACTTTCTTTCCTAAGCTTAGTTCAGCTCCTGCTGTACATCGAAGTGCTGGATGGTCATGCCTCCTGTGAGGAACTAGGACAGTGGTGAGAAGACAGAAAACTAGAAATAGAGGAGGTTTATTTTTAGGGTAACCAGCCATCCCAGTTTTAGCAGCAATGGGCTCACATCCTGAGATGGCCTTCTTGGGTGGTCAGTCTGGTCACCCTACTTTAGTGTTGCCTTCAGAGTAGATCCCTCACAACAGGCTGGCAGAGTGCCTGTCCTCACAGGGTGTCCAAATCCCCTTTAGTTCCTACAGGAGGGCTGACACTGAGGCATGTGGCAGGCACCCTGGGGTAGGAGCCACTCCCCCTGGGAACTGGGAGGACAAGGGAGTGCCGCTGCTTAGGGCCCCTGGAAGGGAACTGCAGGGTGACCCTTTGGGAAGAAGTCTCTTGAGATGCACGTGGGAGTCCGTTCTGTGGGCTCGCCTCTCAGAGCCCTGTGGTGGGATTGATGACACACGGTCCTCGTGTTGTCCCCTAGATGCACGCTTCTGTGATCAGTGCTATTGATTTCTGTGCTCAAATGATGACTGAAGAAATAAAAATATCTGTGTTTGTGTTTGCTGTGACTGAACTGCCTTCTGTAGGACAGAGAGGGAGAAAATGCTATCTAAGCATGTGATCGTGTCCTAGCCATCTTTTCAGGGCATTTATAAAGATTTTTTTTTTCTCCAAAAGTGATTTTTAGCTTCCGGTATAAAGCATTGTGAAAGTAAATGGCATCTCTGTAAACAAAAATATCTACTGCACTTTTTATATAATGGAGTTCAATGAACTTTTATTGAATAGATGAAACCACGTAAAGAGGGGAGAGCATATGACAGCTTGTGGTCCAAATCCAGCCGCCATCTGTTTTGGACAACACAGGAGCTAAGAATGTTTTCTACCATTTTTAAAGAGTTGGAAAGAAAAAATAAAAGAATGTGTTGTGACATAGATAAATCATATGAAATTCAACTTTTGGAACCCATAAATAACATTTTCTTGGAAACCAGCCACACCCTTTCATTTAGATACAATCTAAGAAGGCCCACTCCCTGTACCTGCTGCAGAGACCTGGGGCCGGAAGGGACGAAGGTATTGACTATCTGATCTTGTCAGAAAAAGGTTTGCCAACCCCTGCTTTAGGAAATGTTAAGGTAACCAATCACCTTTTGTTTGATTAAACCAAATTTAGATTAAAACCCAAATCATATAGGTAGAAGATTTCTCTCAGGATGGGATTTTGATTCCCACACTCTTGTGTGGCCCTTCCATGAGAGTTTTTAGGCTGATGGAAATATCACGTATCTTGATAATAGTGTTACATGGATGTTTGTGCTCCTTAAATTTGCTGAACTATACAATTTAAATAGGTGAATTATATTGCATGTAAATTGTACTTTTATACTGAAGTATAAAAATTTTTAATAAAGTAGCAAATAGATTTTTAAACTAACAAAAAAAAACTATAAACATAACAACAACAAAAGTTTCCCACATTCTTGAAGATAAGGTGTGCTGTTTGACGTAGAAAGCATTCGTGCTTTTTAAGCAGGTGCGTAAACCTCTCTGACCCTTGTCACAGCCTGGCTCCTCTTCACATCCCCAGAGTGGCAGAGGGAGAAGTGCGATCACATTTCAAGCCCTCTTTGGGTAGACTGTGCCTTCCGCTCTGATTAGCAGCGGCTGTCACCTCTGTTGTGTTCCCAAAGTGCCCGCGCTGGCTCTTCTGTGAGGTTTACCTGTGGGTTCTTTCATGGCAGGAGAGGAAGGACCTCTTAGGTACGGCACCAGCAGACAAGTCATATTTCAATATGTCCACCTGACTTCATCCCAGACAGGAAGATGTGAATTCTCAAAGCCTCATGGCCCTTCTCACAATTCCTGGGTTCTCCCCGACTCTTTCTAGAAGGAGAAGTGATGAGGAAGGGGGTTCCTGGTAGTAGGCCATCACATTGGGCCTCCTCTTAGAAAGTTCTGACAAATTCCATTTGTTTGCCGTTGACTTTAGAATGTAGTATGAGCGTCCCTTGTCGTGTGTCACAGTGATGGATGACAGGGACACAGTTTGAATCAGCAATGATACTTGACCTTATAGAATGAGGTGACCTGGATCCCGAGTTCCAGGAGAAAAAAGGCCTAATCTGTGTTGTCCTCTGTCGTGTCCCCACAGCCAGGCCCGCAAGAGATGCCCACTAACAATGTGTGGAGAGCGCGTGGGCTCTGAAGAGCACTCTTTGTAAACAACCTATTTAGATGGTTTTCCCCAAGCCCTCCTATAGCTGCTTTTGAGTTTGAACATGAGCTCATGAATACATTTCTCAGAAAAGCATTCATTTTATTCAACAATTTATCATTCATTTTACAGCACCTGCTATAGATATAGGCCACTGAGTAGGCACCCGATCCACAGGGGCAGGTGAGCCAAAGCCAAGCCTTCAGGAAGCTTACATCACGTCTGTTCACTTGAGACCCCCCAAAACAGACAAGCCCCCACATAGGCCACTTGGGGGAATTGTCAGATTTGAAAGAATTTTCCTAGGTCTAAAAGCACATGGACCCAGGCTTTCCCATCCCACACACCATGGAGCGACTAAGCTCATGCCTCGCAACTCCTGAGCCTGTGCTCTAGGGACCAGGAGCCACAACTCCTGAGCCCACGTGCTGCACCTATGGAAGCCCGCAAGCTCTAGAGCCTGTGCTCTGCAATAAAAGCCATTGCAATGAGAAGCTGAGCACCACAACTAGAGAATAGACCCCGCTTGCCGCAACTAGAGATAAGCCCACACGACAGGAAAGACCCAGCACAGCCAAAAATAAATAAAATACATTTAAAAAAATTAAAACAAACAAACACATAGGCCCGGATCTACTGAGACGGTGAGCACATCATCCTAAAACTTACTCCTTTTTTGCTTTTTTTGAATGTTTTCTAATTGAAGGGTAATAGCTTTACAGAGGTTTACTGCCACACATCCACATGAATCAGTCATAGGTAGACATATGTCCCCTCCCTCTTGAACTTCCCTCCCATCTCCCTCCCGATCCCACCTCTAGGTTGAGTAACAGGGTACTTTATTTTAACCAAATAAGTTTAAGCATAGTGGCACAGTGTAGTTCCCAGAGGTGACATGCAGTTGATTTTGTAGTTAATGTAGCAGATCCCAAACTCATTAAACCAGAATTTTGAAATAGTGTATTTCTCACTAATGAAAAGTTCATCCATTAGAAAATTGTCATGTGTCTTCCCACCAGTTTAGTCATCTGTCTGCCATATGTACTCTGAACTGAAAATGCAACTCTTGTAAAATAATCTCTCTTTTATTGGGCTTCTCAGTCAATATGTGTTTTAACATCTGTATCTTACACAAGAGAAATTCTTTTTCTGTTTGATAAAATATCTCATTTTCTTAGCCACTGAGGAAATTTGGGAAAACACTCATCATTTTAATAACACTGTACAATTCTCTCTTTAAAAATTGGCATCCACTTCCTTGTCTACACGGTTTGCTCTTATTTTGGTCTTCTTTATTTTTTTCCCCATTCCCACATTTGCTCATGGATCATTTTTTGTTTCCAGATATATTTGTGTTTCTTTGTGGATTACTTTTCTTATCATTTGGCTGCTCTATTGTAGATTTTTTTTTTCTTGAGAGAATGAAAGAGTTTCTTGGAGACCAATTACTGCTATAGTAACTGCATTTGGGTTTTTTCACGTATCCTCAAAAAGAGCTATAATTGCTGTACTGAAATTAGAATAGTTCCGTTCATTTTATAGTTTTCTAAATTGTTAACTCTTAAGTCATACTTTTTAGTGGTGAAGGACCGAAATTCTTAAAGAATTCATGCCCCTTATGAGTTACCATAGCTTTCCTCTTTAGAAGTATCCAAGGATAGTTTCCCTTGACTTTTCACAACTAAACAAGTTAATATAAAACAGTTTCCAAGGGCTTCCCTTGGTGGTCCAGTGGGTAAAGAGTCTGCCTTGCAGTGCAAGGGGCACTAGTTCAGTCCCTGGCCTGGGAAGGTCCCACGTGCTATGGGGCAGCTGGACTCATATGTCAGATTACGAGCCAGCGCTCTGGAACACATGTGCCCAAAGCCGGTGTTCTACACAAGAGAGGCCACTGCAATGGGAGGCCCACACATGCCAAGGAATAAAGATGGATAAAAATAAATGGATAAAAAAATCAATAAAAAGAGGCCAAATTAAAAAAAAAAGAACATTTAGTTTTAAAAACTATAGCATATAATTGCTCATAGATGTTATGAATTGGCCTCCATCCCCCAAAGCTAGCCAGTCCAATTAGACTCATTGTTTAAATTAATTTCTTTAATTTACAGTGCTCACAATTATTGAGCTTTGAGGATATATCAGATATCATGAAGAATTCCAGGCAAGAATACTTGAGTGTGTAGCCTTTCCCTTCTCCAGGGATCTTCCCAACCCAGGCATCGAACCCAGGTCTCCCTGCAGGTTGATTCTTTACCAGCTAAGCTACAAGGGAATCCCTGTAGAATGCTATGAATGTATAAATACTTAAATCAGGATTTCTTCTCTCAAGGAGGGGAACACTAATTAAATGCACAGTGTTTACTGGGAGGCTCCTGTCAAGTGGGAATGTTCCACGGGGATGAACAAGAATTTCCAGGGATGTAGTGATGGTGGTAGTGGGTGACCATTGGTCCTGTCTGGATGGGCATGTTTATACATGGAGAGAGAGCATTGTAAAATAGATCTGCTTGTCTCTGGGAACCCCAGACCCTCCTGAGGGGACACTCACTTTTTTTTTTTTAAACCTTTATTTTACTTTTAACTTTTACAGAGTTTTGTTGTTTACAGATATGTATGTTCTCAGATTAGTCATATGTATATCCCCCCCTTCCCTCCCCTCCCGACCATCACACAGCACCCCTGAAGGATCCCCTTTTCTCACGGAGCAATGACTAGAGCTATTTTCTTCACTTATGATAGTACAGGCCTTCATGCTACTTCCTTTACGCCTCTCACCCACTGTTCCTTCCCCACAATGTCCATATGTCCACTGTCCATGTCTGTCTTTCTGTCGCCACTCGTGCCATCATCACCATCCTACTAGATTCCATATATATGTGTTAATATACTGTAGCCTTCCTTTGCTATGGGGCAGCTGGACTCATATGTCAGATTACGAGCCAGCGCTCTGGAACACATGTGCCCAAAGCCGGTGTTCTACACAAGAGAGGCCACTGCAATGGGAGGCCCACACATGCCAAGGAATAAAGATGGATAAAAATAAATGGATAAAAAAATCAATAAAAAGAGGCCAAATTAAAAAAAAAAGAACATTTAGTTTTAAAAACTATAGCATATAATTGCTCATAGATGTTATGAATTGGCCTCCATCCCCCAAAGCTAGCCAGTCCAATTAGACTCATTGTTTAAATTAATTTCTTTAATTTACAGTGCTCACAATTATTGAGCTTTGAGGATATATCAGATATCATGAAGAATTCCAGGCAAGAATACTTGAGTGTGTAGCCTTTCCCTTCTCCAGGGATCTTCCCAACCCAGGCATCGAACCCAGGTCTCCCTGCAGGTTGATTCTTTACCAGCTAAGCTACAAGGGAATCCCTGTAGAATGCTATGAATGTATAAATACTTAAATCAGGATTTCTTCTCTCAAGGAGGGGAACACTAATTAAATGCACAGTGTTTACTGGGAGGCTCCTGTCAAGTGGGAATGTTCCACGGGGATGAACAAGAATTTCCAGGGATGTAGTGATGGTGGTAGTGGGTGACCATTGGTCCTGTCTGGATGGGCATGTTTATACATGGAGAGAGAGCATTGTAAAATAGATCTGCTTGTCTCTGGGAACCCCAGACCCTCCTGAGGGGACACTCACTTTTTTTTTTTTAAACCTTTATTTTACTTTTAACTTTTACAGAGTTTTGTTGTTTACAGATATGTATGTTCTCAGATTAGTCATATGTATATCCCCCCCTTCCCTCCCCTCCCGACCATCACACAGCACCCCTGAAGGATCCCCTTTTCTCACGGAGCAATGACTAGAGCTATTTTCTTCACTTATGATAGTACAGGCCTTCATGCTACTTCCTTTACGCCTCTCACCCACTGTTCCTTCCCCACAATGTCCATATGTCCACTGTCCATGTCTGTCTTTCTGTCGCTTCACTGCATGTGCCATCATCACCATCCTACTAGATTCCATATATATGTGTTAATATACTGTATTTGTCCTTCTCTTTCTGACTGACTTCACTTTTGATGATACGTTCTAGATCCAGCCACCTCATTAGGGTTGATTCTTCTGCATTTCTCTTTACAGCTGTGTAGTATTCCATTGTACATATGTACCAGAGCTTTTGGATCCATTCGTTCGTCGATGGGCATCTAGGTTCCTTCCATGTTCTAGCTATTGTATAGAGAGCTGCAATGAACATTGGGGTACAGGTGCTTCTTTCAGTTTTGATTTCGTCAGGGTATAAGCCTAAGAGTGGGATTGCTGGGTCATATGGTGCTTCTATTTTTAGTTTTTTAAGAAATCTCCATACTGTCTTCCATAGAGGCTGTATCAATTTACACTCCCACCAGCAATGCAGGAGTGTTCCCTTTTCTCCGCAGCCTCTCCAGCATTTATTGTCTGTCGATTTGTGGATGATGGCCATTCTGACGGGTGTGAGGTGATATCTCATTGTAGTTTTGATTTGCATTTCTCTAATTATAAGTGAAGTTGAGCATCGTTTCATGTGTTTTTGGGCCATCTGTATGTCATCGTTGGAGAGGTGTCTGTAAAGACCTAAATGTAAGGCCAGAAACCATCAAACTCTTAGAGGAGAATATAGGCAAAACCCTCAAGGACATCAATCAAAGCAAGATCTTCTCTGACCCACCTACTAGAATAGTGGAACTAAAAAGACAAATGAACATGTGGGACCTAATGAAACTTAAAAGCTTTTGTACAGCTAAAGAAATTACGAAAAAGCTGAACAGACAGCCCACAGAGTGGGAGAAAATCATAGCAAATGAAACAACAGACAAAGAATTAATCTCTAAAATCTACAAGCAACTCAGATAACTCAGCACTGGAAAAACGAACAACCCAATCAAAAAATGGGAAAAGGACCTAAACAGACACTCACTTTTCAACCAGCAGGCATGGAAATATTGATTGCCCAGACAGATGTCCTGAATCACTATCTTAACATTTGCTCCCCTCCTTCCCTCATCATGGCAGCAGTAGAAATCTGGCTCACCTTAGGTTGGAGGCACTAGTCTCTTGGGATTTGGGAGCCATTTGATAATCTGGTAAACACCATTGGCTTCTCGCTACACCCACATGTATGTATAGTCTTGCTCGTAATGTCAGAGTGTTCCTTGACCCTCCTGAGGGTCATTCCAGTTTTAGAGCCCTAGCAGCTGATTCTGGAAAAGCCGGCTCCCTTTCCATAGTAGCAGTGGAAGCTGAGGACTGCCCACCCTGTAGTAAGAAGGCACAAGAGTTGAGCTGGAAACTAGTTTCCCCTCCTCTCTAATCGAGCATCTACCCATTCCTGCATCTGTCTTCTCTTAGCCATTAAGCTGACTGTTCCTGCTGACCTAATTAATAGCTGTGGCCCTGTCTACAGAAGGCTGTCCAAATCTCTCACCCCTTCCATAGTAATGACCTGAAATTGGAGAGCTTTGGGAGAGTAGTAGGGCTCCTCTGATAAGAAAGTAACTATAACAAGATATAAGAATAGATGATAAATTACTAATCATTAATGTTTTTTTTTTTTTTTTTAATTTTGGCCTCCATTATTGGCTTTTTATTTATTTTCATTCGTCTTTACTCTTTGGCCTGTGTGGGCCTCCCATTGCAGTGGCCTCTCTCGTTTCAGAGCACTGGCTCTGGGTGCATGCACTCAAGAGTACTGGCTCACAATTGGACACAACCGGTCTAGCCGTTCCACGACACGTGGGATCCTCCCAGGCCTGGGATCGAACTGGTGCCCTTTGCACTGCAAGGCAGACTCTTTACCCACTAGACCACCAAGGAAGCCCAATCACTATTTTAATTCACAAAGGATAAGACCACTAATTTTTAGTAACTTTCCTAAGTAATTAATATATTTAAACATATTGCAACCAATGTGAGATTTTCATTTTAATACCAGGAAGATTAATCTAACAATTTTAACATGAATGCTCAGAAGGAGGACTCATGTTTTCCTGTAACACATCTGTTGTTGTTGTTATTTAGTTACTAAATCATTTCTGACTCTTTGTGACCCCACGGACTGCAGCCTGCCAGGTTCTTCTTTCCTCCACTATCTCCCGGAATTTGCTCAGATTTGACACCATTGAGTGATACTATCCAACCTTCTCATCCTCTGCTGTCCCCTTTTCTGTTTGCCTTCAGTCTTTTCCAGCATCAGAGTCTGTTCCAGTCAGTTGGCTCTTCACATCAGGTGGCCAAAGTATTGGAGCTTCAGCTTCAGCATCAGTCCTTCCAATGAATATTAGTGGTTGATTTCCGTTAGGGTTCGTTTGATCTCCTTGCTGTCCAAGGGACTCTGAAGTGTCTTCTACAGCATCACCATTGCAAAGCGTCAATTCTTTGGTGCTCAACTTGGAATGCATACATCCCTGCAAACGAAACGAGTCAATTCACTTTCATATTCAAGTTCAAAGCTTCATGTATAATTTTAAGGGTAACTTTATAACTTCAGAAAATAAAAAGAATATTATTGATGGCATCCCAGCAAATAATGATGATGAGAATTAAAATGTATTAAATCCTTACGCTAAACACTTTTTCTTAGTGTTCAGACCAGCTGCAATTATATGACACTCACCATGGCCTGTCCTGAGTATTTTTTCTGTATTAAAAGTCATTTGATCCTCCCAGTGGTGAATAATAACAAATGCTGACCCATTGCCTCTAATTTACAGATGGGAAAAAGGGCTTCTCAGGTGGTGCTAGCGTTAAAGAACCCGCCTGCCAATGCAGGGGACTCAAGAGACATGGGTTCCATCACAGGGTCAAAAAGACCCCCTGGAAGAGAGCATGGCAATCCACTCCAGTATTCTTGCCTGGAGAATCCCATGGACAGAGGAACCTAGCAGGCCACAATCCATGGAGTCACAAAGAATCTGACATGACTGAAGTGACTTAACACCAACAGATGGGGAAATTGAGGTACAGGGAGGTTAAGGAATATGCCCAAGGTCCCACAGCTAGTAAAGGTTGGCGAGAAACCCAGTCTGTCTCCTACGCGAATGCTCTTAAGCCACGTATCATGTGTGGCCTTCATAACAGCCCCGCAGGCACATACTGTTTATTGTACCTACATTGCAGAGTGGAAACTTAGGCTTAGAAAGGCTGAAACACTTGCTTCACCTGGGCACTTGCTTGGGGCTAGGAAGGGGAACTTCAATGGGAGTAAAACAAAACCAGTGCACATGACTGAAACCTGGTGGTTCACAGGGACTAAGCCAGCTATCCGGTGTATCAGGTCCTTACTTAATGCACCTAGCAAGCAGCAGAACCATAAAGGGGCTCTAGAATCTGGATCTTAGTGCCTTCACCCATCGACACCTCCACTCCAATTTTAGATTAGACAAAATAGCCTGTCTCTTATTTTGGTTGGCCAAATGCTTGTCTTGATTTTAGTAGAAAGTGTTCAGGATTACCTGCTCGCCGTGGTCAATGGGAGCCTGGCAAGCTTAATAAGAGTGAAATGAACCATTTAGAAGGGACCCACCTAACAATGAGATGTGTCTTTTTGTCAGTCCCTCCTCATCAGAATGATAATGGAAAGTCAAGTCAAATCATGTTCCTGACACAGGAGCCCAGAGTCTGTAGAAGAATATATTTGGGGGGGTCACCTTCCTGTCTAGTTTCAGTTGGACTTAGATGCCTCCTGGTGCTGTGTGGTAAAATAACAAAGCAACAAACATCTACTGAGCGTCCCACACATAAAATATGCATGGTGATGTATGATATAATAAAGCCTTATTATAGTAAAATCAACAAGCACTTTCAGTGAAAACACAAAGGAACAGCATCTTGGTATGCTGAGGTTCCAGACTGTGATCTCACCGAATACATACTTGCAGTGTACACATTTTCTGATTATTGCAAGCTGTAGTGCCTGGGCGTCAAGAAATCTGCAGTTCTAGAAGATGGGATATGTGGGGAAATGTTCTAACATAGATAAAGTTGAACAAAGGGTTTGAATCCATAGTTCAGAAAGGTTATAATGGTCAATCATGATGAAGATGAAAAAAATGACTTCACCCAGATTATTTGAATGTCTGTTAGATTTTCATAACCATCTCCCCCTCCCTCATTAAATCTCTTCCTTGGTGGAGATGCTTTTATTCAAGTCATAAGCCTATCTTTTTCCTCAAACGCAAGCACTTGCTTCCCCCCCTACTGTTTATTGTACCTACATTGCAGAGTGGAAACTTAGGCTTAGAAAGGCTGAAACACTTGCTTCACCTGGGCACTTGCTTGGGGCTAGGAAGGGGAACTTCAATGGGAGTAAAACAAAACCAGTGCACATGACTGAAACCTGGTGGTTCACAGGGACTAAGCCAGCTATCCGGTGTATCAGGTCCTTACTTAATGCACCTAGCAAGCAGCAGAACCATAAAGGGGCTCTAGAATCTGGATCTTAGTGCCTTCACCCATCGACACCTCCACTCCAATTTTAGATTAGACAAAATAGCCTGTCTCTTATTTTGGTTGGCCAAATGCTTGTCTTGATTTTAGTAGAAAGTGTTCAGGATTACCTGCTCGCCGTGGTCAATGGGAGCCTGGCAAGCTTAATAAGAGTGAAATGAACCATTTAGAAGGGACCCACCTAACAATGAGATGTGTCTTTTTGTCAGTCCCTCCTCATCAGAATGATAATGGAAAGTCAAGTCAAATCATGTTCCTGACACAGGAGCCCAGAGTCTGTAGAAGAATATATTTGCGGGAGTCACCTTCCTGTCTAGTTTCAGTTGGACTTAGATGCCTCCTGGTGCTGTGTGGTAAAATAACAAAGCAACAAACATCTACTGAGCGTCCCACACATAAAATATGCATGGTGATGTATGATATAATAAAGCCTTATTATAGTAAAATCAACAAGCACTTTCAGTGAAAACACAAAGGAACAGCATCTTGGTATGCTGAGGTTCCAGACTGTGATCTCACCGAATACATACTTGCAGTGTACACATTTTCTGATTATTGCAAGCTGTAGTGCCTGGGCGTCAAGAAATCTGCAGTTCTAGAAGATGGGATATGTGGGGAAATGTTCTAACATAGATAAAGTTGAACAAAGGGTTTGAATCCATAGTTCAGAAAGGTTATAATGGTCAATCATGATGAAGATGAAAAAAAAATGACTTCACCCAGATTATTTGAATGTCTGTTAGATTTTCATAACCATCTCCCCCTCCCTCATTAAATCTCTTCCTTGGTGGAGATGCTTTTATTCAAGTCATGTATAAAAAAATAAATGGAGATGGAAGAAGCAGGAAAAAAAATTGAACTAGTACATGTTTTCAGTGATCTCATATGGTTGACACTCGTGAATGTCTTACCTTGTATTAACAAGTACTTTACTTGTATTAAGAGCAAAAATGGAAAAGATAATTATTGGCCCTATGCCATGTTCTGTTAATCCTCTGGAACTTATAAACTCTTCTAGGCTCTTTGTATTAAGTAACTGAAAAGAAAAAAATTCATCAGCCTGTGTTCAGAACATGCTCAGAATCAAGATATAAACCTCATTCCTTAGATATTTTGGTAGAGGGTCTCGGGTGTTTAAGACCAGAGGTTTTTGTTTTGTTTTGTTTTTGCCACTTCTAGTGGTCTTTCATTTATCTATTTTCATCCATCTTTTTTCCTTGCTCTGTGTGGGCCTCCCATTGCAGTGGCCTCTGTCACTGCAGAGCACCAGCTCTGGGCACATGTGCTCCAGAGCTCTGGCTCAATAATTGGACCCATCGGTCCAGCCGCTCCGCGGCACATGGGATCTTCCCAGGTCAGGAATTGAACCGGCGCCCCTTGCACTGCAAGGTGGTATCCTTACCCACTGGACCACCAGGGAAGCCCCTGAGCTTGTTTTTTTCAGGCAACACAGTGGAGGGTGTTGTTGGCAGGAATCTCAGGCCATATACTCAGGTATGTGGCTGATACCACCATAGGGCAGAAAGTAAAGAGGAAGTAAACAGCCTCTTGATAAAGGTGAAAGAGGGAGTGAAAAGCTGGCTTAAAACTCAACAAGCACTTTCAGTGAAAACACAAAGGAACAGCATCTTGGTATGCTGAGGTTCCAGACTGTGATCTCACCGAATGTACACATTTTCTGATTATTGCAAGCTGTAGTGCCTGGGCGTCAAGAAATCTGCAGTTCTAGAAGATGGGATATGTGGGGAAATGTTCTAACATAGATAAAGTTGAACAAAGGGTTTGAATCCATAGTTCAGAAAGGTTATAATGGTCAATCATGATGAAGATGAAAAAAAAATGACTTCACCCAGATTATTTGAATGTCTGTTAGATTTTCATAACCATCTCCCCCTCCCTCATTAAATCTCTTCCTTGGTGGAGATGCTTTTATTCAAGTCATGTATAAAAAAATAAATGGAGATGGAAGAAGCAGGAAAAAAAATTGAACTAGTACATGTTTTCAGTGATCTCATATGGTTGACACTCGTGAATGTCTTACCTTGTATTAACAAGTACTTTACTTGTATTAAGAGCAAAAATGGAAAAGATAATTATTGGCCCTATGCCATGTTCTGTTAATCCTCTGGAACTTATAAACTCTTCTAGGCTCTTTGTATTAAGTAACTGAAAAGAAAAAAATTCATCAGCCTGTGTTCAGAACATGCTCAGAATCAAGATATAAACCTCATTCCTTAGATATTTTGGTAGAGGGTCTCGGGTGTTTAAGACCAGAGGTTTTTGTTTTGTTTTGTTTTTGCCACTTCTAGTGGTCTTTCATTTATCTATTTTCATCCATCTTTTTTCCTTGCTCTGTGTGGGCCTCCCATTGCAGTGGCCTCTGTCACTGCAGAGCACCAGCTCTGGGCACATGTGCTCCAGAGCTCTGGCTCAATAATTGGACCCATCGGTCCAGCCGCTCCGCGGCACATGGGATCTTCCCAGGTCAGGAATTGAACCGGCGCCCCTTGCACTGCAAGGTGGTATCCTTACCCACTGGACCACCAGGGAAGCCCCTGAGCTTGTTTTTTTCAGGCAACACAGTGGAGGGTGTTGTTGGCAGGAATCTCAGGCCATATACTCAGGTATGTGGCTGATACCACCATAGGGGCAGAAAGTAAAGAGGAAGTAAACAGCCTCTTGATAAAGGTGAAAGAGGGGAGTGAAAAGCTGGCTTAAAACTCAACATTCAAAAAACTGGACATGATTGTTTGCAAATGCTTCCAGCACAAGTATCCTGTGATCAATATTAAATGCATCTTACCTTTTTTCTCAGGAGGGTGCAGATTTTAAGTTCCTGCAGATGAGTGGTTCCAGTGGGTGGAATGTTCCAAGATGGCACAATAGCCAGGAGATGGTTGAGAAGAGAGGAGGGAGGTAATGAGGCAAGTCCTGTCCCTGTTCCCAAGCAACAGAGCAGGGAACAGGGAGATAGCAGTTGAGATCCACCCTCTCGCTGCTAAGAACCCAGCTGGTGTGGTTAGCAGAGACCCCTGTGTTCATAAACAGAATGGTTAAGAGTGGATTTTCGTTATAAATAGGATCTATAAAAATGTACTGACATACATCTGAGACAGAAAAGGATTCTTTGAACAAGTAAGATATAGAGAGATTTTGTACTCCCTTGACACTCTTTTTGCTTCCTTTTTTTTTTTTCATGGAAACAGAAGCTGCTGAAAGAGGCACTTGTTCAGAAATATCTTTTTCAAAAAGCAAAAGGGAAGCAGCCACCATTTATTAAGCCTTTCTCTGGGCCACATACACATCTCTGTGATTGGGGGTATTTGGACTCATTTTTAGTTCAGGGCTTCCCAGGTGACTCAGGGATAAAGAATCAGCCTGCCAGTGCAGTAGACACAGAAGCCACGGGTTCAATCCCTGGGTCGCAAAGACCCCTGGAGGAGAAAATGAAAACCTCAATAATTGGACCCATCGGTCCAGCCGCTCCGGCACATGGGATCTTCCCAGGTCAGGAATTGAACCGGCGCCTTGCACTGCAAGGTGGTATCCTTACCCACTGGACCCCAGGAAGCCCACATGGGATCTTCCCAGGTCAGGAATTCCCCCACTGCAAGGTGGTATCCTTACCCACTGGACCACCAGGAAGCCCCTGAGCTTGTTTTCAGGCAACACAGTGGAGGGTGTTGTTGGCAGGAATCTCAGGCCATATACTCAGGTATGTGGCTGATACCACCATAGGGGCAGAAAGTAAAGAGGAAGTAAACAGCCTCTTGATAAAGGTGAAAGAGGGGAGTGAAAAGCTGGCTTAAAACTCAACATTCAAAAAACTGGACATGATTGTTTGCAAATGCTTCCAGCACAAGTATCCTGTGATCAATATTAAATGCATCTTACCTTTTTTCTCAGGAGGGTGCAGATTTTAAGTTCCTGCAGATGAGTGGTTCCAGTGGGTGGAATGTTCCAAGATGGCACAATAGCCAGGAGATGGTTGAGAAGAGAGGAGGGAGGTAATGAGGCAAGTCCTGTCCCTGTTCCCAAGCAACAGAGCAGGGAACAGGGAGATAGCAGTTGAGATCCACCCTCTCGCTGCTAAGAACCCAGCTGGTGTGGTTAGCAGAGACCCCTGTGTTCATAAACAGAATGGTTAAGAGTGGATTTTCGTTATAAATAGGATCTATAAAAATGTACTGACATACATCTGAGACAGAAAAGGATTCTTTGAACAAGTAAGATATAGAGAGATTTTGTACTCCCTTGACACTCTTTTTGCTTCCTTTTTTTTTTTTCATGGAAACAGAAGCTGCTGAAAGAGGCACTTGTTCAGAAATATCTTTTTCAAAAAGCAAAAGGGAAGCAGCCACCATTTATTAAGCCTTTCTCTGGGCCACATACACATCTCTGTGATTGGGGGTATTTGGACTCATTTTTAGTTCAGGGCTTCCCAGGTGACTCAGGGATAAAGAATCAGCCTGCCAGTGCAGTAGACACAGAAGCCACGGGTTCAATCCCTGGGTCGCAAAGACCCCTGGAGGAGAAAATGAAAACCAGCTCCAACATTCTTGTTGGAAAATTCCTTGGACAGAGAAACCTGGTGAGCTACAGTTCATGTGGTCCCAAAGAGTCAAACACAACTGAAGGACTGAGCATACACACACATAGTTATGAAAACAGGATTGGACAGGTGCTAACTGGATGCAAGGCTCTGAACACTACTAGAAAGTTCTCTGATTTGCAAGGTCAGTTGAGTAATACTTGATGAAGCCAGGAAGGCAGCCCATGGTCCACTTGGTGTGCATCTTCTCTGACTCCTTGCTGCCACTTGGTGCCTAAGGTACCCTTAGACATTGAGCAAGCCAGTCTGCAATGGATGTATTAATTCAGCCACCAGAACGTCTTTCCTGATGTTGAGAGCTGAGTAACAACTCCAGGACCCTTGCGTGATCCAGCCAAGGAGGGAACCTTTCCAAGACATAACTCAGAATGTGTTACCCACCAGCCAACTAGTCAGGAGTTCAGAGTAAAGGTGCATTATTTAGTAACACAAAGAAATAGCATATTTCTTACAAGTAGTGTAAACCACCTAGTATTTTTTTTCAGTGTTGGATAATATACAGAAACAAGGAAAATGGGTACTTTCTTTAGTGCCATTTGTCCACCCTGAAATACTTTTCAATTCCACATGCAAACATATGAGCTCATGTCTCTCAAATTGGCCTTAATTTCAACACCTTTGCTTAGTAGTATTCTGTATGTTTTTTTTTTTTTTTTAACATTTATTTTATTTATTTATCTTTTAGGGGGTGAGGTGGGGAGGGAGGGGAGAGGGCGGGCCACTTCTATTGGTCTTTCATTTATCTATTTTCATCCGTCTTTGTTCTTTGGCTCCTGTGGGCCTCCCATCGTGGTGGCCTCTGTCGTCACAGAGCGCCGGCTCTGGGCGCATGCACCCCAGAGCTCCAGCTCGGTAATTGGACACATGAGTCCAGCCGCTCCGCGGCACGTGGGATCTTCCCAGGCCAGGGATCGAACCGGCGCCCCTTGCACTGCAAGGCGGTGTCCTTACCCACTGGACCACCAGGGGAAGCCCTTCTGTATGTTTTAAATCAGTCTTTATTAAATGTACCAATTTCATTATCACCACATAACAGACATTAAAAAGCAGTCAATAAGCCATTTGATAACAACTGAGAAGATATCTCATTATCTCTATGTGATATATATGGTTAGGCAAAATAGTACCCGCATATTATACATCTTGTCATTTAGACAGAAGCATTCATAATATGTTATGATTCCAAATAGGATTTCACTTTTATTTCAACCTCTTTGTCTTTTTCTATTCTGAGAATTTCTGGCCTAAACAACCAAGGTGAAATTTGTTATCGATTCTAGGTGAAATAATAAAAGCCCTTGAAAAACAAAAGATTTGTTATTTTTCCCCCATGTGAGAACTTATCACTGTTAAACATCCTTCTTTCCCTTTCAGCTTCTTGCTGCTGTTCTATTTATATTTTTATGCACAATATAGTCTATATCTCTGTGTCTAATAAATGGGATTGCTTTGCAGACTGACATTCTCAGATTTTTCCAAGGAGCATGTCAGAGCCGAGTTTTTATCACACGCTCAGAGCACCCTACCCCAGGGTGTTTTCATTTATATTTAATGTTAAATCAAGGATATTAGAGGTGGAACAGACTGTTCTTCATTGAACCCAATCAACAGCATCAGCTCACTCTGAATTCTGGAAATAACATTAGGAATGTTCTTTCTGATAGAGCACTTTGGCGTATTCGGGTAACTAGGAGCTTGGTAATTTTAAAACTGAATTGCTAAACACAATAACAAAGGAAACCTCTTTCGGGATTTATAATAAAAAATACCACGTTTGGAGAAAGCTTCCGAAAGTGCAAAGATTAAATAAGAATGCACATTTCTAACCCTTTAATTTCCTGTGTGTATTATGTTTCTTAAACACTATGAGGTACTAGCCTGTGGGCCTCCCATCGTGGTGGCCTCTGTCGTCACAGAGCGCCGGCTCTGGGCGCATGCACCCCAGAGCTCCAGCTCGGTAATTGGACACATGAGTCCAGCCGCTCCGCGGCACGTGGGATCTTCCCAGGCCAGGGATCGAACCGGCGCCCCTTGCACTGCAAGGCGGTGTCCTTACCCACTGGACCACCAGGGGAAGCCCTTCTGTATGTTTTAAATCAGTCTTTATTAAATGTACCAATTTCATTATCACCACATAACAGACATTAAAAAGCAGTCAATAAGCCATTTGATAACAACTGAGAAGATATCTCATTATCTCTATGTGATATATATGGTTAGGCAAAATAGTACCCGCATATTATACATCTTGTCATTTAGACAGAAGCATTCATAATATGTTATGATTCCAAATAGGATTTCACTTTTATTTCAACCTCTTTGTCTTTTTCTATTCTGAGAATTTCTGGCCTAAACAACCAAGGTGAAATTTGTTATCGATTCTAGGTGAAATAATAAAAGCCCTTGAAAAACAAAAGATTTGTTATTTTTCCCCCATGTGAGAACTTATCACTGTTAAACATCCTTCTTTCCCTTTCAGCTTCTTGCTGCTGTTCTATTTATATTTTTATGCACAATATAGTCTATATCTCTGTGTCTAATAAATGGGATTGCTTTGCAGACTGACATTCTCAGATTTTTCCAAGGAGCATGTCAGAGCCGAGTTTTTATCACACGCTCAGAGCACCCTACCCCAGGGTGTTTTCATTTATATTTAATGTTAAATCAAGGATATTAGAGGTGGAACAGACTGTTCTTCATTGAACCCAATCAACAGCATCAGCTCACTCTGAATTCTGGAAATAACATTAGGAATGTTCTTTCTGATAGAGCACTTTGGCGTATTCGGGTAACTAGGAGCTTGGTAATTTTAAAACTGAATTGCTAAACACAATAACAAAGGAAACCTCTTTCGGGATTTATAATAAAAAATACCACGTTTGGAGAAAGCTTCCGAAAGTGCAAAGATTAAATAAGAATGCACATTTCTAACCCTTTAATTTCCTGTGTGTATTATGTTTCTTAAACACTATGAGGTACTAGTTTTCATTATTTGACAAAGTAATAACATATGTAGGAGGCCCTTAAAACTAGCCTGTAATTTGTTTTCTTTCCCTGTGAAATCCCTCTCCTTGGGCCCTCAAATATACAGTATGTCTTCAAAGTAGCATAGCTGTGAATAGTAAGAGCCTTTCAGTCCGAACTGAAATGTAATTCAAACTGGCTTAAACAAACAAGGGAATGTGCTGACTGGTGGATCTCAGAAGGATGAGGCCCAGTAGAATCCTTTGTGCTCCATCTCTTGGCTCCACCATCTGGGTGCCCATCATCTCAAGGCTCCAGTATGAGGATCTTTTCCAGTGACTCTCTCTTCACATCAGGTGGCTAAATATTGGAGCTTCGGCTTCAGCATCAGTCCTTCCAATGTATATTAAGTGTTGATTTCCTTTAGGATTCACTGATTTGATCTCATTGCAGTCCAAAGGACTCTCAAGAGTCTTCTCCAGCACCACCAATCAAAAGCATTTATTCTTCGGCACTCAACCTTCTTTATGGTTCAACTCTCATATCTGTACATGACTCCTGGGAAAGGCATAGCTTTGACCAGATGGACCTTAGTCAGTACAGTCATGGCTTTCCTTCCAAAGAGCAGGCATCTTTTCATTTCATGTCTGACCTCACTGTTCACAGTGAGTTTGGAATCCATGAAAATAAAGTCTGTCACTGTTTCCACTTTTGCCCCATCTATTTGCCATGAAGTTATGGAACCAGATGTCATGGTCTTAGTTTTTTAGCAAGTCCTATGTATAGAGAATAGCACAGTCAACCAATGTTCCCATTATCCTGGTTCAGTTGCCATGGCTAATCATCCATTTTCGAGACACTTCCTATTCTTTGAGGACATTGAAACAAACCCCAGACATTGCATCATTGTATCTGTAATAATTCAGTATGTATCTCTAAGGAATAGTATTCTTTATAAGAAAAATCAAATTCACAACAGCATTATCACACCTTACAAATTAACAGTATTTGTTGAATCAGATATTCCATCAGTATTCAAATATCTTCCTTAGTCTCATAAAGTAATTTCTTATTGCAGTATATTTGTTTTTTTCTCAACTATTTATTTCTCTATTTTTACTTTTATCTTATTTTTTAATAACAAAAACAATTTGTATTGGGGCATAGCCAATTAACAATGTTGTGATTGTTTCAGGTGACAGTGAGGGATCTCAGCCTTACATATACATGTATCCATTCTCGCCCAAAGGTTTATTGCAGTAGATTTGAATCAGGATCCATATAAAGTCCATATACTTTGATTTGCTAGTATGTCAGTTAACACTCTTTTCATCTGTCGTTTTTCCTTCCATCTCTCTTTTTTGTCTTTCAAAATGGTTTATTTTTGTTTAAAGTTATTTGTCCTGTAGAGATTCTCAGAGCGTGAACTGTGCTGACTATGCCCCTGAGTGTCATGTCTCGTGGTCTGTCGACCTGTGTTTCCCGGAAGAGTCTGATCTACTCTCTTACAGAGGATGCTGTATATTTTCATCATCTTGACATGCATGGTATCTGATAATATCTGTTCCTGTGATATAAGCAACCGTTGATAATCTTTGCCAAGATAATACTCCAATTCTATCATTTCTTCTTCCGTTATAAGCAGAATAACTTGATAAAGTATTTGGTTACCCTGAGGAATAGTACATATGAAAAGAAGAACAGTCACTTGCTTTGCTCCTTTATTTGCCACTTTTCAAAACCAGTTTTCAGGGAGTTCTCTTGTGGTCCAGTGGCTAAGATTCCAGACTCCCGGTGCAGGGGACCTGAGTTTGGTCCCTGATCAGGGAACTAGATCCCACAGACTGCAACTAAGACCCAGCATAGCCAAATAAATAAATAAATATTTTAAAAATTAAAAAATCAGAAATCAGTTTGCAAGACAATTAGATGTTTCATCAGCATTCTCCAAAACCACATTTTTTGTTTGTTTTTTAATGTCTTTCTGAACGCATGGATTCAATTCTGTTTGACTATTTAAATCCATTGATATGATTATTCTTTTTGCAGCTCAGTGTGTCCCCTCTTTGGTAAGTGAAAGCCTATCACAGAGGGCCGTTGAGTCCTCTCGACGGGACCCTAGTGGTCTCTGTCAGTGACTCAAGATCCCGCTTACATGTTTGTTTGGCTCACATCTGAAATCAGTCATTTCTCCAAGGAACCATGACTCTTGGTTGGAAATTGTGCTTAGTAACCTGAGTGTTCATGCGCTCATTAATAAGGGCAGAACGAAGACAATTGTGTACATTTTTCTGAGAGAAAATACATGATGAGCTCATACCAATATACGTCTGATTTAAATTCAGGACCAAAAGCTCTTATGTAACCTAATCTGTCTTAAATCTTCGTCTCCTTTTTCTCAAACTGTGTGTCCCTATCCTCATCATAATTTCTCCACTTTATCCCGCTCTGTACACACACCAACCTCAGAATAACAACACTACTACAATTAACCTGATTACTGAACACATTGTAAGATATTTTTATTGCAATTCCATTTGTCTTTATGGCATACCCCACAAGGATGTTCAACATCCTGTTTTAGAATTACTTGAGATGTGTCATTCTGCCTCTAACTGCATTCTCGGGTATGATTATTTCATTTTGCTTACAATTGTTAAGGATGGCTCTTTGATATTGTTTTAAAATTGTGTATAACTATAACCATGCCATCAACCAGTTCCAACTCAGGTTCCTTATTTAATTTTATAATCAATTTTTAGGACTTGTCTTTATCTTTGCTTTATAATTGTGGAGAAGATTTACATGATTTTCAAGGCGAATATACAAAATATATATTCAAAGAAATAAGTGTAAATTCTATCTCTGTCCCTGACTTGCTGTTTCCTTCGACTTATGTAACATTTTTTTTAATTTCATTTTATCGTTCATTCTTTTTTTATATCTTTTTTTTCCAATTTTTATTTTACTTTTTACTTTTACAGAGTTTTCTGTTGTTTACAGATATGTATGATCCCAGATTAGTCGTATGTATATCCCCCCCATCCCACCCCTCCAGGCTATTGCACAGCGCCCCTGCAGGATCCCCTTTTCTCACTTATCATTCATTCTTGCATTTTTCAATATGAGCATATACTGTAATCTATCTCCATTCTTAGAAATGATAGTAAAGTAGACTGATACTTTTATTCACTTTACTTTTTCTCTTAACTCTATATTCTACCAGTCCCTGCATCATATCATTATGTTTTTACACACACACACTCCCACAATTTTTTCTTCTAATGGTTGTCATTGCACTAGAACCTTTGTTTAATTGCCTAGTCCACCCCCTACCCATGGACTTAACTTACCTTTACATTTTTCTGGCTACTGTCTGTTCTTCCTTATTATGAACAGTATTTGAAATTAGCTAAGTAACTTCTTTGTCATTTTGCTCTTTCCCTGAACATTTGGCTTGATGTAATACCTTTATACTCATTTGTTGTTGTTGTTATTTAGTTACGAAGTCCTGTCTAACTCTTTGGGACCCCGTGGCCTGCAGCCTTCCAGGCACCTCTGTCCATGGGTTTCCCAGGCAAAAATACTAGAGTTGTCATTTCCTCCTCCAGAGGTTTTCCTGATCCAGGGATTGAACCAGAGTCTCCTGCACTGACAGGCAGATTCTTTACTGTTGAGTCACCAGGGAAGCCCCTTTATATTAATAATTATACCCATAATTCATGTAATGCCTATAAGGCCAACAGCTACCTACACCTCCTTTTCATGAACTTTCTTATTCGTCCCCCATTTGTTGTGAATCTAGTTGCTGAGTCCATTTTGTCAGAGAAGAGCTGATGTGGATGCTCCCTGGCCCTCTTGTAACATGGGAGTGGCGCACATACAGGGAGTTATATTTTTGTGCCTGACTGCTCTACCTTTGTCCCTGTCAGCTCTGTTTATAAGGGTTGCCTGTGTCTCGTTCCCCCTGGCTGCAGATCTCCTGCTTCTTGTCAGGACCTATAGGCATTCTGGAGTATCTTATCAGAGCTCCTTTCCCTTCCCTCTGTTTACCTCCCAAACAGGTGGCTTATCCCCTGAGTTTTCTGTTGTTTACAGATATGTATGATCCCAGATTAGTCGTATGTATATCCCCCCCATCCCACCCCTCCAGGCTATTGCACAGCGCCCCTGCAGGATCCCCTTTTCTCACTTATCATTCATTCTTGCATTTTTCAATATGAGCATATACTGTAATCTATCTCCATTCTTAGAAATGATAGTAAAGTAGACTGATACTTTTATTCACTTTACTTTTTCTCTTAACTCTATATTCTACCAGTCCCTGCATCATATCATTATGTTTTTACACACACACACTCCCACAATTTTTTCTTCTAATGGTTGTCATTGCACTAGAACCTTTGTTTAATTGCCTAGTCCACCCCCTACCCATGGACTTAACTTACCTTTACATTTTTCTGGCTACTGTCTGTTCTTCCTTATTATGAACAGTATTTGAAATTAGCTAAGTAACTTCTTTGTCATTTTGCTCTTTCCCTGAACATTTGGCTTGATGTAATACCTTTATACTCATTTGTTGTTGTTGTTATTTAGTTACGAAGTCCTGTCTAACTCTTTGGGACCCCGTGGCCTGCAGCCTTCCAGGCACCTCTGTCCATGGGTTTCCCAGGCAAAAATACTAGAGTTGTCATTTCCTCCTCCAGAGGTTTTCCTGATCCAGGGATTGAACCAGAGTCTCCTGCACTGACAGGCAGATTCTTTACTGTTGAGTCACCAGGGAAGCCCCTTTATATTAATAATTATACCCATAATTCATGTAATGCCTATAAGGCCAACAGCTACCTACACCTCCTTTTCATGAACTTTCTTATTCGTCCCCCATTTGTTGTGAATCTAGTTGCTGAGTCCATTTTGTCAGAGAAGAGCTGATGTGGATGCTCCCTGGCCCTCTTGTAACATGGGAGTGGCGCACATACAGGGAGTTATATTTTTGTGCCTGACTGCTCTACCTTTGTCCCTGTCAGCTCTGTTTATAAGGGTTGCCTGTGTCTCGTTCCCCCTGGCTGCAGATCTCCTGCTTCTTGTCAGGACCTATAGGCATTCTGGAGTATCTTATCAGAGCTCCTTTCCCTTCCCTCTGTTTACCTCCCAAACAGGTGGCTTATCTCCCCCATCTAGCTCCTAGTTGGTGCTCATAGAGACATTTCCTAACATGGTCTTGCTGGGATGTCCTTAAATTTTAGACCTTGCCATCCTTATTATTTTCTCTCTTGTTATGGGAGAACTCATGGATGTTCAATATTTATTTTACCAACTTGTCAGAAGTCTCCAGTGGCTACACATTTTACGAAAAAGTTTTAATTGTAGAGAAGTATTCATAAACATTCAGTATCTCTTATGATCATATAACACTTTCAAATGGAAGTCATTGTCAAGCTGACCTAGCATACAAATATAAACAAATAGTGATTCTCCCAGACTAAGGTGAAATCCTGCATATTTTTAATAAAGAGAAAATAATCTTATACTATGGAAAAACACAGTATAGATGCTCTTTTGACAACAAAGTGGCTTATATTTTTCCCCGAAGTGAATAGCAGGTCACATTTTATGATACATGTGTTATCTCCTATATGAGGTTCAAATGTTGAGAATGTTACCCTTGTGGACATCAAAGCTTAAATTTAAAAAAAAAATGCTGACTTCCAGCAGAAGTATCTAGAAGGTAGTGTGGAAACTATTTGATCCACTGAAGGTATTGCCTGTGCCAGTATTACTTTCATGCTATGTGATTTTTCATGAATAATGTATATGAATAGAAGGTACCTTTCACCCGCACAAAATGCTGCATTAACAAAACAGGTTTTCTTTACTCTCTAAGTGAGGCTCTAGACGTTCAAGAAATGGGGTATTTCACAGAGCCCATAATTAACAGAGCCCAGAGTCCAACATGGATGCCAAGTGAACCTGACCACACAGAAACTGTGTAGCACTGTTTTCAACACAAGAAGGGATTTGAACCATTACTCTTGAAGAAGAAAACTTACACTTTTCATTTGCTTAAGGGATAGGAGAGGAGGCAGCAGGAGAAGGTATTACAAGGCTTGTATAGTCTCAATATTGCAATTCTATAGATCTCATTTTTTTTCTTCTAAGTTTTATAAGCTGTAATTCAGCGAAGCACCAGGGTGGTATCTGCCCACCTCTGGATTGAAAAAGAAACACAGAATCAAGGCTATTTTAGGGATCTGTCAGGCTGTAATTACCTCTTTGCTCAGAGAAATCTTTATGTAAGACTAATGCAGATTGGCATTCCTTCGGTTTAAAAGAACACTTCCAGTCATTCTTTTAAAAGAATGATCCTTATTAATGATAGTTATTTCAATAGGTTTTGGTAGAGAGAAAATGTTCCCAGCATGACCTTGACATGGGAGAGTTTAGTTTTAATCTGGTCTGTTTATTTACTTGCAAGTTCCAAATACTTTGAGCTTTCTTTTCCCACTTTTTCTAGCCCAGAAATTGCTGAATGGCATTTTGTTTAAACTTTTCAAGTCAGCTGGACTCGTCTATGTATAGCTTCCCCAGAAAGTTTACCCAAAATGTGACCAGTACGACATGGCATCGGAATGACAATTATAGAATGACTCCCAGTTCTTTTTCATTAAGCACTTGCTCACTGTGTTGAGCTGGCCTCCCAGAAGCTGACCCTGAGATGAGGATTCATGTGCAAGTGGCCTAATGGAAAGAGTTCCCAGGAAAAATAAATAAGGGAATGTAGACAAAAAGGAAGCCAAACTAAGATGGCAAGGCAGCCAAAATCCCAGGTTCATAAGTTTGGTTCATTCCACAAGGGAGGTCTCCGTTTGGTCACACCTAATAGTTTTCCCTTCAGAGGTCAAAAGACGGGACTCTTTGTAGTTCCTTCTCTGTCATAGGACAGTCTCTGGTAGGGACTGCCCCTGGGGAATGTAAATTTCCTGAAAGCATGGAGGTGGCTCATTGTGTTCCCTCCATGCTTTCTGAAAATGATGGACTCCATAGCCTAAGGGTATTGCTTGAACAAAGAGTCCAGGCCAGGTGCTGAATGATAGGACAGAAAGCCCTTGGGATCAGTGTGCCGGGCTGTGTATACTGATCACCTCTGGTTCTTGCACTGCCCTCCTTGCATTTGATTTATTCCTGTTGCATCCATCAACAAACCCTAGCCTGCCCAGGGGCAACTTAAGCAGACAAAGGTACAGAAGAAGCGCAAGTTCTGTTGTGGTCTCTAGAAACACATCAAATGAAATATCAGAGACCACCTATACCTAACCCAGCATTTGTTTCTAACCCAGCATTCCACATACACTGACAGTTATCAGTGCAGAAGAAACGACTTGAGAGTGAACTGATTTAACTCTAAAGACATCTTCTGTAAAATGAAAAGTATGCTTTTCCAGTCTTTAACTCAGATTGTGAATATGCAGCCAAAGTAGCCTGAATATTCTGACTGAATTGATAGACCTGTAACCATTTGAATGCTGTTTGAAAATAGGGGTGGAGATGATCCTGTCTGTTAAAGCTGTATACACAAGAGAATCAAGTGCAAGGGTAATGTCTGCACGTATTTAATCAATGTAGCAGTCCACTAAGGCAAGTATTGTGGCTACTGTTTTAGAGGTGAGGAAACTAAGACTCAAAGAGATGGAACATAAGTATTCAATAAATGTTTATTAGCCACCGACTGAGTGCTAGGCAAGGCAATAGGTGCTCATTACGTACTGGCAACCTGTTTCCCTTCTCTCCTTATAAGCTCATGGTCTAGTGAGAGAGACAGACAGTGAGAGGTGAAGCAAGAAAAGACATAGATAATGAGACAGATGTACCGTGAAGGAGAAGAACAGGACACTGTAGGGGAGAATGATGAGAATGTGACATTTTTGCTGTGACTGAGAGGATGGGGAATGTCAACCCGTTGAAGAGTAGAGAGAGGGAAAGAGCTTCGAGTGGTTGGAGAGGAGAAACAGGAGTGTTGTGGCTATTCTTGGCTTGCATTGAAGAAAGTAGTGTCAAAAGTTGAGAGAGGAAGACAAGAACTGGGTGATGGAGGGTCTTCTAGAGTAGGAGTTGGCAAATTGTGGCCCTTGGGCCAAATCTAGCCTGTTGCCTGTTTTTCTTCTGTTTTAATTTTTTTATTGAAGTATAGTTGATTCACAATGTTGTATTCATTTCTGGTGTACAGCAAGGTGATTCAGTTATATATGTGTACTCTTTTTCAAATTCTTTTCCTTTGTAGGCTAAGACAGAATATTGAGTGAAGTTCCCTGTGCTCTACAGTAGGACCTTGTTGATTATCTATTTGATATATGGTAGTATGTATATGTTAATCCCAAACTCCTTATTTATCACTCCCCGCCCTTTCTCCTTTGGTAACCACAAGTTTGTTTCTCCGTCTGTGAGTCTGTTTCATAAATAAGTTCATTTGTATCATATTTTATATTCCATGTATAAGTAATAGTGTATGCTATTTGTCTCTCTTTCTGCCTGACTTTCCAGTAAGTGTATCTGGCCCCTTGCCCGTTTTTGTAAATCAAGTTTTATTGGAACATAGCCACAGTTGTGCATTTACATATTATCTACAGCTACTTCTGTACTACAATTGCAGAGGAACATAGTAACAAGAAACCCTTTGTCCCTCAAAGCCTAAAGTGTTGACTATCTGGCCCTTTCCCAAAGAGCTGACTCTCGGTCTCTTCCTTGAATAAATATCCAGACTTGCTTCTGAAAGGAAAGTGAACCATTGAAAGTTTTTAAACAGCAGAGTAAAATCTTCCAACTTGCATTGTAAAGTATCACTCCAGCTGTGCTTCATGAAGAATGTAATATGGTGACAAGAATGAAAACAGAGAAGCCATTAAAAGTTTTTGGAAGGGCTTCCCCTGGTGGTCCAGTGGGTAAGGACACCGCCTTGCAGTACAAGGGGCGCCAGTTCGATCCCTGGCCTGGGAAGATCCCACGTGCCACGGAGTGGATGGACTGATGTGTCCAATTACGGAGCCAGAGCTCTGGCGCACATGTGCCCAGAGCCAGCGCTCTGTGACGACAGAGGCCGCCGCGATGGGAGGCCCACAGGAGCCAAAGAACAAAGATGGATGAAAATAGAGAAATGAAAGACCAATAGAAGTGGCCCGCCCATCCCCCTCCCTCTCCACCCCACCTCTCAAAAGATAAATAAATAAAATGAAATAAAGTTTTTGGAAGAGTCCAGGTGAGAGGTAACAGCCAGAGGACTGACCCAGATCATCCAGGAGGTAGAGCAAAGTATCTCAATGAGGGAAAATCAGTAGGACTTAGTGGATTATTTGATGAGGGAATTGATGAACAGTGAGGAATGGAGGCTAAGTTCCCAAAATTTCAAGCTTGAACTCTAGGAAGCTGGTGGTGCCAGTCAATGCAATGAGCCAACTGGAGTTGATGCAATTAATTTCCATGACTCAATGAGTTTATGTTGCTCAGAGTTACTGTTATTAAGTTATGGGCTCTGCACTGGAAACCATGTCATCGTGCTGTTACTAGAAGTAATATGGCCTCCCACAGGGATCATCACATGGGTTTAACTCTCAATTGAAGCTGTGCATTTGACACAAAACCGCCAACAATAAATCTTTCACACCAATATTTGGGGCAACTGTGTTACTGGGACACAGGAAAATGGTCAAAGTTACCTGTTTTAGAAAGATACACCTGTAATTGTGTAGCTTTGTTCTTTATATTTGACAAAGCTTATATATAATTTATATTATTCATAAAATGAGCTACTTTGGAGCTTTATCTTATGAAAAAAGTATCTCAGGCCATGGGCTAAAATCTTTCAGGTGTGAGTTAAATATGTAACTACGTATACTATGCAGAGAACATCATTGAGGACACACAGTATATGATTCAAAAGAGCTGTGGGTCTGTGGCTATCACCATAACATTTTGTCTGGAAGATCCCTGTAGGACCCACTCCCCAGCATTTCTCAGGTTCTGATTCTGGTACTGTGCTTAGCCAGAGACTAGATGGCAGTAGCTTTGAGGTCCCTAAGCTTAAGCAAGACCTCCCACAACTGGCTCATCTTCTCCTAGGTAGCTTGTGAGGGCACCAAAGCACCTCTCCTGGTGGCCTTGCTACTCCACTGTAGGAGAGTGGAATCTTACGCCCCAGCCACCCTTCCCCACATCTCCTTAGGCTGCAGATCCAGTCAGGTTAAAATCTGGCACAACTCAGAAGGTGAAGGATGACCCAGCTAACCACATTTCAAATTGAAGCTCTAAGTCCCAGTCCTGTTTAATGATTTTCTGGGATCTACTCAACAGGCTTTTCTTTCCCTGTCTTTAACTGAGCAGCAGTTCATCTACATGGAAAATCTACATGGGAACAAGAGCAGAGCATGTAGAGTGAATTATTAGCTATGCAAATTGACTCCTTCCACTGTTCTGCTTTCCAGACTTCCCCTAACAGTTCTATAGCGCATATATTTAAGGATGCATTTATGTGATATACTACGTGAGTTTCAAAGGAGCTGTTAATGTATCATTTGGGCCAAGAAAGTGCATTTTTAAAAAGAACTCCTAATGTGTGTTTGTATAATTGTGTCTTGTGGCATTTTTAATATGACTACTGTTCATCAAAAATGAAAAATTAGACTTTATAATATTATCCAACTAGTATTCACATAGTAATAGTCTCCTACCTACTTTATATTTCCTGCTAATCCCTTAACCATTGTTTCTAACATATTACGATTCATGCAGGCCTTGCTGTATTTTGTTTCATACTGTTTTTTATGCATAGCATTTTTATATTCATTGTCTAATGGTTTTGAAAACTCTCACTCTTTAAGTTTCTGTGTTCACCTTTTATCTTCTCACCATCTTACGAGACTTTTTTTTTCTTTTGCCTAGTTGAATATTGAGCCTCCTTGCAGATTAAAGAAACTCAAGAAAAGCATACGTAGGACACAAAAATTTGTCCATGTTTTTACAAGATCATTGCGTATATTTTTCATTTTCATCCTTTTTAATTCACTCTGGTTTTAAAATGAGATTAAGCTTGCATTTGTTGGCAAGAATAGAAAATATAGGATGATTAAAAATGGATAACACCAGCCTATACCCTCTCTGATCTTCATAGCCTTGAAAGTAGAAACAAGAAACAACAATGATACTACCAGAACTCTAATCTGTTACAGTTTTGGGACATGTAGAGGGAAATGCCATTAGGTTCTGTAGCAAGGAAACTATTCCACTAGTTCCACTTGTTTGGTTTTTTTTGTTCTTAACCCCAGCGGATACCTGCTTTTAAAACTTATCTTTATATGATTCCTCATGTAGTGATTTGAGATGTCTGGGGACTTAAATACATTCTTTCTTCATATAGTCAGCCCAAGTGGATCCTATAAACCTATTAATAAAAAGCAGAAAGGTCTCAGAATTCGGTTGCAAGGTTAGTATGGTCCAAATTCATGTTCAAAGCAGTATTTCCCACTAGACAGGAAAATGGGATTTCTCTAAGCCTTGTCATGGAGAAATTATAGCCCTTTATTAGGGTAAACCGTTTTCCTAGGTTGAGGCTAAATGCAAACATGGAAGACATATTTCAAAAATTTAATAGAAATCCCACAACCTCTTTCCATCAATGAAAATATGATCATGGTCCACTGACAGTCTGTCAACTCAAAGGATCAGGACATTGCTAGAGTTCACAAGATTTGAGGTGTTGTTTTCAGGTAGCTTGAGCTATGTACCTGTTCTTCCTTAACTTGATTTTCCCTCCTGGTGAGAAGGTATATTTGGTCCTGTAGCTGTTTACAGGCTTTTGCTGGATGTGCCATCATTAAATTGTATATTTTAATTATTCAGTTGTGTCCTTTGTGACCCCATGAACTGTAGCCCACCAGGTTCCCCTCCGTGGAATATCCCAGGCAAGAATACTGGAGTGGGGGGCTTCCCTGGTGGTCCAGTGGGTAAGGACACCGCCTTGCAGTGCAAGGGATGCCGGTTCGATCCCTGGCCTGGGAAGATCCCACGTGCCGTGGAGCGGCTGGACCCATGTGTCCAATTACCCAGTCGGAGCTCTGGAGTGCATGCACCCAGAGCCGGTGCTCTGGGACAACAGAGGCCACTGCGATGGGAGGCCCACACGGGCCAAAGAACAAAGATGGATGAAAATAGACAAATGAAAGACCAATAGAAGTATCCTGCCTGCTCCCCTCCCTCCCCACCCCACCCCCCAAAAATAAAATAAATAAATAAATCTTTAAAAAAAAAAAAGAATACTGGAGTGGGTTACCATTTCCTTCTCCAGGGCATCTTCCCAACCCAGGGATAGAACCCTGCATTAGCAGCCAGATTCTTTACCACTGAGCCTCCACGGAAGCCCTCATCTTTGAATTAGTTTCTTTAATGGCATCATCTCTATTCCTTACCTGGGTTAGAAATGGCATTTTTCTGTTTTATACTTCCCTCTTCCCTAACATACATGTAAAAGTCATCAACTGAAATATGACTTCAGAGCCCTTACCATTGCATTCTTATGTTTTTTTATCTTTCCTTGATTGACTTTTTATATAGTCGACTTACATTGTTGTATTCATTTCAGGTGTAAAACAAAATGATTTAGTTATATACACACACATATGTATGTGTGGATGTATATAAATGTATATACAGTTTTTCAGATTCTTTTACATTATAGGTTGTTACAAGATATTGAACATATTTAATATTTCCCTAGGCTATACATAAGATCCCTTGTTGTTTGTCTGTTTTATATATTGTAGTGTGTATCTACTGATCCCAAACTCCTAACTACCCCCTGCTGTGCTTTCCCCTTTGGTAACCATAAGTTTGTTTTCTATGTCTGTGAATCTGTTTCTGTTTTATAATGAAGTTCATTTGTATTATTATTTTAGATTTCACATGTAAATGATTTCACGTGATATTTGTCTTTGACTTCTTTTGCTTAGTATGTTAATCTCTAGGCCCATCCATGTTGCTGCAAGTAGCATTGTTTTGTTCTTTTTTATGGCTGGGTAGTATTCCATAGTGTGTACGTAGCATGTCGTCTTTCTCCATCTCTCTCAGTGGATGTCTAAATTGTCTCTCTGTCTTGGCTATTGTGAACAGTGCTTCTATGAATATTGGGGTGCATGACTCTTTTTGAATTGGACTTTTCTCTGGATTATATGCCCAGGACTGGGATTACAGGATCAAATGGCAACTCTATTTTTAGTTCTTTAGGAAATCCCCCTACTGTGCCCCACAATGCCATTTGCCTGATCATTGCTCTTCAAGTACAAGTTCAGTCCCATGACAGTTCTTCATAGTTCCAGTTCTGAAAGAAGTGAAATGGGAGGCATTGGCTCTGATCACTAACTGCTAAAAGCACCTGGTAGCTCCAGCCATTTCTGGCATCAGAACAACGTCATTTGTAGTTTCCATTTCACTCATTCTGTTTACCTTTTCATCTGTAGACACCAGCCAGTTGGTGAGGCCTCTGGACACAGATTTCCTCCAAATCATACTTGTATCTCCCTTCCTCTTCATCACTATTTCTACATACTCCAGTCAAGGCATCATCCACCATATGTGGCCATCATCCACCACATGGCTTCATCACTGGGTCATCTTATCTCCAGCAATGTTGATATTTGCCTGCACTGTTAGCTTGGCAAACTTTTCAAAATAAAATTATTTTTTCAATCCCAGCTTAAAGCACCCACCTCAGGGTCATAGCCATCTGAGGTCAAGTGCACACTGCTTGCATCGATTTAAGACCTTCTGTGATCAGGCCCACACCCCTGGTCAGCCTCTCTCCTTGCCTGTCCTCTGCTACAGTGTTACCAAACTTCCCATAGCCCCAAAATGGACCATTTTCCATCCTGCATTGTTTTCTTTGAACTTGTTATTCCCATACCTCCAAAATTCCTTCATTTCCTTGTGCTGTGTGCATAGTTGCACAGTCCGTCATGTCTGACTCTTTGTGACCCCAAGGGCTGTGGCCCACCAGGCTCCTATGTCCATGGGGATTCTCCAGGCAAGAATGCTAAAGTGGATTGCCATGCCTTCCTCCAGGGGATCTTACCAACCCAGGGATCAAACCCAGGTCTCCCACATTCCAGGCAAATTCTTTACTGTCTGAACTACCAGGGAAGTTCTTAATGCCTGGTAAACTCTTCCTTCATCCCTTAAGACTAGTTGAAGCATCTTCTACTTTGCAAACGTCTCCTCGAGTGTAACTTTCTTCACACAAACTCTGAGAAGTGTTGGTCCTTCATGCCGCCATGTAGCCATATGTGCTTCTACATGACACCTTCATTGACCTTCATTGCAGTGATATTAATTCTTCAGTCTAGGCTGTGAGCTTCTTGAGGACAAGGAGCCTGTTATGTTCTTCCTTTCCTATAGTGTAGCGTGGTCCCAAACACATCAATGTTTGAATGAAAAGAAAAGTGAATGAATATATGAATGAAAGAGATCCTGATTTGACTGCTTGGTTTTCAAACCCTTTATTCTATGTCTGGCTTCCTTCTGAAAAAATATTGACTGGGTTTCCTAAATTCCAGTGGTAGCAACAGGCATTTTGGAGCTTTCTTTGCTCTAAGACAACCACTAAACCCACAAATTGTACTCATACATTTAAGTTTTCACTTGTGGCTCTACTTTGTGTCCTTTGCACAAAATGCTTCCCTCTGACTGTTAGCTTTTGACAGCACCCCCTCCCTCAGTAATGACTCTGCTGCTCTGGAGTGGATCTGTCCAGGATTCCTTGCATCAACCAGGCCTTGCAGTCAGCTCTCCCAGCCTTCCTTTCTACCTTCTCTCTCCCTCAAGTACCACCATCCCCAAAACCTTGTGGATTAGTTATGCTTAGAAATCTACTCTTCTCTCCCAGACCCAAAACATTCCTTTCTGTGGAACTGTTTGCTCCTTTCGTGTACCTGTGAACCCTCCTTGTTAGGCTCCTACCCATCTATCAAGACCCACCTCCAAAGCTGTCTTCCCTGAGGCTCTCTGTCAGCTGTCCTGTCTCCCACAACCTAGAGTTGCTCTTTTCCCATTCTGTGTTTCCAGAACATCTTCAGTAGCTCTGCTTTACAGCTATCCAATCCTGCCCTGCTGGGCGAAGTGGTCAAATTGTTTAGACTTTCTACTCCACAGTCTAGTCAATGGAGGAAGTGATACTTAACTGGCATTTTGGAAATTAAAACACAATATGGAAACATGCTTTGCAGCACAGCATATATCCTTACTGGTAAGCTCAGATGAGCCAACAGAGAAAGGGAAAACATTGGAATGTGGACACTCTGATTACTGATAATGATTTGACCAAAGACAGTGGGAAAGAATGTTGATGCTGGCAGTCTGGGTTGGATTCCTGACTCGACCTTGAATGAGCTGTGTGGCCTTGGACAAGATATTTAACCTCTTTAAAGAAAACCTGTTTTCTCACATGTATAGTGGAAAGAATGAAATCTACCTTGCAGAGTGATTTTAAAGATTAGAGAGGATGAAGGTCAAGCAGACCGTCAGAGGCCTGATGCCATCATTGATAAATAATAAATGGAAGCTGACATAGCTCTGATGACTTGAACTCAAATGATTTCCGATCTTCCCTTATCATTTCCCTTGTGTACTGATGCTGATGGGGACGCACACCCTGGCAACAGACAGTGTTACATGACTTGACAAGGCCTGGGACCCAGGAGACTGAATTCTATCCTGGGAGACTGCCGACCTGGACAGGTGTCAAGATCCTGCTTTAGAAACCAGCTTTGCAAAGCACCATACTCCCAGGCTACCCAGAGTCATGGCTGACAGCAGTTGAGAGCATCCTGTCTGCTCCTTCAGGAGTTTTTCTCAGAGCTTCAGGGCTGATGAGAGCCCCCCTTTCTACCTCTCCCAAGTACCACCATCCCCAAAACCTTGTGGATTAGTTATGCTTAGAAATCTACTCTTCTCTCCCAGACCCAAAACATTCCTTTCTGTGGAACTGTTTGCTCCTTTCGTGTACCTGTGAACCCTCCTTGTTAGGCTCCTACCCATCTATCAAGACCCACCTCCAAAGCTGTCTTCCCTGAGGCTCTCTGTCAGCTGTCCTGTCTCCCACAACCTAGAGTTGCTCTTTTCCCATTCTGTGTTTCCAGAACATCTTCAGTAGCTCTGCTTTACAGCTATCCAATCCTGCCCTGCTGGGCGAAGTGGTCAAATTGTTTAGACTTTCTACTCCACAGTCTAGTCAATGGAGGAAGTGATACTTAACTGGCATTTTGGAAATTAAAACACAATATGGAAACATGCTTTGCAGCACAGCATATATCCTTACTGGTAAGCTCAGATGAGCCAACAGAGAAAGGGAAAACATTGGAATGTGGACACTCTGATTACTGATAATGATTTGACCAAAGACAGTGGGAAAGAATGTTGATGCTGGCAGTCTGGGTTGGATTCCTGACTCGACCTTGAATGAGCTGTGTGGCCTTGGACAAGATATTTAACCTCTTTAAAGAAAACCTGTTTTCTCACATGTATAGTGGAAAGAATGAAATCTACCTTGCAGAGTGATTTTAAAGATTAGAGAGGATGAAGGTCAAGCAGACCGTCAGAGGCCTGATGCCATCATTGATAAATAATAAATGGAAGCTGACATAGCTCTGATGACTTGAACTCAAATGATTTCCGATCTTCCCTTATCATTTCCCTTGTGTACTGATGCTGATGGGGACGCACACCCTGGCAACAGACAGTGTTACATGACTTGACAAGGCCTGGGACCCAGGAGACTGAATTCTATCCTGGGAGACTGCCGACCTGGACAGGTGTCAAGATCCTGCTTTAGAAACCAGCTTTGCAAAGCACCATACTCCCAGGCTACCCAGAGTCATGGCTGACAGCAGTTGAGAGCATCCTGTCTGCTCCTTCAGGAGTTTTTCTCAGAGCTTCAGGGCTGATGAGATTAGACAGAAGCTTCAAGAATGTGCAGCGTGCATGGACAGGGAGCAGTTCTGTACACTGCAGTGAAATGAGCCAACTCCATCACTAGGCTAGACTCTCTAACCTGGAATCAATAATAATAACAATAAGGGTTTAATAACAGCCACAGGCAGGAGCATTTGCAAAGATGTGTGGGTCAAGGTATCTCTAATCCCTTATCCTACTTCATTCTGCCCCTGGGTCATGCTGGTGAGGGCCCTGCTCCTGTAGCAAGAGTATATATGTACTTTGGTAAATAAGTATTTTATTTCTGACTCATAGACTCAATGTATTTTAATTTCCAGAGCCTGTGTGTATTCCTCTCTTAATGAGAATAATAGCACCCAATCCCTAACATGTGTGAGAAATATTGGGTGCAAACTGCTTTACACAGTCTCTAGCATACAGTATAAAGCCTCTTAATGAGGGTGAAAGAGGAGAATGAAATATCTGGCTTAAAACTCATCATTCCGAAACTGATGATCATGGCATCTGGTCGCATCACTTCATGTCAGATTGAAGGGGAAAAAGTAGAAACAGTGACAGATTTGATTTTCTTGGACTCCAAAATGATTGTGGATAGTGACTGTGGCCATGAAATTAAAAGACACTTTCTCCTTGGAAAAAAAGCTATGACAAACCTAGATAGCATATTAAAAAGCAAAGACATTACTTTGCCGACAGTGATCTGTGTAGTCAAAGCTGTGGTTTTTCTAGTAGTCATATATGAACATGAGAGCTGGACAGCTCTTTGTAATCCAATGGATTGTAGCCCGCCAGGCTCCACTGTCCGTGGGATTCTCCAGGAAAGAATACTGGAGTGGGTTGCCATTACCTTCTCCATGGGGATCTTTCCAACCCAGGTCTCCTGCACTGAAGGCAGATTCTTTACCTTGTGAGCTACCGGGAAGCCCATAACAAATCTAGACAGCATATTAAACAGCAAAGACATTTCTTTGCTGGCAAAGGTATGTATAGTCAAAGCTATGGTGTTTTAGGTAGTTGTGTATGGAAGTGAAAGTTGGACCATGAAGACGGCTACACGCTGAAGAATTGATACTTTCAAATTGTGGTGCTGGAGAAGACTCTTGTGAGTCACTTGGGCTGCAAGAAGATCAGACTTGTCAATCCTAAAGGAAATCAGCCCTGGATATTCATTGGAAGGAATGGTTCTGGAACTGAAGCTCCAATGCTTTGTCCACCTGATGCAAAGAGATAACCCACTGGAAAAGACCCTGATGCTGGGATAGATTGAAGGCAAAAGGAGAAAAGGGGTGACAGAGAATGACATGGTTGGATAGCATCACTGACTTAATGAACACTTGTTTGAGCAAATTCCAGGCCATAGTAAAGGACAGGGAAGTCTGGCGTGCTGCAGTCCGTGGGGTTGCAAAGAGTCAGATATGACTTAGAGACTAAACAACAACAACAAACCAGACAGTAGGTGTGAAATAAATGATCACTGGCTGGCCCCACAGCGATCCTGATCATTCCCATTCCAATGCATTCTGAAACCTTCTGATAAAAGCCGTGTGACTCCAGGCAGCCAAACAAATTCTTTCTCTTCATTTCCAATTTGTTTCCTCTTTTCTTTAAAGAAAAGCGGAGTCTTTCCTCCCACCCACCCCTGCAGGGCTGTCCATAGATGTTGAAAGTTTGCCGTGAACACCAATAGGCCAGGAAAAAGATGGGGTGTTCTGGGAAGACTTCAAAGGAGTGATTCCTAGAAAGTGCCCTGAAGGAAGAGGCTAGTGTATCCCCTGTTGAAGATGAGGTCACAGTAAGTTTTAGGCGAATGATGTTCAACAAAACAGCTTGGATAAATATAGGGGATCCATCCACTGGAATGCTAAGTAGCTTTGGATTTCTAGGAAAATCTCATATCTGTTTCTGCATCTTCTGGATAAGAACACTGGAGTGGGTTGCCATTACCTTCTCCATGGGGATCTTTCCAACCCAGGTCTCCTGCACTGAAGGCAGATTCTTTACCTTGTGAGCTACCGGGAAGCCCATAACAAATCTAGACAGCATATTAAACAGCAAAGACATTTCTTTGCTGGCAAAGGTATGTATAGTCAAAGCTATGGTGTTTTAGGTAGTTGTGTATGGAAGTGAAAGTTGGACCATGAAGACGGCTACACGCTGAAGAATTGATACTTTCAAATTGTGGTGCTGGAGAAGACTCTTGTGAGTCACTTGGGCTGCAAGAAGATCAGACTTGTCAATCCTAAAGGAAATCAGCCCTGGATATTCATTGGAAGGAATGGTTCTGGAACTGAAGCTCCAATGCTTTGTCCACCTGATGCAAAGAGATAACCCACTGGAAAAGACCCTGATGCTGGGATAGATTGAAGGCAAAAGGAGAAAAGGGGTGACAGAGAATGACATGGTTGGATAGCATCACTGACTTAATGAACACTTGTTTGAGCAAATTCCAGGCCATAGTAAAGGACAGGGAAGTCTGGCGTGCTGCAGTCCGTGGGGTTGCAAAGAGTCAGATATGACTTAGAGACTAAACAACAACAACAAACCAGACAGTAGGTGTGAAATAAATGATCACTGGCTGGCCCACAGCGATCCTGATCATTCCCATTCCAATGCATTCTGAAACCTTCTGATAAAAGCCGTGTGACTCCAGGCAGCCAAACAAATTCTTTCTCTTCATTTCCAATTTGTTTCCTCTTTTCTTTAAAGAAAAGCGGAGTCTTTCCTCCCACCCACCCCTGCAGGGCTGTCCATAGATGTTGAAAGTTTGCCGTGAACACCAATAGGCCAGGAAAAAGATGGGGTGTTCTGGGAAGACTTCAAAGGAGTGATTCCTAGAAAGTGCCCTGAAGGAAGAGGCTAGTGTATCCCCTGTTGAAGATGAGGTCACAGTAAGTTTTAGGCGAATGATGTTCAACAAAACAGCTTGGATAAATATAGGGGATCCATCCACTGGAATGCTAAGTAGCTTTGGATTTCTAGGAAAATCTCATATCTGTTTCTGCATCTTCTGGATAAGAACACAGGTGGCCAGAGGTGGAAGACGTCACTGAAGCCACCCCCAACCAGCTCTTTTCAAATAGCAGAGTCCCAGACATGCAAGGATTCTTTTCTTTGTTCACTAATGTATCAATATAGCCTAGAACAGTCAGTGTATAGGATGGGAATGTCAAACATTCGTTTAATCAAGTCCTGTGGTCTTTAAAGCTGACATGTAAGTGGAGAGTTACCAGGGGTATCCACTACTGGAAGGAAAAGTTTATGAATCTTACTTGAATCAGAGATGCTTTTGGAAATTGTCATATTTTGAGAAGGGAAATGGTGTGATCAACATAATGTCTCAGTAAGATGTTCAAGATTTCTTCCAAGTAGACCAAGAAGACCGGAGGCATTCCACTGCTTGATAAAATAAAAATCATTTTCCCCATATATGGTTATTAAATGAATTCCTTGTTTTTTACCTTTTCTTAAACCATTTTTAAAATTGAAGTGGTGCAGTGGTAAAGAACCCACCTGCTAATGCAGGTAGCGTGGATTTCCATCCCTAATCTAGGAAGATCCCCTGGAGGAGGAAATAGCAGCCCACTCCAGTCTTCTTGCCTGGAGAATCCCAGGGACAGAGGAGCCTGGAAGGTTACAGTCCATGGGGTCACAAAGAGGAGGACATGACTAAGCAAGCGAGCAATAGCAATCATTAATTGGTAGTGTTGTGTTAGTTTTAGGTGTACAGCAAAATTATTCAATTACAAATATAAATATACACACATATATGTCTGTATGTATATTTCTATGTACATATTTTTTCAGACTCTTTTCCATTATAGATTATTAAATGCTAGCAAGCATATAAGACAACATCGACAGTGGCACAGTAATAGTAGGAGACTTTAACACACCACTTGTAGGTTGTTATTGAATGAATTGATCTGAACAATTTATGTCCTGGTTGTTATGAAAGCCATAAGCTTCCTGTTATCATCTCACTTGGAAAACTCTGATATCCCCATAAAGTCCAAGATAGGACTCTAGCTATGAAATGCAACAAGCTGAGTTTCAACCTTTCCTTCAGAGATGCTGAGTTTCAAACAGGTGCACATACCAGCCTTTGCTCACTGACTGTTGTAGATCACTCAGTATCTGTGTCTGCCCTTGGGACCTAGCACATATAATTCCCTGGGGGAAATATTGTCAGTCAGTGTTAAAAACATAGAGGACAACAATGAAAGTGAAGGCAACAGTCACATCAACAAGATGGAATGAATGCTCTTTTAAAAGGATGAACATAAAATCTAGGTATTTCCTGTCCAGGAGCAAGGAGGGGAGATAGAATCTTGCAATCACCACCCCCTTCCACATACCTGTGTAGCTAGGTGAGTGAATATTTTTAAAGCCAAAGCAATGGTCAAGCAGTATTTCTATTACTTGCTTCTTTAACTTGTTTTCTGTCTCCTTCCTCCCTCAATCCCTGCTCTCATCCACGCACCAGAATCTTTTTTTTTTTTTTTTTGGCAGTATTTAAGGAAAAATAATGAAAAGAAAAAGTAGAATTTATATAACACCTTTCTTCTAAGATACTAAAATAAGTTCCCCATCTATAATTTATCCTCACAACAATCCTTTGAACAAGCCTATTATTATTTTTATAACCATTATGATTATTATTGCTATTTCTGTTTGCAATCACATCACTTGCTGCTGAGCCTTTTGGCAACTGCCTCACTTTTTGAACAGTCTCATACCCCTCAGCGTATGTATAGAAAAGGTTTCAGTTTCTACCTCCTATTTGGTGATCATTCCACATATTCCATTACAATCTTTGGACCTCTGTTTAACTTTTTTGCTTAAACATATATTAAATTCCTGTATTGAGTGAGCACTGCAGGACTGGTGAGCAGAAGGTGAAGTCAAAATAGAAAGAGTAGAATCCAACATAAATGTCTCTGGAACTAAGCGGGAAATGGAAAGTGGCTGTCAAGGCAAATTGACTTGAATCACATAAGAATATGATTGTTTTTTTTCATGAATTGACTCAGGGTGTGAAATACACTTTCTAATAGCTTCAACTTGGCACATGGCACTACCTGTCTGTTTCTAGTCTTTTTCTAGCCTCTTAGGCTCCAAATATGTATGGGCTTCAAATTGTTGAATGTTTTTCAAAGTATTTCCAGCTTACTGAATTCCTCTGGTCATGTCACATAATCCATGACTGCAGTGCATCCATGGCAATGACCCTGAGGTGACATAAGCCACTGATAAATGATCTCTGTTAACTGTCCCAACAATCTGTTCCTTCCATGGGCCACAGCCCGAGTTATTTTCAACATGGAGAGATTTCATTTAGCAGAGCAGATGGTGAGTCTTTCTTCTTCTCGTACTCACATCCATTGTCCTATCAGACTCTCATTCTTTTCTGTCATACTGTTAGATAGAGGCTTTCTCAGCCAGCTACTGCTTCCTAATAGATAGCCACAAGATCTCCATGGCTCATAACAACAAACATGTCCCTTTTAGTGTGGTAAAATATATATAACGTTGAATTTGTCATGTTTACCACCTTTCTGTTCAATGTATTTTTTTTTTCAGCAAGGGGAGTATTTTCTGATCTGAAAGTAGAAGTATTTTAAACTCCAGGTTAGCTTTTTTAAAAAAATTATTTATTTATTTTTGGCTCTTCTGGGTTTTCACTGCTGTCATGGCTCTTCTCTAGTTGCAGGGAGTGGGGGCTACTCTCGAGTTGAACTGAGCAGGCTTCTTGTTGCAGTGACTTCTCTTATTGTGGAAGTTGGGCTCTAGGGCACATGGGCTTCAGTAGTTGCAGCCCATGGACTCCATCGTTGCGGCTCAGAGGCTCCAGAGCACAGGCTTATAGTTGAGGTTCATGGGTTCAGTTGACTCGCAGCATGTGAGATCTTCCCGGATCAGGGATCAAACTCATGACTCCTGGATTAGCAGGCGAACTCTTTACCACTGAGCTACCAGGGAAGCCCTCTTGCTTACCATTTTAAGTGTGCGATCCAGAGACATTCATTACTCTCAGATTGTTGTGTCACCATCACTGTTACTTATTTCCAAAACTTTTATCACCCCAAACAGAAACTCTGGACCCATTAAGCAAGAACTGGCCATTTCACCCTCTTCTTAGTCACTTCTCACCTCAGTCTACTCTCTACCTGTACGAATCTGCTGATTCCAGATGTTTCATGTCAATGGAATTATGCAATATTCGTTCTTTTGTGAGTAGAAATAAGCATTTCTTTCTCACGTATCTGAAAACTGATTGGATTGGCTCCGGTGATCTTGGCTGGCCTGCCTGGAAGAAGAGGAAGGCTCAGTTCATGTCTGAACCACAAGTCTCTCATCCTCTTTGAACCAGGGTGTGGTATGCTTATGGTGATGGAAAGCATGAATAAGCAACCATGAACACATAAGGCCTCTGAAAGTGCAGGCTCTGACCCTGGCATTCTGCCCATCTGTACCTCTTCTGTTGGCCAAAGCCAGGCCTTGGCCATGCCCAAACTATAGGGTCAGTGAAGGAAACACCACCACCTTCTAGACATTTGACTGTGTCAAAAGTGCTATAACCTTTCTGAGCCTCATTTTCTTATCAGTAAAATGAGAATAATGATATTAACTAGCTCCTAGAGTGCTGTTCTTATTACTGAATTGCTCTACATTTGCAGCATAAAATTGCTAGCAATATTATTGTCGTTCTTAAAACATAAAGACTAGAAAAGCAACAAAATCCAGTAAGCCTTTGTTCTTTTTGCCTTTTTCACTGAGGCAAAGGATTTTAAACTAACAGAAGATGCTAGATACCTTCATGGAAACTCAAAATAGCATTCAGAATTGCAGGCTAAGGCTTCTCAGAATTTGATGAAACAGTAGCAATTGTTTTATCCATTGGTTTTCCTATTGCTTTTAGCAATAGAATTTTCTTCACTAGAACCCTAACCCATATTCTCAGTGCGTAAAGCAATAGAGGATTTCCAGTTGAAAAGACACAGGGCTTTGCAGGGCTCTCTCCACTGACACGTCTCTGTCTCAGAAGGGATGCATGGAGCACCGTTTGGAAACAACTACTTCAGTCCTAGTGCCCTCCTCTTACAGATGAAAGAAAGGAAGCCCAGTGGGGTGGTATGATTTGCCCCAAATCGTATGATTAATTGAAGCTTCTTTGAAAACTAATAGTACTCCACATTCTTAGAAGCATCATGGCTGCCAAAATGCAGTTTAGTACCTTTTGAGTTCTGTGCTTATAGACTCATATCAGAAGTTTCACAGAACAACTTAACAACTAAGGACACTGGGTTTGGAATTGCTTGATATGTTCCGGTTCTGCCAGTCATGGAGTGTTTGAACTGGGGCCTTTTAAGGGATCTCTCCTCAGTTTTTTTGTCTCCATAGTGTAGGCATGACAGCACCTTCTTTACTGGATTATTGGGAAACTTGAATTCGACAACACAGTAACAAAAGTAGTACAATGTTAGGCATATGGTAGTCATTTAGACAATATTGACTCTTAATGTAGTTACTGTATTATGATTGTTGGTGGTATGCAAATTTTTTATCAGTTTTGTATGCATTTGGGCACAGTGAATACATTTGGGGAAGTATAGAAACTGTATTGCTTGAAATCTTTAGAAAGCATATCAGTTTAGAAAAATGTAGTATTTCTTAATTTGAAGGATAAACTATAAAAATTGTTTTTCAAGTGAGTGGACTACTGTAAGATTTCTACAGTGTAATTTCATGTCATTGAACACTATGTCTAGCTCTCTGCACCTTCCAACAATCAGATACAGCTGACCAAACTGTCCCCCTACCTTAGAATAAGATGGGAATCATGCTAAAAGTTTGGACGAGGATCATCTTGGTGTATTGCTTGGGGAGCTATCTCTAGATAAGCTTCTAGAAGAGCACTGTCCAACACGTTATTCTGCAGTGATGGAATATGGTAGCCTCCAATTACTTATGGCTATTGAGTGCTTAAAATGTTGCTAGTACAACAGAAGAATTGGATTTTAATTTTATTCTTGTGTATTTAGCGAATTTAAGTTTAAAAAGCCACAGGTTTAATGGGTTCTTTGGATGTTCTAAGCCAGCTACAATGCTCTCGGACATTTTGATATTTAACTCTTCAAATAGCACATCCTTGATTATGTAGACAGACATACAGAGAATGGAAAGAGTGCTTTCATACTGGAAACACATCAAAGCAGCCAGAAATGATTAAGAGGATGTAGATTAAGCCTCTCCTTTCCCAAGTCATCATGCATGGTGAGTTGTTACCAACTACTCACAAGGACTTTGGGACTCCCAATTCATTTGTTGGAGTTTGTATTTAGTTTGGGCCCATTGCATTTTGCATTCTAGTTCCTTCTTGTATCCCTCACTCAACTGACAAAGCTTTAACTATTTCTTAAATAACTTTTACACATTCTTCTCCAGACCCACCTTTGTGGGACGTAAAGTGATCAGTTATTCAACATGATGTCTTTCAGTCATATTGGTCCTTTCTCTGAAGAGCGTATATATAGAGAATTCCCTGGTGATCCAGTGGTTGGGGCTGTAGAGTTTCACTGCCGAGGGCCCGGGTTCAATCCCTGGCCAGGGAACTAGATCCCACAAGTCACTGTGTAGATAGCAGTTTGTATTGATGGACTGTGGCTTGTTCCAATAGCCAGCAGAATAGAAGGTGCTTGGTCACAAACTTAGAAAAGTAAAAGAATAAGGTAAAGGAGAACTACTAGAACTAATACAATTTAAGACATACAAATATCACGAGATCTGGAAGGAATGATGTCGCCTCTTAAAATAAGGTCTTGGCCTGAACACAAGTACACCTTATGACCTGGTAGTTCCACTCCTAGGAATATACTGAGCCATAATGCATGCATGTATTCACCAAAAGACATACACGAGACTGTTAATGGCAATACTATCCTTTTTCAGACTCCAATTGAAGATCATACAAATATCTGTCAATGGTAAAAATGGATAAGAAAATTGCTGTATGTTCACACAGTGGCACAGAATGACTTGAATCTATCTCTAACACAACTCAGAGTGAAAGTGTGATTATATTAATGTAAGTTCCCACTGGGAATCTCAGCACATTTGACATTTCGGGTGGAAGTTTCTTTGTTGTTGAGGGCTGTCCTGTGCATTGTAGGATATTTAGCAGCATCCCTTGTCTCTACCCACTAGATGCCAGCAGTAGCCACCTTCACTGAGACAACCATAAATGCCTCCAAACACTGTCAAATGTCTTCCTACCCCACCATATCCCAAATGCCTTTCCTCTGCTAGATACTCAATAAATACTTTTTGAAGGAATGAATGAGACGAGATCCATTTAGTATTTTATAGGTGTGTAACATAATTTTTTTTACTTTTTTAATTTATTGGGGTATAGTTGGTTTAAAATGCTGCATTAGTTTCAAGTGTACAGTGAAGTTATTGCTATATGTCTTTTAAAGAGTTTTGTTGTGTACAGCTATACATAATCCCAAATCAGTCATAGGTATATCCCTGGCCCCTCCCACCTGAGGCCCCCCCTGTGTAAAATAATGTTATCTCAAGAGATCCTGCTACCCTTTATCAATGTTATATGTAAGTACCAGCTTTATTAGTTAAAGATAAGTACTTCAAAGGCCAAAGACAATATTCATTCAGGAAAAAAAATGAATTAAATGCACAAAAAAATTAGGTTAACCCAAAACAAGTATCATTATACACATAAAACTCTCTTAGTGTCAGTTTACAAAATCAGAGTGCCTAACCTGACATTTTCCTGCAAAGGTTTAAAAAGTACAATTTAAAAAATGGGCTTGAAATGAGACAGTTTCATTAAAACGTTAATTTTGATAATCATTGCATCATTTATGTGGATTGTAGCCTAAGAGCCTAATATTCTTTACAAAGAAAAGTACAACCTAAGCCTGAATACAATCTGTAAAATATGAATTGGACTTTTTAAAGATTTCTGGCCTCTCTCTAGATTTATGTTCAAGTTACTGATTGTATGTAAGCTATTAATTCTAAACTTAAAATTATAATGTGCTTTAGGGCTTCCCTGGTGGTTCAGTGGGTAAGAACACCACCTTGCAGTGCAACAGGTGCCAGTTCAATCCCTGGCCTGGGAAGATCCCGCGTGCCACAGAGTGGCTGGACCGATGTGTCCAACTACCGAGCAGGAGTTCTGGAGCGCATGCACCCAGAGCTGGTGCTCAGCGACAACAGAGGCCACTGCGATGGGAGGCCCACCCAGGCCAAAGAACAAAGATGGATGAAACTAGATTAATGAAAGACCAATAGAAGTAGCCAAAAGAAAAAAAAAATTGAGAAAAGAGAAAAAAAATTATAATGTATTTTAATCCTTTCTCTACAAAGTTCAAATATATACACCACAAGGCACCACCAATTGTGCCCTTAAAATTCATTTTAGTAGTGAAGCATTTTTAGCCCAAGACTCCGAGTGGATCTTTTCTGCTCCCCTTCATTTATAGTTCTTTTCCCTTCTACCCCAGTCTCCAAAAACCCATAGTTAACTGTGACAATTGTGCTAGCCCCAGGTCCAGCAATTAGAGCATCCTTTTCCATGCTTCCACATATGTTGTATGACAGACTGTTTTTTACAAATGTGGGTATCTAGTATCCTCTAGAGTCATTAAATTGGACACATCCTTCCTTGATTAGGGAACCGTGTTCAGTTTCAAATCCCTTTGACTCCTTTCCTTTGGTTGTTTTTTCCAAAAACATAGCTTGCAGACTGTTTATGGACAGATGATGTTTCAGTTTTGTTACCACCCAACAAATGCAATGGCTTAAGAAAACAGTTTCTTACATCATGATTCTGTGGGATGATTGGGCTCATTCCCAGGGTTCTCAAAGCTGTCACTTATATGGCTTCAGCTGAATGACAGCTGGAGCTTGGAGCAGTATAAAGGCTTATTTGGAGTCGATATCCAAAGTGGCTTTTTCGCGCCTGTGTTTTCACCTGGACATAGACCGCAGACACCACTGCGTCTGACCAGGCCAGTCTCCCTCTCCCCACACTGCTTCTCCACAGGGCTAGCTTCCTCACAATGTGGTGATGGCAGGGTTTCTGGATTTCCATGACAGCTGGCTTCTCGCACAGTGAATGTTCCAACATACGCATGTAGACACAGCAAGGCTTCTAGGATTCTTCTAACCAAGGCCTGGAGGTCACGCAGTGTCACTTCCACAACATTCTGTTTGTCAAAAGTAAGTCACAGAACTCATCCATATTCTGGGAGAGAAGATGACCCAAAGTTACATGAGTCCCTAAAGGTATGGTTTGTTGAGGACCATCTTTTGAGTCTCCATACCACAGTTGGGAAAGGATAAACAATACGAGTATACAGTTGTTCAGCATGAACCCTTTAACACAGTACTTAAGAGGAATCTTTCCTTATATTCTCTTCACTTTCCCTTTGGCTACCAAACTTGTTCTCACTTCCTATCTGTTGTTGCTTAGTCGCTAAGTCATGTCTGGCTCTTTTGTGACCCTATGGACTATAACCCGCCGGTCTCCTCTGTCCATGGAATTCTTCAGGCAAGAATACTGGTGTGGGCTCCCATTCCCTTCTCCAGGAGATCTTCCCTATCCAGGGATCAAACCAGAGTCTTCTGCATTGGCCTGTGGATTCTTTACCACTGAGCCACAAGGGAAGCCCTCAGATCTGTTAGTATTTGCTTAGTATATTCAGATGCTCTGATATTGGGTGCATATATTGGGTTGACCAAAAAGTTTGTTTGGGTGTTTCCATTACATCTAATGGAAAAGTCCAAGATAAGTTTTTCGCCAATCCAGTATGTTTGTGATTATTATATCTTCTGAGTGAATTTACCCCCTTTATCATTATACTTATCTTTGTTAATCATTTTAGCCTTAAAGTCTATTTTGTCTTATGAGTATAGTTACCCTGCTCTGTTTTGGTTTCTGTTTACATGGAATATCATTTTCCATTCCTTTACTTTGAGCCTATGTGTGTTCTTTTGCAAGCAGCATATGGTTGTGTCAGCAGTATCACCCGTCATTCAAGGGGAAAATGGTAGTGGGAGAGATTGTAGAATCATAGAAGGCAAGCCAGCGCTTCTGGATAAGTGAATTCTATGATTCATCTCCTCTGTCTTTGTTCCCTGATAACTATGATTGCTTCATTATGCCCATTTTCTTTCTCTGCATCCCTTGAACCTTAGTGAAAAATGGCAAATCATCCTTTTCCTCCTCTTTGCAATTATTGAAGTAACAAGCAACAGTGGAGGGGCTTCCCCTGGTGGTCCAGTGGGTAAGGACACCGCCTTGCAGTGCAAGGGGCGCCAATTCGATCCCTGGCTTGGGAAGATCCCACGTGCCGCGGAGCTGCTGGACAGATGTGTCCAATGACCGAGCTGGAGCTCTGGCGCGCGTGCGCCCAGAGCCGGCGCTCTGCGACAAGAGGCCACCGCGATGGGAGGCCCACAGGAGCCAAAGAACAACGACGGATGAAAATAGAGAAATGAAAGACCAATAGAAGTGGCTTGCCTACCCTCCTCCCCCCCCCCCCCCCCCCCCCAAAGATTAAAAAAAAAAATTAAAAAAAAAAAAAACAAGCAACAATGGGAAGATTATTGATGTTTCGTGAAGTCCATGACAGATCACACTTCGCCATAATGTGTTGACCTTGTTTGCATGCTTGTTTGTTAGCTGTTTCCATCCTCTCCAGCTAATGGAGCAGCTGACTTTATATTATGGCCACTCATGAGAAATCTCTGTTTTAATATCGCCAGCTTCAGGTAGGAAGAGAAAATACTGAATTAACCAGAAAATTCATTCAAGTTTTTTCATAGGATAATACAGCATAACCTGAACAAACTTTATGGCCAACACTTTTATGGCAATTTTCCGCTGAGAAAAGTGTCATTGGAGAAATGCTGTTTTTCTGTTCCTTTTCCCATATACAGTGGCTATCCACCAGCAGAGAGTTTTAGGGCTGAGATACAATAGCGAGCTAAAAAGGATATTTTTACATCTTCTTTGAAGAACTCTGAAGGTTAATAAGAAGAAAGACTCTTATGTGTGCATGTATTTAGAGTTCAAATACCCTTTTAAAAGAAAGGCTTTACTACCTTTCCTGCCAAATAAAAATACGACATATTCAGTTTTTTGAATTATATTAGGGTGTGATGTCACATTTCATAAAATCTTTCATATATCGCCCTAAATTACCTCTTTATTTTGCCTTTTAAAAGCTGAACGTTTATGCCTTCATGAATTGATTTCAACTGGTGAAGTTGAAAATCATATTGTTAACTTGTTTGGATCTTTTTTTAAAAAACAAGACTCCTTAATTTTGACGTGGAATATAGTCATTATATTTTAGTTTTTTGTTTTGGAGCTTCCCTGGTAGTTCAGGCATTAAAGAATCCATCTGTAATGCAGAAGACCTGGGTTCAATCCCTTGGGTTGAGAAGATACCCTGGAGAAGGGAACAGCTCCCCACTCCAAGGAATTCATTGGGTTTTTTTTAACTTTTATTTTATTTTACTTTTAACTTTTACAGAGTTTTGTTGTTTACAGATATGTATGTTCCCAGATAAATCATATGTATATCCCCTCCTCCAGGGGATTTTTTTTTTTTATCCTGTTTTCCCAAATCTCTGAGGAAATCTCATTTCTTTTCACATGCAAATTCATGTTGATCTCTTGGTTAGCTAAGGGAATCTTTTTATTCAGTTTATGAGGGATATATACAATAGTGAATGCCAATGTTATACTGATGATATACTGCAATATTAAGATCATGTTAATATCAAATGGGAAAGATCAAAGAAAGGTGTCATGCTCTTGTGCTCTAAGAGAAAGTGAACATCAACTTTAACTTCGTTGTTGCAAGTGAATTTAATATCGAAAAAGAATCTTGTCTTTGCATAGGATAATACAGCATAACCTGAACAAACTTTATGGCCAACACTTTTATGGCAATTTTCCGCTGAGAAAAGTGTCATTGGAGAAATGCTGTTTTTCTGTTCCTTTTCCCATATACAGTGGCTATCCACCAGCAGAGAGTTTTAGGGCTGAGATACAATAGCGAGCTAAAAAGGATATTTTTACATCTTCTTTGAAGAACTCTGAAGGTTAATAAGAAGAAAGACTCTTATGTGTGCATGTATTTAGAGTTCAAATACCCTTTTAAAAGAAAGGCTTTACTACCTTTCCTGCCAAATAAAAATACGACATATTCAGTTTTTTGAATTATATTAGGGTGTGATGTCACATTTCATAAAATCTTTCATATATCGCCCTAAATTACCTCTTTATTTTGCCTTTTAAAAGCTGAACGTTTATGCCTTCATGAATTGATTTCAACTGGTGAAGTTGAAAATCATATTGTTAACTTGTTTGGATCTTTTTTTAAAAAACAAGACTCCTTAATTTTGACGTGGAATATAGTCATTATATTTTAGTTTTTTGTTTTGGAGCTTCCCTGGTAGTTCAGGCATTAAAGAATCCATCTGTAATGCAGAAGACCTGGGTTCAATCCCTTGGGTTGAGAAGATACCCTGGAGAAGGGAACAGCTCCCCACTCCAAGGAATTCATTGGGTTTTTTTTAACTTTTATTTTATTTTACTTTTAACTTTTACAGAGTTTTGTTGTTTACAGATATGTATGTTCCCAGATAAATCATATGTATATCCCCTCCTCCAGGGGATTTTTTTTTTTTATCCTGTTTTCCCAAATCTCTGAGGAAATCTCATTTCTTTTCACATGCAAATTCATGTTGATCTCTTGGTTAGCTAAGGGAATCTTTTTATTCAGTTTATGAGGGATATATACAATAGTGAATGCCAATGTTATACTGATGATATACTGCAATATTAAGATCATGTTAATATCAAATGGGAAAGATCAAAGAAAGGTGTCATGCTCTTGTGCTCTAAGAGAAAGTGAACATCAACTTTAACTTCGTTGTTGCAAGGGATTTTAATACCGAAAACCTCATTAGAATCTTGTCTTTGCTTGCTATAACAGAATGCCATCCAAGAAATTTTTTTTTAATTTTTAATTGGGAGATAATTGCTTTATATCCAGGGAAATTTTTAAATGGGTGTGATGCCATAGAATGACCTGCAGCCACTGATGTTGGGTGTCCCAAATATGTTTCAAGGGATTTTACATCAAAAAATATAAGAAACAACTTTTGATAAAAGAATGAAGAGAGTGGAATAAAAGCAAATTTGGTAGGAGTGGTTTAGGGTAGGTTAGACTATATTTTCCTCTGCAGGTCAGCACTGTGATACATGGGTTAAAATGATGTTTCTCACAAATTCAGTCAAGAAATATTGGTAGTATAATTTGAAATTAATCTTTAAAAGTAGAAAATTCACTTGACATTCCATATGGAAGTATACTTCTCTAAATGTGCTCCTAACTGGACTTTTTTCAAGTCCGTAGATATTTTTAGCTTTCATAAAAAGAAGTTATCTGATTACTTGAATGAGCCATTTTTCATTCCAACTTCTTATTTGTCTGTTGAGGCTATTTTTAAATGGCTTAGATCTTCTTTATTTCCTCCTAGACTGTTAAGGTTAGGAATTCTAAGGAATCCAAAACATGGAGTTCTTGTCTGGTAGAGTATAATTAAGTAATTATAGGTAAGCAAAAACAAATTTAAAATACACCCTCAGTTCTAATGGTAAACAACATATTGGAATATTTTATTTCAATTCAGATAGCATCATTTACTCATTAAGTGGTAAAATTAAAATCAATATAGATTTTTTTCAGATGAGTTATAAGGATTTACTGTAGATGCACAGAATGTAAATGCTGTAAATAAAACAGATATATTTTGGAAACTATTTCCCATTTTCAAATTAGCAATGTATACTGAGTAGTTCTTTCTGCCATGCTTGACAGAAAAGTAGTCTGAATAGGGTGAAGTCATAACATGGACACTACTTTTGAGATGCTTATAGATTGATTGGTTATGAATCTTTCATTGTTGGTGAGGCAGACAGAATCTAAGATGACCCCGGGAATGATCCCTGCCTCCCGATGTTCCTAACTTTGTGTATTTACCTGTCTTTTAATATGGGTGGGGCCTGTGACTTGCTTCTCTCCAAAAGAATATGGCAAAGCTGATGGAATGTCACTTCTGTGATCATGTTACCTAAGATTATGCCTTTCATCTTGCCAAAGAATTCTCTCTCCTTTTCTTCTGCTGATTTGATGAAGCAAGTTGCCATGGTGAAGAGGCCTATGTAGCAAGGACCTAAGGGTGACCTCTAGCCAACTGCCATTTTGAAAATGGGGCACAAACCAAGGAATTCAAGGAAACTCCAGAATCTGGAAAAGGTTCCAAAATGAATGCAGCCCTATTAACACCTTGATTTTAGCCTAGTGAGACTCAGTTCAAACTTTTGACCTCTAGACTTGTAAGATAACAAATTTGTGCTGTTTTAAGCCACTGATTTATTATAGCAGCGATAGGAAGTTAATGCAGTCTGTGCTTTTTTGTTAGCATCTAAGATGAATAGTCTTTCCCAGGGGGTTTGTCTGCTCCTCCCAGACTATACTGGAGCTGTGAATATTTTCTTCTTTTTCTGGAAATAAACAAATTACAAATACAGTGCCGGTGAGCATTGCTCAAGTGAAAATGAGCATCTTTGCCACAGTCTTGTGGGCCCATTCATTCTCCCCAACCCTGCCACATTAGACCCCTCATTCTTGTACTTACTGTCTTACTTTCTTCTTCAGCACTCACTGGGTTCATTAAGGACTGTTTGGACTCAAAGAATCTGATATGTTCAAGTCCGTTTTAAGTAAAGCGAAACTGGGGATAAGTGTAGCAGTTAGGTCTCAGAGGATAGAATCGTAAAGCAGCTGTTCTGTTCCCTCATTGCCTGTTCAGAACCGCTCTCTAGGAGCAGGTCTTCATTCAGATCTCAGGCAGTTGCATCAGAAATCTCAGTTTGAACACTTGTAATCACAACAACTATTTCCCATTTTCAAATTAGCAATGTATACTGAGTAGTTCTTTCTGCCATGCTTGACAGAAAAGTAGTCTGAATAGGGTGAAGTCATAACATGGACACTACTTTTGAGATGCTTATAGATTGATTGGTTATGAATCTTTCATTGTTGGTGAGGCAGACAGAATCTAAGATGACCCCGGGAATGATCCCTGCCTCCGATGTTCCTAACTTTGTGTATTTACCTGTCTTTTAATATGGGTGGGGCCTGTGACTTGCTTCTCTCCAAAAGAATATGGCAAAGCTGATGGAATGTCACTTCTGTGATCATGTTACCTAAGATTATGCCTTTCATCTTGCCAAAGAATTCTCTCCCTTTTCTTCTGCTGATTTGATGAAGCAAGTTGCCATGGTGAAGAGGCCTATGTAGCAAGGACCTAAGGGTGACCTCTAGCCAACTGCCATTTTGAAAATGGGGCACAAACCAAGGAATTCAAGGAAACTCCAGAATCTGGAAAAGGTTCCAAAATGAATGCAGCCCTATTAACACCTTGATTTTAGCCTAGTGAGACTCAGTTCAAACTTTTGACCTCTAGACTTGTAAGATAACAAATTTGTGCTGTTTTAAGCCACTGATTTATTATAGCAGCGATAGGAAGTTAATGCAGTCTGTGCTTTTTTGTTAGCATCTAAGATGAATAGTCTTTCCCAGGGGGTTTGTCTGCTCCTCCCAGACTATACTGGAGCTGTGAATATTTTCTTCTTTTTCTGGAAATAAACAAATTACAAATACAGTGCCGGTGAGCATTGCTCAAGTGAAAATGAGCATCTTTGCCACAGTCTTGTGGGCCCATTCATTCTCCCCAACCCTGCCACATTAGACCCCTCATTCTTGTACTTACTGTCTTACTTTCTTCTTCAGCACTCACTGGGTTCATTAAGGACTGTTTGGACTCAAAGAATCTGATATGTTCAAGTCCGTTTTAAGTAAAGCGAAACTGGGGATAAGTGTAGCAGTTAGGTCTCAGAGGATAGAATCGTAAAGCAGCTGTTCTGTTCCCTCATTGCCTGTTCAGAACCGCTCTCTAGGAGCAGGTCTTCATTCAGATCTCAGGCAGGTCCACAAACATATTAAGCAGGTTCAGAAAATCTCTCCAGTCCTTTGAACACTTGTAATCACAACAACTTGTATTCTTTCATTAAAATGTTCAGTTGTCATGTGATAGTCAAAAATGACAATGCCCTCCAATTTTTCCCATGTCTTTTTTTCCAACCTGGGAAGCCTGCACTGTGTTAAGGGGCATTCCTCAAGATTCTTCTCTAGCTTTGGCCCCTACCACTTGAAATGAGGCCAGGACAGTGAGGTAAAGAACAGGAACGTTTTCACTTGGCTGGCACTAAAGTAATCCAGCATTGGTTTCCTCTTTCCATGGAAGATCATGACAGTTGACTTGTGGGTGCCTGTGTAGATTTCTGGAAGATTTCTCTGTTGGATTGTTCCAAATGCAGGTCCCTTGAATCAGACAGTATCCAGAGGCAGGCTATGTCCAGCACTCCTTCGCTTCTACATCTTTCCAATAAGGCCCTCTTGCCGCTGGAAGAAGCTCAGTTGAGCAATGCCTTTATTAAATCAGCCTAGGGTACTATTTCTACTACATCTTCCGGGTAGCATCACAGGAGTTGCACAGTTAGAGCCTGTATCAGTGGAAGGCTAATGCTTTTGTAAATATAGCCTCTGCTCTTTGGCCATGTGCTCATTCCATTGTCCTCTCCCTGTTACCTTTTCTTCAGTCATGACTAATACCCAAGATGAATAAGGGCCCCAAACTCTGGGTTTTATTTTTTTATCCACTTCTATTGGTTTTTCATGTATTTATTTTCATCCATATTTATTCTTTGACCCATGTGGGCCTCCCATCGCGGTGGCCTCTCTTGTCACAGAGCACCGGCTCTGGGCGCATGCGCTCCAGGGCTCTGGCTCCGTAGTTGGGCACATCAGTCCAGCCGCTTCATGGCACGTGGGATCTTCCCAGGCCAGGGATCGAATCAGTGCCCCTTGCACTGCAAGGTGGTGTCCTTACCCACTGGACCACCAGGGAAGCCCCCAAACTCTGGTTTTTAATCCCTTCTTTGAATGTGTATATCACCCTGTTTTGGCCTATAGGGGTGACTGCCATCAGGCCTCAGCTTGACCTGTTTCAATCAGCATAGCATTCTCTCTAACATATGAACACATGTGGCTTCCATCCTTTTTTTCTTCTTGTCTCAAGTTGATAATTACGTACTTTGGTATTCTTTCATTAAAATGTTCAGTTGTCATGTGATAGTCAAAAATGACAATGCCCTCCAATTTTTCCCATGTCTTTTTTTCCAACCTGGGAAGCCTGCACTGTGTTAAGGGGCATTCCTCAAGATTCTTCTCTAGCTTTGGCCCCTACCACTTGAAATGAGGCCAGGACAGTGAGGTAAAGAACAGGAACGTTTTCACTTGGCTGGCACTAAAGTAATCCAGCATTGGTTTCCTCTTTCCATGGAAGATCATGACAGTTGACTTGTGGGTGCCTGTGTAGATTTCTGGAAGATTTCTCTGTTGGATTGTTCCAAATGCAGGTCCCTTGAATCAGACAGTATCCAGAGGCAGGCTATGTCCAGCACTCCTTCGCTTCTACATCTTTCCAATAAGGCCCTCTTGCCGCTGGAAGAAGCTCAGTTGAGCAATGCCTTTATTAAATCAGCCTAGGGTACTATTTCTACTACATCTTCCGGGTAGCATCACAGGAGTTGCACAGTTAGAGCCTGTATCAGTGGAAGGCTAATGCTTTTGTAAATATAGCCTCTGCTCTTTGGCCATGTGCTCATTCCATTGTCCTCTCCCTGTTACCTTTTCTTCAGTCATGACTAATACCCAAGATGAATAAGGGCCCCAAACTCTGGGTTTTATTTTTTTATCCACTTCTATTGGTTTTTCATGTATTTATTTTCATCCATATTTATTCTTTGACCCATGTGGGCCTCCCATCGCGGTGGCCTCTCTTGTCACAGAGCACCGGCTCTGGGCGCATGCGCTCCAGGGCTCTGGCTCCGTAGTTGGGCACATCAGTCCAGCCGCTTCATGGCACGTGGGATCTTCCCAGGCCAGGGATCGAATCAGTGCCCCTTGCACTGCAAGGTGGTGTCCTTACCCACTGGACCACCAGGGAAGCCCCCAAACTCTGGTTTTTAATCCCTTCTTTGAATGTGTATATCACCCTGTTTTGGCCTATAGGGGTGACTGCCATCAGGCCTCAGCTTGACCTGTTTCAATCAGCATAGCATTCTCTCTAACATATGAACACATGTGGCTTCCATCCTTTTTTTCTTCTTGTCTCAAGTTGATAATTACGTACTTATAGATGAGTAAAAAGAAGAAAGCTCATTCCAAGAACTGTTGATAGACATGCTGAGATTTTTGATTTCAGTCATTTTATTGCTGTAAAATGGCGAACAACCAGCCCTCAGAAACTGTGGTAACTAGGCCTGCTCAGAGGACCCCTGGCATCTGCAACCTTTACTCTCTTTTGGTCATGATTGTGATGCAGCTCTCAGCTCTCTCTCTTTCTTTTAGTTCTGATTTTGGGGTCAGGATATCCAATGGCCTCATTCCAACCCTGGGATCCAATCAGCTGTGCCCCACAAGTATGTTCTGAGCCCATTGAATGCTGCTGAGGGCTCTGGGGGTAGCCTTGGGTAGAGCAGACCAGGCAGGGTGAATAGGCCCATGCCACGGCTGCCACACTCTGATTCTTCCTGTCACATCATTCCATGATGCATCGTCCACACATTCACATGCCGACCCTCCTAGAGATGGACACCCACCTTGCCTCAAGTGCTTCACATCCATGTGTTTTCTGACTGGAAACATCCTCATCCACATTTCCTCAAAGACTCGTGGCAAGATTTCTTTGTGATATGAACCAGAGTGGAATGGCTCAGCCTTAGTGCTCCTGAGGCTGAACATTGCCTAGGGGTGCCAGATTGCTCCTCAGAGCTGCTACACGGGGCTCCATGGCCACCAGCAGAGCGTACTTATTCATCTCATTCACAGAATTCTCATTTAATTACACTGTTGCTCTGTTATTCTATCTAATGGGAGCACTGCCACTCCAGTTATTGGGGGTTTCTGTCAGCCCTTTGCAGTTACTAATGGTGGGGGTCAGACAAGCCCCTCCCCACCATCAGCGTCATACTGAATGTTCTGATTCATCCTAAACATTCTTGAATGCTAATCTTTTCCCCTCCCCCATTAATGTCTTTTATTCCGCACCCCTGTTCTCTCCGTCAGGGTCCCGCTGCCACTGCTGCCATGGCAAGGCACCTGGTCCTCTGCAGGCTACGGACCTGGGGAATACTTTCTTGCATTGTCAGGGTCTAATCAGCATAGCATTCTCTCTAACATATGAACACATGTGGCTTCCATCCTTTTTTTCTTCTTGTCTCAAGTTGATAATTACGTACTTATAGATGAGTAAAAAGAAGAAAGCTCATTCCAAGAACTGTTGATAGACATGCTGAGATTTTTGATTTCAGTCATTTTATTGCTGTAAAATGGCGAACAACCAGCCCTCAGAAACTGTGGTAACTAGGCCTGCTCAGAGGACCCCTGGCATCTGCAACCTTTACTCTCTTTTGGTCATGATTGTGATGCAGCTCTCAGCTCTCTCTCTTTCTTTTAGTTCTGATTTTGGGGTCAGGATATCCAATGGCCTCATTCCAACCCTGGGATCCAATCAGCTGTGCCCCACAAGTATGTTCTGAGCCCATTGAATGCTGCTGAGGGCTCTGGGGGTAGCCTTGGGTAGAGCAGACCAGGCAGGGTGAATAGGCCCATGCCACGGCTGCCACACTCTGATTCTTCCTGTCACATCATTCCATGATGCATCGTCCACACATTCACATGCCGACCCTCCTAGAGATGGACACCCACCTTGCCTCAAGTGCTTCACATCCATGTGTTTTCTGACTGGAAACATCCTCATCCACATTTCCTCAAAGACTCGTGGCAAGATTTCTTTGTGATATGAACCAGAGTGGAATGGCTCAGCCTTAGTGCTCCTGAGGCTGAACATTGCCTAGGGGTGCCAGATTGCTCCTCAGAGCTGCTACACGGGGCTCCATGGCCACCAGCAGAGCGTACTTATTCATCTCATTCACAGAATTCTCATTTAATTACACTGTTGCTCTGTTATTCTATCTAATGGGAGCACTGCCACTCCAGTTATTGGGGGTTTCTGTCAGCCCTTTGCAGTTACTAATGGTGGGGGTCAGACAAGCCCCTCCCCACCATCAGCGTCATACTGAATGTTCTGATTCATCCTAAACATTCTTGAATGCTAATCTTTTCCCCTCCCCCATTAATGTCTTTTATTCCGCACCCCTGTTCTCTCCGTCAGGGTCCCGCTGCCACTGCTGCCATGGCAAGGCACCTGGTCCTCTGCAGGCTACGGACTTATAGTCTGGGGCTGAAGAGTACTTAATGCTAGAAATGCAATTTGTCAGGGGCTTCTCCAAAGGAACAGTACTGCAATAGATCCCCTTCTCTTTAGTCACTTGGGCAGGAAGTCACAAAAGCAGGTAATTAATTACCTCCTAAACTAGAGAAAAAGTTGGCTCCTCCTCAATAAAATGGCAACTGAGCTTTTCCCCACTCAGGATAAAAAAAGAAGAAAGGAAGGAAGAAAAACTAGTACAACCTATAATAAGACTTTTCCTCAAGGGGTCGAGTTATTTGAAAGGTTTAGGTTACTTGGGGAAAATTAAATAAACCATTACATTGTATTGCATTGTTCTGCTCTTGGCTATACTGTGCTCCCCGTGGTGAACAATATTTCCCAATGAGCGCCTGTCTGAAATGTTTATCGCCCCAGGATCCTAGTCTTTGTTACTGGAGCCTTAGAAAGCCACACTGTATGGGGAAGTCACATTTGCTGGGATCCTCCTTTTACATAAGAAACCTACAGTTGCGTTTTTCTTTCCTGATGCTGACCATAGGAAGATAATGATGTTCAATGAATTGATAACGTTTTTTGAAATGTATCCCCTTCCAGAAAACTAAACAGACATTTTAAGCAGCTAAAGGAAAATCAGAAGGGGAGGATCCATTTTGAGAGACTGAGTTGATGCTTTTAAAATCCGACCTTCCCTCAGCAAGTTTTATTTTAGGGCCCTGCTGTTCAGCGTTACAGATAATATCACCCAATATAAACCGAACAGGAAGTTTTCCACCAGGTGAACATTTGATTCTGGTTTTCTCTGTGGTCTGAAAGCTCACTTCTGAGCCTTTTGAATCTCTGCCCTGGGAGTCCAGGAGCATTCGCCAACATCACACATTTTGTTTCAAGAGAACACTGTCGCCGGTAGAGTCCAAGCTCTGTACATGTCATAAATACTTTTTTTTCTCTCTCTCTCTTACAGAAGCTGCAAAGAATCAATACTTCTTACGGTCGTTCAGCCTTACCCTGTAAGTGTCCTTCCTGTGAGTAAAAGTTCCTGTGTGTGCTCTCAGATTTCTCGTCTCCTCCTTCCACTTCACTGCAGTGAATAACAGCAGAGAGAGAAATGGCATGCATGCATAGTACCAGTTCCAAAATCTTGATTATATAGATTTTGTACTCTATGATAGCAGACCTTTCTTTGGAGAGAAAAAAAAGTGATGCATTTACTCAATATCTTGGAAATCAGCTTTTCAGTCTCATGTGCCTGTCACATCTGGACATGACATGAAACTCAACAATTTCCTTGTGATTATGTTTCCCACTTGAGAATCACAAATCAAAAGGGAATATCTAATTGTAAGGAATTGAAGCATGATTATTTTCTTCCCCCTCCCTTCTAAATAATATGGTAGGACTCAAATATACTGCTTGCTGATATATGATCCCAGGAAGCAGGTGATCAAGGCTCTGGGAATAATCCCAGTGAGAAATGATTGTGGACTGAAGTATAGTTGTGATGGGAAAAGGTGGATGAATTTGAAAATATCTTGGACTTATACTTGACAGGCCTTAGAAAGTGCTTAGGTCCAGTATGAAATTTAAAAGAGTATAATAATAAAGATATAATTTAAAATGACTATTTACAATAGCTAGGACATGAAAGCAACCTAGATGTCCATTGATAGATGAGTGGATAAAGAAGGAGTGGTATATGTGCACGGTGGAATATTACTCAGCCATTAAAAAGAATTCATTTGAGTCAGTGCTAATGAGATGGCTGAATCTAGAGCCTATTACACAGAGTGAAGTAAGTCAGAAAGAGAAAAACAAGTACTGTGTATAAACACATGTAGATGGAATCTAGAAAGATGGTACTGATGAACCTTTTTGCAGGGCAGCAGTGGAGACTCAGACAGAAAGAACAAGCTTATGGACATGGAGTAGGGGAGAAGGAGAGGGTGGGGTGAATGGAGAGAGTAGCAATGGAAACAGATCCACTACCATATGTAAGATAGATAGCCAGTGGGAATTTTGCTGTATGACGCAGGGAGCTCAGACCAGGGCTCTGTGACAACCTAGGGGGGTAGGATGGTGTGAGAGGTGCGAGGGAGTCTCGTGAGGAAGGGGACCTATGTATACCTATGGCTGATTCTGCTTCATTGACTATGCTAAAACCTTTGACTGTGTGGATCACGACAAAGTGGAATATTCTTAATGAGATGAGAATACCAGGCCACATTACCTGCCTCCTGAGAAACCAGTATGCAGGATAAAAAAAACAACAGTTAGAACTGGACATGGAACAATGAACTGATTCAAGATTGGGAAAGGAGTAGGCTGTATATTGTCACTCTGGTTATTTAACTTTTATGCAGAGTGCATCATATGAAATGCCAGGCTGAATGAAGCACAAAAGTAACTCTAGCCAGTGGAAGAAATCGTTACTTTATTGATTTTAGTTCAGTAACCTTCTGACTTGAAGAGCTTATGTTTTCGTTGTCAAAAAAAGTCATTTTTTAAAAAGGGATGTCCTTTGTATGAAACAGCCGCAAATCCAGATCAAGAAAAACGTAATTTTTGTGGATTCTGGGACTTTTATCCCAAGTTTGTTGACTTCCATATGCATATAAAATAACATTTACCTTGCCTATCTAGTTTCCTTCCTGGTTTTCATAAATTACCAGGGTTGTCATTAGGGCATGGGACATTGGGTTGGCCAAAACGTTCATTCGAGGTTTTTCATAAGCTGTTATAGAAAACTCAAGCAAGCTTTTTGACTAACCCAACAAATTCAGGAATGAGGATTCAAGAGGCTGGCATGCAATAGCTATGAACAGAAGAAACAAGCACCCCCAGCTTGACCAGTCCTGACTTCTTATGGGCTAACATTACACAGAGTGAAGTAAGTCAGAAAGAGAAAAACAAGTACTGTGTATAAACACATGTAGATGGAATCTAGAAAGATGGTACTGATGAACCTTTTTGCAGGGCAGCAGTGGAGACTCAGACAGAAAGAACAAGCTTATGGACATGGAGTAGGGGAGAAGGAGAGGGTGGGGTGAATGGAGAGAGTAGCAATGGAAACAGATCCACTACCATATGTAAGATAGATAGCCAGTGGGAATTTTGCTGTATGACGCAGGGAGCTCAGACCAGGGCTCTGTGACAACCTAGGGGGGTAGGATGGTGTGAGAGGTGCGAGGGAGTCTCGTGAGGAAGGGGACCTATGTATACCTATGGCTGATTCTGCTTCATTGACTATGCTAAAACCTTTGACTGTGTGGATCACGACAAAGTGGAATATTCTTAATGAGATGAGAATACCAGGCCACATTACCTGCCTCCTGAGAAACCAGTATGCAGGATAAAAAAAACAACAGTTAGAACTGGACATGGAACAATGAACTGATTCAAGATTGGGAAAGGAGTAGGCTGTATATTGTCACTCTGGTTATTTAACTTTTATGCAGAGTGCATCATATGAAATGCCAGGCTGAATGAAGCACAAAAGTAACTCTAGCCAGTGGAAGAAATCGTTACTTTATTGATTTTAGTTCAGTAACCTTCTGACTTGAAGAGCTTATGTTTTCGTTGTCAAAAAAAGTCATTTTTAAAAGGTATGTCCTTTGTATGAAACAGCCGCAAATCCAGATCAAGAAAAACGTAATTTTTGTGGATTCTGGGACTTTTATCCCAAGTTTGTTGACTTCCATATGCATATAAAATAACATTTACCTTGCCTATCTAGTTTCCTTCCTGGTTTTCATAAATTACCAGGGTTGTCATTAGGGCATGGGACATTGGGTTGGCCAAAACGTTCATTCGAGGTTTTTCATAAGCTGTTATAGAAAACTCAAGCAAGCTTTTTGACTAACCCAACAAATTCAGGAATGAGGATTCAAGAGGCTGGCATGCAATAGCTATGAACAGAAGAAACAAGCACCCCCAGCTTGACCAGTCCTGCTCTATGGGGCCACCTTTAAGGGCAAATGACTGTTTGTACTTTCATGGGAACATCACTGCCTCCTACAATTATGCAGCCAGTGAGATGCATGAAAAACTACATTCTGTTAAATATACTTTTTATTGAGGCAAGGGATTATGTAGACCATTTTAGAAAAATAAAATAAAATGTTACATTGAAAAATTGAGATCCAGAGAGGAATAAACCTGGCACATGTTACGCATGTGAAATATATCATTACCAAACAATGACTGGAAAGTGGGGTGTTCCCACATTCAAATATCTCGTCTAATTAGCAGTGTTATGTTCAGGGTAGCTTTATTACAGCCGCTTCATTTGAGCTAAATGCATTGTGCCAGGGTAAATATCCCCTGCTTAAAATCATTACCGAAGAATAATGTTTTCCCTTTAGCTAAAAAAATGGTGTATCAAAAGCAAATGAACTCACTACTGTGTGATTTGTTCGTTCATTATGACTAAGCTTTGGCCTGTAATTATGATACCAAAGAGTCCCGCTGTCACACAACTTTGGCTTTGCAGTAGAACTTTGAAAAGTCACGTTGAGCATGTTCAAAGCTATTCTGGTTTTTTGTTTGTTTGTTTTTTGCAGGGCAGAATTCTTTCATTTCATTTTGTTTTTAAAGGGCAGCCATTATAACAAAAAAACACATAACATAAATCTATCATTTTTGAGTGTACATTTCTGTTGGCATTGAGTACATCTACAATCTTAAACCCTGGAATTCCAGAATATTTTTATCACCCTGAAAGGAAGCCCCATACCCATTAAACAGTCGCTCCTCATTCTCCCCACTCTCTCCATCTCTGGCAACCAGTAATCTGCTTTCTATCTCTTTGGATTTTCCTATTCTGGACATTGCGTGTAAGTGAAATCAAATCATACAACATGTGCCATTTTGTGTCTGGTTTATTTCACTTACCACAATGTTTTCAAGGTTCATCCATGTTGTAGCATGTTTCAGAACTTCATTCTTCTTGTAGTTGAATAGTATTCCCTTGTATGGATGTTGTCATTTAGTTGCTAAGTCTTTGCAACCCCATGGACTGTCACCCACCAGGCTCCTCTGTCCATGGGATTTCCAAGGCAAGAATACTCAAGTGGTTTTCCATTTCCTCCTCCAGGACGTCTTCCTGACCCAAGGATGGAACTCATGTCTCCTGCATTGGCAGGCTGATTCTTTACCACTGAGCCACCAGGGAAGCCTGTTGTATGGCTAGATCACAGTTAACATATCCATTCCGACATATCATTTTTAAATTGATCTCAAGGGTACTTATATTTGAAAAGATGAGAATCCCTTTTGTTTTTTTCATCTTACTTAAAATTCCAAGTATGGGATACCCTAACTGGCTTTTGTGCTTTGAGATGAATACAACCCTCCATTGATTCTAGAGTTAATTCCGAGAAGTCTTCACACAACAGCCCCAGTCTCTTAAAACTTTGCATAGTATGAAGAATGTTAGAATGAATCATGTGCCAATATCCAGTATTTGCGATTATATGATTCAGGCTAATTATTTATCTCTATAGTAGGTTCCATCTAGAATGCAGTTCTTTTTCTACAGAAACAGGTGGTGCCTGAAACATGGTAGAACATGGAACATGTGAGTTCCCTTCCTCTTGGGCTTCATTCAAACTGTGCCAAGAGGCTAATTCTCAAATGAAGTCCGTTTACCAAGATCACATCCCCTAAGCGAGTTTTCTCATTGTCCTTTCCATTTCTGAGGGAGAAAAGCTGACTCGCTCAGCCCCTCTTTCCAAAGAACGGCAATACAAAGAGCCTATAAAGTGAGGCAGAACAGGAAGTTCACTTCCTATTTTTTAGTATTATTTCTTAGGTTTTTATTTTATTGAGGTATAGTCAAGTTACAAAATTGTATTAAGTACTGCTGTAAAGCAAAGTGATTTAGTTGACTTTCCTTTCTAAGTCAAGGCCTCATCTCTCTCCCTTGCCCAGTAAGATCATAAGATCACAGGTTACCCCCAAGAGGCTGAAACTCAAGTTTTGAGCTCATAAAGCATGACAGTTGCGTGTGTGTGTGTGTGTGTGTACCCTTTCCTGCTCACATGCCCATATGCCCTCAGTGTGAGTAACAATGAGATTATCCGCTGTTTCAGAACTGTCAGTGGCTCTCCTCCACTGTGTTAAAATAGGTAATGATCAACTTGTTATAAATGGAACATGAGATTTGACTCCCCCCTCACCTTCTATTGATACGTTGCACTCAAAGCTGTGGATTCCAACCAGGATTTACGTACTTCCACAGATGTCATTTTAGAAGATCCTTGGACATGTGCTCTGTAAGAACACGGAGCATGCTATTTACAGTTCTGGTCTGGTGGCTAAATCAAAGTTACCACTTGATGAGCATGACAGGGCTTTGATTGCATCTATCCTTTGCATTTAGTCCTTGAATTGGGCATGTACCAAACCCTTTTGAGCAAAAATGTTAAATATCTGGGAGGATAAAGACAGAAAACAACTCTGACTAGGTTGGCCTTATGTTGCCAATAATCAGATCACATATTTTCCTTTTTTTTTTTTTTCCCTTCCAGTCTCCCAAATCAGCATTTATTAGTGCTGCAAAAAAGGCAAGGTTAAAGTCCAATCCAGTCAAAGTACGATTCTCCGAGGAGGTCATCATCAACGGCCAAGTATCGGTGAGTTGACAGTCACCTACTAAGAGCCAGTTGCCCCACTGGAATGATCAATTCACAATTGGTTGTTCAGTTTCATGGGATGTCGAGTCTCAGGATTGTAAAGAGCTTGAAAGATCACTGAGTTGTGCCTGCTGTGTTCCTTTTTTTTTAAATGAGATTTATTTCTTTTACTTTATTATTTGGTTTTATGGCTGTGAGGGTCTTTGTTGCTGCACATGGGCTTTTTCTAGTTGTGGTACATGGGAACTACTCTGTAGCTGAGGTGCTCGGGCTTCTCCTTGGAAAGGCTTCTCTTATTGGGAAACATGGACTGTAAGCAAGCAGGCTTGAGTATTTGCAGCATGTAGGCTTGGTAGTTGTGGCTCCTGGGCTTAGTTGCTCTTCAGCAAGCAGAGTCTTCCCGGACCAAGGATTGAATGGATGTTCTCTGTGTTGCAAAGCAGATTCTTTTTTTAAAAAAAATTGTGCAAGGCAGAATCTTAAGCAGTGGACCACTAGGGAAGCCCCTGTATTGCTCACACTTACAGACCCAGAATACATAGTAGTGCATTATTTTCTTGAATGCTTCCAGAGCTAGGAACCTCACTTCTTTACAAAGGAGTTCGTTTGATTTGAGATCACTGCCCTTGCCTCATGTTGAGTAGAATATGCCTCTTTGAAACTTTCACATATTTCTCCCCTTTTTGCCAACTAAGCATTGTTCATATGACAGCCGTTTCTATATTTTGAGAAGGTTTCCCTTTGTTTTTTTTTTTTTTATCCCAAATAAAATGTCTCTATTCTTTCAAATACTCAAAATGGAAAGTTAAAATGATGAAAAAGTCTCCTGTATTCAACCAGAACAGAAGAAATACTGGTCAGATCTCCATCAATAAGCCTTGATAGGAATCATGATTACTCAGGCACATAATTGATCTTCAAAATGAATAATGCAGACATCAATAGGATGCTTATTTTCAGTTTTCTTCCCCAAAAATACAGCCTAGTGTTTTTAGTTTTCAGAAAGCTGGCATCCAGGGCGCTCATATTTTTTGGACCTTTGAGCTGCTAGCTTTTGTTGTCAAGATTTTTAAAGTAAACTCACAGGGATAAAATGGCATTTGTGATATACTTGCTTTGGGCTGCAGACTCTTCTCTGAGGGTGGTCCTAGGTGGGAATTTTAAGACACATGCCTTCATATCCTGGGCAAGGCACTCATGGTACAAATGCCTTCTTGCCAAAACTTTCTGCCCTACATCTGCCCCACTTGGAATCTAGTGACTTAGCTGGCCGATTTGTCAAACTATTTTGATGCTTGTGGGAGTGACCTGAGGCTGTCACTTGGCCGCCTCGTGCAACTTTTAGCTGTGGCCTTGTCCTCCCAATGACCTCCCACCCCAACCCCTCTGCCCCCTTTCATGTCACAGTCTGATTTTTGCTCACCTCAATGAATGCCTGTCGGGCTTCCCCTGGTGGTCCAGTGGATAAGGACACCACCTTGCAGTGCAAGGGGCGCCGGTTCGATCCCTGGCCTGGGAAGATCCCACGTGCCGCGGAGCGGCTGGACTGATGTGTCCAATCGCAGAGCCGGAGCTCTGGAGCGCATGCGCCCAGAGCTGGTGCTCTGCGACTACAGACGCCACCGCGATGGGAGGCCCACAGGAGCCAAAGAACAAAGATGGATGAAAATAGAGAAATGAAAGACCAATAGAAGTGGCCCACCCCCCCCTCCCTCCCCAACCTCATGTTGAGTAGAATATGCTCTTTGAAACTTTCACATATTTCTCCCCTTTTTGCCAACTAAGCATTGTTCATATGACAGCCGTTTCTATATTTTGAGAAGGTTTCCCTTTGTTTTTTTTTTTATCCAAAATAAAATGTCTCTATTCTTTCAAATACTCAAAATGGAAAGTTAAAATGATGAAAAAGTCTCCTGTATTCAACCAGAACAGAAGAAATACTGGTCAGATCTCCATCAATAAGCCTTGATAGGAATCATGATTACTCAGGCACATAATTGATCTTCAAAATGAATAATGCAGACATCAATAGGATGCTTATTTTCAGTTTTCTTCCCCAAAAATACAGCCTAGTGTTTTTAGTTTTCAGAAAGCTGGCATCCAGGGCGCTCATATTTTTTGGACCTTTGAGCTGCTAGCTTTTGTTGTCAAGATTTTTAAAGTAAACTCACAGGGATAAAATGGCATTTGTGATATACTTGCTTTGGGCTGCAGACTCTTCTCTGAGGGTGGTCCTAGGTGGGAATTTTAAGACACATGCCTTCATATCCTGGGCAAGGCACTCATGGTACAAATGCCTTCTTGCCAAAACTTTCTGCCCTACATCTGCCCCACTTGGAATCTAGTGACTTAGCTGGCCGATTTGTCAAACTATTTTGATGCTTGTGGGAGTGACCTGAGGCTGTCACTTGGCCGCCTCGTGCAACTTTTAGCTGTGGCCTTGTCCTCCCAATGACCTCCCACCCCAACCCCTCTGCCCCCTTTCATGTCACAGTCTGATTTTTGCTCACCTCAATGAATGCCTGTCGGGCTTCCCCTGGTGGTCCAGTGGATAAGGACACCACCTTGCAGTGCAAGGGGCGCCGGTTCGATCCCTGGCCTGGGAAGATCCCACGTGCCGCGGAGCGGCTGGACTGATGTGTCCAATCGCAGAGCCGGAGCTCTGGAGCGCATGCGCCCAGAGCTGGTGCTCTGCGACTACAGACGCCACCGCGATGGGAGGCCCACAGGAGCCAAAGAACAAAGATGGATGAAAATAGAGAAATGAAAGACCAATAGAAGTGGCCCACCCGCTCCCCTCCCTCCCCAACCCGACCCCCGCCCAAAAAAATAAATAAATAAATCTTTTCAATGAATGCCTGTCACTCTGGATGCAGGAATTACCATAATTAGCGTCTCAGAACAAGACTCTCCCACTTTAGGGGCTTCCCTCATTGTCTCAGTGGTTAAGAATCCACCTTGCAATGCAGGGGACATGGGTTCGATCCTTGCTACGGGAAGATCCCACATGCTACGTGACAACAAAGCTCGTGTGCCCCAGCTGGTACACCCTTGAGCCTATGCTCCACAACAAGACAAGCCACCCTAAAGAGAAGCCAGCATGCTGCAACTAGAGAAAACCCATGCACCGCTGTGAAGACCCAGCGCAACCAAAAGTGAATGAATAAAATCTTAATACAAGAAAAAAAAAAAACGACCGTCCCAGTTTTAGGCTTTCCACAGAAGATCATGGAAAAGTTCCATGGTCATTTCTCCAGTTTCTGAGCATGAGATTGGGCAATCAGTTTATGTACTTTTAGAGAGAGTATGATTCTAGCAAATGCCATGACAGATTCACTTTGTCCCTGGGTAGAACAGGGCTCACTCAAGGCAGCTAGTGTGTGGGGACAGCTCTGGGAGTTGATCGTCTCCTTCATCCTCTGAGGACTAATCACAGGCCTGAGCATGGCGGGGACATCGAGTCCCGTCTGCCCCTTAGCCTTTGTGACTGGCTTTCTTTCCAGTCTCCTCTTGCTCTTCCGAGCCATTGTGTGGCCTTCCTTTTAGACATGGAGCCTCACTCACTTAGTGAATCGATCAGCAGGAAAGTCATGTGTGAATCCCACAAGAGTAGAAAGGAGGAGAGGGGAGTCAGAGAAAGAAACAGAAAGTGAAAGGCCAAAGGCTCTTTCAGACATACTCAGGAACCGAATTCTCCTGGAGCAGCTGAAGGACATTAGCATATCTGTCACCATCTGGCCTCCGTTTCCTCCTGTAACGCAATGCTTTCACAATTGCGCAATGCTTTCACAATTGCTCGCTTCCCCTCCATTCCTAAAACCTCTTGACCAACCAAGTGTTTGTGGAACTCACCCACCTTGCCTTCTTGTTCCGTATTTCATCTCCTTATTTCCAGTTAAAGGGAACATTCAAAGGAAGCTATTCATTTTGTTCACTTTTGGTTGTGTTTCAGGCATTTCTTTTGATTTATTTTTCAGTTATCTGTCTGTTACAGTGTTTTATTCTTTCAACCCACTAACCTGTTCTTCATATCCCCTTGGAGTTTAAGGGAATACCTCTAAGTGGATTAAAAATCATTTCACAAAATTACTTGAAACTTGAAGCTTGTTAGTGCTTGTAATTTGCTATCATGACTCCTGCCAACAGCATCACATGAAACATCCTCATTGCTGGTTCTGCTTCTGCTCAAGATATGCTGCTCTGCTGAAGTCTGGCCTTGTGGTCCTAAACATTGTGCTTTAATTACAAAGGAATGGTTTCAGTTATTGTGCTTTCCAGTGGGAGGCCTTGATTTAAATTCATTTAAAATAAAGTCTCATCTGATTGATCTTCTGATGTTGAATCAAGTGAGTTGTTTGTGGCTAGAAGAGAAGAATGTTGCTATGAACCACTGAACTCAGATATCACCAGAGGGATAATTTGGTTGGCCCTAAAGAGTTTGTGTGTGTGTGTTTTTTTTTATGTTGTGATTAGAATAAATTGCTGCTTGTACAAGGGACAGGATCCTAGTTCAGCTGACATACAACTCTCTTTTTTGTTTGTTTGTTACATAGGAAACTGTTAAGGATAATTCACTTCTTTTTATGCCAAACGTCCTGAAAGTCTATCTGGAAAATGGGCAGACCAAATCATTTCGCTTTGATTGCAGCACCTGCATAAAGGTAAGAGGACTTGCTGAACTCTGTATCTGGATGCTGCCAGATACAGCGTGAAAGTTCCACTGTCTTGTGTGGTTATACCTTCATTGAGAACTGTCTGTTTCTATCTTAGATTTCTTTTTTGCTTTTGCTTTTTCCAAATATAGTAGTCTGTGAGTGCTTAAACACAAACCAAAACAAAACATGTAAACTAATGTTCTTCTCTGTGTGTCTTGTAAGCCAATATAATATGATATCTGTCATGAAATACTAGGGCTAGTCATTTTACTGCAACTGAAAATTAATTAAAATAGTCTGACTGTCACCAAGAAACCTTGGCACCTGCCCAAAGCCAGCATGTTTTCTCAGCCATGTCAGCCACAGAGAAGATTAAGACGTTAGCTGTTAATTGAATGTCCGCTACTTTGGTGTCCAGCAAACAACGAGGGATAGAAGAACGTAAAGATAACATTTACTTTGAATTGCTGTAACCAATTTCATGGAAATGATACATAAAAAGGCAGAAATGAGGCTTTCTTTTAAGAAAAGGGATGAAAAAGAAGAGTCACAAAGTGATCCTATTATTTCAGAGGCACAGGTGAGCTCTCCCTAATGGGGATTATAATAAAGCATATGGACTTTTCCCCCTCATGTTTCCTTCCAGGGGGTGGGGGGAGTATATATGCTCTATTAGACAAAAGTGTGTTCAAAAATTGATTGCTCCCTAATGTTCCATCAGCCTAAAATAGGCTTTCTTCAAATGACACAATAAAAAAGATTTTATTGAGGTAAAAATAAAAGGTATACCTAGTGATGATCTGTACAATAATGTATCAAGAGAATATCGACTTTGTATTAAAATTTTCTATCAATAGTCAGCCTCTAATCCTTGGGGAGTTTTTTTTTAATTAATTGACATAGACCTTACGAGTGGGATCCTTTCTCCCAAGGCCGACTTGCTGTGCGTTCTTATTGCCATGCTACCACAAGCAGCTTGTTCTGAATTGTTTTAAACAGGTAGTGATTTAGCAGGTAATAGAGCAGGCGATATTAGATTGATGATGGAGCATTTAAGTCATCCTTAAATCATTCCAGATGAAATATTAACTTCCTTTGTATAAGACTGCTAATTTTAAGTGGTGATGACTGAAAAAGTTCTTTTCCTTTTTTCCTACTCAAAATCAGTTTATGCAGAAATGTTAGTCCAATGACTGAACAAGTAAGTTAGGGCTTGGCAAACTTTGCCTGGAAAGGACTGGAGAGTGCATATTTTCAGCTTGTGTGTCAGATGCTTTCTGCTGTACCCACTTGACTCAGTTGTTGTATCATGAAAGCAGCCAGAGACAGGTAGGTTCAGGAGGTCCTTCAGATCACCCTTGGCTTTAATAAGTCACTCAAAGGACTTACAGAACGCAATCAATTGGTATACTTACAGTTGATTACAGCAAAAGCCTACAGATTCGAATCAACAAGGGGAGAATGTGCTCAGGGCAGCAGAGAGCAGACAGAGAGCTCCCAGGCATCCTTCCCCTATGGAGTCATACCAACGATGCTTATTTCTCCTGGCACTGACTTAGGACAATACTCACAGAGTACTGCCAAACAGGGAAGCTCACCCGAGCCCTGATGTTCAGCACTTTTATTGGGGATGGGCCACTTAGACACAGTTGCCCACCTGTGTGGGTGACCTTAGTCCCCTGCCCTTCCAGAGATGAGATTATGGCATGTGAGCCAAATCCTCCACGTTAAACCCCATTGTTAGCATAGACTATCCATTATAGCCTAAGACCCTCCTGTGAACCAAAACATCCCTATCAAGCAGAATCTGCCAGAGGCTTAGAGGTTACCTCCCAAGAGCCAGGGCCAAATCGGCAAGCCTTCCCTTAGGCAAGACTAATCCTTTACTATCCAATAGTAATTTGTAAATGAATGGACATGGCCAGATTTGAAATGAAAGACCCAGCTCTAGTTTGAAGATCTCTGACCTAACCCAATGGAGAAGGAAATGGCAACTCACTCCAGTATTCTTGCCTGGAAAATGCCATGGACAGAGGAGCCTGGCCGGCTGCAGTCTATGGGGTCACACACCACTGAAGTGACTAAATAGCAGCAGCAACAGACCTAAGCCAAAAGATGTACATTATTTTAATTCCCTCTGATATTATGTCTTGTTCTATAATACCAACTGGTCAGAAAAGCTCTTCGCCATTGGACACCTTGAAATTGAGGTGGATGAGCCATAGAATTCTCTTGACAAGAATTCTCCAGGGTAGCCTTTCCCTTTCCCCAAGGGATCTTCCCAACCCAGAGATTGAACCCAGGTGTCCTGCATTGCAGGTGGATTCTTTACCATCTGAGCCATTAGGGAACTCCAAGAAAACTGAAGTGGGTAATGACTCCCTTCTCCAGGGGATCTTCCTGACCCAGGAATTGCACTGGGGTCTCCTGTACTGTGGGCAGATTCTTTACCAGCTGAGCTACCAGAGAAGCCCATTGGGTCCCTTACCTATCTGAAAGTACGAGTGAACACTTGAATGCCTTTCTTAATGAAATAAATCTAAATTTAAAAGAGAGCCCTATTATTGTGAATTCCCTCTGGCCTATTTATTATAGGAACCCACCTCAGACTAAGTTTGATTTCCCTGAGGATGAGAGGATGAGAGTGAGGAGTTGGAGAACAATACAAAGAGTTCACACCAAATTAAAGTTATCTTAGCTTGTGCCTAAAAGCCTTATTATCACAATAGATGCAGCTAGGTAGGTGTAAAATAGAAACAGTATAGGTATGAAAGGGATATGACACTGTTCAGTAAAAATTGCCAAAATTTTTACTTACAGGTTCACAAATGCTATTGCTATCACGTGTCCTCCCGGGTGATTCGGGAGAATGTTTTATAAAGAACGTGTTACCACCCAGGAGCTGGTTTTGTTTGTTCTAGGCACTGAGTAAAAATTAGAAAAGAGAGTCTTTTTATGAAATTCAATATAGTCATGTCATTTCTATTGAATGATTGTTTTTCCTGGTGAGTAGGTATGGTATCTTTGTTGTAAAGGGGCCAGAAGACGTTGAAAAAGCTCCACAGAGAAAAATCAAAATCTCAGAAAGATCAGTTATTTTATGGCAGGGTTTCTCCCTTGACACTTGATGCGTTCCTCATTTTGGGTCCTGTCCTGTGCCTGCTTTGCTCACAGCATCCCCAGCCTCACTGGGACAACCAAAAATGTCTCCAGAAATTGCCAAATGTGCCTGTGTGGCACAACTTCTCTGGGTTGAAAACCACCCCTCTATGGGATTTTTAGTATCTGAGTATGAATTATCTTTGAAGAGATATGATTTACTAGTTTTCAAGTACATGAAAAAAAATGATGGTTTCAGAGATTTGTTTGCACTGAAGGATACTTGTGTGCATAACACCTTTCTAATCAAAGATATTTAATCCTATAAAGATTGCTGACAGTTTGTTATTTCCCCAGAGATTTCAAATAGAAGCTAATATATGTGTATTGTTATTGTTGATGAAAATAATCAATAAACAATCTGTGATCAGAATAGACAACAGTTTTATTTGAGCCAAATTGAGGACTATAGACTGGACGCCAGCTTCCCAGATTACTGTGAGAAACTGTTTCAACAAAGCATGGTTTTCAGCACAGTTTTGTATCTCATCAGAAAAAAGAGAAAGATACAGCTTTAAACAAGTCAGGAATACATTTCTTCATGATTTCAAAACAAACCTAGGCCAGCACGTACACTCACAAGTCAGTCTGGCCTTGGCTCCCAGGAAGGGAGTCTTATCATTAAAGGAAGACCACCATTGGTGTCCCAGGAAAGAATGCTTTACATCTTTTTTTTTTTTTTGCATCTTTAACATGGACATTTTTGACTGCTTGGCAGTGTGCCTTTTTCTTTAATTATTTCTTTAATATTTTCTTTAAAAGCAGATGTACAATGTTTGATAGGCCACAAACAGACTGTTCCAGTTAGCAAAATTCAGGTTGATTCATGGATAAGCCAAAATTACTTCCCCCAACCTCATTATGTGAATATTTCTTGAATCAGTCCAGTACCCTAACTGTGTTCCAGGAAGTGCTGTAACCAGTGCTTTCTATGCATGGACTCATGTGGTCCTAGTATCTATTCTGAGGCAGGTATCTTTGGACACGAAGGTACCTCGAAGTTAAGTAACGTGCCCTACACTGCCAGCTGATGCAAAATAGAGCCAGGGTAGAAACGAAACTGTTTTATAGCCCACTTCCTCACCACCACCACGTGTGCTTACAGAGGAGGCTGGCAAGCTCTTTCGTTTTCTGGAAAGAGCCAGATAATTAGCAAATATTTGGAACTTCCTGGGCCACACAGTCTGCCATCAAGAGCCAAGCATATAGGGATTTTTAGTATCTGAGTATGAATTATCTTTGAAGAGATATGATTTACTAGTTTTCAAGTACATGAAAAAAAATGATGGTTTCAGAGATTTGTTTGCACTGAAGGATACTTGTGTGCATAACACCTTTCTAATCAAAGATATTTAATCCTATAAAGATTGCTGACAGTTTGTTATTTCCCCAGAGATTTCAAATAGAAGCTAATATATGTGTATTGTTATTGTTGATGAAAATAATCAATAAACAATCTGTGATCAGAATAGACAACAGTTTTATTTGAGCCAAATTGAGGACTATAGACTGGACGCCAGCTTCCCAGATTACTGTGAGAAACTGTTTCAACAAAGCATGGTTTTCAGCACAGTTTTGTATCTCATCAGAAAAAAGAGAAAGATACAGCTTTAAACAAGTCAGGAATACATTTCTTCATGATTTCAAAACAAACCTAGGCCAGCACGTACACTCACAAGTCAGTCTGGCCTTGGCTCCCAGGAAGGGAGTCTTATCATTAAAGGAAGACCACCATTGGTGTCCCAGGAAAGAATGCTTTACATCTTTTTTTTTTTTTTTGCATCTTTAACATGGACATTTTTGACTGCTTGGCAGTGTGCCTTTTTCTTTAATTATTTCTTTAATATTTTCTTTAAAAGCAGATGTACAATGTTTGATAGGCCACAAACAGACTGTTCCAGTTAGCAAAATTCAGGTTGATTCATGGATAAGCCAAAATTACTTCCCCCAACCTCATTATGTGAATATTTCTTGAATCAGTCCAGTACCCTAACTGTGTTCCAGGAAGTGCTGTAACCAGTGCTTTCTATGCATGGACTCATGTGGTCCTAGTATCTATTCTGAGGCAGGTATCTTTGGACACGAAGGTACCTCGAAGTTAAGTAACGTGCCCTACACTGCCAGCTGATGCAAAATAGAGCCAGGGTAGAAACGAAACTGTTTTATAGCCCACTTCCTCACCACCACCACGTGTGCTTACAGAGGAGGCTGGCAAGCTCTTTCGTTTTTCTGGAAAGAGCCAGATAATTAGCAAATATTTGGAACTTCCTGGGCCACACAGTCTCCATCGCCGCCAAGTTCAAGTCTACCCATGCAGAGTGTGAAAGCAAGCAATCCATAAACAGATGAGTGAGACTGGCTTCCAGTAAAACTTCTTTTCCAAAAACAGGTGGTGGGCTGCATTTGACCTGCAGGCCAAGCCCTGGGGTAGACCACTTCCAAGGGTGGTTCATTTGCCTCTCCACTTAGAATGACGGGTCCTGAGCCAACTTTACTGCTCTATCTGTGGCCAGGCTCTCTTAAGACCTTAGGCAATGGGTAAGATTCTCCTCTAGCCATGTGCCTGACTGCCTCTCCATGTCTGAACCCCATAAAGATTTGGAGTGGTGGGGGATGCCAGAAAAAGGGTAAGAAGAGAAGGAAGGCCTCATTTCTGTACCTTTGGGGGTCTTTGGAGCATCAAGCTTAAGAATCAATCAAAGGTATAAAACAGAAAAATCTGCGTATTTGTACAACAGTTTTTAGGCATGGTAAATTCCTTGGCTATCTTGACTACTAACTCCAGAGGGTACCTGGATTGTTGTGTAATTGAAGGAATTGATTTATAATCTTGTGTTAGTTTCAGGAGTGCAATAAAGTTATTCAGGTATATCTATAGATATATCTTCCAATGTATGTTCTTTTTCAGATTATTTTTTCTTATAGGTTAGTACAAAATACTGAGCAGAATTCCCTGTGCTATACACCAGGTCCTTGTTGGTTGTCTATGTTATATATAGTAGGGTATATATGGGGCTTCCCTGGTGGCTCAGCAGTAGAGAATCCACCTGCACTGTAGGAGACACAGGAGACTCGGGATTGATCCCTGGGTTGAGAAGATGCCCTGGAGGAGGACATGGCAACCCCCTCCAGTCTTCTTGCCTGGGAGATCCCATGGACAGAGGAGCCTGGTGGGCTACAGTCCAGGGGGTCACAAAGAGTCAGACAGAACTGAAGCAACTGAGTATGCATGGAGGGTGTATATGTTAATTCCAATCTTTTATTATATCCCTTCCCAAACATGTGCTTACAGAGGAGGCTGGCAGCTTTTCCTGGAAAGAGCCAGATAATTAGCAAATATTTGCAACTTCCTGGGCCACACAGTCTCCATCGCCGCCAAGTTCAAGTCTACCCATGCAGAGTGTGAAAGCAAGCAATCCATAAACAGATGAGTGAGACTGGCTTCCAGTAAAACTTCTTTTCCAAAAACAGGTGGTGGGCTGCATTTGACCTGCAGGCCAAGCCCTGGGGTAGACCATTTCCCAAGGGTGGTTCATTTGCCTCTCCACTTAGAATGACGGGTCCTGAGCCAACTTTACTGCTCTATCTGTGGCCAGGCTCTCTTAAGACCTTAGGCAATGGGTAAGATTCTCCTCTAGCCATGTGCCTGACTGCCTCTCCATGTCTGAACCCCATAAAGATTTGGAGTGGTGGGGGATGCCAGAAAAAGGGTAAGAAGAGAAGGAAGGCCTCATTTCTGTACCTTTGGGGGTCTTTGGAGCATCAAGCTTAAGAATCAATCAAAGGTATAAAACAGAAAAATCTGCGTATTTGTACAACAGTTTTTAGGCATGGTAAATTCCTTGGCTATCTTGACTACTAACTCCAGAGGGTACCTGGATTGTTGTGTAATTGAAGGAATTGATTTATAATCTTGTGTTAGTTTCAGGAGTGCAATAAAGTTATTCAGGTATATCTATAGATATATCTTCCAATGTATGTTCTTTTTCAGATTATTTTTTCTTATAGGTTAGTACAAAATACTGAGCAGAATTCCCTGTGCTATACACCAGGTCCTTGTTGGTTGTCTATGTTATATATAGTAGGGTATATATGGGGCTTCCCTGGTGGCTCAGCAGTAGAGAATCCACCTGCACTGTAGGAGACACAGGAGACTCGGGATTGATCCCTGGGTTGAGAAGATGCCCTGGAGGAGGACATGGCAACCCCCTCCAGTCTTCTTGCCTGGGAGATCCCATGGACAGAGGAGCCTGGTGGGCTACAGTCCAGGGGGTCACAAAGAGTCAGACAGAACTGAAGCAACTGAGTATGCATGGAGGGTGTATATGTTAATTCCAATCTTTTATTATATCCCTTCCCACTCTCTCCTTTGACAACTGTAAGTTTGTTTTCTTTGTCTGTGGGTCTGTTCCTGTTGTGCATATAAGGTCATTTATATGTGGAGTCTAAAGGGGCTACCTTGATTTTGATCACGTATTTTCACTGTTTCCTTTGTAAGGATGTCATCTTAACCCTTCAAGAGAAGCTCTCCATCAGAGGCATCGAACACTTCTCCCTGATGCTGGAGCAGAGGACAGAAGGGGCTGGAACGAAGCTGCTTTTGCTTCATGAACAGGAGACCCTAACTCAGGTGCGTGAATGCTGTCCCCAGCCCTTGCTGCTCAGCAGAGCAGAGGACATTCAACCCAGAGCTCCCTCATCCTTGAATCTTTTTGGTGTCTTCCCCACAGTCCTGGGCAGCCCCACTAAAGGAAGCGCTGGCATTCATAATGGATTTTACACCTCAAGGTGATGCTTCCCTTTTCGTCCATTTTTCATAGACTGTCAGTTGATCTCACAAACAGAATTGTCAAAGGCTCAGCAGTGACTCACTGGGGCCTGTGGCTCTGCAGATTTCTATATTATGGTATGGTAATGCCTGATTCACCTGTGTCGATAATTGTTCTCTAGAAAAGAAATGTTTTCTTTTCTGTGAGAAGGAAATAGAAATGCTTAAAAAGAAATGCTTTCTGAGATTATTTAAAGGAAGCCAAAATCGTATTTCATTCTTTTAAGTTCCAGTTGCCTACCTCAGTCTTTTTTGGAAGCCTGAAGTCCCTGACTCAGTCTTGCCCACTGTAAATTTGTGATGTCCAGCTCCTGGTCACCAAGATGCTAGCCCCATCTGGCCTCTGGAGAGACTGGCAGGCTGCTTGGCTGCTGAATTCAGTGCAGCGCCCTGACTGGCCCTGTGACTCCACACAAGCGGGGATGTGTAGGAGAGTTCAATGAAGAGGGGACTTTATGGAGGGGGCTGTGGGGGACCCCAGGAGGAGAGACAAGCAGTTGAGTCACCCCCGGATGGATGAAGTAACAGAAAGTGTCGTCACGCTTAGTTGCTTTTTGATTGTCACATAATTACAAGCCCCACATGGGGACCCAGAAATGGTCCCAGTTCTCTTGATGTAGTACAACTCCATGCGATCAATTTCTTACAAAGCCATCGTTTGTGCTCATTTATATTCCTCTCTCTAAACTTGACCTATTGGTTTTATCGGGTTTTAATCTACCTGTCAATATTGTAAATCACATCTATTTATTATATTAACCTGTGCCAAAACACACTTGGAACCAGATGACTGCTTTATTCTTTGTTATAGGGGAACCACCTCTGATAGACAGAATCCCACATGTGGAAAGTCAGTGTTGGGCTCTGAGTTCCTCCAGAAGCCAAACTTCAAACAAGGATTTGGATTCCAGTGGTTTATTTGGGAGGTGATATTGAGCAATAGCGGGAAAGGAATGGGAGGTAAATGGGAAAATGCAGGCCCACTGGGGACACTGGGAACCAGTAAAGAACTCACCTCCAAGGAATCTTCCCCGAGGGGTAAGGGGGCTATGGTTTTGTCTGCTAACATCCTGTCTGTAATTGGCAGTGGGATTCTCCCAAGGACAGATGCTGCCTGGCTATGCTGTTTGCCTGGGCTGGCACATGGTCACAGGTGTTGGTAGTAACAGCCTTGGAGCATTAAATGTCAAAGGCATGTGGGCAAACAACCAGTTACTATGAGTCTAATAAAACCTCCTTTGGCCTGTGTGGGCCTCCTATTTCAGTGGCCTCTCTCATTGCAGAGCACTGGCTCTGGGCGCATGCGCTCCAGAGCGCTGGCTTGTAATTGGACACACCAGTCCAGCTGCTCCGCAACACGTGGAATCTTCCCAGGCCAGGGATTGAACCAGTGCCCCTTGCACTGCAAGGCGGTGTCCTTACCCACTGGACCACCAGGGAAGCCCCTCCCAGAGCTTTTTGATGTTTCTATTTCTACTTTCCCCCTGAACTTCTATCTATATCCTAGACTTTAAGGGAAAGCTTCATGCTGATTTAGCTGGACTGAGAGTCTTTCAAAATCTCCCCTGATGTTAGGTAATAACTTCTCATTCTAGGTTGATTTCCAATGTTTACATTCCTTTTAAAATGTTAGAAGGAAACAAAAAGCCTCTAACAATGATTCCTCTGACAATGAGTTATTTTGTCTTCCATCAGAAATAATAATGAAGTGCTAAAGCTTAAGTATTCTCTCTAGAAAGAAAAATTCATAGTGTAAACATCCTGAAACAAATTGGCTATATGCCTTTGAGTTCAATACCTTTAAAAACTTGACCTGTGGGGCTTCCCTTGTGGCTCAGTGGATAAGAACCTATCTGCCAATACAGGAGACACAGGTTCGATCCCTGACCTGGGAAGATCCCACATACCACAGAGCAGCTAAACCCACACATCAACAAAGACCCAGCACAGCCAAAAATAAATAAATAAAAGTTTTTTTAAAAAACAACAACAACAACAACAACAACTTGACCTGTAAAATATTTATAGTCAAGACAGGGAGGGAGAGTAAGTATAAGAAACTTGTCCAATAACAAAAATTGTTTTAAAACATTTAACTGTGGTGAAAACCCCCAAGAAACTTCTAAATAACTCTACCTGAATTTCTAGCAGTTTGACACTAAACTTCTACCTAAAAAATAGTTTTATTTACCTATTACTTAAAATTTCCAAGAAATTGGGTTTTTTGCTTGTTTTACAGAGTTATTCATATGACTGCCATTTCTAATGAGTCTATAAAGCATGCTTTTGCATTACATTCATTTATTTCCCAAAACAGTGTAACCTACTAATGATAAAAATAGATGCAAGGTAGCTTATGAAAAATTCAGGACAGATTCTGAAAAGTGAAACTGTTAGTCCCTCAGTCGTGTCCGACTCTTTGCAATTGTGTGGATTATAGCCCACCAGGCTCCTCTGTCCCTGGGATTCTACAGGCAAGAATACTGGAGTGGGCTGCCATTTCCTCCAGGAGATCTTCATGACCCAGAGACTGAACCCAGGTTCTTGTCCACTAATTAATAGAACCAGATATATGATGACCCCTGACTTTCTAACATCAGAGCAGACCTTCTGGCAAAACACCCTGTGACATCACTGGAACATGCAATAGCAGCCCTGCCAGCATGCAGGGCTCTTAGGGTCTCACACATCCTTCCTTCTGGTTTGCTTTATGATGAGCCAGTGATGACCATCCTGGAGCTTATGGGCTCCTGAGTTCATTCAGCTTTGCAATCCTGCTCACAGGCAGAAAGGTGGTTCAGTGCTACTAATTCTCAGGATGCTCAATATACCTTTACATGTAGGATGTGTTTGCCCTTTGAAATTCTTCTGTATAGCAAAATCAGCAATGTAAACTCTCAGAATGTGTGTGTGTGTGTGTGCGCGCACACGCACACACACGCTCGTGGAAGCCAGGGACTCAATAAAGCTATTTTTTTTTCCTTCAATTTTTGGCCTCTTTTATTGGTCCTTCATTTATTTATTTTCATCCATCTTAATTCTTTGGTCGGTGTGGCCCTCCCATCGCAGTGGCCTCTCCCACTGCAGAGCGCCAGCTCTGCGCGCATGCGCCCCAGAGCACTGGCTCTTGGACACACCGAGCCAGCCGTTCTGCAGCACATGGGAATCTTCCCAGGCCAGGGATCAAACAGGTACTGCTTGCACTGCAAGGCGGACTCTTTAACTGGACCACCAGGGAAGGCCCCTAAAGCTATTTTTGATACTATTTTTATTTTGAACTTTTTTTTGGTTGCACTGCACAGCAGACAGGACCGCAATTCCCTGACCAAGGATTGAACCCACATTACAGCAGTGAAAGCCCGGTGTCTTAACCACAAGACCACCAGGGAACTCCCCATTTTGAACTTTTTAATTGATTTAATGTTTTGACTTTTTTTGAATCCACTGTTTCATTGATTTAATTGTTTTTAATTGAGTTATTTTTTGACTGCTCCAAGCAGCATGTCGAGTCTTAGTTCCTCCTACAGTGGAAGCAGAGTCATAACCAATGGACCAGTAGAGAAACCCCCATCTTTTGAACTTTTAAATTAGAGTTCACAAACATTTTTATTTTGCTGGACTTTTCTCCTGCATAAAAGTAGTTACAAGTACAGGAAACTGCATGCAAGTGTGTTAGTAAGTACACCTGGGTGAACAAAACTACAACCTGAATGACTGTGCCCATTTGTGCTACATGCTGTTAGTTTCATTGCACTGACTTCCTCTTTAAGGGAAGTTGAATTGGCCTTCTTTTTTTTTTTCATTATTTTTCATTGGTTTCTTATTTTATTTTTTAACCTTCTTTCCTAAAATTCAGTGTCTTTCATTCATTTGGCTATGTATGAAGCACCTACCTCATTGATCCTTTTGTCACACAAAGAATTAAGGAACTATGACCCTAGTTGGCACTACCATGCTGGGGAAAACGAAAGCAACTCAAAAAGGACCCATGGTCCTTAACCCTGAAGGACCTGTGGTAAACCCCTTTGAACAATCTGAACAAATCATAATAGCAGAAATTCGGGTAGTTTGGAAACTTGTGGACTCCAGATTTAATGAATGGACCAAAACAACTGTCCTGCAACTTTTTATTCAGAGGACTGCCCTTAGACTGCTGGTGCCCATCCTGTCCGTACCTGGAAATTCATGCCCTCCGGGAGAGGCCAAGACCCATGACCTATATGTGCACCCAGGGGATCCATGGTGTAAGTTTCCCACCAGAATCTCCCTCGGGACAGCCCACAGCCACCCCTGCTGGCCTGAGCTGGTTCCTCTCCTATGAACTACTTCCCCCACTCTCTCACTGGCCTCTCCTAGGAGCAGTTCCTTATTGAAATCCCTCATTTCAGGGCCAGCTCTGGGAGAGTGTGGCCTCAGTCACAGGCATATGCAGTCTACAGGGAATGATTACGAATAACAGATACTAAAATGACCTCAACCACTTCCTTCCTCAGTGTCTAGGGAAAGCTGCCTTGGCTTCTGCCCTGCAGCCCTTTCTGCCTGCATTAAAGGACTCTTGTCATTGGTCTTTTCTTCTAGGTTACCCAGAGGCCCAACTCCCATAAGATGAGATGTCTTTTCCGAATCAGCTTCGTCCCAAAAGATCCAGTTGACCTTTTAAGGCGAGACCCGGTTGCTTTCGAGTATCTGTATGTTCAGGTACGTAAGACCTGGGGCATGTTTTGTACTAACACTGTAGAATGAATTTACTGTGAGGTTTTCCCCCTGAGTTGTTTCCTTTGGGATCTTCTATCTTCATCCCTCACCCCGAGCTCAATGTGTTATAAAGGATTCCATGGTGCTTTTTTAAAAAAAATTTTTTGAGGTATGGTTGATTATTATAAATAATCAGGTTTCAGATGTACAACACAGCATTTCAATTAGATATAGATATAGATATACAACTGCAACTCAGATATACATACATATATACATGTATTTTTTTTTAACTCATTGCAACTCCAGGACTGTAGCCCACCAGGCTCCTCTGTCCATGGGATTTTCCAGGCAAGAAGACTCGAGGAGGTTTTCATTCCCTTCTCCAGGGAATCTTCCCGATTCAGGGATTGAACCCAGCTCCTCTGCGTTGCAGACAGATTTTTTACCATTAGAGCCACCAGGGGGATTCCCTGGTGGTCCAGTGGCTAAGACACCAAGTTCCCAACGCAGGGGACCTGGGTTCGATCACTGGTCAGGGAACTAGATTCCACATGCTGCAACTAAAACCTGGGCAGCCAAATAAAAATAAATAAATAAATAGAGCCACCAGGGAAGCCCATGCACACACACACACACACACACACACACACACACACACACAAACATATTCTTTTTGAGATTCTCTTTCCTTATAGGTTATTATGAAATATTGAGTAAAGTTCCAAGGTGCTTTTTACATTTTCATTTTTGATTTTGAAATAATTTCATCCTTGTGAAAAAGTTGCAAGAATAGGGGCTTCCCTGGTGGTCCAGTGGGTAGGAAGTCTGCCTTGCAGTGCAAGGGGCACCAGTTCAATCCCTGGGACAGGAAGATCCCGCATGCCACGGAGCAGCTGGACCGGTGTGTCTAATGATGAGCCAGCGCTCTAGGACGCAAGCGCCCAGAGCTAGTGCTCTGCAACGAGAGACCACTGCAGTGGGAGGCCCCCACAGGCCAAAGAATAAAAATGGATGAAAATAAATAAATGAAAGACCAATGAGAGAGGCCAAAGTTAAAAAGTTTTAAGAGTAGTAGAGGCCTTCTTTCATGTCCTTCCCCTCGCTTCCCCAGGGATTCCCATTGTGCCACATTTCCTCTTAGCTTCAGGTGTGCACACGTCCTCCCCTCCTCCACCACACAGTCTTTTTCTACACCATATGGTTATCTGTTACTAAAACCATGCTCCTTTACCCCAAAATATTGTCAGTATATTTTCCAGTAACAAGGACTTTTTCCCATATAATCATTATGCAACTAACAAAATCAGTAAATTGAACACAGCTACCTTTCCATTATCTGATTTACAGTCTGTCCCCAAATTTTGCCCATTGTCCCCAAACTGTCCTTTGTATCAATTTTTTTTCTACGATAGGATCCACTCCAGGATCTCATTTTGCATTTTAGTTGGTACGTCACTTAAGTCTCCTTCAGTCGGGAGCATGCCTCGCCTCAGCCTTTCTTTAATTTTCACGACTTTGACAGTTTTGCAGAGTGCGGATCAGTTATTCTGGAAAAGTCTCTCCCTTTGGGTTTCTCTGGTGTTTTGTCAGGATTCGATGGGGGCTCTGCACTGGGGGCAGAACAGTTAACAGCAGTGACTTTCTCCCTTGGCACATTGTATCAGGAGGCACATGATGTCATTCTGTCCCCTGTGTGGTGAAGTTCATACTGACTTTTTTTCCCTAGAAATTTTTACACGCTGACTCTTACCAACCTTAATATTAAGTGATGTCTTCCAGAAGTTACTACTTTTCCTTTAATAGTTAATATGTAGTGTGCACCAAAAGTTACTTTACAACTCCCTTATTATTGATTCACCCATTCATTTTTGTATTCATTGATGATGCTTACCCAAATATTATTATCGTGATGGTTGAAAATAATGTCTCTAATTCCAGTATTTCCTCTTTAGTTACTCATTGACATTCTCCTATAAGAAATCCTTCTCCTTTATTTACGTAGCATTCATTTATTGGATGCTTATACTATGTTGACGTAGAGTGATAGTCATTGTAGTGGAATTACGAATACAAGGCAGTAAAACTTTAAAAAGGTAATATTACTTACATAGACTCGGAGCCCTAAGCAAGAAATAAAAATCAAAGAAGGTAGGAAAAAGAAAAGAAGAGAAGTATTTATTTACTCTAGGTGGTTACTACTGGTATTTGTTTTACTATCCTCAGTATTTTCTTCCACATTTCAAAGCTTTTATAATCTTTAAAAAGTTGGATATGAAAAGAAAATAGAAGCTGGCAGAGAGATGTAGAAAAGATAAATGTCAAAGGATAGGAAACGTGACATAAATGAAGTGGCAATAAGCCCTAGAGGACAAAAATTAAGTGGGAGGAAAAGCAGAAGATACTAGAACATATCGGCAGATGAGGGCACTCAGGGAAAGGCCTGATATTGCCCACCTCAGTGGTGTTTGAAGGAGACTGTGGTATTTAGAACTCAGAAGGATGATTATTCTTCATGTACATAACCCACAATCATCAGAGAAAGGCAAATCCTGCTCCAAATAAAGAAATGTGCGGGGGCTTCCCTCATGGTCCAGTGGGTGGAGAGCCCGCCTTGCAGTGCAAGGGGCACTGGTTCGATCCCTGGCATGGAAAGATCCCGCATGCCGTGGAGCGGCCAGATCTGTGTGACCACTTAAGAGCCAGCACTCTGGAGTGCATGCACCCAGAGCTGGTGCTCAGCAATGAGAGAGGCCACTGCAATGGGAGGCCACAGGGGCTGATGAATTAAGATGGATGAAAAATAAAATAAATTTGAAAAATCAATACAAAAATGCCAAAGTATAAAACGAAAAGAAAAAATGTGAGGTGCTATCCACATAGTTTATGTAAAAGTGATGCCAACCAAAAGTTACTTTACAACTCCCTTATTATTGATTCACCCATTCATTTTTGTATTCATTGATGATGCTTACCCAAATATTATTATCGTGATGGTTGAAAATAATGTCTCTAATTCCAGTATTTCCTCTTTAGTTACTCATTGACATTCTCCTATAAGAAATCCCTTCTCCTTTATTTACGTAGCATTCATTTATTGGATGCTTATACTATGTTGACGTAGAGTGATAGTCATTGTAGTGGAATTACGAATACAAGGCAGTAAAACTTTAAAAAGGTAATATTACTTACATAGACTCGGAGCCCTAAGCAAGAAATAAAAATCAAAGAAGGTAGGAAAAAGAAAAGAAGAGAAGTATTTATTTACTCTAGGTGGTTACTACTGGTATTTGTTTTACTATCCTCAGTATTTTCTTCCACATTTCAAAGCTTTTATAATCTTTAAAAAGTTGGATATGAAAAGAAAATAGAAGCTGGCAGAGAGATGTAGAAAAGATAAATGTCAAAGGATAGGAAACGTGACATAAATGAAGTGGCAATAAGCCCTAGAGGACAAAAATTAAGTGGGAGGAAAAGCAGAAGATACTAGAACATATCGGCAGATGAGGGCACTCAGGGAAAGGCCTGATATTGCCCACCTCAGTGGTGTTTGAAGGAGACTGTGGTATTTAGAACTCAGAAGGATGATTATTCTTCATGTACATAACCCACAATCATCAGAGAAAGGCAAATCCTGCTCCAAATAAAGAAATGTGCGGGGGCTTCCCTCATGGTCCAGTGGGTGGAGAGCCCGCCTTGCAGTGCAAGGGGCACTGGTTCGATCCCTGGCATGGAAAGATCCCGCATGCCGTGGAGCGGCCAGATCTGTGTGACCACTTAAGAGCCAGCACTCTGGAGTGCATGCACCCAGAGCTGGTGCTCAGCAATGAGAGAGGCCACTGCAATGGGAGGCCACAGGGGCTGATGAATTAAGATGGATGAAAAATAAAATAAATTTGAAAAATCAATACAAAAATGCCAAAGTATAAAACGAAAAGAAAAAATGTGAGGTGCACTTCCCTCCATTTTCTTCTGAGAACAATGAACCACCATGTTTCGGCTTCCTTAAATGTTAAACATTGATTTCCTGGAGCCCTCAACAATATCCCTTCTTCCCCAAAGGCAAGGTCATCTAGACCTACCTGCATGGGACAGCCTGAGTCTCAGTTGGCCGGTTACTTCATCTTCCCCATGTTTCTACTGAGAACCGAACCAAGGCTCTGCCTCTGCAGCTCACATCACATGCTATGTTTTTAGCTTGTTACTGGCAAATAAGTAAATTACAGGTGCCGATCAGCGTGTGGCTGTAGAATGCGATATGCATCCAGTTGTCATTCTCTATAATTATGTATATACTCATCCCACTAACAAAATGTTGCTTTCAAACCATTTCCCAGGCTTCCTTTTGAAGTATTACACATTTATTGTCTTTCTCAAAGAAGAACACAGTTGTGTTTGTCCTGGGGAGGGAAGACCTTTTAAGTAGCCCAGGAGTAGGGCTAAGCACTGTTCTATTTAAGTCTGTTTTCTCCAATCTAATCCAGTTCCTAGAGATCTTTCTTATTCCAAAGATCCATCCTTGATACCTATGGGACTGTCCTGAGAACAGGAAAACCTGCCTAGGGCTCTTGCCCTGGGACTAGCTGAAAACTGAAGATGTTTCTGCTTTCCTACCTTGGGTTTTGCGTGGCTGATGGATTAGCCACCTCTTCAAGAGGTAGTTCTGGAATGGGGGGAGGAGGAAGCCATGTTATGGTAGGTGATAGAGACCAAAATTCATCTACCATCATCTCATGTATCCTCCACTGAGAATAGGATATGAAAAATTTCTTGGACTCAGACCCTCTGTTTCAAGATGCTTTGTATCATGGAGCATGCAATTTGTCTAAAATTACTTATGTGTCTAACATAAGTCCTTGGGCCTGTGAATGGTGCTGTGTCAGAGGGTCAATTTTAAGATAGTAAAAAGATGCAAAAAAATATTAGCCTAGAGAACCAAAGAGGAAACAGAATCAATGTCTGTCACATTCTACAGCCAAAAATCAGTTCAACCTAGTGAGCTCTTAATGAGAGCAGTGGCCATTGAGAAGATGACCCATGACAATGACCACAGAGGTTTTGATAGTGACAAAATATGGAAATGTCCTAACAGTAGAATGGACTGGGAAGTATTTTACAGATTTTAGCATTTATAGTTACACTAAGCCCTAATAATCCAGAATGTTCTCATTCATAATTATAATAAGTTCTGCTGACATTACACTGCCCACTGTCTATTTATAAAAAAAAAAAAGTTGGTGTACCAGTTGGTAAACAGTATAATAAGACCACAAAATGTTTTCATACATGTTAGCAGTATCAGTTTCTTTTGTAATATCTCACGTGTTCATTATTAATGAATTTTTGTAGGTCTAAAGTAGAGTCTGTTGACCTCTGTTGAGCAAAACAGCAACCACCAATTGCATGTGTAACTATTTTAAATAATGTGCCTGAAAGTAATAAATGCATAATTTGTCCCCAAAATATGTATAAGTCGTATGTCATAGTCATTCTCCAGGATCAGTCTGAATTATATAATGTAATTAAGTGACTAATCACCTTGACAAAAAAATTGACCCAGAAGTCTGGTTAAATACAGAGTGTAACAGGCATGGGAAACAACAACTTCAGTTACAACTCTGAGGACCAGTGATAGTGACCAGTCCCCTTTATAAAGCACATTCCATATTATGAAACATCCTCGCAGGAGCACAAGCAACGTTGAGAGTTACCTGTCGTTAGTCTAATTTTTTTTTTTTTCAGATAAGGAAACTGAGATTCAAGAGAGATGGGATGACATGTCCAAGGTCATTTGATTAATACTTGACAGAGCCTAGGCTCCAACTTGGAGATTTTGTCCTGAAATCCTATACTAAAATCCTCTTTCAAATCTGTCAGGCAATTGTGGTCCTTAAAGAAAGTGATTTATCAAAATGATTTATCTAAAAACTGGTTCTTTGAGGGCCTTCTATGGCCTGGCGCCCTCATCCCTGAAAATGACCCTCTTTGGACCCTCAAATTCAAGACTAGCCAAATAAAATGGCAGATTGAAGTTGCTCCCAGAAGCTGTCTTCTGTCAGAGATACCTTGTCTCCTGCCTCAAATTCGATCCATTTCCAACCAGAGTCCAGTCCAAATAGATGTACGCTTTTAAGGAGAAGTGGAGGAGGAAAAGCATATGAAGAACAGAGGGAAAGAAATGTGGCCTCACTCTTGGGGGTGAGGGATGGGTTGAGAGACAGACAGCCAGAGCAGATGAGTAGGGCGTGCCTCACAGAGCCCCAGTGCGGCATGGGGCTGAATCGGAAGGGCAGTTACAGTGTGCAGAAACCGTACCGGGGCACCTGTTCCCATTTAGTCGCATCAGTACATGAAGTGGTCATAAATGCACTTAGGGCAGAAAGGAGCCAAACAAATCCTGATACAGGGAGGGGGCTTCCCTGGTGGTCCAGTGGCTAAGACTCCAGGCTCCCAGTGCAGAGAGCCTGGGTTCAATCCCTGGTCAGGGAGCTAGATCCCACATACTGCAACTATGACCCACTACGGCCAAATAAATAAATAAATGTATTTTTTAAAATCCCAATACGTTTTTCCCTTTGAAATCTTTTGGGGAGCAAAGTGTAGAATAAAAGAAGGGAGAACGAGGCTAACTATATTTTCTAGCCCAAGAACTTAGTTTTCCCATGACGAAGATAAGGAAACACACATGCATAATATGCTTAAGCAGTGCCGTATTTCAGCTCAGTGTTTGCTCCATGAGGCAGTGAGAATGGCGCCTTCAAACCCCAGTGGTCCTGGAGGGCTTGGCGTGTTATAGCACCCTCTCAGCCCCTCTAACGTCAGATGCTCATGACAAACCCTGTGATGTAGTGTCACCCTTGTACATGTGAGCCAAGTAAAGCCAAGAGACTCCGTCAAAGTCACAATGAGGGCAGTCCCCACTGGAACGGACTGGTGATTTCAGGAGTCACCCTCCAGTGCACCAAGGCACTGTGACAAAGCACGCCTCTCCTCTCATCCTCTCCCCCTCCCTACTCTAGCCAAGTTGGTAGTATGAATTCCTATTATGCAGATGAGTAAACTGAGACGGCAAGAGCAGAGTAGACAGCTTGAAGGTTATACACAGAGGTAGCTCTTGGTAAAGCCAAGACTCCCAAGCAGGTGTAAGTCCAGAGCTGCTGCTCTCCCATCACCTTCTAGTTCTGCCTCCCTGAAACCTCTCTGAACATCAGCAAGAGGGTGACATTGATAAGGACAGCTCTTAACATGTATGAGCGACTCCAATTTGCCAGATGGAGTTCTAAGGGCTTAACCTTGTTGATTCATTTAGTCCTTGTCACAGCTCAGTGAATGGGGAATAAAATCGCCAACTTACAGAAGAGGAAACGGAGGTCCAGGACTATTACAGGGCTTGCCCAAGGTCACATGATGAAAGTGGAGAAAAAGGATTAGAATCCAAGAGTCCAGTCCTGGCAGCCTAGCTACAGAAGCCATATCATGTTACCAGGGCTTTACATGATCAGTCGTGGCACCTATGTTTGGAAATTCCATTCCCAGATTCCTGATTATTTAAAAAAAAAAAAAAAAAGCTAAATATTTAATTAGCAATTCGCTTGTGATGAATTTTCAATGTTTCTGGGGTATCTGTGCACGTGCTTAAATATTGGCTCGATTCCAAGCAGCGGGGGAAATATTTCCAGATTTAGTTCTTGCCTTGGGCTCCCCTGGTGGCCCAGATGCTAAAGAATCCACCTGCAATTCAGGAGGCATGGGTTTGATCCTTGGGTGGGGAAGATCCCCTGGAGAAGGGAATGGCTAGCCACTCCAGTATTCTTGCCTGGAGAATCCCATGGACAGAGGATCCTCACGGGCTACAGTCCATGGGGTTGCAAAGAGTCGGACACAACTGAGCAACTAACACTTTCCCTTCACTTTCACCCGACACAGAAGAAACGTGTGTCAGTCTAAGGCAACTGTGATTCATCCTTTGACAAGCTGCGCCCTCTGCTGGTCTCTTTTCAGAGTTGTAACGATGTCGTTCAGGAGAGGTTTGGCCCGGAGCTGAAATATGACATAGCCCTGCGGCTGGCAGCGTTGCAAATGTACATTGCAACCGTGACCACCAAGCAAACACAGAAAATCTCCCTCAAGTACATCGAGTAAGTGTTGACTTTCAGAACTATTTTGGAGACAAAGATGCTGTCTCCTTAATGCCCAGGGGTATTTTTGATGTGTGTGTCTATTTCCAAAATTGATCTTGTTTGTGGCAGAGCATCTGTTAACCAGAGGCAAGATACATGAATGTTCTGTTTGTTTTCAATGGAAGAGACCATTTCTTCCATAATACACCTCTAAAGAATTATGGTTAAATTGAGGGTCACATTTCAAATGAAGCGTACATTTTTAAATTCCTAAAAACGGACTTGGTTCCAGGCCAAGCTTTGGGCTCACCACTCTTCAGACATTAAGCTGTTTGATTCCCACAACCTCCCTATGAAATCAGTATGGTTGTAGCTCCATTTTACAGATGAGCAAGCTGAGGCACAGAATGGTTAAGACCTGTCCGAGTCACACTGGCTGTTAACTAGAGAGGGTAGGATTTGCACCAAGGCGGTGGGACTCCACATTGCGCTATTGCTTATGTGATCATTTGAAGACCTGTGTTTAAAATATGGTGTGCATAAACAGAGATTACTTTCAGATGATGAAAATACTCTATATAAAGTAACTCTTGGGCTTCCCTAGTGTCTCAGTGGTAAAGAGTTAGATCCCTGATCCAGGAAGATCCCATGTGCTGTGGAGCAACTAAGCCCATGAGCCATAGCTATGGAGCCTGTGTTCTGGAGCCTCGGAGCCACAACTATGGAACCCATGTGTCACAACACCTGAAGCCCCTGTGCCCTAGAGCCCGAGTTCCACAACAAGAGAAGTCATCGCAACAGGAAGCCTGCTCACCTCCACGAGAGAGGAGCCCCACTCCTTGCAACTAGAGAAGAGCCTGCGGCAGCAGTGGAAACCCAGAATACCAAAAATAAATAAATAAGTAAACATTTAAATTTTTAACTTAAAAAATAAATAAATAAAATTCCATCTTCTTCTTCTTCAAAAAAGTGACTCTTTGAGTCCGAATCAGGAAGGGTGGTGTTCGTAATAAACAACTGTGGCAGTATGAGAAAGGATACCATACAAACTTTGCTTCATGAATCAAATGTGTGGAAAAGAAATTCCTTCTCTTGCTGAATGTGGCATTTAGAACAGTATGCTACCTCTATAGCTGGGAAAGACCCCCGCTTTTTAGAAAAGAAGCAATTTATGTTGCCTTCAGCTGACGAGCTTATGAGTCCTCCTTTAAAAGCAAACCCTACATGTTATGAGGTACAGTCAAAAACTTCTTGATAGGGACTTCCCTAGTGTTCCAGTGGTTAAGAATCCACCTTGCAGTGCAAGGGACACAGGTTCGATCCCTGGTTGGGCAACTAAGATCCCACATGCCTCAGAGATCCCATGTGCCCCAACTAAAGACCCACCACAGTCAAATATATATAAAGAAAAAGGAAACTTCCAGAAATACCTAGCTTACCTAAGAATGTTGCAGAGCCTGTGATCATTGATTAATGTTCTCATTAATTAATTCATTTGCCCAACTGAAGCATTTTATATGATATTTCTACTAGAATAAAAAACAGTAATAAATATAAATTATTGTCTTAACATTTGAATAATTTGTGATCTGATTATAAAGACAAGACATAGAATGACAAATCATGATATAAAATAATGATCCAAGTATAATTACAGCATAACCCATAAGAAGTGCCAAACGATGGGTGAAAATAATACACGTTGAGGTGAATGAGGAGGAAGCAAGTGATAAGCAGGACAAACCCCATCTTAACTAGCGCAGAGTGTGAATGGCCAAGTTGGGGAAGGCTGATTTCCTCCCCTTCTTTGAAGAGGATCTGGAGCAAGAGAAGTAACCAGAACCTTCTCGAAAGTCTTTACATAATTTAGAAGATACTAGTTGGCCACATGACCAGAATTTCCTAGAGTTCAAAATATAGAACCTTCTTAGGATAGGGTTATAGTCATTCTCGGAGAAATAGGTTCTTGGCAAGAATATACTAACCCATTGCATTGTTTGTTTTTTTCCCTAGTGTATCCACACCTATGAGAGGTGTTTACATCTCCCTTTCAATACCAGACACACTAAAGGGTCCTAAACCCTACGTTGACTCCATACCACCAGCTCTCTGCTCCTCAGTAAGAAATGTTGATGGCAGGAGTTAGATAGACATTATATGGGTGGGGGGAAGAGAATTGTGTGTTTATAGGGAAGTCATCCTTGGTGAGGGAGATGGGGAGGAAAAAATTGTTTGGGAGCATGAAGGACTTATACTCATCCTTCTAAGAAAAGACAGAAAGACGCCCATGGGCAGACAAGCTGCTGCTGCTTAGTCACCTCAGTTGTGTCCGACTCTTTGCGACCCCATGGACTGTAGCCCACCAGGCTCCTCTGTCCATGGGATTCTCCAGGCAAGAAGACTGGAGTCGGTTGCCATGGCCTCCTCCGGGGGATTTTCCCAACCCAGGGACAGAACCCAGCTTTCCTGAATTGCAGGCAGATTCCTCACCACTGAGCCTTCAGGGAAGCCCCATATATTTATATTTATATTTATATTTATATTTATATTTATATTTATATTTATATTTATATTTATATTTATATTTATGTATTTATATATATTTGATACCCCATGCACTGTAGCTTGCCAGGCTCTGCCATTCATGGAATTTTCCAAGCAAGAATACTGAAATGGCTTGCCATTGCCTTCTCCATGGGCAGACAAGGGAAGGTAACAGTCAGAATAAACAAAGGGATGGAGAGTAGTTCTTGTTGGAAGTACAAACTTTGACATGTGCATGAATTCTAAGAGACACAGAGGTGGCGTGGATAATATGTCTCTTCCATTTCCATTGGTCCCAAATGCTCCTCTCTGGAGCGTGAGGAATATATTTGTTTTAAAATGCAAATATATGGATTAGTGATCAAATATCATGTTTCCTGAGTATAAACTAAAAGTTGCTTCCCTAATTGGGGTCTTGTCTCCATTCCTTGCCTTATCAAGAGTTTGTTTGTCCCAACAAACATCAGAGTGCCATTTTGTATTAGATAACTAATCGTCCCAAGAATGTGAGTTTTAAAGATCTGCTCTCTATTGCAGAAAAGAATGGGGATTAGAGACTTTTCTTCCCTCTGCTGTGCTGCAAAGCATGAAAGAGAAGAACATAAAGAAAGCACTTTCACACCTTATCAAAGCAAATCAAAACTTGGTACCACCCGGTAAAAAGGTATCACATTTGCATCTTAATAGAAAATGGATTTTAGAGAGAGAGGCTTGCATGCATTTTTTAAAATGTTTAAAATTAGGCCGTGAATAAAAACTTATTTTCAGAAGCTGTAACATTCTATAACCTCTTATGTTAACTATTTACACGTTTCTAAGACTAATGAAAAATAAGTATTCATATGGAGACCTGGTTTTTCCTTGAAAGCTATAGACGCCTTATTGTACAGAGTGTGTTCATGAGTTCAGAGTATGTGCGCGTTGATGTATGCTCCTTACAAAGCCTCTGAGACCTTGGAATTAGAGAATAGAACTGCAAAATCGTATCATATTTTCATCATAGTTTTGCTCCTACAGACTTGATGCCATATTAATTAAACCAAAGGTTTTCTCCCTGGGCTCTTGACATTTGGGATCAGATCATTCTTAGTTGGGGAAGAAGATCTTTCCTGTGCATCGTGTGATATTTAGCAGCATCTCTGGTCTCTGCGCATGAGATGTCAGTAACATGATGACAAACAAAATCATCTCCACGTTTTGCTCAAATCACCCCCCACTGGCAACCACTGAGTTAAATCTTACTTTTAGACAGAAGATAAACTTAGTTCTGTCATTCACCAGCAGTCATGTTAGAATCTCCTTTTTAAAAAAAATTGAGGGCCTCCCCTGGTGGCGCAGTGGCTAAGGACACTGCCTTGCAGTGCAAGGGGCGATGGTTCGATCCCTGGCCTGGAAAGATCCCATGTGCCGCGGAGCGGCTGGACATTTGTGTCCAATCACCGAGCCGGAGCACTGGAGCTCTGGAGCACATGCACCCAGAGCCAGCGCTCTGCAACGACAGACGCCACCGCAATGGGAGGCCCGCAGGAGCCAAAGAACAAAGATGGATGAAAATGGAGAAATGAAAGACCAATAGAAGTGGCCCGCCCGCTCCCCTCCCTCCCCAACCTGACCCCCGCCCAAAATAAATAAATAAATAAATCTTAAAAAAAAAAATTGAGTAGAAGAAATAGAAAGGGCATTTAAAAATAGACTGTTGGTCAGAATAGAGAGTTATGTTTATTGGTAATAAAAAGCAAAAGGTTTTAGGAACCAGGAAGAGACGGAGCCTTAAAATCCAGGACCTATAAACCTAGAGGCAGCCTGACAACCCCAAAAACACCTTCTCTGTGATATTGGCCATAGAAATGTGTATGACTCTAACACAAATTATTTATGTGGGTAATTCGTTGGTCTTAGTGTCTGGCTTTAAGTCCTTTTTACTGGCTAACATTCAAAAGACTAACCTTTCAAGAAAATAAGTATTCATATGGAGACCTGGTTTTTCCTTGAAAGCTATAGACGCCTTATTGTACAGAGTGTGTTCATGAGTTCAGAGTATGTGCGCGTTGATGTATGCTCCTTACAAAGCCTCTGAGACCTTGGAATTAGAGAATAGAACTGCAAAATCGTATCATATTTTCATCATAGTTTTGCTCCTACAGACTTGATGCCATATTAATTAAACCAAAGGTTTTCTCCCTGGGCTCTTGACATTTGGGATCAGATCATTCTTAGTTGGGGAAGAAGATCTTTCCTGTGCATCGTGTGATATTTAGCAGCATCTCTGGTCTCTGCGCATGAGATGTCAGTAACATGATGACAAACAAAATCATCTCCACGTTTTGCTCAAATCACCCCCCACTGGCAACCACTGAGTTAAATCTTACTTTTAGACAGAAGATAAACTTAGTTCTGTCATTCACCAGCAGTCATGTTAGAATCTCCTTTTTAAAAAAAATTGAGGGCCTCCCCTGGTGGCGCAGTGGCTAAGGACACTGCCTTGCAGTGCAAGGGGCGATGGTTCGATCCCTGGCCTGGAAAGATCCCATGTGCCGCGGAGCGGCTGGACATTTGTGTCCAATCACCGAGCCGGAGCACTGGAGCTCTGGAGCACATGCACCCAGAGCCAGCGCTCTGCAACGACAGACGCCACCGCAATGGGAGGCCCGCAGGAGCCAAAGAACAAAGATGGATGAAAATGGAGAAATGAAAGACCAATAGAAGTGGCCCGCCCGCTCCCCTCCCTCCCCAACCTGACCCCCGCCCAAAATAAATAAATAAATAAATCTTAAAAAAAAAAATTGAGTAGAAGAAATAGAAAGGGCATTTAAAAATAGACTGTTGGTCAGAATAGAGAGTTATGTTTATTGGTAATAAAAAGCAAAAGGTTTTAGGAACCAGGAAGAGACGGAGCCTTAAAATCCAGGACCTATAAACCTAGAGGCAGCCTGACAACCCCAAAAACACCTTCTCTGTGATATTGGCCATAGAAATGTGTATGACTCTAACACAAATTATTTATGTGGGTAATTCGTTGGTCTTAGTGTCTGGCTTTAAGTCCTTTTTACTGGCTAACACATACTTATTTCTGCTCCCCCCTCACTCCAGTGACTATTTTAAACATGTAATCAAGTTTGACACACTACCAGTCACCTTTGACTTACTTCCCAGTTTCTATAAGCATTCAGCCTGTGGAAGCATAGCAGGGTGTCATGGGTCAAGGTGTTCTGAATGTCAATTCTGATTTGCCCAAAGCTCCTTTTTTTTTTTTTTTTCTAATTGACTTGGTGTGATTTTTTTTTTCCCCAAGCCTCTCCCACTGGTTTTGTAATAATTTGAATAACCACTATCACTCTATCACTGTTCTTCTATAAAGGTTATTTTTTTCTAATTAAGAGTGAGTGGCTTGCTTTCTCATCAATTTGCAGTGAGCTTTGGATTTTTGAAAGAAGTAAACTGGATGGTTGGTCCTAAATTGCAATTATATAAAAGATAGTGGGGCTTCCCCTGGTGGTCCAGTGGGTAAGGACACCGCCTTGCAGTGCAAGGGGCGCCAGTTCGAGCCCTGGCCTGGGAAGATCCCACGTGCCGCGGAGCAGCTGGACTGATGTGTCCAATTACCGAGCCGGAGCTCTGGCGCGCATGCGCCCAGAGCTGGTGCTCTGCAGCAACAGAGGCCACTGCGATGGGAGGCCCACAGGAGCCAAAGAACAAAGACGGATGAAAATAGAGAAATGAAAGACCTATAGAAGTTGCCCGCCCATCCCCCTCCCTCCCCAGCCCACCCACCAAAACGATAAATAAATAAAATTAAAAAAAAAAAAAAAGATAGTGCATTGAGGTAGAGTTAACAAATGAGTTGGCAAGTTATCTGCAGTTGAAACAAGAGTTTTGCAGTCTTTGCTACTTGAGATTCTACACTTTGTTGGGAAATTTCACCTCTAACAAATTCTCCTGGAACATTTGTTATGAAATCTTGACTTTTTTCTTTTTAATTTAATAAAGATTTATTGAAGTATAGTTGATTTAAAATGTTTCAAGTGTGAAACAAAGTGATTCAGTTATATATATATATATATATATATATATGTGTGTGTGTGTGTAGGTGTATGTGTATATATATATGTATATATAAAATCATTTTCAGATTCTTTTCCATTATGGATTATCATAAAGTATTAAATATAATTTCCCTGTGTTCCACAGTAGGACCTTGTTGTCTGGTTTATATTTATATAGTATTTTTGTATTGTATTTTAGATTGAAATGTGGGCTTTTTTCAATCAAGTCCTTTTTTAGGATATGGGAATCTTCAGTTCTAAGTCTTCTTAAAGATCAATTTTACCTGGATACAATGTCCTTTGTCAATTGTTTATGAAACTCACTGGATTCTTAGAATTACATCACTAGGGACTTAGGAAGTTCACACATTTCCGCCAGGATTGGCGCTCAGAAAGTTCATTTTCCCTAAAAATTTACAAAGATTGGAAGAAACCAGATGGGAGTATAGAGCTTGTTTAAAAGGCTTTCTTTGAATTGATGGTGTGTATTCCAAAGAGCTCCCACAAACCCTGTACACACCTATTTCAGTGGAGAATTTTACCATTTCGTTCTGACTTCTTGAACTCCCTTGGCCCAGCATATACATACTCACCCCAAACCAAATAAAAAGCTTTTTAAGCTAGATGTCCTGTTGCAGCCCTTAATCAGTTAACTTTCATTCCTCATGAAGAGCCCTTGTCATACCCCATCTTTTGGCAGTGGAAGCATCCTTCTCCTTTGCCTTTGTTTTCAACTAGTCTCCAGCAGCTACAGAATCACATTCGATGGAGTGAACACCTGAGCTTTCTTTTCTCTCCTCAGCTCTCTGCGCTGCAAGCCAAGGTCCATTATCTCAAGTTCCTCAGTGACCTTCGACTGTATGGTGGCCGAGTGTTCAAGGCAACATTAGTGGTAATTTCATTTTCTCTCTTTTCTTTTTCTTTTTTTTTTTTTGTGAAAGCCACCGAGGCCTTCAAAATGTCACTGCCTAGGCTGTCTTGAATGAGCTGCCTTTGATGACAAAAGCAAATCAACTGTGAATCTTTTCCAGCCCTCATTTCTAATTGACTGCACCCTACTCTGAAAATATCAGAAGAAATGTTAAGTTAGAGAACACCTCTGCAGAATGCCCTAGAAAAAAGAAGTGTGAAAAGCCGAGCGAATCAGTGCACTCTCACAATGGCCTCCTTTAAAATCACTGGGCCAGAATGATTTGAAAAAGAGATAAAAACAATCCTCATTTCTGATAGCCTCTCATGATAATGACTCTATGTGCTATGAGAACATTTGCTTCCTACATTATTCAGAATGTATCAGAGCCTCGCTGTAATCATATATCTGGTTCTTCTAATTGGGTGATTTAGTACAATATAACCCAGGAATACTTTCTAAAGAAAGTACAGTCTTATAGAAACAGATTTTCTTAGGACTTCCCTGGTGGTCCAGTGGTTAAAACTCCATGCTTCCAATGCAGGGGTCGCAAGTTTGATCCTTGGTCAGAGAACTAAGTCCCACATGCTCCAACTAACAGCGTGCCACAACTAAGACCCAGCATATCCAAATGAATAAATTTAAAAAAAAAAAAAAAAGAAACAAACTCTCAGGTCCAGCTTTGCCTGATGTTTCAGAGCATTTTTATTCATTTAGGCCACACCATTTGACTTGAGAGCTCTTTTTTTTTTTTTCGTAGGCACTCAGTAAACAGGTTTTTTTTTTTTTTTTGGGCGGGGGTTGGGTTGGGGAGGGAGGGGAGCAGGCAGGCCACTTCTATTGGTCTTTCTCTATGTTCATCCGTCTTTGTTCTTTGGCTCCTGTGGGCCTCCCATCGCAGTGGCGTCTGTCGTTGTAGAGCGCTGGCTCTGGGCGCATGCGCTGCAGAGCTCTGGTGGGGTAATTGGACACATCAGTCCAGCCGCTCCGCGGCACATGGGATCTTCCCAGGCCAGGGCTCGAACTGGCGCCCCTTGCACTGCAAGGCGGTGTCCTTACCCACTGGACCACCAGAGGAAGCCCTTGAGAGCTCTTAGTTTCCCAACCAGGGACTGAACCCAGCCATAGGCAGTGAAAGCATGGAGTCCTAGCCACTGGGCCACCAGGGGACTGCCATAGGCAATGAGCTGCCTTTGATGACAAAAGCAAATCAACTGTGAATCTTTTCCAGCCCTCATTTCTAATTGACTGCACCCTACTCTGAAAATATCAGAAGAAATGTTAAGTTAGAGAACACCTCTGCAGAATGCCCTAGAAAAAAGAAGTGTGAAAAGCCGAGCGAATCAGTGCACTCTCACAATGGCCTCCTTTAAAATCACTGGGCCAGAATGATTTGAAAAAGAGATAAAAACAATCCTCATTTCTGATAGCCTCTCATGATAATGACTCTATGTGCTATGAGAACATTTGCTTCCTACATTATTCAGAATGTATCAGAGCCTCGCTGTAATCATATATCTGGTTCTTCTAATTGGGTGATTTAGTACAATATAACCCAGGAATACTTTCTAAAGAAAGTACAGTCTTATAGAAACAGATTTTCTTAGGACTTCCCTGGTGGTCCAGTGGTTAAAACTCCATGCTTCCAATGCAGGGGTCGCAAGTTTGATCCTTGGTCAGAGAACTAAGTCCCACATGCTCCAACTAACAGCGTGCCACAACTAAGACCCAGCATATCCAAATGAATAAATTTAAAAAAAAAAAAAAAAGAAACAAACTCTCAGGTCCAGCTTTGCCTGATGTTTCAGAGCATTTTTATTCATTTAGGCCACACCATTTGACTTGAGAGCTCTTTTTTTTTTTTTCGTAGGCACTCAGTAAACGGGTTTTTTTTTTTTTTTGGGGGGGGGGTTGGGTTGGGGGGGGAGGGGAGCAGGCAGGCCACTTCTATTGGTCTTTCTCTATGTTCATCCGTCTTTGTTCTTTGGCTCCTGTGGGCCTCCCATCGCAGTGGCGTCTGTCGTTGTAGAGCGCTGGCTCTGGGCGCATGCGCTGCAGAGCTCTGGTGGGGTAATTGGACACATCAGTCCAGCCGCTCCGCGGCACATGGGATCTTCCCAGGCCAGGGCTCGAACTGGCGCCCCTTGCACTGCAAGGCGGTGTCCTTACCCACTGGACCACCAGAGGAAGCCCTTGAGAGCTCTTAGTTTCCCAACCAGGGACTGAACCCAGCCATAGGCAGTGAAAGCATGGAGTCCTAGCCACTGGACCACCAGGGGATTGCCATAGGCATAGTATTTTTAATATTTTGTGGCTATCTCCTTCTCAGCAGGCAGAAAAACGCTCAGAGGTGACCCTCTTGGTGGGTCCCCGCTACGGTATAAGCCATGTCATAAACACCAAAACCAATCTGGTGGCTCTTTTAGCTGACTTCAGCCACGTCAACAGGATTGAGATGTTTACTGAAGAGGAGAGCTTGGTGAGGGTGGAGCTGCATGTGCTGGATGTGACGGTACGTCTTTCAGATACTGACACATGACCTTGCTTCCTGGTAGGGGTACAGATATTTGCAAAGCAGGCAAAATTTCAACCTGTGTAGCCCATCAGTGATGAGACGGGTAAAGAAAACTCTCCACTCAGCTCAGATATAAAGGTTCCAGTCATCACTAGACAGCTCAGTGATAAGGGGACACGTCTCTCTCTATGGGCTCCATCTCTGTATGAGAAAGCAAATGAATTTGTGTCTAAGGTCCCTTCTGGCTCCAAAGTGATGGGAAGTAGGGGGCAGGTTTCCCTACTTACTTTCCAATATACTTGATTCTTGTGTAGGGAGTCAGGGAGATTCTTCCCAACTTTGTTTAGATTCCCCATTCCCTTTTTTAGGTAGCATCCATGTGTGCTCATTCTTTGGGAAAAACTGAGTATTTTAGTTGGTCTGTCTTGTCACACTGTAGCAATTAGTGCTGGCTGAACATCTGGCCCCTTTAATATCATGGCCATTTCAGTGGAATCAGCCGTCTGAGATTGTCCTCAGAGGGCAGACATTTCCTTCCCAGACAAGTTGACAGGAAGCAATCCAGGTCCCCTATCCCCACCTTCTGGTTCAGTCATAGATGAGTCGCTAGATTTTGGCAGTATTAATGTATGCCCTGTTTCTGTGGAGAAAAGGCACAGTGAGTCCACAGAGGTTGAACCAGGAGAAGTCATGCTCTGAGAGCCTGGGGGGAGGACCTACTCCCAGCCTCACACCAGCACAGTGGTGTGGGAGAAGCAGATTAAGAGTAGAGGAAATCATGGGAACGGGCTTCTACGCAACAAAAGGGAAACCCCAGGGCAGACCATGGCACTCAGGCACCCTGGCCCTGGCCCACAGCATTTCATGGGCTGATTCCAGAGCACTACACTTGACTTCATGGCAATGAATGTCCAGAAGTAGACTTGGCAGGCCTGTCCTGGTCCATGACCAAAGATACTGAGAACGGTAGCCCTGTTATGTGAAAGGGGCAGAAGAAAGGGTGTATTGGGTGTAGTCACCACAGACCTGATAACAGGGCTAATCTGTCTCAGACAGAAGTAGGTCCAAGACCCTGTGGATGGTTTCCTGTTTATATAAAACAGTTGTGGGGTAGCTTGGAGGGAGACTGCCATTGAAATGGAAGGAAAAGTCAGCACGTCAAGTAGATCAGGGCCTTTGCATGGAAGGTTTCATCAGCCAAAGCCATCATCTCGCCCACTGTCCTGCCCCTGGCAGTGAAAGCAAGAGGCCTGTCATCTCGCTGTTTCTGTGCCTCTCTGGCTATCTGCTTTTTTCTTGCTCCCTTATTTCCCTCTCACTTTCAACAGAAACACACCAGCAAGTCTACCCTTCATTCTTGGGTACTTTCAAGGATGCTTGCGTCCCTGTATGCCCCAAATCCTTGTCTAGATTCTAGACAGTTGGGGCAAGGTCTTTGCTCAACTCCCAAGTCTATTTTGCCCACCTGTGAATTTACAGTATCTTTTAGATGTATCCTTTTCCTGGATCTCTTCAACACTTTTCATTGCAGTCTTAACAGTAATTTCCACTTGATTTTTACTTCAATTCAACATGAATTTTCTCCATGAACCCAAACTTAATCCTCCTGTGATTTTTCAGATGGTGAGTTCATATCTGATACCTGACTCTTTAACTGCGACTTTTGAAAAGATTAACTATTTGAAACAAAACCAGTGTTATTTTTTTAAATCCAATATAATTTGGAGAAGACCCCAAATGTCTAGACTTTCAATATTTTTCAGTCAGGTTCTCTGTTATACCTGACCTTTCTCACATTTGTGTTTCTCCAATGAAATAGTTGCCACAAAAGTTGGTTTGTTCACATTTCATAAGCACAAATATTGCCATTGTCACTGGAGAGAGGTTATTAAGGAAGGATGGTTTTAACCAGAACCTTCTCTTCTGTGTAGCCCATCACACTTCTGATGGAATCTTCTGACGCCATGAACCTGGCCTGCTTAACCGCTGGATACTATCGTCTGCTCGTGGATTCGAGGAGGTCCATATTTAACATGGCCAACAAGAACAACACAGGGAGCCAGGAAACAGGTATTCTTTTCCCAGACTCACAAGGCACCAACCTACCTTTCCCACGCCAAATGGCAATAGAAATAAGGCTGTTTCCTTTGAAGGATAGATGAGCAGATTTAATCATTATAGCTATAAAGGCTAATACAGGAAGAGGAAGAAGTTCAAAAAAAAAGGATTCCATCTTTTGAGACTGAACAATGTATTGCTGATATAAACTAGGGGTTATATTAGCATTGCAGAAACAAAATCTAGCATGAAAAACCAATCTGGTATAATGTTTTTTTTCAATTATTTAAAAAAATGATCTAAGACATGTTGACCAAACATATTTACTGTATTAAAAATTACTATTTTTTTAAAGTGACTAATATTTTTTAAAAATAATAAAATAAGGATGTTTCTAGAAAAGTTAAAAAGTATACCCTTAATAAAAGCATCTTATGTCCCAGCTTAACACAAAAGCCTCCAAATACTCATGATATGTTTTAATTATTTAATGAAAATGTTGATGTTTTTTCTCTATCACATCTTGCACGTCACTTGGCAAATGTCAGGTACCTGCCTCTGAAGCAGTGATTTATTTATTGTGAAGCGTGTACACCTCAGCCATTGTGTCTAATTAGAGCTCAATCAGTGCACAGAGAATTAAGGATGGAATGTCCAGGAGGAGTTTTGAGCCCCCAACTTAATAAGAGGCTGTACCCTCAACAAGGTGCCCTAGACCCAGACCCCCAAGTGCCTCCTCTTGCATCAGACTCACCTCCAGGGTTCTTTTGGAAGCTCTATGAACACAAGGACTCAGGAATTGTCCAACCCTTGGACTTGGAACTCCAGAAGGGACCCTGGACGCCACCTTAGCTTTTTAGTAGAAGCATCAAAATGGCACAGATGAAATAATTCATCTCAGCCATTTGACAGGAAGAAATAGTCCCAACGAGTAGATGAGGAGGGCTGTGGCTCTTTAAAATGAGTTTCTTTGAGGGTGGATAGTCTTCATTTATCCTAGGACTTTTTTAAAAATTATTTTATTGGTGCATGGCTGATTTATAATGTTGTGTTAACTTCTCCTGTACAGCAAAGTGATTTGGTTCTACCTGAGTGTGTGTGTGTCTGTGTGTGTCTGTATGTGTCTATGTGTCTGTGTGTATTTTTTAACATATTCGTTCCCATTATGGTTTATCCTACAATATTTAATATAGTTCTCTGTGCTGTACAGTAAGACCTTGTTGTTTTTCTATATGTAATAATTTGCATGGGTTTTTTTTAGTGTATGATCTTTTTGTCCATCTATAGTGGACACTCAGTAATTATGGGTAACAGACAGAGCCTACTGTTCAAGTCAGAGATACCGACCCATGAAGAAAGTATAATCATGGGCTCCATAATTAGAGTTTATTTTTAAGTACAAGGGAATTCTGGAGAACAAATTCCATTGTCATTGTTTTTCAACAAAAACAGAGAAAGAAAAAAGAAGGAAAATCTACTTTTAAACTTAGCAGGAAACAGACATTATTCCATGAATATATATAATATGCAGCTATGCACACATACAGATAGACTGGCACAAAGTTTATTGTGACAGCTGGCTGAGTGGAAACAATTTCAGGCAAAGGGTAAAGGAAAACCAGAGAGTTAAGCAAGACGTGCTGGAAGGTGAGTGGAGCTTACGGCTAGATTTCATCCCGTCCCTCCTAAAAGTGTCTGATTAAAAATAAATTAGACCAAAGAGGGGGTGGTGAATGTGTACTGGATTCAGTGGTGAATGTTTTTGTGACCACGTGTTTTTGTTGAGTGAGGAGATTTAAAGCAACTGAACTCCTACCTGTGAAATCGAAGAGCAGTTCCACAATTTAACAGAATCTTCTCACGCTGGAAAATCTTAAAATCTTGAAATTTATTGTGAAAATCGAACCTTTTCCCCATGAACTGTTAAGATTGTGTGGGTGCAACAGGAAAGTGAAAACTACCATTCTACAAATGCTTACAGTAATAGGGGTCTCGGTGCTGTCCAGTTTATAGTGATTCACAATGTGTTGTTGAATAAAGTTTCACGAGACAAAAACTTAGTTTCAAAAAGTATTACATTGTGCTTTCCTGGTGGTCTAGTGGGTAAGGACACCGCCTTGCAGTGCAACAGGCGCCATTTTGATCCCTGGCCTGGGAAGATCCCATGTGCCGTGGAGCAGCTGGACCGATGTGTCCAACTACTGAGCCGGAGCTCTGGAGCGCACGTGCCCAGAGCTGGTGCTCTGCAGCAACAGAGGCCACTGCGGTGGGAGGCCCACATGGGCCAAAGAACAAAGATGGATGAAAATAGATAAAGACCAATAGAAGTGGCTAAAAAAAAAAGTATTACATCACCATGGGGAAATAATGGAACTTCAACCTTATGGTAATTTCTCTTAGTTCAACAGTGAGATTGACGATGAGGGCATGTGCTCCAAATAGCTCACAGAAGCCGACATGCATGTGTGCATTTGTGTGTTTAATAAGCGAGGATGAGGGAGAGAGACAGCACACTCCAAAAAGCAACTGGTTGACCCAAACAGAACTGCAGTTCGGAACTCAGCTTCCTCTAATAGCTGAAAGGCCTCCGTTTTCTTCAGAAATTCCCCATAGATCTCCTGAGACTCAAAGACTGTAGAAGTCTGTTGAGGCTAGCTCATCTCTAGGAGACATCCTGCTGTATTTCCAAGATAAGAAAGCCGAGAATGAATGTGTTATTTTCTTCTTGTCTCAAACTGATCGAAGACCTTCATCAAGACCTCTAACAAGGAAGAGTAATTCCCTCTTTCTTCATCACTATCTTGAAAAGTAACCTTCAGGTCCTTTCAGAATTCCCCAACGCATGTAGTTAAGCATCTCTGGGCCTTAGGAAAGTCTATCAGTCTGCTTTTAGCCTCCTGACCTATTCAGTTTTCTTGTTGGTCTAAACCAGGTGTCAGCAGACCATGGCCTGCAGATCCTATTGTGGTCTTATGAATGGAGTTTTATTGAAACTCAGCCATGTACATTGTGTTAAATACCCAGGGCAGTCGTAACACATTATCACAAGCTTGGGGACTTAACAGAAACTTGTTCTCCCACAGTTTCGGGAGCTAAAGATTCAAAATCCAAGCACTGGGAGGGCCATGCTCCTTCCAGAGTTTCTAGGGTAGAGTCTTGTTTTGCCTCTTCCTGTTCTTTGTGGCCATCTGCATTCCTTGGAGTCACCTGCATGACTCCAGGGTCTGCCTCCGTCTTCACACAGCCTTCCCCTCTTCTCTGTGTGGCCCAAGTCTCTCTCTGCTTTTCTCTTATAGGGACAGTTTCCATTGGAGTTAAGGTCCCACACAGATAATTCCAGCTGATCGCATCTCAAAGCCCTTAATTATATCTGCAAGGACTCTTTCCAAATAAAGTCATATTCATAATTTTGTATAACCACATGTGTTTGCTTGTCTGTCATGTATGGCTCATATTTCATGTGACAACAGTTGAGTAGTTACTCAACTGAGCTGTTAACTCCACAAAACCTAAAATATCTACTTTCTGGCCCTCCCTTTACAGAAAAAAATTTGCCAATCCTTGGATTTAAATTCAGAGCTCTCTCACATCCTTGTTTAACTCCTCTACCTCTCCATAACAACCCACACTTATCACACACCCACACGCACACCGTCACTCACACAGAGCCAGTAATAATCCATGTCATTGTTAATAAAACTGTGCTGACCCCCCACAGGTATATTTATTGTAAGGTAACATGTAAGTATAACTGGTGTGTAACTTGGTGTCTTCAAATTTTTATCTTTACTTGATATTCATGAAAAATATGTATTGAGTAAAATGGCTCAGAACATTATTCAGCATTGAGTCCATTGTATTTTTGGGAGAGAGCCAAAACCTCTTCAGTAAAACTGATTCCCACCCCATCCCCCGCCCCGTTTCTCTTGTATATCTGATATTGGTATTATTAAAACTTGAGCCAGAGGGCAATGTGACGAAACAAATGGGAGAATATGTGCCCCTAACATTTCCTCAAAATGTCACCTCTGGAATTGACAAAGAAATATTGACACAGTGACTCACTGCCCTGTCTAGGTAAATATCAGAACAAAATCTCCACAGCAGAATTCTCTATTGGAAGACCCTTAAAGATCAAACAACACAATGCTGTTTAAATTAGGATTTTGCCATTTTAATTCTAGGGAAACATCAAACAAATCTTCAGGAGTGTTCATGATACAAATAAAGATGGAAAGTCATCAAAGTATTAACTCTGCTTAGAAATAGCAGAGAGGAGTACATGACCTATGAATGTTCCACCTTCTACATCCTACCTGCGTATGCCTGTGTGCTTATGGGCATGCGTTCTGGCACTTACACGTAAAAATATGCAGCCCCACGAGGACAGGTAAAGGCTAAAGAGAGAAGTTTTTGTGCTACCATTGTAATATGTAATATTACAGTTTATGTCATTATACATATGCATATATATTTATTATTACATTATCATTACAATATTTCCTAAAATATGTGGTAGAAGCATGAGGATCCTTAACCTTCTCTTATCTTGAGGAAAAAGTCCAGCATCTCCCTATGCAAAGTGGGAAATGTTAGATCTCACTTTCCAAAGAACAGGGCAATCTTTTCTGGATTAACAGCCCACTGGACTATCACGTTTAAGGACTTTTTAAAGGTATGTGATATATTCATATTTATAAACATAAATAAGGTCTTTTTAATACTAGAACCAGAGATCAGATGGAATTAAGCTGTGGTTCCCTACTCTCGAGCTTCCCTGGTGATGGTAAAGAATCTGCCTGCAATGCAGGAGGCCTGAGTTTGATCCCTGGGTTGGGAAGATCCCCTGGAGAAGGGAAAGGCTACCCATTTGAGTATTCTTACCTGGACAACTCCATGGCTGGTCCATGGGTCGCAAAGAGTTGGTCATGATTGAGTGACTTTCACTTTTCTTACTCTCAGATGGTATTTTTTGAAACTTTTCATTCATTCGATAGTCCTAACAAACTTTCGTAAAATGTCCCACCCCATCCCCGCCCGTTTCTCTTGTATATCTGATATTGGTATTATTAAAACTTGAGCCAGAGGGCAATGTGACGAAACAAATGGGAGAATATGTGCCCCTAACATTTCCTCAAAATGTCACCTCTGGAATTGACAAAGAAATATTGACACAGTGACTCACTGCCCTGTCTAGGTAAATATCAGAACAAAATCTCCACAGCAGAATTCTCTATTGGAAGACCCTTAAAGATCAAACAACACAATGCTGTTTAAATTAGGATTTTGCCATTTTAATTCTAGGGAAACATCAAACAAATCTTCAGGAGTGTTCATGATACAAATAAAGATGGAAAGTCATCAAAGTATTAACTCTGCTTAGAAATAGCAGAGAGGAGTACATGACCTATGAATGTTCCACCTTCTACATCCTACCTGCGTATGCCTGTGTGCTTATGGGCATGCGTTCTGGCACTTACACGTAAAAATATGCAGCCCCACGAGGACAGGTAAAGGCTAAAGAGAGAAGTTTTTGTGCTACCATTGTAATATGTAATATTACAGTTTATGTCATTATACATATGCATATATATTTATTATTACATTATCATTACAATATTTCCTAAAATATGTGGTAGAAGCATGAGGATCCTTAACCTTCTCTTATCTTGAGGAAAAAGTCCAGCATCTCCCTATGCAAAGTGGGAAATGTTAGATCTCACTTTCCAAAGAACAGGGCAATCTTTTCTGGATTAACAGCCCACTGGACTATCACGTTTAAGGACTTTTTAAAGGTATGTGATATATTCATATTTATAAACATAAATAAGGTCTTTTTAATACTAGAACCAGAGATCAGATGGAATTAAGCTGTGGTTCCCTACTCTCGAGCTTCCCTGGTGATGGTAAAGAATCTGCCTGCAATGCAGGAGGCCTGAGTTTGATCCCTGGGTTGGGAAGATCCCCTGGAGAAGGGAAAGGCTACCCATTTGAGTATTCTTACCTGGACAACTCCATGGCTGGTCCATGGGTCGCAAAGAGTTGGTCATGATTGAGTGACTTTCACTTTTCTTACTCTCAGATGGTATTCTGTCTTATCAAGTAGAAATTCTATTTTCTGCAGTATTCATTCTCCTAACAAAGAAGTCCTTACACCTGAAACCTAAATCAACCATCCCCATATTTTGAAAGCTGAACAATAACCATATATACAAAAATGATGCCACAAGACATTAAGTTAAAAAACAGAGACAAGGCCCCCCAGAAACCAGCCCACACAGTAATGTGTCTTTGCATGACTCTTTCTCTTTAGGAACTGAAAATAAAGGAAAGCACAACCTGCTTGGCCCCGATTGGAACTGTATACCCCAAATGACCACCTTCATTGGCGAAGGGGAACAGGAAGCACAGATAACATACATAGATGCAAAGCAAAAGGCCGTCGAGATTCCAGATGGCACCTTGTGTCCAAAAGACCACCACCGGCACTTGTACATGGACAATACCTATAACTCAGACGAGCTCACCCAGCAGCTGACCCAGCCGGGAGAGGCTCCATGCGAGGCAGATTACAGAAGTCTAGCTCAGCGATCCCTGTTGACCCTCTCAGGCCCAGAAACTCTGAAGAAAGCACAGGAGTCTCCGAGAGGAGCCAAAGTATCCTTTATTTTTGGAGATCTCACCTTGGATGAGGGTGTCTCTGCCCCAACCCTCAGCTATGAAAGACTATTGGACGAGAGTCCAGAATTGCTGGAGAAGCAGAGGAATCTTTACATCAGCAGTGCCAATGACATGAAGAACCTGGATCTCACTCCAGACACAGAGAGCATCCAGTTTGTGGCCAATTCTGTGTATGCAAACATAGGCGACGTGAAGAACTTTGAGGCTACCGAGGGCATAGAGGAGCCCCTCCTGCATGACATCTGCTATGCGGAGAACACTGATGATGCAGAGGACGAGGATGAGGTGAGCTGTGAGGAGGACCTCATGGTGGGAGAGATGAACCAGCCGGCCATTCTCAACCTATCTGGGTCAAGTGATGACATCATTGACCTCACATCCCTGCCCCCTCCTGAAGGGGATGATAATGAGGATGACTTCCTGTTGCGTTCATTGAACATGGCTATCGCTGCACCCCCACCTGGCTTCAGAGATAGTTCCGATGAGGAGGACTGTCAGAGCCAGGCCACTTCCTTCCTTGAGGACAAGGAGCCGGGCAGCACCCTGCAGACTGACGAGATCCCTGTATCCCTCATCGACGCTGTGCCCACCAGCGCTGAGGGCAAGTGTGACAAGGGTCTGGATAACACCGGCATTTCCACGTTGGACACTCTGGAAGCTCTGTCCGTGTCAGAAGATCAGCAGACCAGTGACAGTTCAGGTTCTTTCACGATTGTTACATTTATTCATTGATAGCCATATCATTCCATCCCTTCAGGCCATCCACCCTTGGAGTCCTCTCATGTGTCCTTCATTTCACGCATGTCCCGTTTCCCAAATGTGCTGAAACTACCATCATGGTTTTTGTGTATGTGGTTTCCTTTGTTGTTATTTTTTAAAAAACACGTGGCATGTTTTTTCCCTACTTCCGGAATAACTGTGCAATAAACTCAGAGTCCTTACTGCAAAGGGAAAAACTTGGTATTTTTTTTAATACTAATGAGTCCCATTTTCTTACGTGTCTCCTAGTGCCTATGATGCATCCATTAACTGGTTCTTGTTTTTTACGGCCTGCAGGTGTAGCCATCTTGCGGGCTTATAGTCCCGAGTCCTCTTCTGACTCGGGCAATGAGACTAACTCTTCTGAAATGACGGAGAGTTCTGAACTGGCCACAGCCCAGAAGCAGTCAGAAAACCTCTCCCGCATGTTCTTGGCCACTCATGAAGGCTACCATCCCCTTGCAGAAGAGCAGACAGAGTTCCCTGCCTCCAAAGGCCCAGCTGGGGGCTTGCCTCCAAAAGCCTCCCACACTCTGGTCAGCCGTCCAGTGAGTGACCTCCCACCCAAAGTTGTGCCTTCCAAGCAGATGCTTCACTCAGACCACATGGAGATGGAGCCCGAAACCATGGAGACCAAGTCAGTCACTGACTATTTTGGCAAACTGCACATCGGGCCAATGGCATATTCCTGTACCAGCAAAAGGAAAAGCCAGCCAGCTGATGGGGAGGGGAAAGCACCCCTTAATGGGAGCGTGCCAAGGAAGAAACAGCAGGGAACCAAAACAGCAGAGGTGGATGAAGAGGCCAAAGGTGGTAAATTTGCTACTGTGTCTTCGAGGGACAGTCAACACCTCAGCACTTTTAACCTGGAGAGAACTGCCTTTCGCAAGGACAGCCAAAGATGGTATGTGGCCACTGAGGGGGTTGTGGCTGAAAAAACTGGATTAGAAGCAGCAACAGGGATAACCTTTCCCAGAGCTTCGGGTGTGGGGACCAGGGATGCCGAAGGTAAGGATGACGGGGCTCCTGAGGGAGAAGCCATCGAGGTTTCAGGACTTGGTCCACGGGACCACTTCTTAACAGACGTGACCTGTGTTTCTTCAGCCAAAGACTTAGGTAACCCAGATGCTGCTGACCTGTCTGGGTGTGACCACCCCTCCAAACTCCCCGAGTCAGAGGAGAGTGTGGGCCGCCTTTGTGACTACCACTTGGCCAAGCGGATGTCGTCATTGCAAAGCGAGGGCCATTTTTCTCTACAGAGTTCTCAAGGCTCTTCGGTGGATGCAGGCTGCGGCACGGGCAGCAGTGGCAGCACGTGTGCCACTCCGGTGGAGTCCCCACTCTGTCCCTCCATGGGGAAACACCTGATTCCTGAGGCCTCTGGGAAAGGCATGAGTTACCTTGCCTCTGAGGAGAGAGCCCCTGGGCTGCCCAACCACGGAACCACCTTTAAGGAATTACACCCACAGACAGAAGGGATGTGTCCGCGGATGACAGTGCCTGCTCTGCACACAGCCATTAATGCCGAACCCCTGTTTGGCACTTTGAGAGACGGATGTCATCGACTCCCCAAGATTAAGGAAACCACAGGTACAGCAATGATGGATTTAGTGCTTTGCGTTACCCGCCAGGAGCATGTAAAACAAATTTATAACAAAGTTGAAAATAAAAAAATTTGGAAGAAAAGTAAAAGTTAGGGTTTTCTTTTCTTTTATTTTTTTTTAAAAAAGAGCTGCCAAACTGTGACCAGATGAAATGTCAATCATTTATCCCCCAATGTTTAATAAATACTGACATTTCTGGATCTGGGTGGTAGTGGAAATGGCATTTGCCCTTTAGATTCCTGCTCAGTCTTGCTTTTAGAATTTAATGGAGCAATATTTGTTTTCCTGAATTCTAAATGTGGACTTTTAGCCATGCCCAGTGCAACTTTTAAGTTACAAGAATCACAAAAGGTTGATTTCCTTCTTAAGATAGCAAATTTCTCATTTCGCCCTTTCATTTTTCAGAAGCAAGGAAGCAAAATAGAGCAGCGGATCTGGAAGATGGGAGGGATTGGGAGAGATCATTTGCCTTTCAACCATATTTCCAGAGTCCTCCCTACTCTGTAAAACTCTCCAAAATGAGTATTCTGAAGTGTCAGGAAGGTCTAGGGGTATATGATGAGCTGCTTTATTTCCCCCTAAATAATAAAGCCACCTTCACAATTCTGCCACCAGGTGGGCACATACCCGTCTCCAAGATCCACCACATCATGGGACAAACACAGATGTTCTTTCATTCTTGCCAATTTCAGATTATATCCTCAAATAGTGTCTTTTCTATATAGGTCAGTAGATATTAGCGAGACCTTGTAGTTCAGTCACTAATTCATGTCCGACTCTTTGCGACCCCAGTGGACTGCAGCACGCCAGGCTTCCCTGTCCTTCGCTGTCTCCTGGAGTTTGCTCAAACTCATGTCCACTGAGTCAGTGATGTTGATTACCTTCCATTTGTGCCCTTTTCATATTGTCTTCTTTCTCAAAACTCACCACTGGCTTCAGCTGCCTTGGGAAACCTAACTCATCTTTTCCTCTAAACTCGTTAAAGGACACTTGGCAGTTTACAAAGAGCTTTCGCCTAACTTACCTCTTGCCTCTCATAAAAATTCTATGAGGTTGAGATTTTCTTCACATGACAACTTTTCTGGCATTTTCCCAGTGTCTCAGCTTCAAACCCTGTACCAGGAAAGCCTCATGGAGTCCTCTTTAAAAGGTTAATATATTTAATTTGCATTAATTAAATTAGGACACTTCTTTTTAAAAAAGATAACCAATGCCAGGATTAATCTAATGCCTTAAAATGAAACTTCAAAGTCATAAATATGTTTGAATAGTCTCTACGTAAGATGTGTGTTTTCTCGAATACATCATTGGGAGATGATAGACATCACCTAGAAATTTAGTAAAAATCACTACCCATGAGGTGCTTAATGATTCTCTTTGTTTTTCTACTACCCCTAGTGTAGCTTTGACAGAGCCTGGGAAGGAGAGACGAGGAGGCATGCCTTTAGCTTGGTCTCAACATCCTGAAGCTGATCCTACCCTGCTACCATCAAATATTCACTTGGAATCAAAGGTGCCAATTCCAAATCAAGACCCTAATGATTTCTCCCAAGCAAACCAGGCCTATGGAGAGGCTGTGAACTGGTGGCCACTGGATCTGAGAGGGGGGAGCCTCAGGACGCCCCCCAGCCAGAGAGCTCTGAGATGGAGCAGCAGTATCCTATCAGGATCTGTCAGTCTGGAGACCTTCCAAGAGAGAAGCCAGGGTGCGGTCAGCTTAAAGTGCCCAAGTATCACAGAAGCACAGGAGGCCAGTTCAGAAAGGCGAGCAGAACTCCCCCTAGGGAAGAAGCTCACCAAAAGTTTTTCCCAAAGTTCAATGCACTTTAGCTCTGAGGGGAAGGTTCACAAAAGGTCCCCGGTGGGTCACAAAGACTCAAAGCTCTATAGGACATTGCCCTTGCGGAAGCTAGAAGGCAGCAACTGGAGATGCCGGGGACCTTTCAGCTACTGCTTCCTGAACCGAGGACAGGATGAAGATGGTGATGAGGATGAAGAGGACGGAGAGGCCACCCACCAAGTCTCTTGCCTCTTTCGACCACAGATGACTCAAGCCATGCCAGACCCAGCCAACCCAGCCCTGGCTGTTGGAATTCAGAAGCAAGGAGGGGAGCTGTCCAGAGGTTCGGTGCTGAAGGGCTGGGCTGAAGACTTGAGTGGCCCAGATGACGTGGACTTCAGCAACCTAGCTTTTGATGCCCGGATCGGCCCTAAGGAGCACATATGCAATGCCTGATGGGTTTCTCGTTTAAAAGGTTAATATATTTAATCTGCATTAATTAAATTAGGACACTTCTTTTTAAAAAAGATAACCAATGCCAGGATTAATCTAATGCCTTAAAATGAAACTTCAAAGTCATAAATATGTTTGAATAGTCTCTACGTAAGATGTGTGTTTCTCGAATACATCATTGGGAGATGATAGACATCACCTAGAAATTTAGTAAAAATCACTACCCATGAGGTGCTTAATGATTCTCTTTGTTTTTCTACTACCCCTAGTGTAGCTTTGACAGAGCCTGGGAAGGAGAGACGAGGAGGCATGCCTTTAGCTTGGTCTCAACATCCTGAAGCTGATCCTACCCTGCTACCATCAAATATTCACTTGGAATCAAAGGTGCCAATTCCAAATCAAGACCCTAATGATTTCTCCCAAGCAAACCAGGCCTATGGAGAGGCTGTGAACTGGTGGCCACTGGATCTGAGAGGGGGGAGCCTCAGGACGCCCCCCAGCCAGAGAGCTCTGAGATGGAGCAGCAGTATCCTATCAGGATCTGTCAGTCTGGAGACCTTCCAAGAGAGAAGCCAGGGTGCGGTCAGCTTAAAGTGCCCAAGTATCACAGAAGCACAGGAGGCCAGTTCAGAAAGGCGAGCAGAACTCCCCTGGGGAAGAAGCTCACCAAAAGTTTTTCCCAAAGTTCAATGCACTTTAGCTCTGAGGGGAAGGTTCACAAAAGGTCCCCGGTGGGTCACAAAGACTCAAAGCTCTATAGGACATTGCCCTTGCGGAAGCTAGAAGGCAGCAACTGGAGATGCCGGGGACCTTTCAGCTACTGCTTCCTGAACCGAGGACAGGATGAAGATGGTGATGAGGATGAAGAGGACGGAGAGGCCACCCACCAAGTCTCTTGCCTCTTTCGACCACAGATGACTCAAGCCATGCCAGACCCAGCCAACCCAGCCCTGGCTGTTGGAATTCAGAAGCAAGGAGGGGAGCTGTCCAGAGGTTCGGTGCTGAAGGGCTGGGCTGAAGACTTGAGTGGCCCAGATGACGTGGACTTCAGCAACCTAGCTTTTGATGCCCGGATCGCAAGGATAAATGCCCTTAAGGAGAGCACATATGCAATGCCTGATGGGTTTCTCGCAGCCCAAAATGATGCCAATGAGCTGCTCTGCCTTGTCAGGGCAACCAAGGGGAAGAAGGAGGAGGCCCACCCTGAAGCATATGACCTAACCCTTTCTCAATACAAGCAGCTGTTATCCATTGAGTCTAGACAGTTGGGAAGTGCCTGTAGGAAAATGGCAATGGTCGAGAAAAGCCCAGAAGAGATGCTCCTAGCTATGACTTCCAGCTTTCAAGTGCTCTGTTGCCTAACAGAAGCCTGCATGCGATTAGTGAAAGTTGTGAACTCAGAAACACAGCGGCAGGAAATTGTAGCGAAGATCGATGAAGTGGTCATAAACTACATCTGTCTCCTGAAAGCTGCCGAGGCAGCCACTGGAAAGACCACTGGGGATCCCAATGTGGGCCTCTCAATGCGACATTCAACCACCATGGCTGCTCTCGTAAGCACACTAACACGTTCTCTCAAGATGCTGTTAAATAAATAAAGTATGAAAGTCACATCATAATCTACCTTTGCAAAGCCATACATGAACTTTTATTTACTTTATGTGTACGATGAATAGACGTCTCCTTTCTTCTCTCTGTATATTTTGTTATTTTATATGAAATAGGAGATAAAAGTCCCATTGATGAAAAGTTGCAGTGTACTAATCCAGATGTATTCTGTTTATATTATACATATATATTCATGTAAAAGAAATATACAAGAAAGTGGTGACATTTGGCTATTTTTCATATAGTCAAAACTCCAGGTATGTGATACGAAATTTTCATTTCTACTGTGTTGGAGCAGAACAATGAATCCTATCCCCTTTCCTTCCAAGCAAATACTTGGAGACCATATCATTCATATTTAGAAGTAAAAAAGAAAAGGAAAGGAAAATCACAATGTATATAAAACAGTACTTATGTTTTAAAAACTATGATTTTTAAGCATTGAAAATAGCAAAAAGACATTTAAAATTCAAAAACCTATTATGAATTATTAGAGAATATATATAATAAATTAATTTTTGCTCATAGTGTTTGGTTATCTGATGCTTTTTTCCAAGAATCCTACATATTTCATTTTGGCTTATGCCATTTGGGATAGAAATGGGGTGGGAGTAGATTCTGTTGTGTCAATCCAAATGCTCTTCATGATGTTTCTGTAATTAATGTACTTCCCAAATAGAAGCACAGAAGGAACAATGGGTAGGTTCCTGGATAATACCTACTTACAGGCTAATTACATAAAGTGAAAGTAATTAATCATACCAAAATTAAATTGTTTCATGAAAAGAAAGCTCTGCTTTGACTCAGTGTCAAAATATACAAACCAAAGACATAATCTCTCTGCCCGCCAGTTCAGCCATGAAACATAGGATTCCCTTCAGAGTATCAGAGCATTTAGAAAAGTATTTGCAAAATTTACAAAAAGGAACATTTCATGATCATCGCAAATGCAGGTCCAGTGATACGAAGCAGACCATATACCAGGCTATGAGTCACATCGCAGGTCACAGCTCTCAGCAAAGAGCTTCATGCATCACCTCTACGAGAGCCAACGCTTCCAACCAAATTTGAAATGACAGTCTAACACTGGGACAAAATTTTGAATCTGGAATGGTACAGAAAATCAGGGAAAGATAGTTACTCTAATATGGAAGCCATACTAAATAATGAAGTATGTATGCAATGTTCTCCTCTGGATTAGCTGATAGAAATATGTAAGCTGGAAACAAAAATGGTAAACTTGATTGCTTTAAGTGAACCTGATGGAAAGCAAAGAAGTTTTTAGAATCATCGTCTCTCTAAAAATGTATCTTTGGGTCAAAGCAAAAGAATGCAAGTTCTGTGATTGTAAAATAAAGTTGATATGTACATATGTACTTCATGGCTCCTTTAGTGCTCAACTCACACACACTCTTATTTATGTAGGTGGCTTCTTAAAACATGACAGGAGTGTGCCCAGTGCAAGTATTTCCATTTTTGTAGACATCACACAGTCCTCCGTTGCTATCTCTTATCATCATTCTGTAGAGACTCAATAACAAAAGCCACACAGATTTATAGGTGGTAGCAAACAAAAGAAGTTCAGACATGTGTTTTTACAATGTTTAATAAAATATTTGATTACAATGATAAATATTGGTGTTTGATAGAAATATTAATGGTGTTTACTGTGGAAAATTTTGGTAAATATTCTGTGTACTAAAATACATATTAATAGGATTGTGTTCTATGTCAGACAATGTGTGAAACATATCATATATATTATCTCATTTAATCATCACAATGATCTTACGGTTTGGACATTATCATTGATTCCCTATGGAGGCAATACGGTTTCGTAGTTAAGGATATGGGGTTTGGGGTCAGACGCTCCTTGATTGAAATTTGAACTTTGACATTTTCTAGCCCTTTTGTCTTAGGAAAACTGGTCAGTTTTTCTCAGTGTCAAGTTCCTTCCAGTAAAATGGAAGTCAATAATAAGATCTATTTCCAAAGGATTGTCATGAGTTTTAAGTAAAATTATGTATATAAAGTTCTTACTACAGTACTTGGCAAAGAGTAATTACTCAGTGTTATATATTATTATCATCATAAGCATTGCATTAAATATATTGCCCAAGATAACATGTGGGGGCTGTTTTATATGCATATTGTATCCTGAATGTGCAGAATACATTAGCGTATTGAATATGTATAAAAGAGCTGTACAAGAAAGTGACGTGTCCAGTTAAGAACCCCGTTCCAGTCCGTTTCATTTCTTTGGGAGGCCTCCATGAAATAGCTGTGGGTCTTTCTAAGCAATCTCCCATTACCTTTGGGTGTGCCAATGAATTTTTATTTCTTATAAACAAATTATTTACTACTTAGAAAACCTCAAGAGCCCCCCAGTGGCTAAACATGTTACTCCTAGGTGGGATTCAGGCCCACTAGAGTGTAGGAAGAATGTATTAGAATGATACGTGTGTTTATTTTTATCTAGCTTTTTATGTTTGTGTATGTTTTATAATGGCATAAGAGTACAGTGGTATATGTACATCATTTTCAATAAATCTGTTAATAAGCATATGCCTGGTGCATGTGTGCCGTAATATTGTCACAGATCGAGTTGCACTCACTGAAGTGTGGAAACCACTGAACCAGAAAATGAAAATTTCTTGATCCTAAGGTCCTTTACATTTAATCCCCAGCCTGGTTTTTAGAGTATATCACCTATCATTTGTATTAATCCTTTATTATAACATTTTCAAACATATACAGAGGTAGACAATCATATAATGAATCAATATGTACTCATCACACATCAATTCATGTCCAATCTTATTTTCTCTATTTCTAGGCACCTCCTTCCACAACGTATGTAGAAGCCAGTCCCAGACATCATAGCATTTAATCCATGAATATTTCGGTAAGCACTTACTATAGATAAGAATTTTGAAACATAATTGGAATGCCATTTTCACACTTTTCTAAAATTAACAATTCCCTAATATCATCAAGGAACTATGTTACAGAAATAAATAACAAAGAAAGTGAAAGGTTCCTATAAACCCAACCCTGAAAGACAGTCCTTGTCAACAATTTAGAACCTCTGCTTTCAATTTTTGCAGTCACTCTGCTAATGTTGTTATTGTAGGTGTTTTTGAGTGTAACGTTTGACTCAGTCTAAATACATGTGCCCTTTTTCTGAGTCTCAGTTTCATCTTATTTTCTGTGTGTGGATTGGATGGAGGGATCTGATTGACCTAGAAAGACAGAGGGCTCAGATGAACCAGGCCCACAACATTAGGCTGCTTGTAAAATCCAACAGCTCATGCAATTGCCTTAGACAGTAAAATTAACAGACCCCTCGGCCCAGATGAAGGTAGTCTAATCAAAAAGAAATTCTGTTTCAGAAAACAAAAGCTGAATATATTGAAATGACCAGTCACAGCAGCATTACAAAAGATCTATTCCTTTTACGATGCATTTCCTCCTTCATCTTAGGAAAGACAATTTTCATTTCATTTCATTTCAATTTTCTGCTTTTATATGGTTCTAAGTGTCAGTTATTCTCCAAATGTTATTTCTGAATACTGAATTCATTCCTCCTGGATTACTCTTAATTTTGCAATGGAGAAGTTTGTTCTCTTGGATTAATTATCACCATTCATAATTGTGCTACCTTTTTGAAATTGAAAAAAAGGCAAATTAGCTATGCTCAGGTGATTCCGTCTCTCTTCCAAATGTTGAGGAATCTTCACAGGGATCATCATGTATATGGCTATCATTATATTGTTTCTCCTCTAACCTGATTTTTGTCTGTTCTGTGAAAGTCATTGATTTTGGAGGGTGTGTGTATGTTTGGGAGTATAAAGGTGCCAGAGAGGTGTCTGAGTAGATAGATGTGTGTGTCTGCCTGTGAGAATAGTTTTCTGTTTAGTTTTATGGATTTCAGTGCAAGTTTGCCCTCTGGCAGTCCAAAAACTATGATAAAACTTTCAAGTCAGATCGCAAAAGTAGCTTCTCAGCTTTGAAAGATCAAAGAGTTGGAATCTTACCTTTTGAACTGAATTTTTATTCCTACCAACTTGAATATTACTAAGTTGGGTACTTTTTATTCCACCTATTCCCTAGTCTGCCCCTCTCACGTTTTCATTTCAAAGCTTGGAAGGTAACCTTTAGAAATTGCATTAAATTATTTTTAATTTAAAAAATAAGTAAAATTCAAAGCCTATACCTAGGCAATCCATGGAAGAACAATCCGTGTCTTCATCAACTGTTTGTGCTGCAGAAAATAATGGAATTAATCAAATCCTGCCTAGCTGAAAAAAGTAGGTAACCAGTTATCCCAAGTTCTAGGATAACTTATTTGATCATTCAGCTTGAACTTAATGCACTGCCATCTGCTAAACGTGCCCTAATCTTTCCTCCATATTTATAATTACATCTCAATTTTATGTTACACATTAATTTTAAAGCATTGAGACTTTTTCATTCTTCCAATAAATTCTCATTTTCGTAACATATGTGTTTTTATGGCGACACTGCACAGCCTGTGAGATCTTAGCTGCCCAGCCAGATATTGAACCTGGACTCTCAGTGGTGAAAGCACAGAGTTCTGACCAGTGGACCAACAGGGAACTCCCTTCATTTTTCCCTCTACAGTCCAAACCAGAATTCTTGCAGTCTCATCATTCACCATGTTAGGGAGAAATTAGATTCAACCGTCAATGTAGGTGGGATCGGGGAAGCTGAGCCTTCTTGATAACTTCCAACCAAGACATTGTTCTCTTTTCCTGTTGAATTTGTACCCTTTCACATCTTGCTCTTTGACTAAATGACCTATAACTCCTTTCTGTCTCCTCACTCCTATGGTGAGTCCATTCATTCATTCAACTAGCTATTAACCATGTCCTAATCTGGGCAAACAATGTGCAAGATACTGGAGGCAAGGTACGATATGATTGACATGGTCTCTACCAAAAAAGGAATACCCATTCTGGAATGGGTAAACCGTTGCTATTTCTTAAGAAAAGAGGGGCTCAGAGTAAGTCAGTGCAGGTAGTCTTCATCTTGTATGGTGGTATACAGGACTGCAAAGAAGACCATGGAGACCCAAAATGTCTAAAGTGATCTTAAAAATGAGAAAAATTTACAACTGTTCTGTGACCTATAAAGATTTTTAGTCAAAATATCACTCCGGTATTGTTAACTATAGATGTATAGAGATATGAAAGTATAATAAAATACCTATTTATCCATCATGCAGTCATTGAAAATATTAGAAACTCTGAGAATTAAAATTGGTCTTTTTGTAAAACCTTATAAAGAGGAGTTTGAACAGTGCTTGTCTTTTTCACATCATATAGTATGGGCTACCCGGGTGGCTCGGAGCTAAAGAATGTTCCTGCCAATATAGGAAATGCAAATCCAATCCCTAGTTCAGAAAGATCCCTTGGAAAAGGAAATGGTAACCCACTCCAGTATTCTTGCCTGGGAAATCCCATGGACAGAGGAGCCTGGGAAACTACAGTCCATAAAGTCATAAAAGAGTTGGAGACAAGTTAGCAAGTAAACAACAACAACTTACATATATGGAGTGAGCATCTTTCTATGCTTTGGTAAATTTTCATTCTCCTTTCTAAATATGGATCAGCTTCCAACATGTTATCCTTGATGCTTTCATTGTTATAAAATATCTCTTAAGTTTTCTTAGCGTGAGTTTTTATGACTTCCTACAGGGAACTCCTTCATTTCCCTCTACAGTCCAAACCAGAATTCTTGCAGTCTCATCATTCACCATGTTAGGGAGAAATTAGATTCAACCGTCAATGTAGGTGGGATCGGGGAAGCTGAGCCTTCTTGATAACTTCCAACCAAGACATTGTTCTCTTTTCCTGTTGAATTTGTACCCTTTCACATCTTGCTCTTTGACTAAATGACCTATAACTCCTTTCTGTCTCCTCACTCCTATGGTGAGTCCATTCATTCATTCAACTAGCTATTAACCATGTCCTAATCTGGGCAAACAATGTGCAAGATACTGGAGGCAAGGTACGATATGATTGACATGGTCTCTACCAAAAAAGGAATACCCATTCTGGAATGGGTAAACCGTTGCTATTTCTTAAGAAAAGAGGGGCTCAGAGTAAGTCAGTGCAGGTAGTCTTCATCTTGTATGGTGGTATACAGGACTGCAAAGAAGACCATGGAGACCCAAAATGTCTAAAGTGATCTTAAAAATGAGAAAAATTTACAACTGTTCTGTGACCTATAAAGATTTTTAGTCAAAATATCACTCCGGTATTGTTAACTATAGATGTATAGAGATATGAAAGTATAATAAAATACCTATTTATCCATCATGCAGTCATTGAAAATATTAGAAACTCTGAGAATTAAAATTGGTCTTTTTGTAAAACCTTATAAAGAGGAGTTTGAACAGTGCTTGTCTTTTTCACATCATATAGTATGGGCTACCCGGGTGGCTCGGAGCTAAAGAATGTTCCTGCCAATATAGGAAATGCAAATCCAATCCCTAGTTCAGAAAGATCCCTTGGAAAAGGAAATGGTAACCCACTCCAGTATTCTTGCCTGGGAAATCCCATGGACAGAGGAGCCTGGGAAACTACAGTCCATAAAGTCATAAAAGAGTTGGAGACAAGTTAGCAAGTAAACAACAACAACTTACATATATGGAGTGAGCATCTTTCTATGCTTTGGTAAATTTTCATTCTCCTTTCTAAATATGGATCAGCTTCCAACATGTTATCCTTGATGCTTTCATTGTTATAAAATATCTCTTAAGTGTTCTTAGCGTGAGTGTTTTCTCCCCAGTGTGACTTCCTTGGGACAGCTTCATCCTTTCCATCACAACCACTTCCCTTTTTTATGTCACTAAATTTGCCCTCACTGCATCCCTCAAGCTGACCTGCATATGTGTAATCCCAAATGAGGACAGTGACAACACTCACACTCACCTGCTTCTGTGACTCTGTTGACATTTGATTATAATTTTGCTTCTAGAGTAACCCACTTTTTATTTTTTTGTTGCACTTTTGCATTTATTGGTCAGTTCCCTGTTTCACTCATCCTTTCTTTATAAAATGTCCATGGTTTGGTTTTATCAATCTCAGAAGAAACAGAGGAAGCACAACTATATGCTTTGCTGTTTGTACATGAACTGAATACCAGATGCTCAGTGACCGATCATGGGCAGACTTTGAAGGAGAGGATACAATTAGTCATTGATCATCACACACATCTTTTGTTTGCTTATTTATTTATATTTGTTTGGATGCATGAGGTCTTACTTGCATCATTAGGAATCTTTAGTTGCAGTGCATGCACTCTCTGGTTGTGGTGCATGGGCTTGGTTGTTGTGGCAAGAGGGCTTCATTGCTCTGAGGCACGTGGGATCTTAATCATCCAACTAGGGATTAAACCTGTGTCTGCTGCACTGCAAGGGGGATTCTTAACCAGTTGACCACCAGAGAGTGCGTCTGTGCTCAGTCATATCCGGCTCTTTGCAACCCCATGTCCCTGGAATTTTCCAGGCAATACTGGAGTGGGCTGCCATTTCCTCCTCCAGGCAAGTCCCCATCTTTTATTCATATAATGATTTTTTTTTAATAGTAGATTAGAGCAATACAAATGATTACTTTGTTTTTGTTTATTTATTTATTTTTGGCCACTTCTATTGGTCTTTCATTTATTTCCATCTTTGTTCTTTGGCCTGTGTGGGCCTGCCATCGCAGTGGCCTTTCTCGCTACAGAGCGCCAGCTCTAGGCGCATGTGCTCCAGAGCTCCGGCTCGGTAGTTGGACACATCGGTCCAGCCACTCCGCGGCACGTGGGATCCTCCCAGGCCAGGGATTGAACTGGCGCTCCTTGCACTGCAAGGCGGTGTCCTTACCCACTGGACCACCAGGAAGCCCATATAGTGACTTTTTTTTTTTAATTAAAGAGCTAGTAGCAATGTTTGTACTTTATGCAGTGATTGACAGTTAACATACCATGGTAACCGAAGTTTAACCGTGTTGTTGGAGGACTGGTGTTTAGCTAAACCATGTTCATGGAGATTCACATATATCAGAACCATCCAGAATGAAGACGCCCTGTACGTGGGTGTCTAAAATGTCTTAAGCCTGTGGTAAAAACGCCTGAATGATAGCATTCAGTGCTGTCCAATAGAACTTGCTGCAACAATGGAAGGTTTCTAAATCTTTGATGTACAGTACAGTAGCAAATAGCCATATGTGGCAACTGAGTTTTGAACTTTATATAATTTCATTAATTTAAATTTGAATACCCACTCATGGCTAATGGCTGCCATGTTGGACAACGAAGGTCTAGTAGGCAAACAGAGAAAAAACTGTAAAAACATAAGCAGAATTGTGATAGATTGCAGTAAAGTCTAAGAGTAAAATTGATAGACTGCTGAGGAAGATTTTTCTAGATTTGGCAAAATGGAGCTAACTCTGATCAGTTAGTACACATGACGCCCATTTCCCACAGGCTGTTCTAAAGACATGTAAATGGTGTGTGTAATGGAAACAGTAGCAGATAAAGATGATCCCTCCTTAGAGTGCCCCTGAACAATATCAACAGACACAGAGACTCAAACAATACTCACTTGTTTGTTCTTAGCCTTTGAATGCCTTAGGTGATCATGTGTGCTGTGCATGGATAGCTGCATTTTCCCCAAGATCTGAAAATCTGCTGTGAGTTTTGACTATAGATTAATTTGTGTTGATTGCCACATGTGCTGACGTACAAGAATTGTGTCGAATACTGGCCTAACAGGACTGGAACTTTGCTCTTCTTTTCCCAGTCTTTCTACCAGTTCTTGGGCCCAGCTTCCTACTTGCTGGGTTCCAAGCCCAATCCCAAGTCTACTCAGATGTGGCCCAATCTATTCTGAAGTATAAAAGGTATACAAGGTAGGAAGGTGTAAGCTCAGAGTTTGATGAAAGCCAATAAAACTTGAGTCTCCACTATCTGTTATTTCCTCCCTTTGTCTTCTTTCCCCTCTTTATTTCCTCTGGCACCCCCACCCCACCATTCTTTATTACTTTTCTATTGCTGTGTAACACATTAACACAACCTTAGTGGCTTACAATAACGTACATTTACTATTTCACAGTTTCTGAAGGTCAGGAGTCTGGGCACAGCCTAACCATTCCTGTGCTCAGGATCTCAAAAGGTTGCAAAGTTTTGACTGAACTGCATTCTTATCTGAAGGTTTGGCTGATGATGACTCTATTTCTAAGCTCATTCGGATTGCTAGAATAATTCTTTTTCTTGCAGCTAAAGGACTGGCCATTATTCCTGCTGTTTTACTGACTGGAGACCAGAGGCTGCCCACAGCTCCTTGCCACAGGGCCTTCTCCAACATGACTGCTTATTTTATCAAGCCTGCAAAGAGGTTTAAGTCAGGTCCTCCCAGGATAAACTCCCATTTAATCAACTCAAAACTAATTGATTTGGGACCATAAGTACATCTCCAAAATTACTTCACCATTGCCATATTCTGTTGGTTAGAAGCATGTCCTGGTCTTACGCACACTCACGGCGAGAGTGCTGGACAGGGTGTGAAGAGCAGGGCCAGGAATCACCGGGACCACCTGGAGAGCTCTCAGCCATGCCATGTAAGGCTTTTCCTTCAGACAAACTCAACAGAACACATATTCCTCTGAATAGAAGATAGAGTGTAGACACTCAAAATACAAACTTGAGAGACTTTCAGGACCCACCACTCTGACATAAGTCATCAAAAGCCATGTGGACGTCTCTGTCCTAGCCCTGGCCCATTCTCTAGATTTATTTCCATATTAATATGCCAAGCTTCTCTGGGGCTGGAAACTCCAATAATTACAATGTGCTGACCTGTGCACACAAGGATTTCATCAGTGATGAGTCTGTAGGTAAACCTTCTACAGCAGTGTGACTTTTTCATTAGCAAGTATGAAAGCCAATAAAACTTGAGTCTCCACTATCTGTTATTTCCCTCCCTTTGTCAAGTATCTTTCCCCTTTCTTAAAAGGTATACAAGGTAGGAAGGTGTAAGCTCAGAGTTTGATGAAAGCCAATAAAACTTGAGTCTCCACTATCTGTTATTTCCTCCCTTTGTCTTCTTTCCCCTCTTTATTTCCTCTGGCACCCCCACCCCACCATTCTTTATTACTTTTCTATTGCTGTGTAACACATTAACACAACCTTAGTGGCTTACAATAACGTACATTTACTATTTCACAGTTTCTGAAGGTCAGGAGTCTGGGCACAGCCTAACCATTCCTGTGCTCAGGATCTCAAAAGGTTGCAAAGTTTTGACTGAACTGCATTCTTATCTGAAGGTTTGGCTGATGATGACTCTATTTCTAAGCTCATTCGGATTGCTAGAATAATTCTTTTTCTTGCAGCTAAAGGACTGGCCATTATTCCTGCTGTTTTACTGACTGGAGACCAGAGGCTGCCCACAGCTCCTTGCCACAGGGCCTTCTCCAACATGACTGCTTATTTTATCAAGCCTGCAAAGAGGTTTAAGTCAGGTCCTCCCAGGATAAACTCCCATTTAATCAACTCAAAACTAATTGATTTGGGACCATAAGTACATCTCCAAAATTACTTCACCATTGCCATATTCTGTTGGTTAGAAGCATGTCCTGGTCTTACGCACACTCACGGCGAGAGTGCTGGACAGGGTGTGAAGAGCAGGGCCAGGAATCACCGGGACCACCTGGAGAGCTCTCAGCCATGCCATGTAAGGCTTTTCCTTCAGACAAACTCAACAGAACACATATTCCTCTGAATAGAAGATAGAGTGTAGACACTCAAAATACAAACTTGAGAGACTTTCAGGACCCACCACTCTGACATAAGTCATCAAAAGCCATGTGGACGTCTCTGTCCTAGCCCTGGCCCATTCTCTAGATTTATTTCCATATTAATATGCCAAGCTTCTCTGGGGCTGGAAACTCCAATAATTACAATGTGCTGACCTGTGCACACAAGGATTTCATCAGTGATGAGTCTGTAGGTAAACCTTCTACAGCAGTGTGACTGTTTTCCCGGTACTCATTTTAGAGTCAAGTATGACTCTGAGGTCAGGTGATATCAAACAATTAAACTGGCAGATGAATCATTAACGATGCAGAGCTTTAACCTGCATAGCCATGCCTTAAAGTATTTATGGGAAGGGGGATCAGTAGGCTGCGGGTCATTTGTTCTACTTCATCTGGAAGTGGCAACTGCCCTCCATGCCCACTTGGACTCCTGGCCAGAGTACCCTGATGGGATGCTATTTCCTCCATGTGGGCTTCAGCAAGGATGAATACGGAGGTGGGCTCATTTCTTTATGGATTCTGCGACCCTTCATTCTCTCCCTTTATTTCCCAAAGCTATGTAAGTCTATAGTGTTGAATCAGGCTATGCTGAAGTACATTGTTCATACTCTCTGGATTTCTGAGAAAGCTGTGACAAGACAAACACACACACAGACACACACACACACACACACACACACACCACCTGTGCACATGCCTGTGATGCAAATAAATGTAGCGTCCCATCACCAAGAAATACGTGCTTGTCTTTTCTGCCTCCTGTCTGCCTCTGTCCCTCACTACTGCAAATTCGGTTTCCTGTCTATTATCAACATGATTAGAATGACAGTAGGAACAATACCTAACATTTATTCAGGCAAATGTGCCAGCTCTACTATGCCAAATGATTTTCATGCCTGATTGTTGAATCTATTTCCTAGAACAACCTCTGAGAAATTACTATTATCATCCCTTTCTCTTTTTTTGCTCTATTTCCAATGTTGTACAATATCCTCTTGTAGCTTATTTTATGCCTTATAATAGTCTTTGCCTCTAGAGGGATCACCCCTTTCTTAAGAAAGAAAATTGAGGTTAGGGAATTCAAGTATAGCTGGCCCCAAATCATGGATGCCAGTCTGAATCAAGATTTGCCATTCTTCATCAGGTCTGGGCTAAGTAGCTAGCTTGATTGTTTTTAATCAAACGAGTACAGCATATACCATTTTAAAAACTTAAATTCCACCGAAGAACTTAGGGAAAAAACCAACCATCTCCCATCTCTAACTCCCTTCCCTCAGTCCCAGCTCCAAGAGACAACCCGTTTCACCAGTTTCTATTTTTACTTTGTCTAGTGGTTTTCTCCTTAATTCTAAATAGTCCAATTTGTTGACTTACCAACTTTGTAGAGTTGCTACCAGTTTCACCTCTTGAAAGACGAAGAACTGACTTAATCATGTTACCCCTTGCCTTCCCTTCTCCCCTATCCAGTGTCTTATAGGGATATTATTATTATTGTTCTCGTTTTCATTATCTATTTAAATATTATAGTCACATCTCTGCTTCTTGTTCAGTCATCTTTAGACAGTCCCTGTTGATTCCTCCTTGATGTGGAATGGAGCTATTCATTTCCCCAGCTGATCTTTCACAGTGGTTAGGGATCAATATTTTGTAAACCACCACAGCCTGGAAAAACAACATAGGCAACTGCTTTTGTGAAAACCATACTGTTATCCAGAGCTCTTCTGAAAGGTGAAACAGAGAACCCTGTACGTGTAAGGAAAGAAGAGTTTGCTGTGAATTCATTATATCTGAAATTGGTGGTTCTCAAAGTGTGGCCACTGAACCAGCAGCAGCATCCCCTGGGAACTTAAGAGTTGTGGATTCCTGTGCTCTACCTATACCTGCTGGCTCAGGCTCTCCAGGGAGGGATGGGGGGTGGGAAGGGTGCAGTCCACCAATGGAATTAAACAGGCCACTAGAGAATTCTAATGCATGCTCAAGTTTGAAAATCACTGTAGTTTCTGCACTAAATCTTGTCTGGTGATTGAACCTGAAATGACTTCAAACGTGTTTAGATATTGAGATACACACAGAGAGGCTATAATTAACATTTCCGAAAGAGATGATGATAGCCCATATACCTATTTAAGAGAGCTCACATCAGATAGGATTTTCAATGTCAGGAAACATTTGGCATAGTAGAGCTGGTACATTTGCCTGAACAAATGTTAGGTATTGTTCCTAAGACAAGAGAAAGCAGACAGAACACAATTTGAATTGCATTCCACCTGGAGAAGTTCTATAGCAGCCGGAATAGCCATAGATGTGCCAGAGCAAGGTAATTTTCTACCCAATATTTGCCTGACAGAAGTTCAGTGTCATTGCTTTAGAGTCATTTTAACTAATGCTGATCTCTCCTTATAAGGGCAAGTTTGTCTTACTGTTGTCTCCTAGTCAAGATTGGTAACATTTCCATTTCTCTCATTAGAAAGAAGTCATTCATTAGACTTAGGTTGACTCTACAGTTCACAAGTCAATAATCAGCATTTTTTGTATTGCGATTATTGTGCTAAGAGGATTCTTTTTATCCATCCTCAATATCATGGCTCTCAAGCCACTTGAAAGAATGTTCAAGGCATCAGAATAAAATAGGCTTTCTTTCCTTAAATAGCATTGATTTTTTCAAAGTCACATTTAGATTCCTTTGTGGTCTAGCATATGTGCCGCTGAAGCCAGCATGATTCCTTCGTATTTACTTTCTAGGGTTTTTTACATTTTAATGTTTTCCTAACGTTTCTATAGGTTTTCCTTTTTCTTTCCGACAAAATTAAAGTGTGCTCTTCTGAATATCTAGTGCTGCGTTAAAAACCCCCTCAAAATGTAGGAGCTTAAAGAACTATTAGTATCTCTCCTGAGTCTGGGGCTGGCCCCGGCTGGCTGATTCTCACTTGCAATTTCTCGTGCAGTTGTATTTTCAGGTGGTGACTGAGGCCAGAGTCACCTGAGGTCTGACAGGGCTTTGAGATGACTTCTTACATGGCTAGCAACTAGCCAGCAGCTTGTTGGAGGCTGTCAAACAGTCTTCATGGGACTGTTCCATCAGGCTTGGTCTTCTCACAGCATAGCAATCTCAAGACTGCAGCACCTCTTACATGGTGACTGGCTTCCAAGACGGAGCATGTCAAGAGTGAGGGTCCCAAGAGAAGCAGGCAGAAGCTTCAGATCTTATGACCCAGTCTGGAAAGTCACTCAGTAACTTTTTATTGGTCAGCTGAGTCATGAGGCTGCACCAGATCAGGAGAGGAGAATTAACCTCTGTCTCTCAGTTGGAGGGTGACAAGCCTTCAGCCATCTTATTTTTCAGCATACCAAATTTTAAATTTGCCTGACAGAAGGTTTGAATTGCATTCCACCTGGAGAAGTCAGCCGGAATAGCCATAGATGTGCCAGAGCAAGGTAATTTTCTACCCAATATTTGCCTGACAGAAGTTCAGTGTCATTGCTTTAGAGTCATTTTAACTAATGCTGATCTCTCCTTATAAGGGCAAGTTTGTCTTACTGTTGTCTCCTAGTCAAGATTGGTAACATTTCCATTTCTCTCATTAGAAAGAAGTCATTCATTAGACTTAGGTTGACTCTACAGTTCACAAGTCAATAATCAGCATTTTTTGTATTGCGATTATTGTGCTAAGAGGATTCTTTTTATCCATCCTCAATATCATGGCTCTCAAGCCACTTGAAAGAATGTTCAAGGCATCAGAATAAAATAGGCTTTCTTTCCTTAAATAGCATTGATTTTTTCAAAGTCACATTTAGATTCCTTTGTGGTCTAGCATATGTGCCGCTGAAGCCAGCATGATTCCTTCGTATTTACTTTCTAGGGTTTTTTACATTTTAATGTTTTCCTAACGTTTCTATAGGTTTTCCTTTTTCTTTCCGACAAAATTAAAGTGTGCTCTTCTGAATATCTAGTGCTGCGTTAAAAACCCCCTCAAAATGTAGGAGCTTAAAGAACTATTAGTATCTCTCCTGAGTCTGGGGCTGGCCCCGGCTGGCTGATTCTCACTTGCAATTTCTCGTGCAGTTGTATTTTCAGGTGGTGACTGAGGCCAGAGTCACCTGAGGTCTGACAGGGCTTTGAGATGACTTCTTACATGGCTAGCAACTAGCCAGCAGCTTGTTGGAGGCTGTCAAACAGTCTTCATGGGACTGTTCCATCAGGCTTGGTCTTCTCACAGCATAGCAATCTCAAGACTGCAGCACCTCTTACATGGTGACTGGCTTCCAAGACGGAGCATGTCAAGAGTGAGGGTCCCAAGAGAAGCAGGCAGAAGCTTCAGATCTTATGACCCAGTCTGGAAAGTCACTCAGTAACTTTTTATTGGTCAGCTGAGTCATGAGGCTGCACCAGATCAGGAGAGGAGAATTAACCTCTGTCTCTCAGTTGGAGGGTGACAGAGAGCCTTCAGCCATCTTTAATGTGCCCCATGTGCTTCTGTCAAAGCCTTAGCATGATCCAGCACTTCCACCATGTCGCCTCTTCCATGGACTAAACTCTTCCTGAAGACATCCCTCCTTTCCAGAGCTATCCAACTTTCTTTTCTAGTATAAATCTGTTTTTATCTGAATCAATGCCATCCTGGAACTTCCCCTTCTCAGCATTCTTAGAACGGACCCCACACTTTCTTGTACCCAGTATTGTCTCGGGGAATTTTCCTGTAAAGATTTCAGGGAACATAGCCTTTTTACATCTTGCGTGTCTGAAATTACCTTTACTTTGCCCTTTTGCTCAATTGACCATTTGGCTGCATGTGGGATTCCAGGTTCAAAATGACAGTCCTTGGATGAATGTCATCCTTCCATCGTCTTTGTACGTCAGTTTGCTCAATGTTCTTCTCATTCCTTTAGAGGCTCCCCCATCGTCTCACAGATCTGTTGCTTCTGTTTACTCACAGTGTGAATTTCACCAGGTTGTGTCTAGGTCTGGAAGCGTCTTTCATTCCGTTTGCTTGGAGTCCAGTGCGTCTTTTCCTTCTGAGAGTTCATACCTTTCTTGAGTTCTAGACAGTTTTGCTTCTGTTGTTTGTTTCTGTCACTGTTCTCTGTAGCCATTCTCTAGTGTTCTGTGAACAGAGCAAACCCCTTACACATATTTGTCCTGAGATATCAGCTACATTGTGTTCATAAAATTCTGTTTAATGAACTACAGGGCGCTGGTTTCACTCTTTTCTGATGTGGTTACAGTGTGCTCAATGAACTGTGTGGAAGTCATAGGTAAATAGTACATGACATGATCATATTCTAGGTGTGCATAGCTACATGTGTGGGTAACTTTGTTTTTCTCTCTACTTTAACACGTTGATTTATATTGTGATTTTTGTATGACACACCTGAAGCATACATTATTATCTAGAATGTTCTGCAGTCAATTCCTGGGTACCTACCACCCAGATTTGTCAGAGTCTAGCAGCTTACCATATGGCTTTGGTTCTTTATTGTAAACAAATGAATAGCAGAGACAGTTGGAATACTCTTGAGTAAACGTTTCCCCAATGCCCTGTGTCTCTCTCTCCCTTCTCACACATCATCAAGCCTGAGTTTGCTTTTGTACCCATCCCATGCAATTCTTCATATATTTACCACATGATTACATGTCCTTAAAAATATGTAATATTGTTTGGCATGCTTTTAAACTTTATGTAAATGGTTTCATACTGTACATATCCTTTCCACACTCTGATTTTGTTATTCAACATCACTTTCAAAAGATCTATGCCGGGGCTTCCCTGGTGGTCCAGTGGGTAAGGACACCGCCTTGCAGTGCAAGGGGCGCCAGTTCAATCCCTGGCCTGGGAAGATCCCACATGCCACGGAGTGGCTGGACCGATGTGTCCAATTACGGAGCCGGAGCTCTGGAGCACATGTGCCCAGAGCCGGTGCTCTGCGACAACAGAGGCCTCTGTGATGGGAGGCCCACATGGGCCAAAGAACAAAGATGGATGAAAATAGATAAATGAAAGACCAATAGAAGTGGCCCTCCTGCCCCACTCCCTCCCCACCCCACCCCTGCCTCACCCCACCCCCAAAAATAAATAAATAAATAAATCTTTAAAAAAAAAAAAGATCTATGCCTTTTAAGAGAGAGAGCTTTCATTCATTGACCTTTTATGGCTTTACAGTTGTCTCTTGCCTATTAGAATTTAGATTATGCTGTTAATGGATATCTAAGTTGTTGATGACTTTTTTCTTTTTTTGCTATTAAAAACACTGCTGCAATGAACATTCTTGTACCTGTCTTTTTGTGCATATGTGTTATGACTTTTCTCAGGAAGTATGCTCCAGTGTAGAATTTGAGAAATAGATAGGTATTCTCCAATGTCACTAGATATTGATTCCCTCCTAGACAGGCTCAACGATACATGGTGATTACAAGAGAAGGAAAGGCAGTCAGAGTGGCAGGCTGTCTAAGATTCTCTGAATCTGCTTTCTCTGAGGCTTCCTTCTAGGCAGGCTACCAAAGTAGGCTGACTGATTTCTTAGGGAGAGACAGATAGAGATGAGAGAGAGAGATAGAGACAGAGATGAGAGAGAGAGAGAGAGAGAGAGAGAGAGATTGATTGCTCTCTCTGCAATAGGTTACCTATTCCCCACCACTAACCCCAACCACAGGACCCAGAAATACTCCTGAGTATCTAGGCCTATGTTAAATCCTTCTATATGTTATTCTGTTCCTCTTCACGACAGCATGACTACAGTGTAGACACATGTTCTTAGTAGGTGTTTACTGACAGTTGCACACACACTTTGGATAAACCAAACAGACCAAGATATGGGAGAGGGAAGGAGAGGGGGAAGGAAGAGAATGGAAGAACTAGAATCAGTTCAGGAGGCCGATCATCTGAATAACACGTCTTCTGGTAAGTTCAACGGAAAATGGAGTGTTGTTTTGTTTGCATGTATCACGACTTAATAAAATGCTCCTGTACTATAGATCTCCTTCTGATTATCATCTTTATCTTTATTTTCATATTATTATTACTGAAAGATTTGCCCCATTTTGCTATGTGTACTCTTTGCTCAGATGCTGGTTTCTTATTGCTGTAAAATATTCCACAGTGTAGATCTACCACTTTTACTTATCCATTTCTCCAGTGATGGGCACTAATGGTCTTCAACTTTCTCCTACAAAGCTGAGATGAATGTCATCATACGTCCTCCTGTGTAACAATAGCAGCAACACACACCCACACAGGGACACAAAAATACTGGATCATAAGGTATGTGTATCCTTAATGTGACCAAGATGGTGTGGCATCTGTCTACACACCCACAAGACGTTGATTCGTGTACCCCACCAACAATACGCATTGTCCGGCTTTTTGACTTGGTCTGTTTCTTGGATTTATCTTTCTTTATTGTTTTAATTTGCATTCTCTGATTGCTAAAGCATTTGAGCCTGTCTTCACAGGATTTTTGACCATTTGGGTTCTTTTTTCTTTCATTTCTTTTTCATGTTTCTTCCACAATATACAAACAATTTTTTATGATGTTGATTTTTATGTTAAGCATGCTAGATTCTCTTTTTCCCTGAGGCTTCCTTCTAGGCAGGCTACCAAAGTAGGCTGACTGATTTCTTAGGAGACAGATAAAATGAGAGAGAGATAGAGACAGAGATGAGAGAGAGAGAGAGAGAGAGAGAGAGAGATTGATTGCTCTCTCTGCAATAGGTTACCTATTCCCCACCACTAACCCCAACCACAGGACCCAGAAATACTCCTGAGTATCTAGGCCTATGTTAAATCCTTCTATATGTTATTCTGTTCCTCTTCACGACAGCATGACTACAGTGTAGACACATGTTCTTAGTAGGTGTTTACTGACAGTTGCACACACACTTTGGATAAACCAAACAGACCAAGATATGGGAGAGGGAAGGAGAGGGGGAAGGAAGAGAATGGAAGAACTAGAATCAGTTCAGGAGGCCGATCATCTGAATAACACGTCTTCTGGTAAGTTCAACGGAAAATGGAGTGTTGTTTTGTTTGCATGTATCACGACTTAATAAAATGCTCCTGTACTATAGATCTCCTTCTGATTATCATCTTTATCTTTATTTTCATATTATTATTACTGAAAGATTTGCCCCATTTTGCTATGTGTACTCTTTGCTCAGATGCTGGTTTCTTATTGCTGTAAAATATTCCACAGTGTAGATCTACCACTTTTACTTATCCATTTCTCCAGTGATGGGCACTAATGGTCTTCAACTTTCTCCTACAAAGCTGAGATGAATGTCATCATACGTCCTCCTGTGTAACAATAGCAGCAACACACACCCACACAGGGACACAAAAATACTGGATCATAAGGTATGTGTATCCTTAATGTGACCAAGATGGTGTGGCATCTGTCTACACACCCACAAGACGTTGATTCGTGTACCCCACCAACAATACGCATTGTCCGGCTTTTTGACTTGGTCTGTTTCTTGGATTTATCTTTCTTTATTGTTTTAATTTGCATTCTCTGATTGCTAAAGCATTTGAGCCTGTCTTCACAGGATTTTTGACCATTTGGGTTCTTTTTTCTTTCATTTCTTTTTCATGTTTCTTCCACAATATACAAACAATTTTTTATGATGTTGATTTTTATGTTAATTTTGGGGGGAGGGCACTTCTATTGGTCTTTCATTTATCTATTTTCATCCATCTTTCTTCTTTGGCCTGTGTGGGCCTCCCATTGCAGTGGCCTCTCTGGCTGCAGAGAACCGACTCTGGGCACATGTGCTCCAGAGCTCCGGCTCAGTAGTTGGACACACCCACCCAGCCGCTCCACGGCACATGGGACCTTCCCAGGCCAGGGATAGAACCAGCGCCCCTTGCATTGCAAGGTGGTGTCCTTACTCACTGGACCACCAGGGAAGCCCCTGATTTTCTTAAATTATTGTTTTTTTGCAGATATTTCTTATGCATTTAGATATAAAGTCCTCATTGATTTGGGACATTGACAGTATTTTCTCCCAATCCATCATCTGTAATCTCTGTCCACAGTTTCCTTTAAAAACAGAAAAGCTCAATATGGAAGTAATCAAGCCCACCCATCTTTAGTCTTATGATGTAGGCCTTGAGAGTTTGGTTTAAAAGTCCTTCCTCGATTCTTCTTGAGAAATGCATCCTCCCACAGTCTCTTTTATTTACTTTGTAGTTTTACCCATTCATATTTGTTTTTAACAACTGCTGACATGTACATTTATTTTTTATCTGTATTTATTTATTAAACGGAAATATGGTTGATTTACAATGTTGTGTTAGTTTCAGCATACAGCAGAGTGATTCAGTGATATATATATATATGCACACAGATATATATGTATATATACACACATACACACTTTTTGAGATTCTTTTCCATTGTGGATTATTGCAAGATATTGAATATAGCTCCCTGGCCTATATAAGAGGTTCTTATTTATCTATTTTGTATATAGCAGTGCAGATCTGTTCATCCCAAACTCCTAATTTATATCCCCCATATTTAGGTTTTAATCCATCTGAAATCTGTCAATACTTTTTGAATATGAAGCAAAGTAGGAATCCAGTTTTATTTTTTTCCATGGGTTTAGATGATTTTCCTCAGCATCAGATTTTTGATCAGATCCTGTGGAACAAGCAACATATTTTGAGGCAGAAGAACAAGGCAAATATCACACATTCTCAGCAGACCTGTGGGTGAATGTATGTGAGATACCATGAAGAACTCCCGGAAAAACTGGATGAGACATTAACAGGGTAGACCTTACCTTGTTAGGTGGGCACAAGAGCAACCAAGCCATGGTTAGTTTCCATTAAGTCGATCCCTTTTATCACCACCCAGCTGATGCGGTCAGGGGAAATTGGGCAATATATGTAACTTGCATTCTCTAGTGTGTGATGGGCTGAAAGTACTATTTTATTTTCATGTTTATTAAGTAAGAATTACATTCATAGGAGTAAATCACAATTTGAAAAGAAAACAAAATTATTTTTGAAACCCAGCCTGTATATGTCACCCATTCATGTTGTTATAAGTGAAGGATTATATTTTAGAATTATTTTTCTATTATACAATCTTCATACTGTTAAAGGCAAATGGATGTGGAATAAGACATAATTGTAACATTTTATCATGTAGACATATCACTAAATAACACTTTCTTAAATGAAAAAGCATATTAGAAAGAATAACTAAGTCCAGGAAGACATTTTTATCTGTCTTTGAGAAGAGAGAGAGGTGGTCCTACATACCTGAGACAACCCAGGAATAAGTACAGATCAAAAGCATAATAACAATTGGTTTTTGATGAATGCTTCCTGAATTTGTAGTCACCATATGATGTCACATTTTCCAAGGAGAATAGCCCTCTGTCTCAAAGTTTTCCTCTGCTTTGTCCAACTGATGAAGTTCTATTCGTTTTTCCATTCAGATTTCAGAGGTCACCTCACCAGGCAGCCCTCCAAGATTACATCTCCAACCCCCACCCTCCCCTCCACACACACACACCCACCCACACCACTCAAGAGCTTCCTGTTCTGTGTCTTGTTAATGTTTCTATTACTGCCTTACTCACACAGCATTAGTTTTTTGGTTTTGTTTTTTAATCTGTGCTTCTTAAGGCAGTACCTACATCTTACATTTGTATACCTGGTGCTCAGAACGATATGTGGCACACAGCAAGCACCAAATAAATTTCTTGTTTTAAAAAACGAAATGAAGGAATTCCCTATCAGTACCATGGTTAGGACTCTGAACTTCCGCTGCAGGGAGCACAGGTTCAGTCCCTGATCAGCAAAGGAAGATCCCGCATGCAAGGCCAAAAATAAATAAGTGAAATAATTTTTTCTTTAGAACTTTTCATTTTCTATTGTGTGTGCATGCTCAGTCGCTATCAGTCGTGTCCAACTGTTTGCGAACCCATGGACTGAACCCACCAGGCTCCTCTGTCCATGGCATTCTCCTGGCAAAAGCCTGGAGTGGGTTGCCACGCCCTCCTCCCAGAGATCTTTCTAACTCAGGGATTGAACCTTCTTCCTCTCTTGAGTCTCCTGAACTGGCAGGCAGGTTCTTTACCACCGGTGCCATATTTTGCATAGGGATATAGCCGATTAACAATATTGTGATAGTTTCAGGTGGACAGTGTCAACTATACATTGGCTCTTACCAATTTATTTGCCAATGAATGGACAACAAGGGCATTTGCCGTCTGCCTCGGTGGAGATGAGCTGCTGACTTTTCAACACCCCCTGAAGGACATCAGGGTGGAGCAAGGCACTCAGTGCTCTGGGGAATCCGGTGGCGCAGGTCTTACATAGGTAAATGACTTTTGTTTTTATTATCTCAATCCTTACATCGCCTCACAAATAGAAAAGCACTAAAATCCTTCATGAAGATATCACATCCTCTTGACAGGCAAAAGTCATTTGTAAAACAAAAGTCTTTCAAAAAACCCTTTCTTTGATGGCATTTGAATTTCCCCCAACGCTAAAACCCTTGTCTTGGCTTTCCTCCCCTAACTCTTTGGAGCAGTCTCTCAGAGCTATCTGGGGTGCTGCCTCCCGGGCTGCAGTCCTAATTATTCCCCCAATAAAACTTAACCCACAACTCTCAACAGCGAAGGGACTCAGCCTGTATCAAAATAAATCAAATGCTTTAAGGAACTCAAATGCCAGGGCAGGGATTTAAATGGGCTGGGGCTTGGGAACTTATGTTTCTACTAAATTCCCAAGCGGAGCTGACATGGCTAGTCCCCAAGTCCACACTTTGGGAACCATTTCTCTAATGTACTCAGTGACCAATTCCCTCATGATTGCCAGAGTCCGAACATTCCCACAGGTGATATGGGAGGATCAAACCGGAGTACCTTGGAACCATCTGCCTCTTGAGAGTGAGTTGGTAGTCCATTACATTTGAAATTTTCGTCCTCCTGCTGCTAAAGAGAAAAGAGCATTGGATCAGGTGAAGAAAGGTCTGGGTCTCAAAGCGGTCACTTACATGCCCTTAGGGCATTTCTGAACCTCTGCCAACTGCAGTCTCTCAGCCTGAGCTCAGGTGAAGTAGGCCCTTGCTCTCTGCCCTTCGGGGATCTCCCCCAGGGATGTCTGACCTCCCATCTGAATGGACCTTTGTCTTTTACTCTGGTGCACTGCAGCATGTCTCTATTGCAGTAACACTCTGAGTTCCTTGAGGGCAGAGAAGAGTTATCTGTATTTATTCTCAAACAACCAGAGAGATCCCTGGCAAAGAGCAGCTCCTCATTAAATGTTTACTATTGAATGAATAAAAGTAATAAACCCTGGGCTCTAAATAGCCCTTTAGACCCTGGCTTTATGCTAATTCTCTAATTTTAGTTGCTTTGAAGTATCATTAGAATAGAATACCCCACCAGGTAGCACTGGAAGCACAGACACATAATTCAGTACTTAATATGACTCTCCAGGGACAAATCCCTGGTTAGGCTGCTGAGCTATAAATGATTTTTTTTTTTTTAATTTTCAGATTTAATGATACATGGGATTATTTTTGCAGGTAAGTATTTTTACTGCTGCTCTTTATCATAAGTTTTATTAAGGAAAGTTTTCCTGTAGGACCTTGATTTTATAAATAAACTGAATCTTCTATTACTGCAAAAGTTTTCATTAAGAAAAAAAAATCTTTTGGTACTTAGGTATTTGGTCGATTTTAGAAGTTATTTAGAAATACTTTTCCAGTTAATAGAATAAAAAAAATCCATATTTCCTTTTTTCCTGACTCTTATCACATCCCAGCCTTGAGCCTTGACTTTGGGTAAGTGACCTAATGTTTATGTGCCTCCATGTTCTTATCTGTAAGACGGGAAGAAAACAGTTGCTATCATAGGTGGCATAAGAAATACATGAGTTCAGGGCTTCCCCTGGTGGTCCAGTGGATAAGGACACCGCCTTGCAGTGCAAGGGACGTCGGTTCGATCCCTGGCCTGGGAAGATCCCACGTGCCACGGAGCGGCTGGACTGATGTGTCCTATCAGTGAGCCGGAGCTCTGGAGCGCATGCGCCTAGAGCCAGTGCTCAGCGACAACAGACGCCACCGCGATGGGAGGCCCGCAGGAGCCAAAGAACAAAGATGGATGAAAACAGAGAAATGAAAGATGAATAGAAGTGGCCCGCCCGCTCCCCTCCCTCCCCAACCCGACCCCCGCCCAAAATAAGTAAATAAATAAATCTTAAAAAAAAAGAAATACATGAGTTCATTAGTGTCTTCAGGAGAGCATTGATAAATGTAAGCCATTATTGTTTTAAGATGAAGTAACATGAACATATTCACAAGAAACTGCAGGGTTTCTTTTTTAATTGAAGTATAGTTGATTTAAAATGTTGTGTTAATTTCTACTGCACAGTAAAGTTATTCAGTTTTACATATATAGATATATATGTATGTATGTGTATACATATATATTCTTTTTCATATTCTTTTCCATTATGGTTTATCACAGAATATTAAATATAGTTCCTTGTACTGTACAGTAGGACCTTGTTGTTTACCCATGCTATATATAATAGTTTGCATCTTCTAATTCCAAACTTCTAATCCTTCCCTCCCTGACCCTCCTCTCCCTCAGCATCCACAGGTCTATTCTACCTGTGAGTCTATTTCTGTTTCATAGATATGTTCATTTGTGTCATATTTAGATTGCACAGAAAAGTGATATTATATGACATTTGTCTTTCTCTTAGTTCACTCAGCATGCTCATCTGTAAATCCATCCATGTTGCTGCAAATGGCCTTATTCCATTCTTTTTTATGACCGAGTAATAATCCATTGTGTGTATATACCACATCTTGTTTATCCATTCCTCTGTCCATGGACATTTAGGTTGTTTGCATGTCTTGGCTATTGCAAATAGTGTTGCTGTGAACAGTTTTTGAAGTATCGTTTTGTCTAGATATATGCCCAAGAAGGGGATTGTAAGATGATAGGGTAGCTCTACGTTTAGTTTTTTAAGGACCCTCCATAGTCTTCTCTGTAGTGGCTGTGCTAATTTCCATTCCCACTAACAGTGTAGGAGAGGTCCCCCTTTTTTCCACACCCTCTCCTCCAGGTGCCTTTTTAAACCACTACCTGTCAGTCATTTTTGTTTTAAATGACTGTTGTTTGTCACAACAGGATAAGGATACAATTGCTAGAAAAATCCCAGTAATTCCTTCAGTGTAGCTACAGAATATAGAGGATCCATGAGTGTTCTGGCCACAGAAGGAGCCCAGGGCATCTCCAAGGAGAGGGGCAGGCCTCACTGGTCTCTGCAGTCCCCCATGCCATCCAGCTGATCAGAGAGGAGCTCATTCGGCCTTCCAGAAGTTCTGTTTGCTGTTCCCACGGCTCCAGCTGGCACCCCCTTCTCACCAAATGCTCTGGAGCCCTACTCAAGCTGACCTGCTATCAGGTGCAAACTGATAACGGCCCCCGCATAGTACTTTTTCCTCGTGTTCATGGCAAACCTGAGTGATCAAAGGTCACTGCCAGCCTCGCTTCTGTGCGCTGACCCTGGCCTCGGGGCTGCCTGCAACCTTTCATGCCCCTTATCTGAAATCTCTATGGAGCCTTTTCCCAAGACTGAGAGGCTGCTCACATGATCAAGCCAAAGACACAGCGTGGTCACTCGAGAATAAAGGGCCCCGTGGGAGGAAGACAAAGGGAGTCCTCTTGGCTTCCTGACGGTGGAGCCAGTGAGACTGAGTTCAGCTTATGTGAGGTTTTAGTGGTTTTTTTAATCGAAGTAGAGTTGATTTACAATGTGTTAGTTTCAGGCATACAGCAAAGTGATTCTGTTATACATACATATATATTCTTCTGATCCTTCAGAAATATTAAGAAATATTAAGGCTCTACTATGGTCCATTATGCTCCTCCAATATTGTATGTCTTAAGTGATTCTTAAGTGTCCTTCTCTGAACATTTTATTATAGTCACGATGTCAGACACAGTGCCAGGGGCTTAAACAGCTGTCAGTTTGCCCTGAAGTCCTCCAAGATAGGGCTTTTCCAACTGGAGTGTGCCTCAGGATCCCTGAAGAAGTTGTTAGAATGCTGGACCCCAGCCCCACTAGGTCTGGCTGGAGCCCGAGACAGTGCAGCTCTGACAAGTTTGCAGGTGATATTAATAATGCTGGCTGCAGGGGGCCCATTTTGCCTTTTAAACCACTACCTGTCAGTCATTTTGTTTTAAATGACTGTTGTTTGTCACAACAGGATAAGGATACAATTGCTAGAAAAATCCCAGTAATTCCTTCAGTGTAGCTACAGAATATAGAGGATCCATGAGTGTTCTGGCCACAGAAGGAGCCCAGGGCATCTCCAAGGAGAGGGGCAGGCCTCACTGGTCTCTGCAGTCCCCCATGCCATCCAGCTGATCAGAGAGGAGCTCATTCGGCCTTCCAGAAGTTCTGTTTGCTGTTCCCACGGCTCCAGCTGGCACCCCCTTCTCACCAAATGCTCTGGAGCCCTACTCAAGCTGACCTGCTATCAGGTGCAAACTGATAACGGCCCCCGCATAGTACTTTTTCCTCGTGTTCATGGCAAACCTGAGTGATCAAAGGTCACTGCCAGCCTCGCTTCTGTGCGCTGACCCTGGCCTCGGGGCTGCCTGCAACCTTTCATGCCCCTTATCTGAAATCTCTATGGAGCCTTTTCCCAAGACTGAGAGGCTGCTCACATGATCAAGCCAAAGACACAGCGTGGTCACTCGAGAATAAAGGGCCCCGTGGGAGGAAGACAAAGGGAGTCCTCTTGGCTTCCTGACGGTGGAGCCAGTGAGACTGAGTTCAGCTTATGTGAGGTTTTAGTGGTTTTTTTAATCGAAGTAGAGTTGATTTACAATGTGTTAGTTTCAGGCATACAGCAAAGTGATTCTGTTATACATACATATATATTCTTCTGATCCTTCAGAAATATTAAGAAATATTAAGGCTCTACTATGGTCCATTATGCTCCTCCAATATTGTATGTCTTAAGTGATTCTTAAGTGTCCTTCTCTGAACATTTTATTATAGTCACGATGTCAGACACAGTGCCAGGGGCTTAAACAGCTGTCAGTTTGCCCTGAAGTCCTCCAAGATAGGGCTTTTCCAACTGGAGTGTGCCTCAGGATCCCTGAAGAAGTTGTTAGAATGCTGGACCCCAGCCCCACTAGGTCTGGCTGGAGCCCGAGACAGTGCAGCTCTGACAAGTTTGCAGGTGATATTAATAATGCTGGTGCAGGGCCCCTGCCTTAAGAACCAGTAGTCCCCTACCTGTCAAGACAGATAGGTTTTCTAAAACAGAGTTTTCTGTTTGCTACAGGTTTTGGCTGCGAGATTTGGGGGAGAGAGAGAGAGAGAGGGTTATAGGGTTAACATGCATCTGAGAATGATTAAGAGTCTGGCTTTATTTCCAGCTACGTGAAATATCAATTCACTGTATAAAAACTGGAGGGAACAGGGGGAGCCCATTCGAGGAGGAACAGTAATTTTTCTCAACCAAGAACTTGGGATGGTTTTAAGAGATACATAAGGCCCTGCAGTTGCTGCCAAACAGTGCAGAAGAGATGCTATTTAGGTTGAAGTTCATTTGAAACATCTGTTGCTTTCTCACAGCGTAGTCCACAAAAGAACCTCCGTGTCGTCTCTATGGATATTTTAGTTTTATGAAGCACATCATCCTGATGGACTTGTAAGAATAAACTAAGTGCAAAATGCACTAACGTGGGCAAAATGAATTGGTCATATAAGTGGAGGCTAAAACATCAAAAAGCTTTCTGGTCACATGTTCTCCAGATAATTATCATGAATCCATCAATTGTTATGGTGACTGTAAAGAAACACAGTCAACCACGATAAGAGATCACCTCCCACCTGTTAGAATCACTATTTATTAAAAAGAAGAAGAAGAAGAAATAATGAGTGTTGACCAGGATGTAGAGTAAAAGAAACCCTCATACACTGGTGAGAATGTAAATTGGTGCAGGTACATCCTATGTATGTATGAAGATTCCTCCAAAGATGAGAACCACAATACAATCCACAAATTCCACTCCTGGATATTTATCCAAGGAAAATGAAAACACTGATTACAAAAGGTATATGCACCCCTAGTGCAGTATTATTTATAATAGCCTTGTTGTTCAGTCACTCAGTCATGTCCGACTCTTTGCAATCCCATGGACTGCAGCTTATCAGGCTTCCCTGTCTTTCACTCTCTCCAAGAGTTTGCTCAAATTCATGTCCACTGAATTGGTGATGCCGTCCAACCATCTCATCCTCTATTTCCCCCTTCTCCTCTGGCCCTCAGTCTTTCCCAACATCAGGATCTTTTCTAATGAGTCAGCTCTTCGCATCAGGTGGCCAAAGTACTGGAGCTTCAGCTTCAGCATCAGTCTTTCCAATGAATATTCAGGGTTTGATTTGCTTTAGGATGGACTGCTTTGATCTCCTTGCTGTCCAAGGGACTCTCAAGAGTCTTCTCCAGCAGCACAGTGTGAAAATATCAGTTCTTTAGCACTCAGCCTTCTTTATGATCCAACTATCGCATCTGTATACAACTATTGGAAAACCCATACCTTTTACTGTATGAAACTTTGTCAGCAAAGTGATGTCTCTGCTTTTAATACACTGTCTAGGTTTGTCATTACTTTCCTTCCAAGGAGCAAGCATCTTTTAATTTCATGGCTGCAGTTACTGTCTGCAGTGATTTTGGAGCCCCAGAAAATAAAATCTGTCATTGTTTCCACTTTTTCCCCTTCTATTTGCCATGAAGTGATGGGACTGGATGCTGTGTTCTTCCTTTTTTGAATGTTGAGATTCAACCCAGCTTTTTCACTCTTCTCTTTTACCTTCATCAAGAGGCTCTTTGTTTTCTCTTCACTTTCAGCCATTAGAATAGTATCATCTGTATGTCTGAGGTTGTTGATATTTCTCCCGTCAGTCTTAATTCCAGCTCGTGACTCATCCAGCCCTCGGTGTCTATCAATAGTTGAATGGATAAAGAAATTGTGATCTATTTATCTGCCTATATCTATGTGTATGTATAATGGAATATTACTCAGGCACAAAAAAGAATAAACTCTTACCATTTGTGACATCATGAATGGACCTAGAGATTATGCCAACTGAAATAAAATCAGATGGAAAAAGTCAAATACTGAATGTTTTCACTTATATGTAAAATTTTAAAAAACAAAACAAATGAACAAATATAACAAAACAAAAACAGAGTTATAGATAGAGAATGAAAAAGTGGTTGTAGATGAAAAGTGGAAGTAGATGAAAGAAAAATAAGTGAGACAGAATAAGAAATATTAACTTTCAGTTGCAAAATAAGTAAGTCAGGAGTATGAAATATACAGTGTGGGAAATATAGTCAGTAATTACATCATATCTTTGCATGATGACATATCATAAGTATCTTTATTATGATGATCATTTTTAAATGTAAAGAAGAATCAAATCACTATGTTGTCCACCAGAAAATAACACAGTAGGTCAGCTACACTTTGAAAACAAACAACCACACTAGTAGAAAACGAGATCAGATTTTTGATTACTACAGACAGAAATTGAGGGAGGGGGAATTGGATGAAGGCAGTCAAAATGTACACATTTTCAGTAATAAGATAAATAAGTTATAAGGAATATATCGTACAGTGTGATAAATATAATTAGCCCTGATGATTATATATTTGAATGTTCAGTGAGTAAATCCTAAGAGTTCTCATTACAACGAAAATTTTTTTCTTTGGTTTTGTATCTATATGAGATGATAGATGTTCACTAAACTTACTGTGATAATCACTTTATGATGTATGTCAGTCAAGTTGTGCTGTATAACTTAAATTTATATAGTGTTATAGATTGCTAATTATATCAAGATAATCATATCACTTGTATTTCAATAAAACTAGAAGGAAGGAAAGAAACAGGTTGAAGGAAGTTGGGAAAGGGGAGCCTCATAGTTCTGGGATGCTGCACAACTCCCAGGAGAAGCGGTCATATTAAATTCTATTATTTTGTGCAAATAGTGCCTCTGGGTGTTGGGTAGCTTGATGATTCTGGGTTTCTGCATCAGAAAGAGTTGGTATAAAATGTTAACTCTAGAAATTCCTTGATAGTCCTGTGATTAGGACTCTGGCCTTTTGCTGCTGGGGCCCAGGTTCAATACCTGGTCAGGGAACTAAGATTCTGCAAGCCTCGTACAGGCTGGCCAAAAATAAAATGAAGTGTTAATTGTGCCCCCCCCCCAAAAAAAAACAGAAAAGAAAGAAATACATTCAAATTCAGAGACTTGTTACTACCTTCAAAGCTTTAAATAGATTTATTAGAATGCTTAAAATGGGCTACAGTAACTAATTTGACTGATTTTCAAAGGGACACTGAGTTTCAAAAAATAAAATTTTCACATTATTAATGTCTTTTGGTCTCTGCAGAAAGACACAAATACCAAATCAGTGACTGGGGTTTCCAGTTAAACATAGCCAATTATATGAAGCACTGCTTCATTCCAAATCCCCCTAAACAAAGAACAGGGACTTTTTTTCCCCATTTTTATTGAGCTGTAATTGCCATATAGCATTGTATTAGTTTAAGATGTACTACAAAATGATTTCTGTTGTCTGCTTTCCTCAGCCCACGGCCCTGCCTCATCTCAGCCTCTTCTTCTGCTGGCACACCTCGTCTGCGTCAGCCTACCCTGGTTGCCTCCTTCACCTGGGAGGACCATTGTGAATGCGCTGGTTGGCTTCCCCACCGCAAGGACCGAGGTAAATAGCTAGGATAGTCCTCATGGCCCACAAAACCTTAAACGTGTCCTATCTCACCCTTTGCAGAACCAAAAACCTTGCCAGTCCCTGTTTTAAACCATCAGTGTTGAACTGATAAAAAGTAAAACTCAATGGAAAAAAAATGAGTATTTGCTACTATGTTGGTTTTTAAAGTGCGAAAACTTAGGTTCTGAGAGGTAAAACAGCTCATTTGAATTCCAGGGTAGTGAGAAATCTAGGAGACACCTCCAGGTTATTGATTCCCCTCTCGGATCTATACCCACCACCAAGTTGTTATTCCCTTCTCCTCTATGGCTGTATTCAAGTGGCTTTCCATCTAGGAAAGTCATAAAAAGTTATTGAAGAAACATATTTGTGAATTAAAATTAGTGTGTGTCTAGGGGTCACCAAGAGTTCTAATTTAGCATTCTGCAATGAAATTTATGAACTGTACAGTTTGCATAGAGCTGAGATTTCTAAACTTTTCAGGAAGAACATTTATCTGAGCATACCATCTATGTTGTCCCGGATGTGCTTTCCTTTGCTTTCCATTGTAAAATATTACTTTAGCTTGTTGTCAGTTATGGTTCATCCATCCAAGTATGAATGTGCTGATGAGAGATTTATAATTTTCCCAGAATGAGATTTAAGGTGCCTAAGCTTGAGAATTCCAATAAGAATCATCTACTTGTTTTTCTTAAAATATAATTTTATGTGTCTATTTTTGGCTATTGTTGGGTGTCCGTTGCTTTGCAGGCTACTCTGTTGTTCTGGAGCGTGGGTTCTGTGGCTCCTGGGCTCTAGAGCACAGGCCCAATAATTGTGGTACATGGGTTTAAACATAGCATTGGTTATTAAAAAAGGGAATTTTTTCCCATTTTATTGAGCTGTAATTGCCATATAGCATTGTATTAGTTTAAGATGTACTACAAAATGATTTCTGTTGTCTGCTTTCCTCAGCCCACGGCCCTGCCTCATCTCAGCCTCTTCTTCTGCTGGCACACCTCGTCTGCGTCAGCCTACCCTGGTTGCCTCCTTCACCTGGGAGGACCATTGTGAATGCGCTGGTTGGCTTCCCCACCGCAAGGACCGAGGTAAATAGCTAGGATAGTCCTCATGGCCCACAAAACCTTAAACGTGTCCTATCTCACCCTTTGCAGAACCAAAAACCTTGCCAGTCCCTGTTTTAAACCATCAGTGTTGAACTGATAAAAAGTAAAACTCAATGGAAAAAAAATGAGTATTTGCTACTATGTTGGTTTTAAAGTGCGAAAACTTAGGTTCTGAGAGGTAAAACAGCTCATTTGAATTCCAGGGTAGTGAGAAATCTAGGAGACACCTCCAGGTTATTGATTCCCCTCTCGGATCTATACCCACCACCAAGTTGTTATTCCCTTCTCCTCTATGGCTGTATTCAAGTGGCTTTCCATCTAGGAAAGTCATAAAAAGTTATTGAAGAAACATATTTGTGAATTAAAATTAGTGTGTGTCTAGGGGTCACCAAGAGTTCTAATTTAGCATTCTGCAATGAAATTTATGAACTGTACAGTTTGCATAGAGCTGAGATTTCTAAACTTTTCAGGAAGAACATTTATCTGAGCATACCATCTATGTTGTCCCGGATGTGCTTTCCTTTGCTTTCCATTGTAAAATATTACTTTAGCTTGTTGTCAGTTATGGTTCATCCATCCAAGTATGAATGTGCTGATGAGAGATTTATAATTTTCCCAGAATGAGATTTAAGGTGCCTAAGCTTGAGAATTCCAATAAGAATCATCTACTTGTTTTTCTTAAAATATAATTTTATGTGTCTATTTTTGGCTATTGTTGGGTGTCCGTTGCTTTGCAGGCTACTCTGTTGTTCTGGAGCGTGGGTTCTGTGGCTCCTGGGCTCTAGAGCACAGGCCCAATAATTGTGGTACATGGGTTTAGTCGCTCCTTGGCATGTGGGATCTTCCCAAACCAGGGGTCGAACCCATGTCTCCTACATTGGCAGCTGGATTCTTCACCACTGAGCCTCCAGGGAAGTCTGTCTGCTTGTTTTTGTTCCCGAACCCTTGGGAGTTTGTTTTTAATGGAGATACAGCCATTCACATGCTTTGTTATAAGCTAAATTGCTATAACAAGCAGATCTAAGTTATAATGATTCCCACCTCAAGGAGAGAGATGGAGCTCCCAGCAGGAGGAGCGGAACAGGGAGGCATGCAGCCAGGTGGGGTCCAGCTGTGCCTGATGGGAGCAGAGCCCCGAAACGTATGGGGAAAAGAGAAGTCTAGAGGCATCAAAGATAAACGGCATTTCGTTTAAAACACCCCCTTAAGATGGCCCTATCCTCACCTTGGCGCCATTGATTTGTTTTTGTCTGAAGAATGATCTGATTTACTGAACTTTGGGATAAAGATTCCTGCCATCTAGTGGCCAAAGTAATAGCACATCTTCTCCCTTGAACACTTTCTGATCTCTTCCAGACTTGTGATCTGACTCCCAAAATGTGCATTTTAAGTGCTAATGCAGAGCAGGGGTTGTTTTTGACCTAATGCAGAGCAGATGGTCAAAAACATTTGATGCAAAGATGAAATGGAGTTCAACGACAAGTTTCAAGGTGGTGCATGGCACACGCAAGGAAAGGAAAGGAAAGAAAACAGACCTTAGACAAAACCGACGGCTATGCTCTTGGTCAAGTGTGTTGTGGTCCTGTACGGGTCTCCTAAGCTGTCCTCAAGCGTCCTGAGTTACTCTATGCACCTTCATCATTGTTGTCATCGTCATCCGTACAAAAGGGACCCGTGATAGGTTTGCCTGGGGTGCGGGGGAGAAATGGACTTTGGTGGTGGTTCTGACATGGGTCAAGCCAGATGAGGGAGCTCTGGTGTGGCTGGAAGCTAAGTTTGCAAAGCAAGCCTGTTCCTGTATGCACATTAACATCACCTGGGGATCTTTAAAAGCTTCCAAAGCCAGCCTGCATCCCAGACCAAGGAAATCTCTATCTCCAAAAGGGACCCCGCCATCCAAATTTTGAAAGTTTCCCTGGGGTTTTCATGCACAGACACCCATGGCGTCCACAAGCCTGTGGAGACTTAGCCCACACGTCCATGCAGTTGTGTCTTTTTTGACATTCATTTTTATTTATTTATTTGTCTGCGTCGGGTCTTAGTTGCGGCACGCATGGGTTTCTTGTTGCAGCCTACGGGATCTTTCAGTTGCAGCTTGTGAATTCTTGGTTGCAGCATGTGGGATCTAGTTCCTTGGCCAGGGATTGAACTCAGGCTCCTTGCATTGGGAGCATGGAGTCTTAGCCTGTGGACCACCAGGGAAGTCCCCGTGTAATGGTGTCTTCCATGAGTATGGCCCTTCACTGTATGCAAATGCATTCGGCATCGATTGTCTCATTTAATCCCTGTGCAGTAAGCTGTCATGGCCTTGGCTGCTCTGAGTTTTTGTATAGGTGTCTCTTATTTCCTTGACGCAGGCTGCTCGCAGACATAGCACTGTGACCACTGAGAGGGGGATTTGGAATGTGTGAGTGCAAAGATCAGAGGGCCACAGTGACAGCCGGAGGCACATTTTTCCATGGTCTTCATTTTAAGTAAATTGCATATAGGAAAATCTAGATTCTTCAAATTATATGACATGATTATTTATTTTGTCAAACGCCTCCTCTCTTTATGCAAAGAATTGCTGGAGCGTTTTTTAAGATGACAACCACTTTTCTATATTTTTAGTTCCTCAATTTAAAAACCTAATTCTGGGGCTTCCCTGGTGGTCCAGTGGGTAAAGAGTCCGCCTTGCGGTGCAAGGGCCGCTGGTTCAATCCCTGGCATGGGAAGATCCCACGTGCTGCAGAGCAGCTGGACCGGTGTGTCCAATAACAAGCCAGCACTCTGGAGCACATGCACCCAGAACCGGCACTCTGCAATGAGAGTAGCCACCGCGATGGGAGGCCCACACAGGCCAAAGAATTAAGATGGATGAAAATAAATAAATGAAGGACCAATAAGAGAGGCCAAAATTAAAAAAAAAAAAAAATCCTGAGCCCCAATCTCAACACTCCTATTAACTTAAAAAAAAAAAAAAAAAACCCTAATTCTACAGTGATCTTTTCCGTGTCACTTTTTTTGTGGAGTTGTTATTTGTTCTAAGCAATGTGTGATTTTATAGTTTATGTTCCTTTTAATATTTATTTGGCTGCCCTGGATCTTAGTTTCAGCAAGTGGGATCTTTAGCTGGAGCCTGAAAACTCTTAGTCCCGACATGTGGGATCAAGTTCCTTGACCAGGGATTGAACCTGGGCCCACTGCATTGTGAGCTGGGAATCTTAGCCACTGGCCCACCAGGGAAGCCCCTCAGGATTACTTTTTTTTTAATTTGTTTTTGGCTATTCTGCGTTTTCGCTGCTGCCACAGGCTCTTCTCTAGTTGCAGGGAGTGGGGGCTACTCTCTAGTTGAGGTGAGCAGGCTTCTCGTTGTGGTGACTTCTCTTGTTGTGGAACTCGGGCTCAAGGGCACACAGGTTTCAGTAGTTGCAGCACATAGGGTTTCATTGTTGCAGCTCCGAGGCTCTAGAGCACAGGCTCCATAGTTGTGGCTCACAGGCTTAGTTGCTGCATGGCATGTGAGATCTTCCCGGATCAGGAATTGAACTCGTGTGTCCTGCATTAGCAGGCGAACTCTTCACCACTGAGCTACCAGGGAAGCCCCCTTCAGGATTACTTTTGATGGAAGGCGAAGCTCACAGCACTCTTGTCTAAGTCATGGACTCTTCATGTGTGCACTTGTTCACCCAGCAGACAGTAAAAAGGATACAGAAACTTTCTAAAGCCCCTTGGGGTTCCCTTCTCTCTGGGTTGCCATGTATAGTTGCATAGATGATATCCAGAAGACATGTGGACGGTGATGTGAATCGCAGCTCCTCCTTCTTTGTGTAACAGGGTGGGACTGCTGTGATTCTAGATCTTGCAGAAGAAATAGACATGCCTGCCCTGACTTGTGTTTCTGATCTGAGAGCTTGTAATTCACCAGCTTAGTCTTCGAAGACCCCACAGGCAACCGTACTGATTATCACTTCCAAGCCAGGGCTGCTGCTCCTGTGATAACTTCATGCTGGTTCTAGGTCATTTCTCCAGGCATTTAAAGAACATCTTTTTTTCCCCTCTTCCTTTTAAAAATACTTTCTCTGAGAATATTTTTTAAAGGCTTGTTGCAGCTCATCTGCATTCAAAAGAACATCATGTCTGTACTCTTAACATGAACAACTCAGCCAATGGAAACAGCTTGTTTATGCCTCTGAGCATTCACACTGACCCTTTCTCAACCTTCAGTGTCCTGCACAAAGTTTCTTTTCCTGCACAAAAATGGATTCTCTTCATATTCAAATACATGTTTGATCTCTTCTCAAATATATTGTCAGTGTTGTGTGTCATGTGGCCTTTGAAGTGTGTTTACTTGGAAGTATAAGCATCCATCAGCTGGGAATCACCTAGCAGTTCCTGGGAGAGAACGGAGGGAACTTTTGTTGCTGCCTTGGATTATCTGTCCTTGTGTATAACAGCTCGTAAAATTGCTGGGTTAAGAACAGACCTGCTGAGCTTGTCCAGCTTCTAGCCTGTGGTCTGTCCTGTCTTCCTACAGCCATATCTTCAGTAAATATCAAACGGCTTCTTTTGAAACCCTGGGTCTGGAAATCTTCCCTCACCCTTCCAATGTTCCTCGGGAAAGTCATGTACACAACTTTGCCTTCCTGGCCTCCTTTGCCCACCCGGAAGCTCAGAGCTGTTTTGAGTTTCACATGTTCTCTTTGAAATTGGCTTTCTAACGTAATTCTCCCAAATCCACGTGGGCTTTTTAATCTTGTATTAGTATGTTTGGTTTTCATCTTTCTGTGCTGCCCCAAATCCCTTTAGGAAGGGGGATAAAATAAGGAAGCTTGTAAATCAAAAATATGCATTTATTGTATTTCTAGCTCTGAGCCTTTGAGATCTGGTCAGGAGGCAGGCGCCAGGGAAACCAGAGGCCAGGAGACCCCTGAACTCAGCTTCCTGCTCATGGTAACAGCAGAGGGGACTCAGGATAGGGACAAAAAATTGCTTTTGTGCTCATTTTTATTTTTTTAAAGATTTATTTCTTTGGCTGCACTGAGTGTTAGTTGTGACATGTGGGACCTAATTCCCTGACCAGGGGTGGGACCCCGGATGCCTGCATTGAGAATGCGGAGTCTTAGCCACTAGGCCATCAAGTGCTTAACCACTAGGTGACCTGTGCTTTTTTCTTAACACATAGGAAGCATGGGTCATAAAGCCATAGCGGTGGGCAGGGACGATATGTCCAGTAGTTCACTGGACAGACTCAGGGCAGCGCACACATATGTGTTCTAATTCCAGCTCTGTCTCATGTCAGCTGTCCGTCACAAAACCTACTCTTACCATCCTGCAGTTTATGTCTGTAAAACAGGGATGATGTATCCTCAGTCGCTCAGTCGTATCCGACTGTTCATGACCCCATGGACTGTAGCCTGCCAGGCTCCTCTGTCCATGGGATTCTCCAGGCAAGAAGACTGGAGGGGGTGGCCGTGCCCTCCTCTGAGAGAATCATCCCACATCTGGGATCAAACCCATATCTTCTGCATTGGTAGGCAGATTCTTTACCTGCTGAGCCATCACGGAAGCTGGAATTCAAGCTTACTCCCCTCTTGTGAGGGTTATTGGAGATACTGTGTAAAAATACTTAGCACATTGCTTGAATAATGCATAATATTGACTTAATCTACATTAGAGCCTAATATGATAAAGATAGTTTTATAAATTTGTTTCCAGAAGAAAGCTTGATAACAGTGTGTGGTTTGCAATTTTATCCTTCATCATTCAAAATAAGAGGCACAATTTAAACTGTTCTTTGGAAAAAGTGTGGGCGCTTTGGAAAGGAAAACTTCTAGGAGAAACCTTGTTTGTCTCTGCAGAAGTCTCCCAGTATTTTTCGGAACTTTTCTATCTTTGTAATGCAACCCTAGCCAAACAGTAGTTTATTAAGACTGTTCAAGGTCTGATTTGGATACAGTAATCTTTAATTCAAGGCAATAATATGCAGTTCCTTTGGAGTTTTTTTTCCTTCCAAATTTAAAAGTCAACAATATATGATCTTAGCAGACATCGCCAAAAGAGCCAAGAAGTAAAATATTTGTGAATTCCGTTTACTGCTAGAAAAACAAGTCCACTGGAAGTCACATTATTTCAGAAAACTAAAATAGGAAGCTCCAGTTCCTTCCCTTCAACATACTTCTCCATGAGACTGATGTACTTTCCCTATTTTAGGTTTTCCAAATTATACCAAAATTGCACAATAAAAATGGAAAATTAGTACCCAAACAATGGGGATACAATTATTTTATTTTATTTTATTTTTTAGTTTATTTTTATTTTTTATTTTTTCAATAATTTTAAAATATCTTCCTCTGGAAGAGATTGAAAATATAAATGTATTTCTAAAATAAAGATTATTTGGGGAATTAAATTTAAATGGCAAATCTCCAGTTACATATATGTACAATTCAAATGAAAAGGAGAATTGCCAACCAATGGTATCTGAAACAAAAATCAAAAATTCTACAGTGGCACTGTTTTCTTAGGGCTGCATTATTCATTTGAAAATTGGGATGTTAATTCTCTACAGATATTTACAAGGTAGGATGTAGGTCTTTTGCTGTGAGGCGCTCAGTCCAGGGCTCCATTGCCCCATCTCAGGCCTGACTGCCAGGCTTTGCCAAGGCTAGTGCAGAATCCCCTGCTTGGAAACAGCCTCCATCTTAAGGCAACATTGATACAGACCTATTCGATATGCTCTTTGTGTTGTTTTGTTTTGTTTTTCCTTCAACAGTGAAAGCACTTTCACTGTCTAGGAGGATGATTAAATTTCTCCAGATTACAGGCGTGTCCTGAGCTGCAGGCCCCAGATAATTGGAGCCAGGCAGCTATTTGCCATCTAATTGAAGCAAGTCCTAAGGCTTGGAGGTAGGCAAAACTAAATCAGCCGCCTGCAAGAGCCAAGACAGCAAAGGAAATGTGTGAGGAGGGCCGGGTGGAATGACAAACAGAGGCACAAAGGGATGGAAAGTGACAGCTGACATTTGACTTCCAAGGGAATAAAATAAAGCCCCCGGGGACATGGCTGAGAGATCGCTGCCCCCCAAAAGAGGTCAGCCTCGACTCTTAAACAAACAACCATGGCTCAGCACAAAAGCAAGGCCGGTGCTGCCGGATCTTCTGATTTGTCTAGTGAAGTCCAAGATCTGGCTTTCAGATGAAATCTCTGTTTTAAAAGTCATCAAGTTATTCAAGGGAAAGGTAACAATGCAGTGACTTCACTCTGATGACCAAAGGAAACAAGACTGTAAGACCCCGATTTCCTTCCTGTGGCCCAGAGCATGACATTTTCTTCCAGGTTGCATTTCATCTTGAACTAGAAAACTGACAGTTTGCTATTCTGTCAGAAACTCTTCTCTATAAAAAATACTAAAGAAAAAAAAAAAAAAAAAAACGAATGAATGGCATAGCACAGGAAACGGTACTCAGTATTTTTTTAAAAATTTTTTTGGCCACTTTTATTGGTCTTTCATTTATTTATTTTCATCCATGTTTGTTCTTTTGGCCTGTGTGGGTCTCCCATTGCAGTGGCTTCTCTCACTGCAGAGCACTGACTCTGGGCGCATGCCCTCCAGAGCTCTGGCTCCGTAATTGGACACATGGGTCCAGCCGCTCAACGGCACGTGGGATCTTCCCAGGCCAGGGATCGAACCAGCGGCCCTTGCACTGCAAGGTGGGTCTTTACTCACTTGACCACCAGGGAAGCCCCATGTACTCAATATTTTGTAATAACCTATAAGGGGAAAGAATTCAAAAAATTATATATAATATATATATATATAATTATATAACTTATATATAAATAAATACATAAATTATAATTTATATATACAAGTTTTATATATATATAGAGAGAGAGATAGATATAGACCTTCCCTGGTGGCTCAGACGGTAAAGAATCTGCCTGCAATGTGAGTGACCTGGGTTTCATCTCTAGGTTGAGAAGATCCTCTGGAGAAGGGAAATGCTACTCACTCCAGTATTCCTGCCTAGAGAATTCCGTGAACAGAGGAGCCTGGCTGGATACAGCCCATGGGATTGCAAAGAGTTGGACACAGCTGAGAGACTATGCGCAATACAGTGATATATCACTGAGCTGTACACCTGATGCTAACACAATGCTGTAAATCAACCGTACTTCATTTTTTTTAAAAAAAAAAAAGTAATTTGTGGTATCCTGGATCTGATCCTGGAACAAAAGGAAAAAACCCAAAAACATAATAAGAGAATAGTGAAATCAAATCAGATCTGGAGTTTAGTAATACTGTTGAAACAATGTTAGTTTTGACAAGTGGGCCCCAGTTGGTGAGATCTGAACGTGAGCAGAGACTCAGTGGAGGGTCTTTAGGAGCTCTATGCTAGCTCAGTGACTTTTCTGTACATCTAAAATGACTGCACAACACAGGATTTATTTAAAAATAAACTACAGTTGACCTTTGAACAACACGCAGGAATGAGTGGTCAGACCCTCCTTGAAGTTGAAAACCCACATATAACTTACAGTTGACCCTCCTGATCTGTGGTGCTTCTCCACCTGTGAGTCCATCAAACCCTAACTGTGGTATTTACTAACAAACAAAGTCTGCTTTTAAGTGGACCCACACTGTTCTAACCCATGTTGATTGAAGAGTGAACTGTATATAAATGAACAGGTGTGAAATATGCTCCGTCAGCTATTTCCTGAGACACACATTGAACAAGGCAGTTGTCCACAAACGCTACTGTAGTAAGTGGCACAAAGAAGTCAGAAATAACGACTAATATACACCTGCTTTCAGGTGAGGGAAAAGGGAGAAAGTGAAGATTCCAGAAAGAGCAACATATTGGGTGAGCTAAAAAGTTCATTCAGGTTTTTCCATGAAACCTTACAGAAAAGCCTAGGTGAGCTTTATGGCCAACCCAGTCTCTTAAGACAGTTGGGTCAACCAATATCGGTGGGTCAGAAGGTCTGTTAGGGAAGATTGTAGGTGACAATTCTGGAAGAAAATGGGAATGCACTGGTCTAAAGCTGAATTCTGTGTTGACACAGCAGACCATAGCGTCACTCATTTACTTTCTCTTAAAAGATTCTTTTATAATCACAGGAAGGCTTCTGTATTCATCTGTGGTCTGCCAGTTGCCTCATTTCTGGTGTTCAATGGATCTTCCTTCATGAAATGAGTGAAACACAGGGTGTGTCCTGGTAAAGATTAAACACAATTAAAAGGCCAGAAGAAAAGGAAGACGCTGTAGCTGTAGGACATCGCTACAGACACATAGACAAGGCCATCTAGCCTGTAAATCCACCTTGAGCAGGGCTGATCACCCTCGTCTCTGTCAGCATTTCGGTCCGGATATGTTTGTGGTAGGCTGTCCTGTGCATTGTAAGATGAGTCGCTGAGTCTCTGGTCTCTGCTCACTGGATGCCAGTATTAGCGCCCAAGCTGGGACAAACAGAAATGTCTCCAGACATTGTCACCTGTCCCCTAGGGGGCAAAATGATCTCTGATTGAGACCTTATCAGGCAGTGTACTGCACAGTGCTGAGTTGTTAGAACTACCAGCTGGAATCCCATGCACCAGCTGTTTTTCTAGGCCATAAATGGTTCAATATCAGTCATTTCATGTTTCAACCTGAAATGGATGTACTTCTCTACTAACTGGTGAAGAGCAAAATAGTAGCTGCTGTGACTAATAAGAATAATTACTAACGGGCATTCTAATATAAACTCAGTGCTAGGTTTTCCCATGTCACTGAATGTCATGATAACCGATCATCAAGGTAGCTGTGTAACTTGGTCAGTTAAGAGAGAGATTAAATATGTTCCCATTCCAGCTAGAAAAAATGGCTGGAAAATGTTTTTCATTGATTTGCTATTTGGTTCATCAGAAGGTGAAAGTGAATTAAGCACTAAGAATGGTATGGTTGCTATTAACGTGTATTCTCTGCTGATTAGATAAGAAATCACCGGGCAGTATGGCCCTCTGGCAGATTTGAAGGTAGGTGGGGGCAGCGCCAGCACGGGGTGCCGGCTGGGACCGGGGGCATTGGTGGCCCATGTCTGAGGAGCCATGGCTCTTACGGTCAACAGCACGTTGAAAGCTCTGGTATCCACAGTCTGAGCTGGCTGAGCTGTGGGGCACACAGCCTAGTGGTCCCCGGACTGCAGCTAATCCAGGAGCCTCACAGCGATACCCATTTAAGGGGGTCATCACTGGATGAGTTACATGTGGTTCCTTGTGTCAAATTACAGCTCAGACAGGGGCCTCCTTTAGCTGTTTATCGCTGCATTGAACAAAAGATCTTGTGGACAACTTCTAAAAATCAGAAACGATTTGGAAAGTATTCGAAAATTAAGGAGCAGTATGGTACCCCTTAGGTTACTTGCTAAGCAGGCTTGGAGGATAGAACTTAGCTTATTTAGAGACTAAACGGGAACACATAATTTTATATATGTATGACTTTTATATTAACTTGATTCCCATCACAGTTGTTAAATATGTTCATCTCACCAATGACGTATCATCGCATATTTAGCATCCCATGAATTTCCAAAGGATAGTCTCCCTATCCAGTCCTGAAGAGTGAGCGATTATCTTCTATGTTTCAATGTGTAAAAAAAAGTTAAATTTTATACACAGATAACAGACAGTTCGAATCCTTGCCCACCTCTAAACTCGGCCCCTTCACACTTCCTAAATTAAACTGATACGATTTGTACTTGGTGCTTTGTATTTCACACAAGATGGATGTTTATGAAGTGTATTTTATTAGATTAATTTGAAGCACCTACTATTTACGGGTCCAAATATTCCAGAGGAGTGCGTTTGAACTAAAATTTGGGATCACGGCTTGTGGCAGCTTTCTCTTGCTATGATAGTGTAACCTTGAAGGAGTGCCAGTGGAGTTAATAATTGACAAAGTGTGGCTCTTTCCCCGAAGACACTTGAGCTGCAGTCTTTTCAAGTGTGAATAAAGTCCCATTATTCCTCTTTTAAAAGATCAAGAAAATCACATCATGCTTTTGAAAACTTATGGGTAGATAGATAGTGGTTATCATACGGTGGCATTTAGAGAAATAAACATTGTTGTTGTTCAAAAACTGTGCTCATAAATCATCTTCTTCTATATGATAAAGCTTCAGAAAGTACATGCTGAACTCATTGACGTACGTTCACATTTTATTTTGGAGAAAAAGAAAAAGATTCCAAAAGTACTCATTTTATCTTCTGAAAAAAAGAAACACTATTTTCCAAAAGAAACACTTTTTCCATAAACAGGGAGAAAACAATAATTTCAACATTTTCCCCCTTTGCTAAATCAAGTGATGCAAACAGTTTGTATCTTTTTAACTGACTTCCCTGAGCCTGAGGAACAGGCATATGGCAGAGGAAAGCAAAATTGTGTTCTATCACAGCCTAATGGCGTGACTGATGGTGGGAAAAGAGGATGGTGGGCTACAGAACAAAGCCAAGAATAAAACAGCCACAACTAAGAGCTGAGGCACCACAAAATAGGGTGCTATTTTAGGGTTCATTACCACTTCCTCCAAGGAAAAGTGGCTCAGTATTCTGGGGAAAGAGAAGGAAAGGATGGGGCAATTCAGGATCCAGAGGGACAAAAAGTCACTGTTAGAACCGCAAAGGTGAAGGGTGTGTTTGTGTATGATTGTCCCTTATTACAAGATGATCAGAAAAACATGTTTCGTTGAATTATTCCTCACCACTCTAAGACTTTCTAGGGGTCATTTGATCCTACAGTAATTCTCAGTTTATCACCAGAAGGCTTATGAGAGTGGCTTTGTGCACAATATAGAGAGAAGTGGATCTTTAGGAGGATGCCAGATGAGGAAGGGACTTTTGGTTGCTGTCTCTATTGATCATGTCAATTGCAAAAGATACTATGTTTTCATTTAACTGTGTGTCTGCTCGCTCCACGTGTAAATTTAAGGAGTATTGGTTAGAGAATATTTCTCATTTTAAAGTTCTTCCCAACCCGTCTTCTTTGTTCCCCCCGCCGAAAAGGAAAAAAAAAAAAATCAATGTCAGTCTGCCAAGCAAGGTGCTGGATGAAGGACTGGCAAACGTCTTGTGGCCTACCTACAGGCCAAATCAGGACCCACTCCCTGTTTATGTCTAGCCTCCGAGCTAAGAATGATTTTTATGTTTTAAACTACTGAGGGAAAAGCAATATTTCATGACACACAAAAGTTAAGTCGCAGTGTCTATAAATAAAGTTTTATTGAAATGCAGCTGCGTGCATTTATCTACACATGTGCCTGCTTTTGTGCTACAACTGCAGACTTAAGTAGTTGAAGCGGAGATCCTGTTGTCCATAAAGCTGAGAATGTTTACCATCTGGCCAACTCCTGTTCTGGACTCTGAGGATAAATATGTCCCTGACTGTGTTACTTACAGTCTAGTCAATAGACAACTTTCAGCTAAAGGCAACACAATGATAAGTACAGATTAAGATAAATACTATGAAGACAGTCAAAACAGGGAGCAAGCAAAACATAGAGTAGAAGTGAGGGGGAGAAAGAGAATTGTAGTTTGTGGGGAGATTAAAGAAGTGACATTTGTAAACCGAGGCCAAGAGAGCAAAGGAGCCAAGCCTGTGATAGAGGAGTCAGTTGAAAGAGCTTCCTAAGAGAAGAAGGCACATGTGCAAATGCCCTGTGGCCAGACGGCTGTTTGTGCTGTAGTGAGGAGACAAGAGAAGCTGAAGGTCTGTGAGGGCACATGAAATTGGAGGGTTAATAAGCAGGGCCAGATTCCAAGCACAGTGGGAAGCCATGGACAGGTTGTAAGCAGCAAAGTGACATGTTATAATTGGCTCTGATTTTTTTTTAAAACAATATGTATCATTCTTGTTGTGTGGAGAGGAACCAGAGAGTCAAAGATTTTAGTATGAATATCAGAGGCTGAGGCTGGGGCTGACTGGTGGCCCTGAAGATGAACAGAAGTGATGGGACTTGAGACTGAGACTTGATGAGCAGAAGCAACAGCCTCAGCACATAAAAGCCATGGGAAGATCAGAATCAAGGACTGGGGAATGGTGGAGAGAAGGAAATACTGGCCACAGGAACATACTCTCAGGCGTAAGGTTAACCAGCTCTGGGCATCTCATGTGCAGCATAGTGATTACAGCTAATATTGGGTTGCAAAAAAGTTCATCAGGGTTTTTCTGTAAGATCATATGGAAAAACCCAGATGAACTTTTTGGCCAAACCAGTACTACTATATTATATATTCGAAAATTAGTAGAAGAATGGATCTTAGTTGTTCTCACCACAGGAAGGAAATGGTGATTATGTGCTGAAGGCGTTAGCTGACACTATATGATAATCTTTTTGTATTATATCGGTGTAACAAATCAGCACATCGTAGATGTCAAGCTTACACAAGGTGTATGTCAATTATACGTCAAGAAAGCTGGGGTGGCAAGGGAGATTCTCATTGAAGAAGCCCAGTTTTTTCTCTAAATATAGTAGATATTTAGGCCTTAAAGCCACGTGATCTCTGCCACAGCTCTTCAACTCTGTCCTTGTGGCACAAGGCAGCCGTAGACACCATGTCAATGAAAAGTCTCGTGTGTATGAATGTGTAAAGCTTAATTAACCAAACAGGCTATGAACAGAATTTGGCCTTATTATTATTATTTTTTTTTGCCCTCCCCTTCTACAGTTGGATAATGACACATAATCCTCAGGAGGGAGGTCTGAGCTGGAGATATGAACTTGTAAATCATCAGGATTTACCAGGTCATGGGCCTGGATGATGGGAAAGAGAGCTTATAGAAAGATCAAAGGAGACAAGCCAGACCGACGCATTCCAACATCCCAGGAAACACTGGGTGCCAGGATCATCTTTATCAAAATTGTGTTATCTGATTTATTCAGAAGTGGGAAATCTTTTTTTTTTTTTTTTTGGCCACTTCTATTGGTCTTTCATTTATCTATTTTTATCCATGTTTGTTCTTTGGCCTGCGTGGGCCTCCCATCACAGTGGCCTCTCTTGGCTGCAGAGCACTGGCTCTGGGCTCATGCACTCCAGAGCACTGGCTTGTAATTGGACACACCGGTCCAGCTTCTCTGTGGCATGTGGGATCCTCCCAGGCCAAGGATCGAACTGGCACCCCTTGCACTGCAAGGCGGTGTCTTTACCCACTTGACCACCAGGGAAGCCCCTAGAAGTGTGAAATCTTCTCATAAGAAAAAAGTACTCTTTTTGTACATCACATTGACCTTAAATGGAAACCCTTCTTCAGTTTCTCCAACTTATATGATGGAGTGATGTAAGAGGCAGTGGGTGCAGTAATAAAAGCTGCCTGGCGCCACTACATAGCTGTGTGACCTTGGCCAAGTTACTGAACCTCTCTGTTTCCCAGTTTCTTTGCCTGGGAAACAGAGATGAGAATTATAAGACTGACATCAGTAGGGTTAATATGAAGGCCTGCCATGGAGCAAGTGCTGTATGCACGTGTGATATTATTATTTCTTCTCTCAATGGCTACCTTATTCTAGAAGAGGTTTTGTAGCAGTTTGCTTTTTTGGTCTTTACTTAGGTTAGACGTTTCCCTTCTCTATCTGTTTGGCTCACTAAATATAGTAGATATTTAGGCCTTAAAGCCACGTGATCTCTGCCACAGCTCTTCAACTCTGTCCTTGTGGCACAAGGCAGCCGTAGACACCATGTCAATGAAAAGTCTCGTGTGTATGAATGTGTAAAGCTTAATTAACCAAACAGGCTATGAACAGAATTTGGCCTTATTATTATTATTTTTTTTTGCCCTCCCCTTCTACAGTTGGATAATGACACATAATCCTCAGGAGGGAGGTCTGAGCTGGAGATATGAACTTGTAAATCATCAGGATTTACCAGGTCATGGGCCTGGATGATGGGAAAGAGAGCTTATAGAAAGATCAAAGGAGACAAGCCAGCCCGGGCGCATTCCAACATCCCAGGAAACACTGGGTGCCAGGATCATCTTTATCAAAATTGTGTTATCTGATTTATTCAGAAGTGGGAAATCTTTTTTTTTTTTTTTTTGGCCACTTCTATTGGTCTTTCATTTATCTATTTTTATCCATGTTTGTTCTTTGGCCTGCGTGGGCCTCCCATCACAGTGGCCTCTCTTGGCTGCAGAGCACTGGCTCTGGGCTCATGCACTCCAGAGCACTGGCTTGTAATTGGACACACCGGTCCAGCTTCTCTGTGGCATGTGGGATCCTCCCAGGCCAAGGATCGAACTGGCACCCCTTGCACTGCAAGGCGGTGTCTTACCCACTTGACCACCAGGGAAGCCCTAGAAGTGCGAAATCTTCTCATAAGAAAAAAGTACTCTTTTTGTACATCACATTGACCTTAAATGGAAACCCTTCTTCAGTTTCTCCAACTTATATGATGGAGTGATGTAAGAGGCAGTGGGTGCAGTAATAAAAGCTGCCTGGCGCCACTACATAGCTGTGTGACCTTGGCCAAGTTACTGAACCTCTCTGTTTCCCAGTTTCTTTGCCTGGGAAACAGAGATGAGAATTATAAGACTGACATCAGTAGGGTTAATATGAAGGCCTGCCATGGAGCAAGTGCTGTATGCACGTGTGATATTATTATTTCTTCTCTCAATGGCTACCTTATTCTAGAAGAGGTTTTGTAGCAGTTTGCTTTTTTGGTCTTTACTTAGGTTAGACGTTTCCCTTCTCTATCTGTTTGGCTCACAGTAAAATGAAGCTCAATTCAATTTAATGGACTTGGTGTTGCTCCTCCCATCAGAAGGCTCTCCCACCTTCTCATCACCCTGAAAACCCTCTAGCCCCTTGAAGAACCTTCTGGCACAACCATTATAAAACTTCCTCACACTCCCAACTATTTCCTCTGGTTGGGAATTCCTGTGCCACTTAACTTGCTGGACTCCTCTGCTTGAATTATGTATGCTGTATCCAGCTCTCTCAGGTTCACTGAGTGCACCAAAGTCTTTATCTTTGATTTAATTTCCAGAAGTGACTGATCCAACCCACATGAAAAGGAGATCCCCTTGGGCAGCATCAGATTATATGTAATTATCCAAGGAATCGGCTCATTCTACCTTTACCTTGCTTCTCAAGAAAGCAAAGTCTCTAATGACCAACTCTCATGAAAAGGAGTTTGTTTAATATTCATCTTCATTGGGTCCAAGTGAGATTGACGTCTTTTTCACTGGTTTATCATTTTATTGCCTATTAGTCTGGACTTGTTGATATTTAGTATTTTGTGTTTCTCAGGCCATTATCAGTCCATGATTTTTTTTTTTTTCACTGTCCCACTTTTGATGAAAAGTAACCACTTGAAGCTGACTCCCTGAGCCTGCAAACATAGTCCTCCTTGTCTTGGAAAGAGCTGACACAGGGTTTCCTGGCTCATCTTGTCCATCACCTGTCCGGGACCTTGGGCCTGCCAGATCTCCAGGGACCCTGCTTCCTTTCAGTGGGAGATAACATTCATATTAAATGGAAACCCTTCTTCAGTTTCTCCAACTTATATGATGGAGTGATGTAAGAGGCAGTGGGTGCAGTAATAAAAGCTGCCTGGCGCCACTACATAGCTGTGTGACCTTGGCCAAGTTACTGAACCTCTCTGTTTCCCAGTTTCTTTGCCTGGGAAACAGAGATGAGAATTATAAGACTGACATCAGTAGGGTTAATATGAAGGCCTGCCATGGAGCAAGTGCTGTATGCACGTGTGATATTATTATTTCTTCTCTCAATGGCTACCTTATTCTAGAAGAGGTTTTGTAGCAGTTTGCTTTTTTGGTCTTTACTTAGGTTAGACGTTTCCCTTCTCTATCTGTTTGGCTCACAGTAAAATGAAGCTCAATTCAATTTAATGGACTTGGTGTTGCTCCTCCCATCAGAAGGCTCTCCCACCTTCTCATCACCCTGAAAACCCTCTAGCCCCTTGAAGAACCTTCTGGCACAACCATTATAAAACTTCCTCACACTCCCAACTATTTCCTCTGGTTGGGAATTCCTGTGCCACTTAACTTGCTGGACTCCTCTGCTTGAATTATGTATGCTGTATCCAGCTCTCTCAGGTTCACTGAGTGCACCAAAGTCTTTATCTTTGATTTAATTTCCAGAAGTGACTGATCCAACCCACATGAAAAGGAGATCCCCTTGGGCAGCATCAGATTATATGTAATTATCCAAGGAATCGGCTCATTCTACCTTTACCTTGCTTCTCAAGAAAGCAAAGTCTCTAATGACCAACTCTCATGAAAAGGAGTTTGTTTAATATTCATCTTCATTGGGTCCAAGTGAGATTGACGTCTTTTTCACTGGTTTATCATTTTATTGCCTATTAGTCTGGACTTGTTGATATTTAGTATTTTGTGTTTCTCAGGCCATTATCAGTCCATGATTTTTTTTTTTTTCACTGTCCCACTTTTGATGAAAAGTAACCACTTGAAGCTGACTCCCTGAGCCTGCAAACATAGTCCTCCTTGTCTTGGAAAGAGCTGACACAGGGTTTCCTGGCTCATCTTGTCCATCACCTGTCCGGGACCTTGGGCCTGCCAGATCTCCAGGGACCCTGCTTCCTTTCAGTGGGAGATAACATTCATACTGAACTCCGTCCTGTAAAAACTGGTTACTAAAAGAAAGTAAATGAAGCTCTAGTCTTGATTTTCCAGTACAAACTATATTTTAGGGTAACTATGTAGCTTCTGAAGATGAAGGATGTTCTTCTTTGCTGGAGAATTCCATTGAATATTTGTAGATGAGAAGGGATGATAGAATTAGAAAATTAGTGTTTGCAAGGGTGGAAAAGATTGTTACAATGAAAGAATCACACCATCACCGCCTTAAGCCAGTATCATCCTCAATATTTGTCATAGAAGGGCAACTGGACATGATAATATATTAGATGTGATCATAGTATTGGAGTCATAAAGAAATTCATAGTATTGGAGTCATAAAGAAATGGCCTTTTAAAATATCTCTTATTGAGATATAATTCACATGTTGTTCATCCATGTCAAGTATAAAATTCAGTGACTTTTAGTCTATTCACAGTTGTACATCCATCTCCACAATCACTTTTAGGACATTTTCATCACTCCCAAAGGAACCGCACATACCTAGCCATCAGCCTCCTAGTCCCTCCATCCTGTTGTTCCTCAGCCCTAGGTCACCCTTCATTTACTTGTCTATAGATTTGCCTGTTCTGAACATGGAATCATGCAATATATGGTCCTTTGTGACTGGCTTCTTTCACTTAGCATACCATTTTTGAGGTTTATCCATCCATGACATCACATGGATCAGAATTTCATTCCTTTTGATGGCTGAATTAATTATCCCATTGTATGGAAGGATCACGTTTTCTTTCTCCACTCCTCAGTTGAGGGACATCGGAATTGTTTTCGACTTTTGACTATTATGAATAGTGCTGCCGTAAACATTCATGTACACTATTTCTCTGAGTACCTGTTTTTGATTCTTTGGGCTTTATACCTAACCATGGCATTTCTGGGTCATGTGGATATTTAGTTGTTTCTCAGGCCATATCGTCCATGACCTGTCCCATTTTGATGAAAAGTAACCACTTGAAGCTGACTCCTGAGCTCAACATAGTCCTCCTTGTCTTGGAAAGAGCTGACACAGGGTTTCCTGGCTCATCTTGTCCATCACCTGTCCGGGACCTTGGGCCTGCCAGATCTCCAGGGACCCTGCTTCCTTTCAGTGGGAGATAACATTCATACTGAACTCCGTCCTGTAAAAACTGGTTACTAAAAGAAAGTAAATGAAGCTCTAGTCTTGATTTTCCAGTACAAACTATATTTTAGGGTAACTATGTAGCTTCTGAAGATGAAGGATGTTCTTCTTTGCTGGAGAATTCCATTGAATATTTGTAGATGAGAAGGGATGATAGAATTAGAAAATTAGTGTTTGCAAGGGTGGAAAAGATTGTTACAATGAAAGAATCACACCATCACCGCCTTAAGCCAGTATCATCCTCAATATTTGTCATAGAAGGGCAACTGGACATGATAATATATTAGATGTGATCATAGTATTGGAGTCATAAAGAAATTCATAGTATTGGAGTCATAAAGAAATGGCCTTTTAAAATATCTCTTATTGAGATATAATTCACATGTTGTTCATCCATGTCAAGTATAAAATTCAGTGACTTTTAGTCTATTCACAGTTGTACATCCATCTCCACAATCACTTTTAGGACATTTTCATCACTCCCAAAGGAACCGCACATACCTAGCCATCAGCCTCCTAGTCCCTCCATCCTGTTGTTCCTCAGCCCTAGGTCACCCTTCATTTACTTGTCTATAGATTTGCCTGTTCTGAACATGGAATCATGCAATATATGGTCCTTTGTGACTGGCTTCTTTCACTTAGCATACCATTTTTGAGGTTTATCCATCCATGACATCACATGGATCAGAATTTCATTCCTTTTGATGGCTGAATTAATTATCCCATTGTATGGAAGGATCACGTTTTCTTTCTCCACTCCTCAGTTGAGGGACATCGGAATTGTTTTCGACTTTTGACTATTATGAATAGTGCTGCCGTAAACATTCATGTACACTATTTCTCTGAGTACCTGTTTTTGATTCTTTGGGCTTTATACCTAACCATGGCATTTCTGGGTCATGTGGTAATTGGGTGTTTCACTGAGGAATGGCCAGACTGTTTGCCAAAGCAGCTGTACTCTTTTACCTTTCATTTAGCAGCGTCCGAGGGTTCCAATTTCTCCACATTCTCACCAACATTTGTCATTGTCTTCTTGACTATAGGTAACCTAATGGGTGTGAAGTGATATCACTGTGGCTTTCTTTGGGCTTTTCCTGATGTCTAATGATGTTGATCATCTTTTCATGTGTTCATTAGCCATTTGTATATTTTCTTTGGAAAAATCTCTATTCAGGCCCTTGATGTGTTTCTCTCATTCTTTTAATGGACTTGGCTTTTTTTTTTTTTTAAGAGCAGTCTTGGGTTCACACTAAAATGGAGTCGAAAGTACAGAGTTTGCACATCCCCCCTGCCTGCAGATATGCACAGCCTCTCTATCAGCATTCTGTACCAGAGTTCTACATTTGTTACAAGTGATGAGCCAAGGTTAGTGCACCATTCTCAGGTGAAGTGAATAATTCACATGAGCATTCACTCTTGGTGTTGTGTTGTCTACAAGTTTGAACAAATGGATAGACATGTGTCTACCATTATCATATTATATACAATAGTTTGGATGCCCTAAAAATCCTCTCTGCTCTACCTATTAATTCCTCCCTCACTCCAGCCCCTGGCAACCACTGATCATTTTACTGTCTCTGTCGTTTTGCCATTTCCAGAATATCACACAGTTGGAATCATATACTGTGCAGCCTTTTCTGTTTGCTTCTTTTACTTAGTAATACTCACCTGAGGTTCCTTTTCATGACTCTTTACGGGAGTCCGTAGCTCATTTCTTTGTATCACTGAATAATCCGCCATTGTCTGGATGTACCACAGTTGATATATCTATTCACTTATTACAGAGCATCTTGGTTGCTTCCACGTTTGGGCACTTAGGAACCAAGTTGCTGTAAATGTCCAAGTGTCGTTTCCTTTGCCCCTTTTTGAATTATTTGTCTTTTTATTGAGCTGTGGTCATGCTTATACATTCTATACACAAATCCTTCATCAGAAACAGGTTTTCGACTTTTGACTATTATGAATAGTGCTGCCGTAAACATTCATGTACACTATTTCTCTGAGTACCTGTTTTTGATTCTTTGGGCTTTATACCTAACCATGGCATTTCTGGGTCATGTGGTAATTGGGTGTTTCACTGAGGAATGGCCAGACTGTTTGCCAAAGCAGCTGTACTCTTTTACCTTTCATTTAGCAGCGTCCGAGGGTTCCAATTTCTCCACATTCTCACCAACATTTGTCATTGTCTTCTTGACTATAGGTAACCTAATGGGTGTGAAGTGATATCACTGTGGCTTTCTTTGGGCTTTTCCTGATGTCTAATGATGTTGATCATCTTTTCATGTGTTCATTAGCCATTTGTATATTTTCTTTGGAAAAATCTCTATTCAGGCCCTTGATGTGTTTCTCTCATTCTTTTAATGGACTTGGCTTTTTTTTTTTTTTAAGAGCAGTCTTGGGTTCACACTAAAATGGAGTCGAAAGTACAGAGTTTGCACATCCCCCCTGCCTGCAGATATGCACAGCCTCTCTATCAGCATTCTGTACCAGAGTTCTACATTTGTTACAAGTGATGAGCCAAGGTTAGTGCACCATTCTCAGGTGAAGTGAATAATTCACATGAGCATTCACTCTTGGTGTTGTGTTGTCTACAAGTTTGAACAAATGGATAGACATGTGTCTACCATTATCATATTATATACAATAGTTTGGATGCCCTAAAAATCCTCTCTGCTCTACCTATTAATTCCTCCCTCACTCCAGCCCCTGGCAACCACTGATCATTTTACTGTCTCTGTCGTTTTGCCATTTCCAGAATATCACACAGTTGGAATCATATACTGTGCAGCCTTTTCTGTTTGCTTCTTTTACTTAGTAATACTCACCTGAGGTTCCTTTTCATGACTCTTTACGGGAGTCCGTAGCTCATTTCTTTGTATCACTGAATAATCCGCCATTGTCTGGATGTACCACAGTTGATATATCTATTCACTTATTACAGAGCATCTTGGTTGCTTCCACGTTTGGGCACTTAGGAACCAAGTTGCTGTAAATGTCCAAGTGTCGTTTCCTTTGCCCCTTTTTGAATTATTTGTCTTTTTATTGAGCTGTGGTCATGCTTATACATTCTATACACAAATCCTTCATCAGAAACATTCTGTCCCGTACTTTGGATTATCTCTTCATTTTCTTGATGGCATCTTTTGAAGCACAGAAGTGTTTACATTTGATATCCAGCTTGTCCATTTTTATTGCTGTTGCTGCTTTTGTTTTGCTGTCATAATAAAGAAATCATCACCTAATCCAAGACCCTGAAGATTATACCTATGTTTCCTTCTAAGAATGTTACAGTTTTGGCTCTTAGGTCTCTTTTAGGTCTTTGATCCATTCTGAGTTAATTTTTTGAGTATTGTGTGACAGCCATATCATTTTATAAATGCAGACTAAATAATTTGGAGGTCAGTCTACAATGATTGTACTGTAGAACACTTCAGAAAAAAAAACAGATGAAGCAAATATAGCAAAATTGTGACAGCTGCTCAATCTAGGGGGCTGGTTTATGAAAATTATTATTTATTGTTATCGAAAATATTTAGAAACATTATATGATTATTATAGAAAATATTCATATAGAAAATATCATTATTTAGAAAATTTTTTTAAATATAGAAGGTAAAAGGAAAAGATACCAAAATAAAAATCCGAAAAAATACTTGATTATGAGTGAAAAAATGCCGCTACTTGAAGAATACACTTAGAGCCATTTTAACTTATATTTTAAGTTATTTATAAACATTAGCATTTTATAATTAGTTGTAAATTGCTTGTCAGACTCCTAATAAAAACACAGGGTAGAATGGATGAATCAGGGTGTCTTGGCACTGCTCTTAAGAACCCGTGTTCTAGAGCTTCTCTCTCTAATATGGCAACTACTGGTCATATGTAGATGTCAAATACTTGAACTTTAGTGAGTCTAAATTGAGATGCACTATAGGTGAAGTATACATCATGTTTCAGAGACTTGGTATAAAAATGGAAAATATCTCAATAATCTTAATGTTGACTATAGTAATAATATTGGAGGAATGTATTTAATTAAAGAGTGTATTATGAAGACACCTTCAGTGGTTTCTTTTTGCTCTTTTTAAATATGGCTATGAAACATGTAAATTACATGCATTGCTTGCATAGCATTTCTTTTGGATGGCACTGTTCAGAGAACAAAGGACTGATCTACAAGGCCTGCATTCTAATCCCCTTGCTGCCTTTTACTAACCATATCATTTGGGCCATTTCTTCCATTTCTCAGCCCTAGGATAGTTGAAAACAAATTCACTCAGTAAATATTTAGAGCTCTCACTGTATAGGAAGAACTTGGCTAAACGATGCAGAAAATAGAAGATGTGAAACAGTTCAGAAACTCAAATCAGTGTTTCCCCATTTCAGTCCTATCCATGAGTCAGTGAAGATAGACGTCAGCAATGGAAATACCTTATCTTTTAAATTTTCTCCACTAATACTTTATCTAAAAATAATATTTTACAATATGTTTGTGATCTGAGATCCTATGTACCCATCGTAGGTGTGCTTTTCATCCTCTGGGTCTTGAATGTTTGAACGTGTGCTCCATTTTCCTAGAGGTTTCCTCAACCCCACATTCTGTACAAGAAGTCAGTGCACTGGGATAGACATCTGGTGACCCTCATATTCATGCCTTTATGTTGTCCCATACCACTTGGGCACTGGTCTTGGCCATGTGACTTGCTTTGGCCAGTGGGACACAAGCAAACAGAATAAATGCAGAGGCATGATAAGCTCTCTCTCTTTGAGGACCCTCTTGCAGCCCTTCTTGGAGTTCTGAAACCGTGCTCTGAGGAAGCCCAAGCAGCTCAAGGAGAGGTTCATGTGGAGGAAGAAAGGGACAGTAGTTTGTTCAGACAAGTGGTTATCAATGTCTGGAGATACTTTTGGTTGTCACAGCTGGTGGGAAGGTGCTACTGGTAGAGGCCAGGGTTGCTGCTAAACATCCTACAAGGAACAGGACAGGGTCCACAACAAAGAATTACCTGGCCCAGACGGCAGGAGTGCCACGGCTGAGGGACCTGCTCTTGACCAAGGTTTCCCCACAGCCTGGATGCAACGGATCAAGGATGAAGGGGCTTTGCAGACCAAGTGTATACATTTAAATAGCCTTCCGGACAGTCTGCTACACACGGTGATTTTACATGGCTCTGATCCATTCCAGTGGTACATTTGTCCTTGTTTACCCTCAGCATGTAAGCAGAGTAACTCATCAAAGTGTGTGCCCACAACCATCTTATGACTTGCCCCAACTCCGATACTGCTTCTCCCTGGTAGTATGGAAGTCGTGGCTTGTGCCCGTTCAGTCTTAGCTTCCAAATGCCTGACTGTGAACAGACTTGGAGGACAGGGACTCTAACGTCTCCTGTTTTGTAGAGTCAATCCATTTTGTTATCAAAGAACTGCAGCTCTACCGTGCTAACAAGAAGTCACTCTGCCTCAGAGAAGAATGTGTCTATATTTTGACTGTGAGAGAAATGTTAAGGGCATAAAAATGATAATAATACTTGTTGGTAGTAAATTTTATTAGGAGAGCTTAAAAGAACTACATTGGCAGCATCACTCCATAAAATGTTAAACATATGGTTGAGTATGAATATGAATCTCATTGCTATGGTAATTATCCATAAAATACATAGGTAATAAATCATTACAAGTAGGGTTTTCCCTTCAAAACAATAGAGCGTATACACATCTCCAGGCAGAATGAAAAAGGGGCAGAGGTACTGCCAGAATGAGTGCTTTGGCCAGTTTTTTGGTAAGCAGGCCAATGTAGGAGTTTAAAAGAAACACTTGATGTGTTAGGTAGTCTCATTTGAGAAGTACATGGACCTAGATGAAAATTTCCAGTGGTATGAATAATCCCAAGAATCCCCCAAATCCCAAAAATAGGAAGTCGAGTTAGAGCAAACTACAACCTGCCTGCAAGTGGCCTTCTCTTGTTGATTGAGAGCCAGTTCTTGGTGACATTAGGTAAAAGCTAGCCATTTATCCACCCTGTATAATTTGTTTTCATTAAGGAACGTTAAACTGTGACCAGCATCATCAGCAACTAGGCCCTCCATCCCCATGCAACACGTTCCTTTCTCCTACATTTAGTTTGTGTTCAGAGGTCGGCTTTGGGACTGTAGTTGCTCCTTTGCTTGTTGTTGTTTTGAGAAATTTTGCTTTTTAGTTATCTTTTTAAAATTGAAGCATGGTTGATTTACAGTGTTCTATTAGTCTCTGGTGTACTGCAAATTGATTCAGTTATATATTCTTTTTCATATTTTTTCCCATTATGCTTTATTACAGAATATTCAATTTAGTTCCCTGTGCCACAAACGCTCTTAGAGAACTACTGCCATGTCCTTTTAAAAAATATTTTAGCATTTTAAAAAATGAGTTTTTATTAGAGTACAGTTGCTTTACGATGTTGTGTTAGTTTTGTATTTGCTGCTTGAGAACACTTGTTCTCTCTGCAGGGAGGGAGGGGAAGGCAGGGCCACCAGGGACGTGGAGGGCTGCAGCTGGGGGCCACCTAGGTGGTCTCCCTTCTATCCAACATTGAAAGTAACCTTGCCCTTTCTACCTGCTGTCAGGGCTCAGATGGTCACTGACATTGTGGCTTCTTCAAGGACCCCGGGCAATTCTGCTTTTTGACTAAGGACTCGGTAGTAAATAATTTAGCCTTTGTGGACCAAGAGGCAAAATGAAGAGGCCTTATGGTGATACTTACATAACAAGAAAGAGCAAATTTCACAATGTTTTTATTGATGAAATCCAAATTCTAATAATAGAGTACAATTCTTTGCAGTAAGCACTCATTGAGAGGAAAGATGTTCCTTTGAACGGGAAAATACTTAATCGGGGTTCAATGGTATGGTGGGTATTATACGTACATAAATAAATGTTCAAGTGTAAAGCAATACTCAGCTCACGAGTGCAAACAGGCAGCATGTAGATCTGGCCTGGAAGCCAGTTTGGATACCCTTGTAAACTGCATTGGTGATCTGCTATGGGTTTGGGAGTATTCCAGTTTGGGAGTCGCTCCGGCTTGCGAGGCATCTCCATCGCTCCTTCTCGCACCCTCTCTTTGTGCCCAGATAATCTGGTTCATCGACTCTCCCCAGCGAAAGTGGACGAAAAGGTCGATTTAGAGCCTGGAGCTCTCCCACGGAGCCAGGCCACCCAGGGTTTCTCATCCTCCTGCCCTCTGTGTGCAGCAGCCTCTGCCTCGCAACACCCTCGGGCTCTTCTTCCTGCTCCTTCTCCCTGCCTCGGCTCCTCCAGCTACCCCTCTGTGGTCCTCGTCCCCCTCCCGCTCCTCCTCGTCCAGCTCCTTCTCGTCCAGCTCCTCCTCGTCCAGCTCCTCCTCCCTCAAGCCCGCCCCTCCAACTCCTCCTCCGGAACTCGTGGCTGCGCGTTCCCTTTCTTCCCACCTCGCGGCGCCTCTTCTCTCAACGCGGCTGCGCTTTGCCGCTCCTCCGTCCCTTCCAGCCCAGCCTCCGGAGCCCGCGACTGCGCTTTCTCGCTCCTCCCACCTCGCAGCTCCTCCCCTTTCAGCTCCACTGCTTCCAGCTCTCCGCCCCCAGATCCGCCCCCAGATCCGCCTCCCAGCTCCGCCCCCTCCAGCTCCTCTTTAACTCCGCTCCTCCCGGTGTCCGCCACTAGCGCTTTCCCGCTCTCGCCGCAGGTTGCCGAGTTACCGCCGTCTCAGCAGCCCCACGCCGCTCGGAACTCCGCGCCTGACCATGCCCAACATCGTGCTGTTCAGCGGCAGCTCGCACCAGGACCTGTCCCAGCGCGTGGCCGACCGGCTGGGCCTGGAACTGGGCAAGGTGATCACCAAGAAGTTCAGCAACCAGGAGACCAGGTGGGAGCCGGGCCGGGGAGGGTGCTGGGCGCGCGACTGCGGGGCCCGGCCGGGCCGGCGTCTACCGGGACCCACCTCGGTGGCCGGCCCGCCCCCCCTTCCGGGGCGGGCCGGCCAAGACGCGGCCTCCGCGCCGCAGCCCCGGCGTCCGAGCCGAGCCGAGAAGAGCGGCTCCGGCCCGGAAGAACGACCTCGGGGCGGTCCGCGGGAGAGGTGGGCGCAGCCGGCGGGAGCCGAGTCAGGTGCAGGGCTTGCCGGCAGGACGGCCCTGGAGCGTGCTCGCCCCGGGGTCCGCGTTCCTGTCTGCCGGGTTGCTCCCAAACCCCGGGCTCGCAGAGGAACGTCCGCGCGTCCCCAGCCAGGGCTGCGCGCCGGGTTCGCCTGGAGCTCTCCCACGGAGCCAGGCCACCCAGGGTTTCTCATCCTCCTGCCCTCTGTGTGCAGCAGCCTCTGCCTCAACACCCTCAGGCTCTTCTTCCTGCTCCTTCTCCCTGCCTCGCTCCTCCAGCTACCCCTCTGTGGTCCTCGTCCCCCTCCCGCTCCTCCTCGTCCAGCTCCTTCTCGTCCAGCTCCTCCTCGTCCAGCTCCTCCTCCCTCAAGCCCGCCCCTCCAACTCCTCCTCCGGAACTCGTGGCTGCGCGTTCCCTTTCTTCCCACCTCGCGGCGCCTCTTCTCTCAACGCGGCTGCGCTTTGCCGCTCCTCCGTCCCTTCCAGCCCAGCCTCCGGAGCCCGCGACTGCGCTTTCTCGCTCCTCCCACCTCGCAGCTCCTCCCCTTTCAGCTCCACTGCTTCCAGCTCTCCGCCCCCAGATCCGCCCCCAGATCCGCCTCCCAGCTCCGCCCCCTCCAGCTCCTCTTTAACTCCGCTCCTCCCGGTGTCCGCCACTAGCGCTTTCCCGCTCTCGCCGCAGGTTGCCGAGTTACCGCCGTCTCAGCAGCCCCACGCCGCTCGGAACTCCGCGCCTGACCATGCCCAACATCGTGCTGTTCAGCGGCAGCTCGCACCAGGACCTGTCCCAGCGCGTGGCCGACCGGCTGGGCCTGGAACTGGGCAAGGTGATCACCAAGAAGTTCAGCAACCAGGAGACCAGGTGGGAGCCGGGCCGGGGAGGGTGCTGGGCGCGCGACTGCGGGGCCCGGCCGGGCCGGCGTCTACCGGGACCCACCTCGGTGGCCGGCCCGCTCCCCCTTCCGGGGCGGGCCGGCCAAGACGCGGCCTCCGCGCCGCAGCCCCGGCGTCCGAGCCGAGCCGAGAAGAGCGGCTCCGGCCCGGAAGAACGACCTCGGGGCGGTCCGCGGGGAGAGGTGGGCGCAGCCGGCGGGAGCCGAGTCGGGTGCGGGGCTTGCCGGCAGGGACGGCCCTGGAGCGTGCTCGCCCCGGGGTCCGCGTTCCTGTCTGCCGGGTTGCTCCCAAACCCCGGGCTCGCAGAGGAACGTCCCGCGCGCGTCCCCAGCCAGGGCTGCGCGCCGGGTTCGCCTGGGGCCATTGAAAATGCCGCCTCCCCGCCCTCTCCGAGAGACTTCTTCCGAGGGCTGTAGGGTCCGCGTGTTAAAAGCTCCCAGGTGACAGCTCTGAGTGACCTGGGTGCAGACTTCGGAGTCACCCCGAGGGCGTGGTCCTGCATAGGGTTTAAAGAGCCTGAGAACTCCAGGGCTCACGTGCTGGAATCCCCCTTGTGCTAACTCTTCTGCCTCAGAAGATGATGGACGTTTTTTTCTTCTAGCGTCTTCGTCGTCCTGGGACACTCCTGTGTCCAGCAGCAAGGCCCTGGTTCGAGTGTTAATTGCTGCGCGTGTCTCAGGTTCACAAGAAGTGGTCGCCTCTGTTCAGTGAGGTCGGGCTGGTGACCCTCTCGGAAGTCGGGCCAGCGTCTCCTTTCTTTCCACTTGATTGAGTCCACGCAGCTCCTGACAAATTTCACGTTGGTCCCATTCCTCGCCCCCCACCCCACCTTAAGTGTCTACTACTCTACTCAGTTACTGATCTTTTTCTTGTTTTTTTTAAGTTACTGATCATTTTGCTATCTTTGGCAAAGATCCAGTTCAGCTAACGTTTCCAATAATCAGTGCTGGAAACCAGTGTTAGCGAGCTGGAAAAAAAAAAATCCCCCCAACAACTCCATTCATACTTCCTACCATTTCAAAAATGAACTTGAAATCGTAGACCTAAATGTAAAACCTAGACTTAGAGGTTTCTAGGAGGAAACACGGGAGAAGAATCTTGATGACCTTGGGGTGGGCAGATTGCTTAGCTACCGAGAAGTGGTTGTTATGGCAGAGCGAGAAGGTGGTGGTTGCTGTTGAGTCAGCTTTTTAGGCTCCATGAATTCCTCCTTCCAGATGGGAAATCACTGTTACCTGGCCCTGGTGATGATATCAGTGAAGATACATTTGTGAATGAGTAACAGGTAGTATTAATGCACGAGTGCTTCAGCTAAAGAGTTGCACTTCGCAGAGTTCCATACAGAGGTCTCCTGGCATGGCCAGGGCTCTGGCATAGGGTAGTATATTTTAAATTTGACTATGACACTATTTAGCAGACCTGTTCAAGTTTTGAGAATTTTTAGAAGAGTGAAATAATAATTTGTGTTCCAGAGGTGGTCTCAGATAAGTCAAGGAGAAATGATTGTTTTTGAGTATTTTATAGTTACCAGGTAATCAGAAATCACGAGGGTTCAGAAACCATTCTGCATGAAGTCTGGGAAGTGCCATATAGTTGTATTTTATGTTTTTAACATCTAGACTATTAGAAATTAACTTCCTGATTTCCCTCTTTCCCAATTGAAGTTCAGAAGATGATGGACGTTTTTTTCTTCTAGCGTCTTCGTCGTCCTGGGACACTCCTGTGTCCAGCAGCAAGGCCCTGGTTCGAGTGTTAATTGCTGCGCGTGTCTCAGGTTCACAAGAAGTGGTCGCCTCTGTTCAGTGAGGTCGGGCTGGTGACCCTCTCGGAAGTCGGGCCAGCGTCTCCTTTCTTTCCACTTGATTGAGTCCACGCAGCTCCTGACAAATTTCACGTTGGTCCCATTCCTCGCCCCCCACCCCACCTTAAGTGTCTACTACTCTACTCAGTTACTGATCTTTTTCTTGTTTTTTTTAAGTTACTGATCATTTTGCTATCTTTGGCAAAGATCCAGTTCAGCTAACGTTTCCAATAATCAGTGCTGGAAACCAGTGTTAGCGAGCTGGAAAAAAAATCCCCCCAACAACTCCATTCATACTTCCTACCATTTCAAAAATGAACTTGAAATCGTAGACCTAAATGTAAAACCTAGACTTAGAGGTTTCTAGGAGGAAACACGGGAGAAGAATCTTGATGACCTTGGGGTGGGCAGATTGCTTAGCTACCGAGAAGTGGTTGTTATGGCAGAGCGAGAAGGTGGTGGTTGCTGTTGAGTCAGCTTTTTAGGCTCCATGAATTCCTCCTTCCAGATGGGAAATCACTGTTACCTGGCCCTGGTGATGATATCAGTGAAGATACATTTGTGAATGAGTAACAGGTAGTATTAATGCACGAGTGCTTCAGCTAAAGAGTTGCACTTCGCAGAGTTCCATACAGAGGTCTCCTGGCATGGCCAGGGCTCTGGCATAGGGTAGTATATTTTAAATTTGACTATGACACTATTTAGCAGACCTGTTCAAGTTTTGAGAATTTTTAGAAGAGTGAAATAATAATTTGTGTTCCAGAGGTGGTCTCAGATAAGTCAAGGAGAAATGATTGTTTTTGAGTATTTTATAGTTACCAGGTAATCAGAAATCACGAGGGGTCAGAAACCATTCTGCATGAAGTCTGGGAAGTGCCATATAGTTGTATTTTATGTTTTTAACATCTAGACTATTAGAAATTAACTTCCTGATTTCCCTCTTTCCCATGAACTGTCTAGGCCCAGAAGTTAAGTTCTTACAGATAGGCCTCCCTATACCAGATACTGTGCTGGTGATCTGGTTTTTCCTGTGTGGTCTTAAGAGATGAGAAGCAGAAGGGCAAAAGGAAGAGAATTGCTTCAGTTCAGGTCCAAGGGGCCCCTTTTTAAATCTCTCCATGATCCAGGACCGTAAATCTGGTTTGACATCTGCTGGTCCTCAACTCCTCCCATTACCCATTTAAAAAACAATATCTAATTGGACAAAGAGCCTCATGATTTTACTTTCTCATCTCTAAATCATTGAAGCTCCGCAGGGAGGTGTCAGCTTTGGCTTTACAGTTGACCATTGCAATGCCGTGATGATGTCCTAGGACAGCACAGATGATGGTGCCTGAGAATCCGCGGTAACCCTTTCTGCTGGTCATTTAACCTGCTCAGAGTGGCTCGTTGGATTGTAAGACCCAAAGTCCTGGTTATCTGTTGTGTACAATTATTATGTATTTGACTCTCACACCAGTGACTTGGGCAGGGCTCAGCAAAGAAGACTTCTTTGTGCCCCACATGTTGGCATCTGGGGCTGGAGAATCCACTTCTCAGCCGGCTGGCTTGCCTGGCCGGTAAGTCGGCTCGAGCTTTGACCTGGGAGCTTGGCTAGGAACCTCTGTACCTCTCGCTACAGGGCTGCTGGGGCTTCCTTATTAGAGCATGGAAACTGGCATCCAAGCACAAGGACTCCAAAACACAGGAAGTTGGAGCTCCCAGTCTGTTCAGACCTGGGCCCCAGAGTCAGTGCATCGTCCCTTCTGTCTCCTTATCGAGCAGAGTCCTCCCAGATCCAGGGGGAGGAGCCGTAGGCTTCACTTCTTGCTAGAGAAAGTATTGGCCATCTTTTAATTACCACACCCATTCGTTGTTGGCTCAGATAAACTCAGCAGCCTTATTTCAGGATCCATAAAGAGCTGTGGATGCTGCCTGCTGGCTGCAGTTTTTAAAAGACCGAGAATTAAGAAGAGTCGTGACCATCTTTAAGAGTAGAAGCAGGAATAGCTTTGGGGGAAAAGTTGCCAGGATGATTGTATGTATTTTCTGTCTTCCCCTGGACTGCTAGTCATATGGAAATTAAGGTTCCTTAGAAAAAAATAGGCCAAAGCAGCTGAACTTTGGGGGTTAACAGTCAACATCAGGAATTGTTGGCAAACCTTTTCTGTAAGGGACCAGATCACGTTTTCGATTTCGTGGGCCCATGGCGGCTCTGTTGCTGTTACATCTTACAGTTCTGTAGCTTAGAAGTCCATCATGGGTCAGTATTCCTTTCTGGAGACTCTAGTAGAGAATCCATCCATTGCTCTCCCAGCTCTTAGAGACTGCCTGTTTTCCTTGACTCTTGGCCCATTCTTGAATCTACAAAAGCAGACACATAGCCTATCTCTGACCATGCTTCAGTCCTCACATCTCTTTCTCTGACCTGTCTCCCTCTCCCATCTTTAAGGGCCCTTGTGATCACATTAGGCCAACTAGAGTAGTCCAGGATGATGTCCCTGTTTTCAGGTAACCTAACTAGTAGCATTAATTCCATCTGCCGCCCTGCTTCCCCCCTTTGCCCTGTAAATGAATGTATTTGAAGGTTCTGGGAATTAAGTCATTGACGTCCTAGGGAGGCCATTATTTTGCCCACCACATGGTTCTCAGCTCATGGCTATAGATTGTTGACCCCTGAGCTATAATACTATGATTTCCAGATCAACTTTACCTCACATTTGATGTGATGTTCACAAAGGAATTACATTTAGCTCCTTAGTACTTGAGCTGGGGTGGGGGTGGGGAATAGTCATAAACTTCTGTCACGCTCATCCTGAGACGGGCACAGTACTTTTTTCCATCCATGGCAGAGCACAGAGTACACGGGAAACTGACCCACTGTGATCAAAACTCATGTCAACTTGGTCTGTGATCGAGTTGATATGTGATCAGAACATGTCAACTTGAAGAACGGCATTTTTGTCTTCTGATTATTCTACTTGAAGTTTTGTAGAAGCTTCTGTTGGTTCAGATAGACTCCTATATGGTGTTCCAAAGACGATATGTATTTCCATTATGTTTAGAAATAGTCAACTCTTCTAATAAAACAATGCTGTTGGGTGTAATTGGCTTCTGATTGCAAGAGAAGGGGCATGGGTGATTGGGTTTGTATGCCAGTGTTGTGCTGAGTCATTCTCTTGTTGATTTCCCAGAATCCTATACTTGAAATACCGAAACTTTCTGATAAGGCAGTTTTCAAAGGCTTAGGCTGCTGTTGGCTTTTTTCAAGAAGCTACTGGAGGATGTCTATCAGCAAAACTAGGAAGTGCACCCAGAAAGGGTACAGAAAGTGGGAAATCAAGGGCAGGAGAGGGCGTGAAGGGAACCCCCAGGAAACAGCTATGCACAGGCAGGAAGAGAACCCAGGTCAGCCAGCTTGGGGACAGCCTCGAGCAGGCCATGGCACGCAGATCCCACTCGAGGCCTTTGGCATTGACACTGTGGGATTTAGTTTGTTGGCCAAGTATGGAGACTGCCATCTATATTGGGAAACTCAGTAGATGAAGAGGTAGGATCATTTCCTCCAGGGTAAGCAAGCCCCCCACTCCCCAAATCCTGTATGACTCAGCTCTGAATGACACTGACACAGTTAGAATGTCGCTCTCAGATTTGGTTGGAAAGTGCTGATCCGTATTGGGAGGATGGCAGGAGGAGATGGGAAGGCTGCACACAGTGCAGGGGATGGGATGGGGAGGAGACAGGTCAGACAGACCTCATCCTCTGGAGTGAGAAGTCAACACGTGATGCCTAAAATGAAAAATTCAGATGAAGTAATCCAAGCATTAGTGAGGGGCTTTGAAGATAGATAGTTAAAAACCACATCAAGAGTTGAAATTGGCTGCCTCTGGGCTGTTTATTTGTTACAGGCCTTACAGAACAGAATTTTTAAAGCAATATACACGTGTAATATTAACGAAAGTAAACAACTAAAATACAGTATTGAGCCACAAAGAGTTCATGTAACAGGCCTGAGATAATTTCTCAAGAGCATGTGAGATTCCCTCATATAAGAAAAATGTCCCTTTGCAAGGCAGCTTCTGGCTTCTGGGAACTTAGCTTGTGTGAGCTTTCCTGCCATGGGAAAGGGTCCCTGCTGAACAACGAAAACCATATGATTAACGCTGGGTCCCTGGTCCCCAAGGAAACCCCAGGCACTGAGTCTCTGATGTGTTTCCCGGGGAGATAGTGCAGCACATGTTTATGTTGTCACAGCTTGTCACTGCGGGAATTCACATGTCCTCTGTGACTCCATGTGGGTAAGAACTGTTAGAAGCGTGTGGCTGGTCTCTCCAGACCTTGCCCTTGTGCCTTTTCCCCTTGCTGATGTTGCTGTCTCCTCTCAGCTGTGAGGACTACTGCCTGCTGAGTGCTAGGAAGTCTTAACCTTGAGGGTGGTCACGGATACTTAGCTATTTACAATGGCACCTTCCTTTCCCTAGTGTGGAGATTGGCGAAAGTGTGAGAGGGGAAGATGTGTACATCATCCAGAGTGGCTGTGGAGAAATCAATGACAACCTGATGGAGCTCCTCATCATGATCAATGCCTGCAAGATCGCGTCGTCCTCCAGGGTGACTGCTGTGATCCCGTGCTTCCCGTATGCCCGGCAAGACAAAAAGGACAGGGTATGGGGCTGGGGCTCCTGTGGGAGGAACCTGTTCTGGCTTGATGGCTGCATTTCTTTTCTCCATACCTCCGAATCCCTTGGAAATGTTGACTTGCTGCTGTAATGATGGAGTAAATCTGCTCTCTTGCCTTTTTCAAAGGTTTGTCTTCGAATCAGCCATCATGTGAATATTTGTAGATGCAGAAACAGGTAAAGAGTATCTTTGCAGGTCTGAAAATACTAGGACTATAGCTCTCGTGATGAAATTGTTGTGTGTCTTTGTGGTGGTTACTTACTTGGACTAAACACATACACTCTGGTAAGTGTAAATTGCTACTGGAAGTCCCAAGCAGACCACTGGGTTGTATCCACATCTACATCCCAGGTGTAATTTCGTCCCAGTGTTACCATGAGAAATTGGGGCAGTGACATACCGTCTCAGCATTGTTTCTTAAAGCTGCCTTTGAGCCTACGGTTCTCTCAAGACATCAGGTTTAGTTTGTACCAGTTTCTCTTTTTAACCTTGCAAGAGAGGTGAAGTTAATATTATTGAATTATTCTTTTTGTAAAACTCTAACGCTGTAGGAGGCTGTGTGAGGTTGTCCAAGAAATTGAAGAAGATACAGTCTCTGCCTTCAAGAAAAATCAGGGAAGTTGGAGGGGAACTTGCAAGTGGATTGTATTGCTTGGCTAGGGTTACTGTAACAAATGACCACAGACCAGGAGGGTTCAAATGACAGAAATGTCCACCCTCACAGTCCTGAGGCCAGACATCAGAGGTCAAGGTGCTAGCTGGCTGTATTCCTTCTGGAGACTCTGAGCGGAGCCTTCTTTGCCTCTTCTGTTTTTTTTTTTGAATTTATTTCTGGCTATTCTGGGTTTTGACTGCTGTTGCAGGCTCTTCTCTAGTTGCAGGGAGTGGGGGCTTCTCTCTAGTGGAGGTGAGCAGGCTTCTTGTTGCAGTGACTTCTCTTATTGTAGAACTCGGGCTCTAGGGCACACGGTAGTAGCGGCCCATGGGGGCTCCATAGTGGCAGCTGAATCCTCTTAGTTTGGGAGCCACACTCTTGTCCTGTGATTTGGTAAATAGTTAGGAGAGAAATTTTCTTCAGTACACCTCCATTTCTTACAGAATCAATTGTCTGAAACAACAAATTTCTCAACAGTACCTAAGAGCCCCTCACGTGAAACAAATTCTGTTTATAAATTTGAATTCCTGGAATAAGGTCCCTATAAAGAGTATCTTTATGATGGAGTAAATCTGCTCTCTTGCCTTTTCAAAGGTTTGTCTTGAATCAGCCATCATGTGAATATTTGTAGATGCAGAAACAGGTAAAGAGTATCTTTGCAGGTCTGAAAATACTAGGACTATAGCTCGTGATGAAATTGTTGTGTGTCTTTGTGGTGGTTACTTACTTGGACTAAACACATACACTCTGGTAAGTGTAAATTGCTACTGGAAGTCCCAAGCAGACCACTGGGTTGTATCCACATCTACATCCCAGGTGTAATTTCGTCCCAGTGTTACCATGAGAAATTGGGGCAGTGACATACCGTCTCAGCATTGTTTCTTAAAGCTGCCTTTGAGCCTACGGTTCTCTCAAGACATCAGGTTTAGTTTGTACCAGTTTCTCTTTTTAACCTTGCAAGAGAGGTGAAGTTAATATTATTGAATTATTCTTTTTGTAAAACTCTAACGCTGTAGGAGGCTGTGTGAGGTTGTCCAAGAAATTGAAGAAGATACAGTCTCTGCCTTCAAGAAAAATCAGGGAAGTTGGAGGGGAACTTGCAAGTGGATTGTATTGCTTGGCTAGGGTTACTGTAACAAATGACCACAGACCAGGAGGGTTCAAATGACAGAAATGTCCACCCTCACAGTCCTGAGGCCAGACATCAGAGGTCAAGGTGCTAGCTGGCTGTATTCCTTCTGGAGACTCTGAGCGGAGCCTTCTTTGCCTCTTCTGTTTTTTTTTTTGAATTTATTTCTGGCTATTCTGGGTTTTGACTGCTGTTGCAGGCTCTTCTCTAGTTGCAGGGAGTGGGGGCTTCTCTCTAGTGGAGGTGAGCAGGCTTCTTGTTGCAGTGACTTCTCTTATTGTAGAACTCGGGCTCTAGGGCACACGGTAGTAGCGGCCCATGGGGGCTCCATAGTGGCAGCTGAATCCTCTTAGTTTGGGAGCCACACTCTTGTCCTGTGATTTGGTAAATAGTTAGGAGAGAAATTTTCTTCAGTACACCTCCATTTCTTACAGAATCAATTGTCTGAAACAACGCAAATTTCTCAACAGTACCTAAGAGCCCCTCACGTGAAACAAATTCTGTTTATAAATTTGAATTCCTGGAATAAGGTCCCTATAAATTTTAATATCCGCTTCTCCGGGGGTGGTTTCCAGACTCGGTGCTGAACACACCTTAGTCAATGAATTGCCTACTGAACATTGGATCTCCAGAATTCCATTCTGTGCTTGACATGTGACTCAGCATGTGTGTTAGAAAGGGTCAGCCAACTTTGCCTGAGGTCTGCGTGGCCTCTGTGGTAAATACTGAGCTCTAGTTGTATTGCAGAGACAGGATGTAAACGCATGGGCATTGAGGTATGTCAGTAAGACAGTTATTTACGGACATTGGATTTCAGAGAATTGCCCCGTGCCAGGACATATGCGGGTGTGTGTAGTTTGTGAGGAGGGGGTGTGGGTATGGGTGTGTGTGTCTTTCACTTTGGGACTTGACTTTAGCTTGAGTGTAGGTCCCATCTGCTCCTGTGAGGCATGTGACCTCCCACTTACCATTTGTGGAACTGCTTTGACTCCAGAGTTGATTTGCAACTTTTATGTGCATTTTAGCTACTAAGTTTCAGTTTATTTCTACTGTCGCATCAATGTAGTCTGTTGTAGCTCTTCTCCCATCTGTGTGTTGCCATGGGATTATTCAGCATCTTCATTCTTGTCTGTGTCCTGGAGAAGCTAATATTCTGCTACCATCTCTCTTCTTCATAACACGAGGTTTAGGGAACTGTGTGTTCTGTCATTTTCCTTTTATTTCTAATAGCTTTTGCACTTAGCACTAAGATATTTGATAGATCGCTGCTTTTTCAATAAATTACTTATTTTATTTTTATTTGGCTCTTTCCCATTGTGTAACAGTTTGGAACCCTAGCTGGCATTTTTGTTTTATTTTGTTTTTTCTTTTCTTTTTTTTTTTTTCACTGTAGCTTGATTTTTAACTGATAGAACTTATTGAGATACCTGCATTTTTTTAAAAAAATTATATATTTATTTATTTATTTTTCGACATTGGGTCTTAGTTATGGTAAGTGAGCTCTTACTTGTGGCACATGGGATCTAGTTCCCTCACCAGGGACTGAACCCAGGCCTCCGGCATTGGGAGCCTGGAGTCTTAGCCACTGGACCACCAGGGACGTCCCTGCCTGCATTTTTTGTTGGCAGGTATCCGATGGGAAGTTAGCTCTTGTTCCCAGATAGTACTTTCAAACTTGGTTTCTTAACGTTTAATCATAATGAAGTTTCTGTTCTATAGAGTTTCCCCCGCAGAGGATGTGAGGGTCCTTCTGGCCTTTGGTCTCCACTTGCCATCATGCTGACAAAGCTTTCCAGAGCTTTTGAAGCCCCAGTGGGCTTCACTGTCCCCTGGAACTGCATTGTCTGACTGTCTCTCGATCCAGCTTCCGATGTTGGACATTCTTGGTTCACAGTCACCAGTCCCCTGACCTCTGCTACAGTGGGTGCTCAATAATTGCTCAGTTCCCTCCATGCAAAAAAAGCTTTATGAAGTGGGCATGGCTGGAAATAATTACATTTTGCGGGCGTAGAGGACTTGGAGGAGTTTTTTTCTTCCCCAAATTTTCAAGGTTGTGATCTGTTTTCAATGATATTGTTTGTTTTGATTTCTTAACTAGAAAAATTGACGACAATTGTGCTGACACAAATTTATCTATAACCTTGGCAAGTTTTAAACCTCATGAAAGGTATGCTTTTTATCAGGTCAGCAGCTGATCCACTGAATAAAATATGGACTCTCGGGAGAGTCTTTGTCCAGGTTGCTCTAGCTCACAAAATGTCTGACTTTGAACATTTTTCATGAGGGGAGTCAACTGTTTTCTTTGCAGTCGGTGTGCCTTGACTACCTTTGTTGAAATGCCATACTAGTTTTTCTCTTTCTTGGCTATAAAGTCAGTTGAAACTTGTGAATCATTTTTCTTGCAACATGCAGTTGGGTGTTATGGCAAATCGTGAAAGATGGTCCAAAAGTCATATCTGAAAACGGAGTTTGAAGGAGAGCAAGAAAGTATGAAATTAGAAATTACTCCTGTGCTCTGGCTCTCAGAAGTAAAAATGCATCTTTGAGAGGAATCTCGTTGCAGGTTGTCACCTTGAGGAAGAGCACCACATTGATCAACACGGTGACTTGGAGTTATGGTAAGTGAGCTCTTACTTGTGGCACATGGGATCTAGTTCCCTCACCAGGGACTGAACCCAGGCCTCCGGCATTGGGAGCCTGGAGTCTTAGCCACTGGACCACCAGGGACGTCCCTGCCTGCATTTTTTGTTGGCAGGTATCCGATGGGAAGTTAGCTCTTGTTCCCAGATAGTACTTTCAAACTTGGTTTCTTAACGTTTAATCATAATGAAGTTTCTGTTCTATAGAGTTTCCCCCGCAGAGGATGTGAGGGTCCTTCTGGCCTTTGGTCTCCACTTGCCATCATGCTGACAAAGCTTTCCAGAGCTTTTGAAGCCCCAGTGGGCTTCACTGTCCCCTGGAACTGCATTGTCTGACTGTCTCTCGATCCAGCTTCCGATGTTGGACATTCTTGGTTCACAGTCACCAGTCCCCTGACCTCTGCTACAGTGGGTGCTCAATAATTGCTCAGTTCCCTCCATGCAAAAAGTGCTTTATGAAGCCGGCATGGCTGGAAATAATTACATTTTGCGGGCGTAGAGGACTTGGAGGAGTTTTTTTCTTCCCCAAATTTTCAAGGTTGTGATCTGTTTTCAATGATATTGTTTGTTTTGATTTCTTAACTAGAAAAATTGACGACAATTGTGCTGACACAAATTTATCTATAACCTTGGCAAGTTTTAAACCTCATGAAAGGTATGCTTTTTATCAGGTCAGCAGCTGATCCACTGAATAAAATATGGACTCTCGGGAGAGTCTTTGTCCAGGTTGCTCTAGCTCACAAAATGTCTGACTTTGAACATTTTTCATGAGGGGAGTCAACTGTTTTCTTTGCAGTCGGTGTGCCTTGACTACCTTTGTTGAAATGCCATACTAGTTTTTCTCTTTCTTGGCTATAAAGTCAGTTGAAACTTGTGAATCATTTTTCTTGCAACATGCAGTTGGGTGTTATGGCAAATCGTGAAAGATGGTCCAAAAGTCATATCTGAAAACGGAGTTTGAAGGAGAGCAAGAAAGTATGAAATTAGAAATTACTCCTGTGCTCTGGCTCTCAGAAGTAAAAAATGCACGATGCTGTGGAGAGGAATCTCGTTGCAGGTTGTCACCTTCGAGGAAGAGCACCACATTGATCAGCACGGTGACTTGGAGTCCCAGCAATCGATTTGTTCTTTTAATTGCCCTGGAATTTTGTTAGACTAAGTAATTCTCACAGTCAGTGAGGTGAATGACTAAGCCTCAGAAACTTGGTATTACAGAGATGCTGTTATTAAATATTTATTGAATAACTGCCATGTGCAAGGTGCAGAGCTGGAGTTGCAGGTGATGCGGATGTCTCCAAAACCAATTCCTAGTGCTGGAGGGACACGTAGTCTAGTTGTGAACTATGCATTCTCTGTAAACTGTCTTCTCATGTGCATCTTTAAGCAGGTGGCTTAAGGGGGTCCCAATAGTGGGGACTAAATTCTGTGTCCCTTTATAAGGGACAGATCTTTCCTCTCTGAAAATCTCATAGTGCCTTTACGTTTGGAGATTGGAACTGGATGTGGAGGATCTGCAGACATGGGTTAAGGTGGGTGTGTGGCGTAGACAGCAAGGCTTAAAGTGCTTCCGGAAGTAGGGAGGGGATCCACTGTGGGGAAGATCCATCCTTGAGGCTGGGGGTGTGGGGCAGACCACGTCTCAGTAGCTAGAGCCACAGTGGTGAGAGGGCTTTTGATCTTACAATCAACATGGAACACAGCAGGGGAGTTACATGATGAAAACGTGAGTTAGTAGAATAGGTTGAATGATTCACAAAAAAGTAGAAAACTGTTTTCCCATAATCTCACTTTCTGGAAACATCTCCTATTAACAGTTGGGATGTTTCCTCTCATTCTTTGTGTGTGAAAAAAAAAAAGTGTGTGTGTAAATTATCGTAAAGTATACTAGATTTCCTTTTTAGGAAAGAATGATACCAGAGCAAATAAAAATAATCTGTTCACATTGTAATAAAATTCCTATATGTGTTTTTACATGAATATACTGTGTGCCTGTGTATTTAACAGAGAGCATTTATTACTATTTTTAACGCAATGTTTGTTTTCAGCTTTGAGCTGTAATTGACACTTGACATTGTATTAACTATTAGCTTAATCTTTTTGTGAATTGAAAAATGCGATGCTGTGGAGAGGAATCTCGTTGCAGGTTGTCACCTTCGAGGAAGAGCACCACATTGATCAGCACGGTGACTTGGAGTCCCAGCAATCGATTTGTTCTTTTAATTGCCCTGGAATTTTGTTAGACTAAGTAATTCTCACAGTCAGTGAGGTGAATGACTAAGCCTCAGAAACTTGGTATTACAGAGATGCTGTTATTAAATATTTATTGAATAACTGCCATGTGCAAGGTGCAGAGCTGGAGTTGCAGGTGATGCGGATGTCTCCAAAACCAATTCCTAGTGCTGGAGGGACACGTAGTCTAGTTGTGAACTATGCATTCTCTGTAAACTGTCTTCTCATGTGCATCTTTAAGCAGGTGGCTTAAGGGGGTCCCAATAGTGGGGACTAAATTCTGTGTCCCTTTATAAGGGACAGATCTTTCCTCTCTGAAAATCTCATAGTGCCTTTACGTTTGGAGATTGGAACTGGATGTGGAGGATCTGCAGACATGGGTTAAGGTGGGTGTGTGGACGTAGACAGCAAGGCTTAAAGTGCTTCCGGAAGTAGGGAGGGGATCCACTGTGGGGAAGATCCATCCTTGAGGCTGGGGGTGTGGGGCAGACCACGTCTCAGTAGCTAGAGCCACAGTGGTGAGAGGGCTTTTGATCTTACAATCAACATGGAACACAGCAGGGGAGTTACATGATGAAAACGTGAGTTAGTAGAATAGGTTGAATGATTCACAAAAAAGTAGAAAACTGTTTTCCCATAATCTCACTTTCTGGAAACATCTCCTATTAACAGTTGGGATGTTTCCTCTCATTCTTTGTGTGTGAAAAAAAAAAAGTGTGTGTGTAAATTATCGTAAAGTATACTAGATTTCCTTTTTAGGAAAGAATGATACCAGAGCAAATAAAAATAATCTGTTCACATTGTAATAAAATTCCTATATGTGTTTTTACATGAATATACTGTGTGCCTGTGTATTTAACAGAGAGCATTTATTACTATTTTTAACGCAATGTTTGTTTTCAGCTTTGAGCTGTAATTGACACTTGACATTGTAAGTTTGAATGAAATCTTCTATTAAGCTTACATTATCTTTTTTGTGATATGTAGGAAAAGCACTGCTTACAGCAAAGGGATGAACTCCTTCCTTAGGTCTAATCATGCCTATATAGTCCCTTGGATTGTTTTGGTGTGGATAGAGTTACTGTCTGTCACTTATCGTGTGGAAGCTAAAGCTATGGAGAAGTTAGGTACCTTCAAGAAGATACAGTGTCACGCTGCATCTTTTTCTCTAAATATCAAATTACCCATCACCTGAAGCTGTGAAGTCAGAATAGCCTTTGCTCCCAGATGAAGTGCAGAAACTCGTCCTTAGGGACTGGCCTTGGCCTTCAGGGCTCTGCAGGATGTAGCCCTGCCTCCCTTCCAGCATCCCATCGTACTCCATCCTGGAGAACTGCTGGTAGCCACGCTGGACTCTGTTCTGTCCCTGGATGTGAGTGACCTCTCAGCCTCCATGATGTCACATGGGCTCTTTCTGCAACACTAGTCTCCCACCTCTCTGTTGGCCTCACCTTGAAAAGCACTTTCCTTAGAGAGGCCTCTGACAACCAGTGTCTTTTAACGTAATGTCTTTCATGCTATTATCTGTCTGTGTGTCTCTCTGTCTCCCTCTCACTTTCTCTCTCGGTACCTTTTATTCTGCATAGTTGTCACAACGGGAATACTTACATTGTGATATTACCTGTATTTATCTTTAATTATTTGCTTGTTGGATATTTGTTTTCTATAGCCAGCGTCAGTCTGGCAACACTGTCTCACAGTAGTAAATAATATTTGGTGAGTAAAACCAGGATGACTATCTTTTGCTGTTAAAACCTGTAACTTTCTTTATTAATGAAATCATTTAAGTTACTAAGTTTAAATTATTGAAGTATTGAATTAATGTTAATTTTCTTCACATGTAATAAAGCATCTTGATGTCTCTATCTCACCTTTGTTACAAAATTTGTGCTTTATATTTAGAGTCGTGCTCCGATTTCAGCGAAGCTTGTGGCCAATATGCTCTCGGTGGCTGGGGCAGATCACATCATCACCATGGACCTGCATGCCTCTCAGATCCAGGTTCCAGCATTTTCTTTGTTGTCCTTCATTTGGGTGAGGGCTTAATGCAGGTGGTTAACTCCTAACTCTTTAAAGGTAAATCATTTTTGAAGGAGGTCACACTACTTGTGTTGTCAAGTTTGTATATGGCGACTCTTTGAGATTTGCATAGATTTAATGTTGTCTCACCTGTCTCCAACACGATCTTTCCTCCACTCGCTTTTGGAGGAGCAGAAATGGCTTCTTGGTAGTAAACTCTGCAATTCCATCTCAGCATCTGTAAATAATTAGAATGGGAGAGGTTTTTTCTTTTTTAAAGATTTATTTATTTATTTTGGGCGGGGGTCAGGTTGGGGAGGGAGGGGAGTGGGCGGGCCACTTCCATTGGTCTTTCTCTATGTTCATCCGTCTTTGTTCTTTGGCTCCTGTGGGCCTCCCATCACGGTGGCGTCCGTCGTCGCAGAGTGCCGGCTCTGGGCACATGTGCTCCAGAGCTCCAGCTCGGTAATTGGACACATCAGTCCAGCCGCTCCGCAGCACGTGGGATCTTCCCAGGCCAGGGGTCGAACCGGCGCCCCTTGCACCGCAAGGCGGTGTCCTTATCCACTGGACCACCAGGGGAAGCCCAGAATGGGAGAGTTTTAACTTTTTAAATACCCTTCATAGCTTAGTTCCTTCATCTGTAAAACATGCAAATTACAGCATGCCTGTTCTGCAAAACGGTGAACAGTGAATTATTTGGTTTACGATAAGTTGCTTGAGACATAGCAAGTCTCTCCCCAACTGATCTACAAAGCCAGTCTCCTGTTGTTCAGAGCAGAGGTGATCATAAGATAATAGACCATGTCTCCAAAGACACCAGTTGAACTGAAATCTGCTTCTGAAACGTATCTATCTTCTGATTTAATTCTGTATGAATTACAAATAGGGAGTCTTACACAGACGTAGAAAAGAAACTTGCAGTTACCAAAGGGGAAAGGTGGGGGGAGGGAGAAAATACAAAACAGGTAGACCACAAGAACCCACTCTGTAGCACAGGGAACTGTATTCAGTATTTTGTAGTAACATATAACAGAAACGAACCTTAAGAAGAATATATATGTATGTGTGTGTGTGTGCACATATATATATATATATGTATGTATGTATAAATGTGCATATATATATGTATATTCAGATATATATGTATCTGAATCACTTTGCTGTACACTAGCAACTGAGAAAACATTGGCAATCAACTATACTTTAATTAAAGAAACTTTTTCTGGGCTTCCCCTGGTGGTCCAGTGGGTAAGGACACCGCCTTGCAGTGCAAGGGCTGCCGGTTCGAGCCCTGGCCTGGGAAGATCCCACATGCCGCGGAGTGGCTGGACTGATGTGTCCAATTACCGAGTCGGAGCTCTGGAGCGCATGCGCCCAGAGCCGGTGTTCTGTGACAACAGAGGCCACCGCAATGGGAGGCCCACAGGAGCCAAAGAACAAAGACGGATGAAAATAGAGAAATGAAAGACCAATAGAAGTGGCCTGCCCGTCCCCCTCCCTCCCCACACCCCCCCCCAAAAAAACCTTTTCTTTTTCTTTTTTATTGCTTTATCTTAGTTTGGTTACACTGGGTCTTTGCTGTGCCATGTAGGATCTAGTTCCCTGACCAGGGATCAAACATGGGCCCCCTGCAGTAGAAGCACAGAGTTAACCACTGGACCACCAGGGAAGTCCCTAAAAAAACCTTTTTTAAAAAAGAAGTAGGAATCTGTTGAAAGACTTCTTTTAAATAAAAAAATCGAATTTTATTTTGTGGAAGAAAAGATCATTTTAAAAGCCCTGTGAGGAGCTTCCCTGGTAGCTCAGTGGTGAGGAGTTCGCCTGCCAATGCAGGAGACACGGGTTCGATCCCTGACGCAGGAAGATCCCATGTGCTGTGGAGCAACTAAGCCCGTGAGCCACAGCTATGCAGCCTGTGCTCTAGAGCCTCGGAGCCACAACTATGGAGCCCGTGTGCCCTAGAGCCTGAGTTCCACAACAAGAGAAGTCACCGCAACGAGAAGCCTGCTCACCTCAACTGGAGAGTAGCCCCCACTCCCTGCAACTAGAGAAGACCTTGTAGCAGCAGGGAAAACTCAGAATAGCCAAAAATAAATAAATTAAAAAACAAAAAAAACCCAAAAACGCCCTGTGATAATGTGACACCTGCTTCTCCCCTTAGGGCTTCTTTGATATTCCCGTGGATAACTTGTACGCGGAGCCTGCGGTCCTGCAGTGGATTAGAGAGAACATCACCGAGTGGAAAAATTGCATCATTGTTTCACCTGATGCTGGGGGCGCCAAAAGGTATTTGCACAGGCTCAGGTCACTTGAGGCAGGTTTCTGAGTTTGCCAACTGCTTTTTCCTTGCTCTATGTTAAGGAAGCCTGTCTTAAATGACTTAGGAGTTTATTAAGTTTTTATTTCTGATGATAAAAGCCATGAGCCTAATTGGAAAATAAGGCTTTTACTTCACAACACAATTGATTGAGCTAGTCCTTCTTACTATAAACACTTAGAAATGGAAGCCAGCCCAAGAGAAAGGAAGATTTGTGTGGCCAAGAAATAAAAAAGGCTGACAGTCACAATCGGGGTGACCTGGGCAATGGGTTGAATCCAGAAAGAGACTGGTGGCTCAGAACAGGCTGGTGCCCACAGGAGAGCCCCCAGAGAGAAGGGAGAAAGGAGATGGTTCAGTAAGCACTCCCTGCCAAAGACCACTTCGTGCCTGGGGACCAAAATCAGGAAATCGAGAGGGTGCAACCCACTGAGAACTGATGCCTGCAGATGATAGGGAGGTGGGCAGAAACATCGTGGGGTCACAGACCAGTTGCTAAGCTGGGAGAGGAAGAGGCTGGACAGAAACTGGCCTGACACTAAAGGCATCAGAAAATAGACCTGCTGAATGGCATAAGTTACGGTAAGGAGTAGCGCATCCACAGGGCTTTGCAGAGACTCAAGTAGTTGAGGAGCAGTCAGTACAGAAAGTTGAGGATAAGAGTGCAGATGGTAGAGTGCTGATTCGATCCATAGTGCTGCCCTACGTGCCGGGACTCTGGACTCAGTCCCCCGGTGGAAGCGCACAGCTCTCTCTGGTGGGGAGAGGGGTCTTGTCAGAAAGGCGAGGGGAAGAGAGCTCCGTCCGCAAACTTGGGAGGCCTTGTGTTCTTCCATCCCAGCCCTGTTTTTTTAATACATGAGGTGATGTCTTCTATTTCCTTCTTGAGAGGCCTCTATTCTTTGTGGAGTCAGAACTATACTATTTGAACATATATCTCCCTTTATATTTCACCCAGATGATAATATATTGCACATACTTCCTCACGGTGTTTTTTAAAAGCATGTTCCACCTTAGCAAGGCTTCCACAGCTGTGCAGGAGCTTGTAGGTGCTGTTGTTGGTGTTCTTAGGCACCTTCCAGCAGCTTGAGGCAGGTTTCTGAGTTTGCCAACTGCTTTTTCCTTGCTCTATGTTAAGGAAGCCTGTCTTAAATGACTTAGGAGTTTATTAAGTTTTTATTTCTGATGATAAAAGCCATGAGCCTAATTGGAAAATAAGGCTTTTACTTCACAACACAATTGATTGAGCTAGTCCTTCTTACTATAAACACTTAGAAATGGAAGCCAGCCCAAGAGAAAGGAAGATTTGTGTGGCCAAGAAATAAAAAAGGCTGACAGTCACAATCGGGGTGACCTGGGCAATGGGTTGAATCCAGAAAGAGACTGGTGGCTCAGAACAGGCTGGTGCCCACAGGAGAGCCCCCAGAGAGAAGGGAGAAAGGAGATGGTTCAGTAAGCACTCCCTGCCAAAGACCACTTCGTGCCTGGGGACCAAAATCAGGAAATCGAGAGGGTGCAACCCACTGAGAACTGATGCCTGCAGATGATAGGGAGGTGGGCAGAAACATCGTGGGGTCACAGACCAGTTGCTAAGCTGGGAGAGGAAGAGGCTGGACAGAAACTGGCCTGACACTAAAGGCATCAGAAAATAGACCTGCTGAATGGCATAAGTTACGGTAAGGAGTAGCGCATCCACAGGGCTTTGCAGAGACTCAAGTAGTTGAGGAGCAGTCAGTACAGAAAGTTGAGGATAAGAGTGCAGATGGTAGAGTGCTGATTCGATCCATAGTGCTGCCCTACGTGCCGGGACTCTGGACTCAGTCCCCCGGTGGAAGCGCACAGCTCTCTCTGGTGCGGAGAGGGGTCTTGTCAGAAAGGCGAGGGAAGAGAGCTCCGTCCGCAAACTTGGGAGGCCTTGTGTTCTTCCATCCCAGCCCTGTTTTTTTAATACATGAGGTGATGTCTTCTATTTCCTTCTTGAGAGGCCTCTATTCTTTGTGGAGTCAGAACTATACTATTTGAACATATATCTCCCTTTATATTTCACCCAGATGATAATATATTGCACATACTTCCTCACGGTGTTTTTTAAAAGCATGTTCCACCTTAGCAAGGCTTCCACAGCTGTGCAGGAGCTTGTAGGTGCTGTTGTTGGTGTTCTTAGGCACCTTCCAGCAGCACGACACTCCCTTGCACGTTTCCTGTACACGTGCAAGTACTGTAAGTACACGTGTTCTTAGAACTGCTGTCCCCAAGTCCAAGAGCGTGAGCTATTTTGGTTTTGAGGGACAGGGTCAAACATTGGGTCTTTCAAATTGGGATCTGCAGCTAAAACTACTATGTGTAAAATGGACAAAAGAACCTACTGTATAGCACAGGGAAGTAGATTCAGTATCTTATAATAAATCATAGTGGAAAATAATCTAAAAAAGAGTAGCTGTGTATATGCATAACTGAATCACTGTGCTCTACACCAGAAACGAACACAACGTTGTAACTCAAGTACACTTCAGTGGGCTTCCCTGGTGGTCTAGTGGGTAAGAATCCACCTTGGAGTGCAGAGGGCACCAGTTCTATCCCTGGCGTGGGAAGATCTCACATGCCGTGGAGTGGCTGGGCCGGTGTGTCCAATTGCAAGCCAGCGCTCTGGAGCACATGCTCCCAGAGCCAATGCCCTGCAATGAGAGAGGCCACTGCGGTGGGAGGCCCACACAGGCCAAAGAATAAAGATGGATGAAAAATAATAAAAAATAATTTAAGATAATAAAAGTAAATGTTTAAATATATATATATATATATATATATATATATATATATATGTATATACTTCAGTGAAAATAGAAGATAGAGACCAGGTGACATTGCCGACTATGCGTGCCAGTAACTTTGTACACAGGCTCACTCTCAAGCAAATGATTGGACTTCTTTTACTTCAGAGATCCGTTGAGCGATATGGGGCATCTCGTCCTGTTAATTCCAGTTGCTGTACATAAGGTCAAGCGTTCTGTCCAGCATGTTTATTTTTTCTTCTTACCTTTGGCTTGTTCTGTCAGCTGGAGGCCTCTTTCTCTGGTTTGTTAGTTCTGCGCAGGCAGGAAGTGACATCTTTCTTTCTCTTATAGCAAATAATTCCCCAACTTTTTTACTTCGTTTCTTTTTGTATTTTTCTCCTCTGCATAACCCTTAAAACATTTGTGTTTAGTCATATTCATCTCTTCACATTATGGCTTCTTGATTTATGAAGGATTCACCCGTAGCATTTCTCTCTCCTATGATTTCACATATCTTTAGGGTAGCTTTTTTCCTTTTTTATTAGTTTGAGTTTTCCTCCACCTGAAATTTGTTTTGGAATAGACAAAGGAGTGGATGAAGAATCCAAATTCCCCTGTCCCCAGCTGTCTGAATTGTCCCAAACCTATGAAGGAATCAGTTCTTCTCCCATTGACTTAAAAATATCATGTTTTATTATATACTAACTTCCCCCATCTACTTGCTAACCCCTGCTTAAAAAGAATGCAGAATTAGCTAGCCAAAAAAGAAAAAAAATGGCCAACAGCAGGATGCTGTTTTTGTTCAGATTCCCTTCAGAGCAGTTCCACTCAGGCCATCTCTGCTGCTCCTGTTCTGCTGGAAAAGTCCTTGAAGGACTTGCATTTCAAATTGTCACCTTCAAATGTTTCTTTTCCTGTTCCCCAGGAACAAAATAGCCCCGAGGCGGGCGGGCATGCAAGCCAGCTCTGGAGCACATGCTCCCAGAGCCAATGCCCTACAATGAGAGGCCACTGTGATGGGAGGCCCACACAGGCCAAAGAATAAAGATGGATGAAAAATAATAAAAAATAATTTAAGATAATAAAAGTAAATGTTTAAATATATATATATATATATATATATATATATATATATATGTATATACTTCAGTGAAAATAGAAGATAGAGACCAGGTGACATTGCCGACTATGCGTGCCAGTAACTTTGTACACAGGCTCACTCTCAAGCAAATGATTGGACTTCTTTTACTTCAGAGATCCGTTGAGCGATATGGGGCATCTCGTCCTGTTAATTCCAGTTGCTGTACATAAGGTCAAGCGTTCTGTCCAGCATGTTTATTTTTTCTTCTTACCTTTGGCTTGTTCTGTCAGCTGGAGGCCTCTTTCTCTGGTTTGTTAGTTCTGCGCAGGCAGGAAGTGACATCTTTCTTTCTCTTATAGCAAATAATTCCCCAACTTTTTTACTTCGTTTCTTTTTGTATTTTTCTCCTCTGCATAACCCTTAAAACATTTGTGTTTAGTCATATTCATCTCTTCACATTATGGCTTCTTGATTTATGAAGGATTCACCCGTAGCATTTCTCTCTCCTATGATTTCACATATCTTTAGGGTAGCTTTTTTCCTTTTTTATTAGTTTGAGTTTTCCTCCACCTGAAATTTGTTTTGGAATAGACAAAGGAGTGGATGAAGAATCCAAATTCCCCTGTCCCCAGCTGTCTGAATTGTCCCAAACCTATGAAGGAATCAGTTCTTCTCCCATTGACTTAAAAATATCATGTTTTATTATATACTAACTTCCCCCATCTACTTGCTAACCCCTGCTTAAAAAGAATGCAGAATTAGCTAGCCAAAAAAGAAAAAAAATGGCCAACAGCAGGATGCTGTTTTTGTTCAGATTCCCTTCAGAGCAGTTCCACTCAGGCCATCTCTGCTGCTCCTGTTCTGCTGGAAAAGTCCTTGAAGGACTTGCATTTCAAATTTGTCACTTCTGTTTCTTTTCCCTTAAATTTTTGCTATACATTCCTAATATTCCTGTTCCCCAGGAACAAAATAGCCTCACAAGTAATGCATGATACATGCAGTTGACATTTCTCTGGCTTCTTTGCTTGATTCAAGAAGACTTTTTTTTTTTTTTTTGCCAAAAAAAAAAAAAAATAGCTGTCTGAGAAACTGGAACTCCCTGTAGAAAAACTTTTGAGGCTTGATTTGTTCCAGGTAAAACTGAATACCATCACTAGAGGTCACTCGTGAGTAAGTCTTTGAAGCTGAAAAAAAAATAAACCTTAGGAGGAAGCACACCACTGTTGAGATAGTCACTGTTAACACAAAACTGGTTTGGGAAGTCGGTACAGCTATTTCAGTTTTGACTTGTTTCATTCTTCTTTTGGAAGGAATGTAATGGCAGATCCCAAAGAAATAGAAATAGAGCTATATATTATTTTTGTTCTAGCTTTTTCCACCCAAGACTTCTGTACTCAACTCTCATATGTTAGGAATAGGTATTAAGTCACAATTAAATACCTGGCAAAGAAGAGTTGGAACCTGTGGATAAATAGGAATATTCTAGCAACTCAGGAGGCTTTCTGCAGGAATATTTTCCTTGATTTTCTGCTTCTGACATGACCATTGGGTACCTGAAGTGGGTGGAGCCCCCCCCCACTCGTGTTCCATGCCTTCCCCCCGCCACACACAAAATCGCATGGCTCAGCTTCTTCTCACGCAGGCCTCTGCGCCCCCTGCTGGTGTGTTTATTCACAGTCTCTGGAGAACAGATGTGAACACAGGTGATGAGAATTTCAGCCCCAAATGGTGGTGCTTCCCAAAGTGGGGCTGTGGACCAGGGCCATGCTATATCGAGATCTTCCTGGTTCTTATAGATAAACAAAATTTTAATATATATGTATGCACATAAGGTGTTTAAGGGTGTTTTTTTTGGGAAAACCTGTCGTGTGTTCTGAGAAACTAGCTTTCCTTAATTTGAGTTTAAATGGCTTATGTTTTATGAAATTGGCATATGGAGAGTAATATATATATAAGTTTCTCTGTCATAATTAAAAATGATACTGATTGTTGAATGTTCTCATAAACAAGCAGGGGTAGCCTGTGGTACTCAGTCCCTTTCATGCTGCCCTCTTGGCCCCAGAAAGTGGGTTCTTCTCAGCATTTTGACCATGCTCTGCTTGGTCACCATCTGAGGGGAACACAATGAATGGGACCAGAACTTCAATATCCAGAGCTTGTATCCTCCAGTCACGGCACACTAAATTGGGTTGTGTGTAAGTCTATATGTTTTGGTCCTTCAAAAAAAATTTTTTTCAGCTGAATTGCATGGGTGACTGTCATTTTAAAAGTGAAACAGGAAACTTCATGTCACCTTTATGTCAGTGGCATATTATGCTTAGTGTCTTCCCTGAAGTCTGTTCTTCACAGGAAAAGTCCAGAATGCATGGGGCTCACCAGCAAGCCTGGCCTGCCTACCTGCCTCCTTTAATCAGTGTAGCCTTTCAGAGCTGATGACTCCGATTATGGTCTTCAGAGACCTCGAGTGCAGTCAAGCCTTTTGTCATAAGCCTACAGGTCATGTGGCTACCCTAAACAGGATGTTGTCCCTGATGACTGTTCCCCAAACTGAGCAGTTAGTAGTTTCTAAATAATTTGCTTTCATTTGGACCTTTGACTTAAAGGTACCCATAAACATTAATCCATTGGTGTCAGGAGTTTTAGCTTATGGTCAAGGCGCCCTGACTTTCTTTCCCAGCTGCCACTGGCACAAGGCCATGTCCAGGCACATTCCTCTCCGTTGGTTGCTTAACATGTGCCCCACACCACGCCTGGCTCTGCAGGGGAGGCCTGATTCTTGCAGTATCTTGAGATGGCTGGTTATAGCAGACTTGAAATACAGCTGTGAAGAACAGTGTTTTGGTATTGACAGTATTTTACACATCTGTCTGGGTCTTTTTTTTTTTTGTAAATCTAGAGCTTTGTAATTTAATTTTGGGAATATGCTTTCAGAGTTAGTCTGTAATTCTTTTCCCTAAATATATATATATATATATATATATATATATATGTATTTAACTTTTTATTTTATATTCCAGTATAGTTGGCTAACAATGTTGTGTTAGTTTCAGGCATCTAGGAAAGTAATTCAGTTATGTGTGTGTGTGTGTGTGTGTGTGTGTGTGTGAATCTATTCTCTCTCAACTGCTTTTCCCACTTAGGTCGTTACATAATATTGAGCAGAGTTTCCTGTGCTATACAGTAGGTCCTTGTTGGATATCCATGTTAAATACAGCCATGTGTCCATGTCCATCCTAAACTCTCTAACTGTCCCTTTCCCTCATCCTTCCCCCTGCTCACCATAAGGTTATTACAGAGTATGGAGCAGAGTTCCCTGTGCTGGACAGCAGGTCCTTGTTGGTGATCCATGTTAAATACAACCGTGTGTTCATGTGTATCCCAAGCTCCCTAACTCTCCCTTCCCCCATCCTGTCCCCCTGGTAACCAGAGTCGGTTTACTAAGTCTGTGTTTGTGTTCTTGAGCAGGGTCACATCTATTGCAGACAGGTTGAATGTGGACTTTGCCTTGATTCACAAGGAGAGGAAGAGGGCGAATGAAGTGGACCAGATGGTTCTGGTGGGAGATGTGAAGGACCGCGTGGCCATCCTCGTGGATGACATGGCTGACACCTGCGGCACCATCTGCCATGCCGCAGACAAGTACGAGGGTGGTTGGGGACCCTTGAGAGCATTAGGACATCTCCTTAACATGGGAAAAATGTCAGCTGTCAAAAACCAGGATCATTCCTCCAAATTGTTGCTGATGGCTTAGTAGTAGATTTTCTTCTAAAACTGAGCACAGAAGGGAAAAGACACTCTTTCAGCCTCTTCAGGCCCTCATTTCCTTGTGCTCGCCTTCACTCCAGCCTTGTCAGCTATGGGCTTCCAGGGACTTGGAGCTGGGCTATCCTACGTAGGAGCCACAGTGCAAGCCATGCATGACTCAGAATGAATGGACTGAGGTGTGCTGGGAGGGTGAAATGCACAGCCGGTTTCAAAGACATGTGTGTCAGTCAGTGATGGCTTTATTCTTTTAAACCTGGGCAGTTTTGTTCCCTGGGAGACACTTGACAATGTTGGGAGACATTTTGGATTGTGACAAGCGTAGGGAGGGGTGTCGCTATTGGGGAGAGGCCAGGGATGTGCTGCCCATCAAAGAATTGCCCGAGCCCAACGCCAAGGGCGATAATCCTGATGTAAGGGAATACAAAGTGTTGAATCAGCACATACCTTAAAAGATCCTGTTTTAAACTGATAGATGTGAGTAAAGTAGATTTCATGTTTTCCTTTATGGAATGCACTGTTGCTTTTCAATTCACACAAATAAGGAGAATGTTTAGAGAATATTTGTGTGCACTTACTTTTTTTGTCTTTTATTTGATAGGCTCCTCTCCGCTGGGGCCACCAAAGTTTTTGCTATTCTTACCCATGGGATCTTCTCGGGGCCAGCTATTTCCAGAATAAATAATGCCTCCTTTGAGGCTGTTGTTGTGACAAACACTATTCCCCAAGAAGACAAGATGATGCAGTGCTCCAAGATTCAGGTACTGGCGACTCTGCGGGCAGAGGCATGCAGTGAGACACCTCCCTCACAGCCGCAAAACAGCATTGCATCTTGTGTGTGTGACCACTTGCTAAGGAAGATGTTCACAGAGGTTATAGCTTCCTGTAATGGGAAGGCCTGATACATGTTCGATACCTGGGACAGGCTGGGGTCAGCAGAGGTCAGAGTTATAAATAGTAAGTGAATAAAACCACAGTAAAGAATGTTAAGAAACAGGCTGTGCTAAAGCTAAACAGACTTCCCGTATGATGCACCAGGTCCACCTCTAGGGTTATTCCCTGAAATCTATAAACAGGTACTCAAACAAAATCTTGTACACGGACACTCAGAGCAGGCCCTATTCACAGTAGCTGAAAGGTGGGGATCTGACCAACTGTCCACCGACAGTTAAATGGACAACCAAAGTGTGGTCTCTACATATATTGAAATATTCCTCAACCTTAAAGAGAAGGAAGTTCTGATACATGCAGGAACATGGATGAATCTCGAAAGCAGTATGCTAAATGAAAGAAGCCAGTCACAAAAGGAAAAACGTAGTGTGATATTTAACTAGATTCTATTTAGCCGAAGGCCCTAGAGTAGTCAGATGCCTAGAAAGGAGCGGGGCATGGGGAGTTAGTGTTTAATGGGTGCAGGATGTCTGTTTGGAGTGATAAGGCTGCGCCAAGGGTCTCTGAGCTTTACTCCTTCTATCCTTGCTGACTTGGGGGCCCCCCGTGTGTTAGCAATGATCTCTTTATACCACTTGACCTGAAATAAGTCAAAAGGGTTTGAATTCTTGTCTGGCCTGTGTGTCTTGGTGGACCTTGACAAGGCCTTTTATTGCTGGAAGCTTCCATTCCCACAAATAAGGAGAATGTTTAGAGAATATTTGTGTGCACTTACTTTTTGTCTTTTATTTGATAGGCTCCTCTCCGCTGGGGCCACCAAAGTTTTGCTATTCTTACCCATGGGATCTTCTGGGGCCAGCTATTTCCAGAATAAATAATGCCTCCTTTGAGGCTGTTGTTGTGACAAACACTATTCCCCAAGAAGACAAGATGATGCAGTGCTCCAAGATTCAGGTACTGGCGACTCTGCGGGCAGAGGCATGCAGTGAGACACCTCCCTCACAGCCGCAAAACAGCATTGCATCTTGTGTGTGTGACCACTTGCTAAGGAAGATGTTCACAGAGGTTATAGCTTCCTGTAATGGGAAGGCCTGATACATGTTCGATACCTGGGACAGGCTGGGGTCAGCAGAGGTCAGAGTTATAAATAGTAAGTGAATAAAACCACAGTAAAGAATGTTAAGAAACAGGCTGTGCTAAAGCTAAACAGACTTCCCGTATGATGCACCAGGTCCACCTCTAGGGTTATTCCCTGAAATCTATAAACAGGTACTCAAACAAAATCTTGTACACGGACACTCAGAGCAGGCCCTATTCACAGTAGCTGAAAGGTGGGGATCTGACCAACTGTCCACCGACAGTTAAATGGACAACCAAAGTGTGGTCTCTACATATATTGAAATATTCCTCAACCTTAAAGAGAAGGAAGTTCTGATACATGCAGGAACATGGATGAATCTCGAAAGCAGTATGCTAAATGAAAGAAGCCAGTCACAAAAGGAAAAACGTAGTGTGATATTTAACTAGATTCTATTTAGCCGAAGGCCCTAGAGTAGTCAGATGCCTAGAAAGGAGCGGGGCATGGGGAGTTAGTGTTTAATGGGTGCAGGATGTCTGTTTGGAGTGATAAGGCTGCGCCAAGGGTCTCTGAGCTTTACTCCTTCTATCCTTGCTGACTTGGGGGCCCCCCGTGTGTTAGCAATGATCTCTTTATACCACTTGACCTGAAATAAGTCAAAAGGGTTTGAATTCTTGTCTGGCCTGTGTGTCTTGGTGGACCTTGACAAGGCCTTTTATTGCTGGAAGCTTCCATTCCCATCACTGGAGTATGAAGATGGATCAGTGATCCACTTCTTGATTCTTCATCTCTCAGAATAGCGCAGTTCATTTGGTACCAGGAGATCTGTTTGAAATGGTCAGAATAGCTTTGCTTTAGATTTTCATGTCTGATTCTCAGTAGTTGAGAGTCAGTAAATAGAGGCCCACAGGCCCAATCCAGTCCACCATCTGTTTTTGTAGATAAAGTTTTATTGGAACACAACCATGCCCATGAATTTATGCATTGCCAATGGCTGTTCTCATGCTGACCTTGGAGTTAGGTAATTACAGCTGTGCTGTTAGACACTATAGTGTGTGTGTGTTTCAGAAAGCAAGAGAGAAAAACCTTCATGTAATGATTGAACAAAATTAATTTAAATACAACAAGCACTCAAAAGAATATCTGTGATTAACAGAAGCCCTGTATAGCCTTTAAAATATCTGCACTGAAAAATCTCGTTCCCAGGATCCTGCCTAGAATTGTAATTTGAAGACAAACCCAAACCTGTCCTCCTCTCAGAAGAAATGGCTGTTGGGGAGAAAGGGAAGGTTGCTCATAGCCCATCTTATGTACTGGAGAAATCTCTTTTAGGCTTTCTGGTTTCTAATGAAACATCACTGAGATGTCGCACTTTCCTCTCCCCTTTTCTCTCTTTTCATTGATGTTTAGATTATCGACATTTCGATGATCTTGGCCGAGGCAATCCGCAGGACTCACAACGGCGAATCTGTGTCTTACCTGTTCAGCCACGTCCCACTGTAAATCCAGGATGTGAGGTGTGGAGCAAGCCTGTTCTGGCTTCTAACTTTCGTGCATTTGTCTGATATTTTTAGCTTTAGGACAGAGCAGTTACAGTAATGCAAAAGAATCAGATCTTTCTATACTCCGGGGTCCACTCTTTGCCCTTCTTAAAGAAGGCTCTTGATCATTTTCTTTTCATTTTCATGGGGAGGGCTGTGGTTATTTGATCTGTAAGTGAACAGTCTTAAAGGAGAAATGTTTCTGTTATCTTGACTTCCTCTGATAAGTGACCTTTCCCCCGCCCTGTGTTTTGTCAGTACCTTGAGGCCACAACTTTCAAGCTTGTAATTCCGTTGTGGAAGCTCATAGTTTAAGCATTTGGGGGCTGCCAAAGGTCACTTCAGGTTAAAACCTTTGTGTAAATAGAAAATGATGATGTCTATCCACATTTGGGTGAAACCCTGTGGAGAATTAGTCCTTCACTTCTGAGTGAACCTTAGAGAATTTATAATATCATGACATTCTGTGTATTTGTTTTAATGATCAGGTTTCCAGGAAACCATGTTGGTTATTATGCTTAATTAGGACCAAATTTATCCATAGCCAAAGATGGCCACTGACACGTTTATTTTTGGTAAACATTGGACCTAACGGAAGCAGTGTATTTTTTTTATTGCCACTTCTAAAAGCATGATGGTCACATTCAAGCACTGTCCATCCTGGACGTACCTCATGTCTGCCATCGTCTTTTGTTAACGTCCTGTTTTTAGCTTGAGCTTTTACTCTGCCTTTTTTTTCCCCAAGAGTTTCATGTTGCAGATTTCCACCACAACAAAGACTTCTTAAGTACTCTTACATTTACTAGTCCTGTCTCTGTTTTGCTTTTGACATGATAAAAGGGTGAATTTTGGGGGGTGCCTCCAAATTTGTATTTAAACATTATTTCCTTAGCGTTGACCTCATGGTTGTAATCACAAATAGCCAGTCTCTTAAGCAACAGATTTTTTTAACTATTAGATAGGTGAGAAAGACCTACAAAAAAGGGGCAAATAAGTAAACGGGAGTTGCTCCGTGAAGTTACTGTTCAAATGGTGGCCCAGAGTGATGGTGACTGGAAGGGAGTTTTATCCACATGTAGCCCTTGACAGCTCCTGAGTGAAGTGCCCCTCCTCAGTGACCGGCGGCGAGCAGCAACTCTGAATTGTACTAATAGCACATTGGTGGACAACCGCTGGAATGCTTCCACCCTGCCAAAGGAGATGTGCCTGCATAAACAAAGCCTAGGAATAAGAAATAACGTTTTCATCCTTCTACTGAATCTCCAAACTCAGATCTGTAAGTGAACAGTCTTAAAGGAGAAATGTTTCTGTTATCTTGACTTCCTCTGATAAGTGACCTTTCCCCCGCCCTGTGTTTTGTCAGTACCTTGAGGCCACAACTTTCAAGCTTGTAATTCCGTTGTGGAAGCTCATAGTTTAAGCATTTGGGGCTGCCAAAGGTCACTTCAGGTTAAAACCTTTGTGTAAATAGAAAATGATGATGTCTATCCACATTTGGGTGAAACCCTGTGGAGAATTAGTCCTTCACTTCTGAGTGAACCTTAGAGAATTTATAATATCATGACATTCTGTGTATTTGTTTTAATGATCAGGTTTCCAGGAAACCATGTTGGTTATTATGCTTAATTAGGACCAAATTTATCCATAGCCAAAGATGGCCACTGACACGTTTATTTTTGGTAAACATTGGACCTAATGGAAGCAGTGTATTTTTTTTATTGCCACTTCTAAAAGCATGATGGTCACATTCAAGCACTGTCCATCCTGGACGTACCTCATGTCTGCCATCGTCTTTTGTTAACGTCCTGTTTTTAGCTTGAGCTTTTACTCTGCCTTTTTTTTCCCCAAGAGTTTCATGTTGCAGATTTCCACCACAACAAAGACTTCTTAAGTACTCTTACATTTACTAGTCCTGTCTCTGTTTTGCTTTTGACATGATAAAAGGGTGAATTTTGGGGGGTGCCTCCAAATTTGTATTTAAACATTATTTCCTTAGCGTTGACCTCATGGTTGTAATCACAAATAGCCAGTCTCTTAAGCAACAGATTTTTTTAACTATTAGATAGGTGAGAAAGACCTACAAAAAAGGGGCAAATAAGTAAACGGGAGTTGCTCCGTGAAGTTACTGTTCAAATGGTGGCCCAGAGTGATGGTGACTGGAAGGGAGTTTTATCCACATGTAGCCCTTGACAGCTCCTGAGTGAAGTGCCCCTCCTCAGTGACCGGCGGCGAGCAGCAACTCTGAATTGTACTAATAGCACATTGGTGGACAACCGCTGGAATGCTTCCACCCTGCCAAAAAGGAGATGTGCCTGCATAAACAAAGCCTAGGAATAAGAAATAACGTTTTCATCCTTCTACTGAATCTCCAAACTCAGAGGAAAGTCTCTGATCTCAATTCTGTGGGTGGAAAAATAAAGTCTCTTTAAATCACCAGCAAACCTGAATACTAGTCTAAGATTTCAGACTTCACGACAGTAGAGGTTGAATCAAAGTTTAAAAGGATCATTTTAATCATCGCAGAAACTAGCATTTTGCTGTACCTTAAGATGGCTTTTGAGGAAAAATGATAGTGTGGCCTGCTAAGGTCAGCTATGCAATACAATGAACTCTATCTAGGCAGAGTTGATTTGAGATATGTATAGAGTCTGTTTAGATGTATGTAATTGTTCTTTTTGATGAATGAGTAATAACTGTATTTCTTGAAATTTCTATGCATAGAGAAAGGAAAATGTGGTTATGAACGCACGCAGGTAGATGGCTTGGCATCTCTGCATAGACATGTTAACAATGGCTAAAACCAGTTGATTTGAAGTAGTTGTTTCATCTAAGATTTAGTCCAACACATAGATCTAAATGTGTTATAGAGCTGATGCCTAATTTTAAACTAATTTTTAAAAGATGATCTTCAGATAAAGATACAAAAATCAGTATTGTCATTCTCTGAATTAAGAGCTGATTGTTTCTACGGTTATTTCACTTCATTTTTGTATTTTGAAGTGTTTCCGGTACATCTATCAACTAACTAGACTAGATTTAGCCCTATGCAGAGGCATTTGATGGTCCAGTTCAAGAAAGATGATGAAAACAGCCTTGAGAGCAGCATAATCCCAGAGCTCATGCGGAAACATTTCAGTGAAACCAACAGATCTACTGGTTCTGTCAAACTCTGATGAATGGCAGTTGACTTGGTGTATATCTAGCCCAAAAAGGGAGCCAGAGAAATACGAATGTACCAAAGTTACTGTTTCCAACTTAAATCCCATTCATCAACCTCAAGAGATTCTGTGCCAGCTAGATTTAGGAACTACATCATTTGCAGTGCTTGTATTGCTTTAGAACATAAAATTGGAGGATCTTCGAACACTGTACTACAACATTTCAATAAAATTGTGCTACTTCTTTCATACTGTGTATCATTATGATGGAGTAATTTGTTTTGATGGAGTGACTTGTGTGGATGGGATATCTTGAAGTGCTTGCTGCATCATGTCTAGAGCGCAGCATATAAAAGTGGAGAAAAACCAGATGTTCATTGAAGTCATCTCTTCTCCATTTTGAAGATGTTTCTGAACAACTGATGGCGTTTTACTTGCCCCAAAGCATAATATCTGGGCCACATAAGAATTCTTCAAGTTTCCTATAAAATGGAAGATTGCACTGTGTGTTTTCACATCAGGGTAGTTGTGTTCATAGATTGGAACTGACCAAACCTAAATGTAGGCCCCTTACAAGTTTTTCATGTGCTTTGATTTCAGAAGCATTGGAAAGAGTTTCATGCTCCCATGAAGCAACTGTCTATTCCATGATACTCTTAAGTTATTCTCGTGGAGACAGACTGAATTTCTAATTATGGTTCTCCCAGGAAAGCTCAGCTTTAATGTGTGGATGATGCTGAAAGTGGCACCATTGTGTCAAAATTCCCGGTGAAATGTACAAGCCTCTGGAGAAGACCATAGTTTAAGACAGAACAGGATAGAATGTACTAGGAGGGAGGAAGACAATGGAGAGATGGAAATACCAAAATCACTTCATCAACTTGCCGGTTTGACCTCATTGATGTTGTCACACTTCTTGAGAAGTAATTGATTTCACCTGGTGGGTCCTCTTCACCCTAAAGAGTGCAGAGGCAATGGTCCAGTTCAAGAAAGATGATGAAAACAGCCTTGAGCAGCATAATCCCAGAGCTCATGCGGAAACATTTCAGTGAAACCAACAGATCTACTGGTTCTGTCAAACTCTGATGAATGGCAGTTGACTTGGTGTATATCTAGCCCAAAAAGGGAGCCAGAGAAATACGAATGTACCAAAGTTACTGTTTCCAACTTAAATCCCATTCATCAACCTCAAGAGATTCTGTGCCAGCTAGATTTAGGAACTACATCATTTGCAGTGCTTGTATTGCTTTAGAACATAAAATTGGAGGATCTTCGAACACTGTACTACAACATTTCAATAAAATTGTGCTACTTCTTTCATACTGTGTATCATTATGATGGAGTAATTTGTTTTGATGGAGTGACTTGTGTGGATGGGATATCTTGAAGTGCTTGCTGCATCATGTCTAGAGCGCAGCATATAAAAGTGGAGAAAAACCAGATGTTCATTGAAGTCATCTCTTCTCCATTTTGAAGATGTTTCTGAACAACTGATGAGCGTTTTACTTGCCCCAAAGCATAATATCTGGGCCACATAAGAATTCTTCAAGTTTCCTATAAAATGGAAGATTGCACTGTGTGTTTTCACATCAGGGTAGTTGTGTTCATAGATTGGAACTGACCAAACCTAAATGTAGGCCCCTTACAAGTTTTTCATGTGCTTTGATTTCAGAAGCATTGGAAAGAGTTTCATGCTCCCATGAAGCAACTGTCTATTCCATGATACTCTTAAGTTATTCTCGTGGAGACAGACTGAATTTCTAATTATGGTTCTCCCAGGAAAGCTCAGCTTTAATGTGTGGATGATGCTGAAAGTGGCACCATTGTGTCAAAATTCCCGGTGAAATGTACAAGCCTCTGGAGAAGACCATAGTTTAAGACAGAACAGGATAGAATGTACTAGGAGGGAGGAAGACAATGGAGAGATGGAAATACCAAAATCACTTCATCAACTTGCCGGTTTGACCTCATTGATGTTGTCACACTTCTTGAGAAGTAATTGATTTCACCTGGTGGGTCCTCTCCAACCCACTGGCCAAGTCCCTGGGTGGATGGACTAAAAGTCAAAGGGGAAGATGCCGTACTAAGGGGTTCAGCCGATCAAGTGAGCCTGGGGAGCTGAGAAGGGGCTTTCTGAAGGGACAGCTGTCACTGATGGTTCTTCATGGCAGAATTCTCCAGAACCAGTGGCTGTACTCTAACAGGAACAGAAGCAGGACAGCCTAAGGTGTCTGGTACTTATTATGTTTGAGTGAGGATAGCCAATGAAGGTGAAAGGTTGGGCAGACACGTACTACCTTATCCTTCGTGCGCAGCACACATGGAGGTCAACAGAGTCGCTCCTTTGCACCGCAGATCTTCACCATATTGGTTTATCTCCTCCCTCCAGGAGCACAACCCTCCACCTTTTCCCTTGCCTTCCAGAGTCCACGTTCTAGAATGGTTTGCTTTACTGTCATCTCTGAGCTCTTGTTTTCTGAAAGAGTGTGATGCTCAGAATCAGACTCCGCCACTTAGTAGAATTAAGACAACAAAACCTTTTGGGGCTAGTTACCCCGTCTATGTCTCAGTTCCCTTGTATATGATGAGGATTAAATGAGATGATACCTGTAAAGTGCTTAGAACTGGTGGTTTTCTACATTAAGCTCAGTTTTTGTAACAGGCATCTTATATCTTCCCTTTGAAAGAATCTAGGATGTGAAGAAACAAGCTTTTCATGAACTTTGTAGATCTTAATCTGTGTGCCTGTGAGCTAGTCACAAACACCACTTGCTTCCCCAGAGGTATGTTGTCCTGGCATGTGACTGTGTCCGCCAAGGCTAGCGTTTCAGGATGACAAATAGGTTGTGTGTTGAAGATTCTTCCCTGGCTGGGCTGTACAATGGCAGGATTACGAGCCGTGTGCTAATGGAAATGTACAAGCCTCTGGAAGACCATAGTTTAAGACAGAACAGGATAGAATGTACTAGGAGGGAGGAAGACAATGGAGAGATGGAAATACCAAAATCACTTCATCAACTTGCCGGTTTGACCTCATTGATGTTGTCACACTTCTTGAGAAGTAATTGATTTCACCTGGTGGGTCCTCTCCAACCCACTGGCCAAGTCCCTGGGTGGATGGACTAAAAGTCAAAGGGGAAGATGCCGTACTAAGGGGTTCAGCCGATCAAGTGAGCCTGGGGAGCTGAGAAGGGGCTTTCTGAAGGGACAGCTGTCACTGATGGTTCTTCATGGCAGAATTCTCCAGAACCAGTGGCTGTACTCTAACAGGAACAGAAGCAGGACAGCCTAAGGTGTCTGGTACTTATTATGTTTGAGTGAGGATAGCCAATGAAGGTGAAAGGTTGGGCAGACACGTACTACCTTATCCTTCGTGCGCAGCACACATGGAGGTCAACAGAGTCGCTCCTTTGCACCGCAGATCTTCACCATATTGGTTTATCTCCTCCCTCCAGGAGCACAACCCTCCACCTTTTCCCTTGCCTTCCAGAGTCCACGTTCTAGAATGGTTTGCTTTACTGTCATCTCTGAGCTCTTGTTTTCTGAAAGAGTGTGATGCTCAGAATCAGACTCCGCCACTTAGTAGAATTAAGACAACAAAACCTTTTGGGGCTAGTTCCCCCGTCTATGTCTCAGTTCCCTTGTATATGATGAGGATTAAATGAGATGATACCTGTAAAGTGCTTAGAACTGGTGGTTTTCTACATTAAGCTCAGTTTTTGTAACAGGCATCTTATATCTTCCCTTTGAAAGAATCTAGGATGTGAAGAAACAAGCTTTTCATGAACTTTGTAGATCTTAATCTGTGTGCCTGTGAGCTAGTCACAAACACCACTTGCTTCCCCAGAGGTATGTTGTCCTGGCATGTGACTGTGTCCGCCAAGGCTAGCGTTTCAGGATGACAAATAGGTTGTGTGTTGAAGATTCTTCCCTGGCTGGGCTGTACAATGGCAGGATTACGAGCCGTGTGCTAATGGAAATGGTGACCAACGGAGGCCGTTTACAGCCACCTGATCCCATTTACTATCCCAATGGGAAAAAAAATTGGTGCCCAATATAAGCAGCAGTTGTCACTGTTTTAATGGCCAGGCCCTGCATGAAAATTCAGAGCAATCATTCTATATAGATAAGATCTGTAGAGAATGGCAAAGAAAAAAATGCGATGCAGTGGAAATTGTCGTAAATTAGAAGTGTGATGATCCAGGATCTGGTTCCTCATGCTACCAGAAGGCTGTGTGAGCCCAGGAAAATGATGCCACTCTGAATCTGGTATCTTTGTGAAAACGAGGTAGCTTGGTAAACTCCCAGCAGTTTTAATAGACCATGACTTCCATGCTAGATTTAATTGGGTAATTTCCTGGTGGTCCAGTGGTTAAGACTGTGTTCCCGATGCAAGGGGCCCGGGTTTGATCCCTGGTCAGGGAACTAGATCCCACATGCCATAGCTAAGACCCAGCACAGTCAAATAAATAAACAATAATAATAAAAAAATTTAAAATGGATTTAATTGGACTGTTTCTACTAACTGAAGTCTGTGGTTCTAATGTGGCAAAGATGGTTCCTTCCTCATCAGGTCGACAACACGTTCGCCCTTGCGGGGGACTTGCTCAGTGTTAGCTCTGTAAGTCCCGCATCTCAGGAAAACCCACAGTCCTGGGCACGCTGGGATGCTCGCTCACTTAAATTTTCTTTTCTTCTGATATGGATGGTTCTGGATCCCGGGGCTAGTTACCCGTGGGAATGAGGATTAAATGAGATGATACCTGTAAAGTGCTTAGAACTGGTGGTTTTCTACATTAAGCTCAGTTTTTGTAACAGGCATCTTATATCTTCCCTTTGAAAGAATCTAGGATGTGAAGAAACAAGCTTTTCATGAACTTTGTAGATCTTAATCTGTGTGCCTGTGAGCTAGTCACAAACACCACTTGCTTCCCCAGAGGTATGTTGTCCTGGCATGTGACTGTGTCCGCCAAGGCTAGCGTTTCAGGATGACAAATAGGTTGTGTGTTGAAGATTCTTCCCTGGCTGGGCTGTACAATGGCAGGATTACGAGCCGTGTGCTAATGGAAATGGTGACCAACGGAGGCCGTTTACAGCCACCTGATCCCATTTACTATCCCAATGGGAAAAAAAATTGGTGCCCAATATAAGCAGCAGTTGTCACTGTTTTAATGGCCAGGCCCTGCATGAAAATTCAGAGCAATCATTCTATATAGATAAGATCTGTAGAGAATGGCAAAGAAAAAAATGCGATGCAGTGGAAATTGTCGTAAATTAGAAGTGTGATGATCCAGGATCTGGTTCCTCATGCTACCAGAAGGCTGTGTGAGCCCAGGAAAATGATGCCACTCTGAATCTGGTATCTTTGTGAAAACGAGGTAGCTTGGTAAACTCCCAGCAGTTTTAATAGACCATGACTTCCATGCTAGATTTAATTGGGTAATTTCCTGGTGGTCCAGTGGTTAAGACTGTGTTCCCGATGCAAGGGGCCCGGGTTTGATCCCTGGTCAGGGAACTAGATCCCACATGCCATAGCTAAGACCCAGCACAGTCAAATAAATAAACAATAATAATAAAAAAATTTAAAATGGATTTAATTGGACTGTTTCTACTAACTGAAGTCTGTGGTTCTAATGTGGCAAAGATGGTTCCTTCCTCATCAGGTCGACAACACGTTCGCCCTTGCGGGGGACTTGCTCAGTGTTAGCTCTGTAAGTCCCGCATCTCAGGAAAACCCACAGTCCTGGGCACGCTGGGATGCTCGCTCACTTAAATTTTCTTTTCTTCTGATATGGATGGTTCTGGATCCCCAGCACTGCCTTGGCTAAAGCATCCCACAAACATGGCTCTAAACTGGCTTTGGGCCAGTTGCAACAACAAGGAGGCTATATGACAGGCCTGACAATGCGCCAGTGACCCGTGGCATCATGGTTTTTTAAAAATCCATCGTCAGCTGTAGAGGCTGAAGGCTATAGTCAGGAGTGAAATAGGAAAAGGGGGGACACTTTTAGGAACAATATTCAAAGTCTGGCGCGACCACCAGTCCTTCAGCAGAGCTGCCTTTAAAGCTGTACATGGCCCTTAGAGGCCCCGGGGGAACAGTCAAGGCAGAAGGCAGAGCGCCCCCCCATGTTTGCTGATGGACATTGCCCTTCTATGTGTTGAAGAAGCCTTCTATCTGAGCAGTTGACCTGTGTCAGAGGATGTGTGACTGTGCCTATGCAGGGACTGTTAAATATAATCCCTTCCTGCCTCAACGCCAAGACTGACCATGAATTACAGAGAAATTGTGAGGTATTACACTGAGTTGGTATCACTTTGTCAGATCATCAGAGGTGCTTGCTGTGCTATAAATGCTTAAGTCCTTCTCCCTGATTCAGGAACCTCATATTCCATCAGCTTCCAGGAACCTGTGACAGGTGAACTTATTAGCTGGCAAGTACAGTACTACCTCCAACCTTTCACAGGGCCTGACAGTTGAATTCACCAGTTGTTTTCAGCTACAGCCAAGACTCCTTGAAGACAGGTCCATGACTACCTGCCTTCCAAATCCGTACCTGAAATACATTAGCTGTTATTTACCTTTATTTTGAAAGTTTTAACTGGAGTGAGAACTTAAAAGCGTGTGTACCACAGTCTGAGTGATGGATCTTTCCAGATACTTTCCTCTTTTCATTTATCTCACCCACATCTCACTTGATAGCTTGTAGTCAGGGTTCTTTGGACACTGAACCAATAAGAGATGGAGTTACATAAATATAGCTATGGATTTTCTGTAAGGCGTTGGCTCAGATGCTTGTGGGGGCTTGCAAATCTGAAATCTTTAAGGGAGTTGGTAGGCTGGAAACTCAGGCAGGATTTCTATGTTGATAGTCTTAAGGCAAAATTTCTTCCCTGGGAAAGCTCGATTTTTGCTCTGAAGGCCTTCAACTAATTTGCTGAAGCCCACTCAGGTTATCTGGGACAATCTCTTACTTCAGGTCAACTGATTGTAAAGCTTAATTGCACCTACAAAATACTTTCACAGCAAGGTCTAGATTAGCGTTTGACCAAACTTGGAGCACTGTAGCCTGATCTTGCTGACAAAGAAAATGAACCATCATGATAGCCCTTTTCTTTATTAAGCAGGTTACTTTGGCTGCCTGTCAAAACACTTAACTCTGTCTTTGCTTATACTCATATTTAATTGAGCTCATATTTAAAAATATAGCTAGCATAAAAAGGTAGAAAACCAATCCTTCTGAACCTTGGAAATCAGCTCAACTGCTGGACACAGAAAGGCATACATATTAGTAGCTACCAGACTTGAGATGTGAAATAGGTTTTGGAGATGAGACAACAGATTTTTTTAATTGAAAGGAGAATGCTGGTCAACCAATCAGATTTTAAAGAGGTCAATAATCAAGAGAACTACCATGCCTGTTGGTCTCAAGCTTGTCTGTCAGTTGGATTCATTCAGACAGCTTGGAAAACTCCCAGTTACTCAAGTCTCACCTGGAAATAGTGAAATCCAAATCTTTGGGTGCCAGACATCACTTTGTATGGATCCCTTTCCAGTGTGTAGCTGAGATTGAGAACCTCTGGTTTCACATCATGGCCATGAAGAAGCTTCCAAAGTTGACTGGCTTCTAACATGAGTGTATCAGCACTTGTTTAGTCTCTTGAGTTGAGTCCAACTCTTTGTGACCCCACGGATGGCAGCATGCCTGGCTTCCCTGTCCTTCACCATCTCCCTGAGTTTGTGCAAACTCAGGTCCATTGAGTCAGTGATGCCATCCAACCATCTCCTCTGCTGCCACCCCCTACTCCCCTTACCCTCAGTCTTTCCTACCATCAGGAACTGTTCCCAAAGAGTCAGGTGGCCAAAGTATTGGGTCCCAGGAGTGAGTATTTTGACACAAATGAGCCCCAACATGCAAGTCTCAAGCAAGTGTTGTTGCTGCTATACCGCACTGCTAATGAATCCACTTATGAGTCTATGGAAACCAGATGGTGAGTAGGGTTATCTGTGATGCCCACTTGGCAAAACTGCTTTTGAAGGCAGTGGGCAGAACTGCTTATCAACCAGTACCTCCATAAATAGCTTTTTCTCTTTTTAAGTCATCCACTCCATTATTTGCATCAAGCTCCTTTCAAAGCATCTGACCCTTTGGATTCATCTGATAAACTAATATTTATGTGGGACCAGCCCTCAACACGAAAGCAGGTTTTTGTTGTATGAATTTGCATATCCTGTCAAGGACTTTTTCAGAACACTTTCATTTCAAAGTAAAATGAAACTTACAGGACTACGCAGAGAACTGCTTCACATTTCAGTTTAAAGGAGGGGGGGAATGAAACAAAAGACAAGTTTAATTATGACACTGGGGCTTTACGATGCTAAAAATATACTATCTATGAAGCAACTGTGGAGGCTGTGTTCTATTTCCACGTGTCCTTCACAAAGAACACGTTCCTTGTATCTGCAAATTCCTAGTAAAGATTTTTATTTGAAAAATATTTATGGTTGTATCTGACTGAAAGGGTGAAAATTTCAGCCTTGTTATAAAAATACTATGACTCTTGTCATTAAAGTTCTATCCTTTTCCTGAAGCCAGCCCTGACTTCAGTATGCAGGAGTGGAAACAGCCAACAAAAATTGGGGAAGCAGTGGAGTCTGTCACTCACCTCCTTGCCCACATAAATAATAATAATAATAATAATAATAATAATAATAATAAATATAAATAAATAAAAGAAATGTTTAGATGTTTTACTTCCCCATGCTGAGAACACAGCATTCGTTGGACTAGAGCAATTTATTTAAGGGATTTATTTAGGTTCCCATCAGCTTTAGGATAACATGTATGATCCTGAGTTTCCATTCAACCCCTTTGATGTTTACGTCAGTCACATGGCAGCGCTGGGGCTCAACCCTGGGGTTTCTGTCCCCATCTCTATACTTGCTCACTGAGCACCCTGGATGCCATCTAAGTCTGGCCTTCCTTTTTATTTCAGAAATGTAATCTTCAGTGTTTAATTCTCGAGATGAGAGTATAACCCTAAACTTGGGCTGCCAGGGAAAATAGAGGATATCCAATTGCATTTCACCTTCAGACAAACCACAAGTATTCTTTGAATACAACATATCCCAATTTACCAACCTTACCCGAAACCTTAATTACTCACCAAGGCAATTCCATCTTTATTTCCATCTGAAAAGAAAAAAAAGGCTTTTTCCTTTTAGATGTAAAAAGGGGCTTCTCAGATGGTGCAGTGGTAAAGAATTCACCTGCCAGTGCAGGAGATGCAAAAGACATGGGTTCAGTCCTTAGTTTGGGAACATCCCCTGGAGGAGGACTTAGCAACCCACTCCAGTATTCTTGCCTGGAGAATCCCATGGGCAGAGGGGCCTCATGGGCTACAGGCCATGAGGTCACAAAGAATCTTACATGAGTCAGCACCCAAAAGGGAAAAACAAATACAGTGACACGTAGAAAACCAAGTAAGAGGTATCCCAGCCAACGAGAGTCTTGTTCTCACAAGACAAATAGAAACACTCTATCCTCTTCATCTGCAGAGAATCAGACATGACTGAAGTGACTTAGCATGCATGGCACGCATCCTCCTCATCCAGTCATTTCTCTTCAGCTAACTAACCTGCAGAGCCTGGACCTACGACGTCACCTCACCCAGATGCGGGTAGCTCATGAGGGCCACCCATAACTCTTCCTCTCAAAATTGGCCTAAGTGATCTAAATCTGTTGATTTTCAGGATCACTTTCATTTTCATCATCATGAAAATGATTTTTAAGTGCCAACTATGGATGAGAGGCTGGGCACATCCTTAACTCAAGGGATTTGCAATATCACTGGGGAGCTAGCAAATAGAATCAAAGATAAATAACAATGCAAGAAAGCAGAATCTCATCATGATTTCTTGAGATCTTAGCATATAAAAGCTGGATGTGCCCATGCTGATCACACAGCCTCATCCATCACTTTATAGAAGAGTAAGCAGATGTCTTTTTTTTTTTTTTAATTATTTATTTATTTGGCTGTGCTGGGTCTTAGCTGTGGCCTGTGGGATCTAGTTCCCTGGCCAGGGATCGAACCCAGGACTCTTGCGTTGGGAACACAGAGTCTTAACCACTGGACCACCAAGAAAGTCCCTAGATTTCTTTTTATGTAGTCGAATTTTCTGATGTTTTCTTTCAGAATTCTGGTGGTGTTGCTGTTGGGTTTTTGTTTGTTCTTGTTGTATACTTAGAATGGCTTTACCATGTTAAGATTATAAAGACATTTGTCTGTGGTTTCTTCCAGTACTTCTAATATTCAGTGTCTTACATTTCAATTTTTGACCCATTTGAAATTAATTTTGATGTAAGAAGGTAAGACTACAGCTTAATTTTTTACAAAACTTTAAGCCAATGGCCCAACATTATCTTGAAATTCCCTTTTGCCATTGATGTGATTTTAGTGTCCTACATGTGCTCTTTTAGAGGTTTTTTATTTTTGAATTTTTGTTTATTTATTTTGGCTATTCTGGGTTTTCACTGATGCCACAGGCTCTTCTCTAGTTGCAGAGAGTGGGGACTACTCTCTAGATGAGGTGAGCAGGCTTCTTGTGGTGGTGACTTCTCTTGTTGTGGAACTCGGGCTCTAGGGCACAGGCTTCAGGTGTTGGCTGGGCCCCATAGTTGCACTCCGAGGCTTTAGAGCACAGGCTCCATAGCATGCATGGCACGCATCCTCCTCATCCAGTCATTTCTCTTCAGCTAACTAACCTGCAGAGCCTGCCCACCTCACCCAGATGCGGGTAGCTCATGAGGGCCACCCATAACTCTTCCTCTCAAAATTGGCCTAAGTGATCTAAATCTGTTGATTTTCAGGATCACTTTCATTTTCATCATCATGAAAATGATTTTAAGTCCAACTATGGATGAGAGGCTGGGCACATCCTTAACTCAAGGGATTTGCAATATCACTGGGGAGCTAGCAAATAGAATCAAAGATAAATAACAATGCAAGAAAGCAGAATCTCATCATGATTTCTTGAGATCTTAGCATATAAAAGCTGGATGTGCCCATGCTGATCACACAGCCTCATCCATCACTTTATAGAAGAGTAAGCAGATGTCTTTTTTTTTTTTTTAATTATTTATTTATTTGGCTGTGCTGGGTCTTAGCTGTGGCCTGTGGGATCTAGTTCCCTGGCCAGGGATCGAACCCAGGACTCTTGCGTTGGGAACACAGAGTCTTAACCACTGGACCACCAAGAAAGTCCCTAGATTTCTTTTTATGTAGTCGAATTTTCTGATGTTTTCTTTCAGAATTCTGGTGGTGTTGCTGTTGGGTTTTTGTTTGTTCTTGTTGTATACTTAGAATGGCTTTACCATGTTAAGATTATAAAGACATTTGTCTGTGGTTTCTTCCAGTACTTCTAATATTCAGTGTCTTACATTTCAATTTTTGACCCATTTGAAATTAATTTTGATGTAAGAAGGTAAGACTACAGCTTAATTTTTTACAAAACTTTAAGCCAATGGCCCAACATTATCTTGAAATTCCCTTTTGCCATTGATGTGATTTTAGTGTCCTACATGTGCTCTTTTAGAGGTTTTTTATTTTTGAATTTTTGTTTATTTATTTTGGCTATTCTGGGTTTTCACTGATGCCACAGGCTCTTCTCTAGTTTCAGGGAGTGGGGGCTACTCTCTAGATGAGGTGAGCAGGCTTCTTGTGGTGGTGACTTCTCTTGTTGTGGAACTCGGGCTCTAGGGCACACGGGCTTCAGGTGTTGTGGCACATGGGCCCCATAGTTGCAGCTCCGAGGCTTTAGAGCACAGGCTCCATAGCTGTGGCTCACGGGCTTCGTTGCTCTGCAGCATGTGGGATCTTCCCGGATCAGGGATCAAACTCATGTCTCTTGCATTGGCAGGCCAACTCTTTACCACTGAGTTACCAGGGAATTTCCTCACCTTGTTACTTTTTCGTTCATAGATGACCTGGCTTTTCTCACTGGGGATCTCAGTCTGATCCAATGGTTCATTTTTATAAGAGTTATCTGGTCATGTACCCTTTGCTATCCAGAGGAGATATCATTTATGGATAACACAGCCCTAATCTTTGTGATAAACCAAAAATGCCTTGCTGTGACCACTACCCCTAATAATGATTTATGTCTGTTTATTTACATCTTCTCTGTATCTTCCAGGCTCCTGACAGAAAACACATGGCACATTCACAGTAAGAAATGGGTGAGATGGGAAATTCTTGACAGTGTGGACAGAATTTAGGAAACTCAGAAACAATGACTCGGCGTTTCAAGGTTTGAGCCTTCACAACCCCAGGCCTAAAATGGCAAGGCAAGAAAATGGTTAGGAGAATTCACAAAAGAGCGGCCATGAGGGGAGCATCACCTGAATCATTGGAGGGTTGCGGCCAACCCACAGCTTCAGACTGAGAGGGAGCCAAGGGGTACTCTGACCTCTCTTCCAATTGACCAAACTCAACTGGAGGTGTGCCAGCTAGTGATGAAGTTCATACAGCTCAGCCTCCCCAGACAGAGCCGAGTAGGAAAGGCGTGGAGAGTGGATTTGGAGGGGTGAATGGATAGCAAGTAGCCTGCTAGGTAAGGTGTCATTGTCCAATGCCAGTCAACCACATTCTTTGTTCCCAAGCATTTTATATCAATTTTCTTCCCAAGTATTTTGTAATTTTTGTTGCTGTTTTGCATGGAAGCTATTTTCCATCTGGATTCATTATTGTTTTTATGTGAGAAGGAAATGTTTATTTGGAGAAGGAAATGGCAACCCACTCCAGTATTCTTTCCTGGGAAATCCCATGGACAGAGGAGCCTGGCAGACTGTAATTCATGGAGTTACAAAGAGTCGGACACGACTTAGTGACTAAACAACAAAATATGTGAGTAAGCTATTGATTTTTACATATTGTTTGCATGGCAAAGTGGTTTGATAAGAAGGCATTTTATTTTTGTGTGAATATCATCTACATGGTATGTGACCTGGGAAGAGCCCAGTATCTTTTCTGCATTAATTTCATTATTTAAAAAAAAAAAAAAACATTAAAAAGGATAAGAGATTTACTTCATTCTTTTTAGTATTTAATGAGAAAATACATATTAGGTGGTTAGAATTATCTGATTCATAATAAATTCCCATAATAGATACTATTATTATTCTATCTAATAGTTTTTCAACTGATATAGGGCACTGCTCACTTTTCCGTCCAATAGATTAACCTTGATGGTTATCAACTGGTTTTCTCATGGCACAATTGGCCATTCAAATTCAAATTTTCTCTGGATCAACTAGGTGAACTAAAGACCTTTAAATATAACCACCGATTTTTAAAAAAAATTTGTTTGTTTTAATTTTGGCCTCCTTTATTGGTTTAGGAAATTCACAGAAACAATGACTCGGCGTTTCAAGGTTTGAGCCTTCACAACCCCAGGCCTAAAATGGCAAGGCAAGAAAATGGTTAGGAGAATTCAAAAGAGCGGCCATGAGGGGAGCACCTGAATCATTGGAGGGTTGCGGCCAACCCACAGCTTCAGACTGAGAGGGAGCCAAGGGTACTCTGACCTCTCTTCCAATTGACCAAACTCAACTGGAGGTGTGCCAGCTAGTGATGAAGTTCATACAGCTCAGCCTCCCCAGACAGAGCCGAGTAGGAAAGGCGTGGAGAGTGGATTTGGAGGGGTGAATGGATAGCAAGTAGCCTGCTAGGTAAGGTGTCATTGTCCAATGCCAGTCAACCACATTCTTTGTTCCCAAGCATTTTATATCAATTTTCTTCCCAAGTATTTTGTAATTTTTGTTGCTGTTTTGCATGGAAGCTATTTTCCATCTGGATTCATTATTGTTTTTATGTGAGAAGGAAATGTTTATTTGGAGAAGGAAATGGCAACCCACTCCAGTATTCTTTCCTGGGAAATCCCATGGACAGAGGAGCCTGGCAGACTGTAATTCATGGAGTTACAAAGAGTCGGACACGACTTAGTGACTAAACAACAAAATATGTGAGTAAGCTATTGATTTTTACATATTGTTTGCATGGCAAAGTGGTTTGATAAGAAGGCATTTTATTTTTGTGTGAATATCATCTACATGGTATGTGACCTGGGAAGAGCCCAGTATCTTTTCTGCATTAATTTCATTATTTAAAAAAAAAAAAAAACATTAAAAAGGATAAGAGATTTACTTCATTCTTTTTAGTATTTAATGAGAAAATACATATTAGGTGGTTAGAATTATCTGATTCATAATAAATTCCCATAATAGATACTATTATTATTCTATCTAATAGTTTTTCAACTGATATAGGGCACTGCTCACTTTTCCGTCCAATAGATTAACCTTGATGGTTATCAACTGGTTTTCTCATGGCACAATTGGCCATTCAAATTCAAATTTTCTCTGGATCAACTAGGTGAACTAAAGACCTTTAAATATAACCACCGATTTTTAAAAAAAATTTGTTTGTTTTAATTTTGGCCTCCTTTATTGGTTTTTTATTTATTTATTTTCATCCATCTTTATTCTTTGGCCTGTGTGGGCCTCCCATCTCAGTGGCCTCTCTCGTTGCAGAGCACCAGCTCTGGGCGCATGTGCTCCAGAGCACTGACTCATAATTGGACACACTGGTCCAGCCATTCTGTGGCATGTGGGGTCTTCCTGGGCCAGGGATCAAACCGGTGCCCCTTGCACTGCAAGGCGGACTCTTTACCCACCGGACCACCAGGGAAACCCCAACCACTGATATATTTTTTTAATATTTTATTTATATTTATTTGGCTGCATTGGGTTTCAGTTGTAGCATGTGGGCTCTAATTCTCTGACCAGGGATCAAACCCGGGTCCCCTGCATTGGGGGCGCAGAGTCTTAGCCACTGAACCACCAGGGAATTCACCCCAACCACTGATATTTTTAACTCTACCTTCAGAAGGCCCCATCAATAATCCGTTCAGAAGGAAAGGATTCTCCCAGGAACCCAATTTGGAGAGGCTGGCGTTCCATGACCCTGGACTCAAGTGTAGCTGCTCTTGTTTCACTGAAGTGAGGGAAGCAACCATGCCCCTGCTTAGAAACCAGAGTTCCTTTCAGCTGATCCTAAGACAGAATAAGGGAAATGTAGATGTGTCTGAAGATACAAAGAATTACCTCACCCAAAACGGCAGTAATGTTCCAATTGAGGAACTCCTAGAGAAAAAGATGGGTCAGCCAAGCTGCTTGGATTTAGACATGAGGTTGCCCCGACTGTGGTTGTGGAAATAAAAGGAACCTGCCACTTCTGCAGACCTCATGTCTGAAATGACTTACATAGCTCCTCCCCCCACCCCCCAAGCAGTCTTTAAGCTTGAGAAGTCCACAGCTGCCAGCCTGGAGGCTTCATCTCTTCACTTCAGAAGGCTCCAGACCTGGGATCGCTCCATGCAACCAAGAAAGGTATTTTAAACAATGGGACAAACTGATCATTTAAGTACCTAAATTTGTGAGCCATTCTCAGAGAGAGGGGAGAGGAAGAGAGGGCACCCAAGTTACATGCAAAAAAAATTTTCTTTAAGAATCAAAGAAGAGTTTGGTAGTCTCAAATGTTATTTCTTTGAAGATAAAGTCAGACTTTTTAAATAATTTTAAAAGTAGTTTTCTTGAGTGTCTCTTTTCTATATAATTTTGAGGAAGCAAATACTATTAATAGATGTTTTCAACAGCATGTATTAAAGTGACCTTCCCAGCACGTTTTAAAGCTTCAGTTCTTGGCTGTCTTTGAAATGTAGTTTGGTCTTTTCTCTTTATCTTAGCTGATGCTATTGGGTCCATCTCAGGCTGATCTTGACGCCTCTCATGTCCTGCTCTCTTCAACCAGACTTCTCTGTTTCATTTTGGAAGAAGATTAAAAATGGTAAGGACAGCTAAAAGATCCCTTAAAAAGTGTTCTCTGTCATTTTTTGTGGGAAGAACTGAAACTGGCTTGCAAGAGAGATGTTTTACGTTATCTGTGCTTCAGTTATTTGCTAAGGAAAACTTTCATGATTTTTCATAACCACGCTTAATCATGGAGGGTGTTAGGTAATTTCAGATTAATCAATAGTTGCTGTGTCTAACTCCCTATAAGAATTAATGCATCCTGCCCTGAGGAGGAGCAGATGTTTGAATTGGGGAAGTAGCTTTTATGGGTCTAACTATTTTCACCCTACCTTTTTGACTTTAAAACCGTGCAGATTACTGAAGTTCCTTTGAGCTTTTTCTAGCATTTGTGGGTGTCTGAGCAAGAATGCGGGGGAGAGAGGATTTGTAGGATTAGGAATACAGGGAGCCTGAACTCCCATGCGGTCAAAGAAAACCAGAACTGGACAGTAGATAAAGCTGTAAAACCAGATTTTGTTCAGGAACTATTGCATTCGAGAAAGCGAGACCTCAGTATAGGACTGGGTTCAGTTCCAAATACAGCAGAGACATGTGGGGATTTATAGCCCAGGAGCAGAGGGGGTGATCAGTGGTTGGAAAATTACTCAGAGGAAACATGAAGGGTGGCAGGAGATCGGGGAGCTCTGACTGGACCCACCTGACGGAGTTCTTGCTGAAAGCAGGCCAGGGAGATGGGCTATCACCTGGGGGTGGTAGGGATGGGGTATTTGATCAGATAGAAAGGATGATGAAATAGCATGGCGAGGGGGGTCTTGCTACACTCACCTAACAGGATCCTTGCTAAAACTGGCCGCATGGACACAAAAGCCCAAAGATCGAGGCCAAGTCAGAGGAGCTTGACTAAAGTTTAATCAAGGAGAGAGTCTGTCAGTGCTGGCTCTCCCACTTGTTAGTGGGGTGCCCTTAGGTTTATCACCTAAGCCCTCTGAAGCTCAGCTTTTTTTTTTTTTTTTTAACTCTAAAGTGAATATTACTATGGCTTTCTAGTTGCCTTGCAGGGCCATTGTGGAGGCTTTAATAACAGAATGTATGTTCAGGTCCTTTGCACATGGTGCGAGTAATTAGCCATGCCTGGAATTCATCAGAAAGACACCAGTGCCCTCTTCCTGAAGTCATTTTGTCACCCCGATTAGACACGACAAAGTACCTGCACCAGGAACCCACTCTGACTTCTAAATCAGAAAGTGGGCTCCCAGGCTCCTTTCGTGTCTAAGGTCTCATGAAGAGTTAACCAAAGGGTACTACGTTGCAGAGAAACAACAGCTTAGAGTTTCATTTCCTAGAAGCTCAGATGTCTATTTTTAGGCAAACCCGTGCTCAGATCTTTCTGCGCCTCTTGAGGGATGGTGTGATAGGTTTAATAGCATTTATTGACTGGTTACTACAAGCTGAGCATTTTGCTAAGGACTGGACGTCTCTGTTTTGATTTCATCCTCTAAACAGCCTTGTGAGGCATAGATGAGGGAGCTGGGGCTTGATGAGTGTAAGAGTTTGTGATCCTGGCTGGGCAGCTCGACCCTGGAAACTAGCCTGGAGGACCCCTCTGTTCTACATAGAGTGAGCCTGACACGTAACTTCTACCCAGGACATAGTCAATGTGGGCTTCAATTACAATAGTTTACTCCCTAAGGGGGAAAAAAAAAAAAAGGTGGGGGAATCTTTTGTAAGATAAAGCAGGAAAACAGTTTTTTGTTTTTTTTTTTAAAGAAATAAAAAAGGCCAAAAAGCCTAGGGAAATTATTCAGCCTTATTAATAGTTATAGGTCCAACCCTTTGGTATGGAAACTCCACTTCCAGAAACTCTTCTTAAAGAAATGATCGGGGATGTCACAAACAATTTTTGAAGATAGTCTGTGAGGCTTAGCAAACAGACATCTCATTCCCAGTGTTGGGAAGGGTTCATTCATCGTGGTTCCCTTGTTAGGTAGAATGGTATGAAACCATCAAATTGTATTTTTCTATTTATTATTATTTTGGGTTTTATTTTGTTTTATTTATTTATTTTTTTGGCTGTGCTGGTGGCAGGTGGGATCTTAGTGCTCAAACCAAGAATTGAACCCGTGCCCCCTCCATTGATGGCATGGAGTCTTAACCACTGGACTACCAGGAAAGTCTCCTATTTTTTTTAAAGAATACTATATAGCACAAGAAAGCACTCATGATGTAATGACAAACAGAAAAAGCAAGCTAGTAATTCAGTGTTGTATATTCCTAATGTTTTTAATGCATATGTGCATAGTTGCTCAGTCGTGTCCAACTCTTTGTGACCCCATGAGCTGTAGTCCGCAAGCTTCTCTGATTGTGGGATTCTCTAGGCAAGAATACTGGAGGGGGTTGCTGTTTTCTTCTCCAGGGCAATGCCTCCACTAGATGTTTACTAAATGCTGGTTCTTCTCTGATGACGATTTCATGAATATATGGGTTACCTATTTCTCTCAATAGTTTTCACAAAAGAGCCCTGCCTTCAAACCATGTTATAGTTGAGAAGTCAGAGGCTTGTGAGGGAAAGTGATTCATCAGTGTCAGAGAGAGCTTAGGTGGCAGAATAAGAGCTTAAAATCAAACCTTTCCACTGATGAAGCTGCTGCTAGTGCTGAAATGCTTCTCACTGTGTGAAATAGATTCAGGAAGGGGGAGATGAGTGTCAGAGGCCACATGCCAAGATGCAACAGTAGTGAAGCAGTTTTAAATGGAAAAATGTTATTCTGTTCTTAATTATAGCAGATTTCTTCATGGCCAAAGAGAAAATAAAGAATTCATTACCTAAATTAATCTAAACGATTTAAAAATAGGGAAACATTGTGCTGAAATGAAAAACACTCATTACAGATGAGCTAACCAGTGTCTTCACACCCCAAGAATAGATCATTGATCTCTCAGAAGCTCCCCAAAGTTTCAGGCTGCAGTGGTGAAGGATTGCTGTGGGTCATATCCAGTCTGCCACCTTTTTTTTTTTTTTTTTTCTTTTTGGCCACTTCTATTGATCTTTCATTTATTTATCTATCTTTGTTCTTTGGCCTGTGTGGGCCTCCCATTGCGGTGGCCTCTTACTGCAGAGCACCGGCTCTGGGCACATGCGCTCCAGAGCTCCGGCTCCGTAGTGGGACACATCGGTCCAGCCGCTCCGCGGCACATGGGATCTTCCCCGGCCAGGGATCGAACCAGCACCCCTTGCACTGCAAGGCGAACTCTTTACCCACTAGGCCACCAGGGAAGCCCATGCCACCTATTTTTGTATAGCCCAGAAACTGAGAATTTTTTCATTGCTTTAAAGGAAGTATACTGCTTTGTGAACCTTAAGAGTTATATTAAAATCAAATTTTTCTGCCCACAAGTAGCTTTAGTATTTGCATATTTGTTTGCATATTGTCTATAGCTGCTTTTGCGCTGCAGTAGTAGCTTTGAGTAGTTATAACAGTGACTGTATGGCCTGCAAAACTAAATATTTACTGACTGCCTTAGCGAAAAAGTGTGCCAATTTCCCAGTTTTTCCTTTATGGAAAAAAGGAGGTAGGGTATAAGGTCAAATAAGACTTAATATCTTCCAGTCTTTGGTGTTAGTTATGATGCATAGTCTCTGTGGAATTTCTAATTTATATAAGACTCCTTTATATCATTTGACTCTTTAATTTTGAAAACTAGGTCTGTCGGGCTAAAATGGGAGAAAGGAAATGATACAAAACATGTCCCTTTATTTTTTAACTAAGTGGTTTATATCCTCATTTGGTTGTTACGTAATGAAACTTTGATATCCATGGTCATTACCTTCACAGAGGTTAGCCTATACTTAGAAATATTTCAAAATTTGCAAAAAGGGAATATTTGGTCATAAGTCTATTAGGGATATTCCCAGTGGAGGCTGGCCTATACAACAATTGCATCTAAATTAACTTCCCTTATTTGCAGCCCTCAGTTAGCCCCTAGGGTGATATATATAATTCATATCTAGTTATCAAACAATTCAGAGGCATGGCAACCTGACAGAAGGTTAGTGAATCCAAATTCAAGGGCTTCCCACAATTGTGCCCCACTCCTTGCCTCTTCCTGATCCCTGCCTCATTGTCTCCAGCCGGCCATCACCTCTACTTCAACCCAGCCCATGCGTGTGGGGGGACGCCACTGTGCCAGGAGATCCTTTGCTTCCTTAGCTTGGCTTCAGTGATTGCCTCTACCAGAAATGCATATTCCAACACTTTCTTTTCAACTGGGGCAACAAGGCTTTTTTTTCTTTCTATTCTGTCATCTTGAAAATAAATGGGAGAAGCTGCTGAATTCACTGAGCTGTTGTCCCCTGAAGGCTGGCACATTGCAGCTCCCAGGAGGTGCCCGGTATGCTGGCCTTCAGACTGGCCGTTGGGTACCCGATTGAAGGAGGGAGTCCATCTTCTCTTAACTGAGTGTAACAGTGAGTGTTCCTTGGCCTCACATATTCTCACCTTGAGGTGAGTTTTTGTGAAGAATTTTGCTGCAGGCCATTAGTCTAACCGGATCATAGCTATGCAAAATTAGATAATGAAGACTGGAAGGGGAATGCAAATGAGATACAGAAAGGTGGATTACCTGCCACCTGACTTCCCCCATCTAGAGGATTCTCTTCACCTTCCCCCTTCCTCCATCCCCAGCCCCTCCTGTGGCTCCTCACTGTAGCTGATACCCTGGATTCCTGTTCACCTGAGAGCATCATAGCAATTGGAAGAGATTGCCCACCTGCTCTTCCCTGGTTAGCTCTCTGCCCACCTAGAGCTTCTGCACCTGCCCGTACTGCTTGACCTCCTGTCTAGTGACTCACCACTGCAGAGCAGATCACCCCCAGACCCACTGGCTTGAAATAGGCACTGTGCTATAGAGTGCTATATGTGGTGGGTCCTTGGGTTGACTGGGCTCAGCAAGGCGGCTCCAGCCCTGGGTGTCTCCCCCAGTTGCAGCTGGTGCCTGAGGCTGGACTCAGTCCGCACAGGTCTGGTGCCTGGATGGGGAGGCTCCACAGCTGCGGGCTGCCCCTGTCTCCCTGTGGTCTGTCCAAGATGGCAGCTGTGCTGTCCCCTGGCTTCTTCCATGGCTGGTGGCCCATGATTCCAGTTCAGGTGGAGAGAGTCAGATCGCGAGAGAAGGAGTGCTGTGTGCCGGGGAGACTCTCCCACCTTGTCTATCCCTGCCTGGGAAGTCATGCAGCTTCGCTTCACTGCAGTTCTCCAGACAGTCCCCAAAGCCTGGCCAGCTTCCAAGGAGCTGTGAGAAGAACAGTTTGCAGACTCTTATACTAAGGATGGAATTTTAAGGCTCCTTGCTAAGGCCAGTCTCCCTACTAGTGCACTGAGTCACCTCCTCGCTTCTCTCCACGGGCTCCACGCACCAGCGTCCTCCTGTCTCTCCTGTGTCTTCATCACTCCTGTTATTAATGGTGGGTTTGGGGAATTTTATTTTTCACTCTCACCAGCATTACAACATGCCATTATTCCTCCCATCCTGAAATAAATTCTCTTGACCCTTTTGGCCCTGGCAACTACTGCCAGTATCTTTGTTCCCCTTTGCAGGAAACTTCCCAGAAATGTTGGCTGCCTCCAACTCCTCTCCTCACATTCTTCCAAGAACTTGGAAAGCGTATTTGATTTGGCTTCACATTCAAAATATATCCAGTATCTGGCAAGTTCTCACCATCTCCACCCCTGCCAGCTGGGGCTTTTGTGGAATTACCATCATAGCCTCTTGACTGGCCTCCATGCTTCTACCCTCACTCCTTGTTGTCTCTTTCAACGCAGTAACCAGCATGATCTTTGTAACATGGAAGTCAGACCCCAGCACTCTTTGGCTCAAAAATTTGCAATGGATCAGCCTTGTTGGGGTGGCTGACAAGGCCGTTTGGGAACTCTCAGTGCAGGGCTCTTCCCTCTTTGATTTCATCTCTTTTCACTCTCTGTTCCTGCTTTGTTGCCATGTTTGTGATGATTACATCATGCTTGCACTTGGGGACCTTTGCATGAGAGCTTCCCTCTATCTGGAATGCTTGTCCCCGGACAGGTAGACATGGCCATTGTTCTCTTTTCCTTGAGCTCAAAGTGCCATTTGCTCAGATGCCCACTGCTCAGTGATGCCCGCTCAGACTACCCTATTGAAAGTCACAACCCCACCTCACTTCCCGAGCCCCTTCACCATGTCCTATGTTTTCTTTTTCCAGACGTATCGCTGAATGTCTGATATAATTATGACGAGGATAGGGCTTTGGGTTTATTATTTAGAGAACATAAGCTCCAGAAGAGCAGGAAGCTTTCCTGTGTGGTCTGCTGATAGGATCTAACCCCGAGAAGTAGGGACCTGGCACACAGCTGGCATCGCTAGATACTGTTGGACATGTTTCTGCTTCATGATTTTCTTCCACATTGTTTTTTTTTTTTTTTTTTACTTTTTTTTGGGGGGGGGGGGGGGGGGGGGGAGGGAGGGGGTGTCTGGTGGGCCGCTTCTATTGGTCTTTCATTTCTCTATTTTCATCCGTCTTTGTTCTTTGGCTCCTGTGGCCCTCCCATCGCGGTGGCCTCTGTTGTCGCAGAGTGCCGGCTCTGGGCGCATGCGCTCCAGAGCTCCGGCTCGGTAATTGGACACATAGGTCCAGCCGCTCCGCAGCACGTGGGATCTTCCCAGGCCAGGGATCGAACTGGCGCCCCTTGCACTGCAAGGTGGTGTCCTTACCCACTGGACCACCAGGGGAAGCCCCTCTCGGCTGATTTCTGATCTGACTTTCAGTTCACAGAAGCTAGGCCCCTGAATAAATAAACATGAGAAGTCAGACTAATCCTGATCGTCCTCTAACTTGTTGCAAAACACAAACCACATAACCTCATTTCCTCTTTCCAGCCATCTGTCCTTCCAATGCTTCACATCATGTCCATCTCACAAACTTGCAAAGTCTTGGAGATAAAAACAGTCGGCAGAGCGCAACGTTAGACTCGTCTAGGTCAGTGCATTTTCCTATTAGGAGTCATAACTCTATAACCATAGACATTCTAGCAGACATTTAAAATGAATCTCCCAGCAGGACAATACACTTCTGAATACAGTCCTGGCACAAAAATCTGGCATCCAAGGGGACGTGTGTTGCCTCTGGAAAGGGTTGTATGTTCAAACTTCTGCTTGAAGGCTGGACCGGCAGCACCACCTTCAGGCCTGACTAGCCCCACCCCACAAACTTCTCCTTGCCCCACACCTTACATCCTCTGAAAGCAAAGAGTTCTGTGATGAGAAATATACATGGTTTCTGAGGTGCAGCAATGATGGAATTTGGTTCCTAATTGGCTAGGAATGGTGTCTGTATCCTTCCCCTACTGCATCTAACATGGTGCCTTGCATGGATGAGATTCCAAGTAATGTTTGTTGAATGACTGCATAAGCATCTATTTTTTTTTTTATTATGAAGCTAAAGCTCAGTCTGCCTTTAAATTTATAAATCCATCAACTACACCCACATAGCATTACTGGGTATGAATGCACACCTAAGAACTATACACGATCTGAAGAGTCACTTTTTCCCTCAAGTTGATCCCACTCAAATCATAAATATCTTTGCTTAATATTTGGGCATTTTTCTTATGAAAACTCCCAGTAGCACAATATCAAAACATTAAATGGAGAAGAATCCTTTAACTGAAAAGGTAGTTAACCGAGATGCATGTATGCGTCATACCAGGTACATTTGTTGGAACAATATGCACTAACTGGAAGATGACTGGTCAGAATGTTGAATGTTGGTTTGAAATTGCCACTCGGATCTCTTTTTTTCTTATCAGTAAAATGGTAGTATTTATGTGTTTTCAACTTCATTGTCAGGGCTCAGTGATGTAATATAAACAGTATAAACAGTGTATCGTCTTTGGCAACTAGAACGTAGTAAGTACCTGGTAAATGGCAGTTATTATAAAAAAAAACAAAACCACAAATGATTGTCTGATGACTGTTCAACATGAATTCTACATTTTCCATTTTAACAAAAAGAGGTGATTTACTCAGAGAACAGAACACCTGTGTGTACAGAATCAAACATTCCCATTTTTACCATAATTAGCTTGCTAATTGAGCATCCAAATTTACCCAGTATATTTGCATGTGTAATTAGCTACGATTATGACTAAAGCCAGGCTTATTATGGTGTATTATGCTATTTTACAAATCAAACTCCTGAAAAACGTATGTCTTTGGCAACTATTGCCAAAAAGACAAAAAAACACAATAAAATAATGTGGGTTATTTGTACAAAATGAAAAAATAGCCCTCATGTTATGCTGAATGAATGCTTACATTTAAAAATAGCATTAGTTGTTTTTAAAAATAGCATTAGTCATGGATTCTAAAAAGAAATGATACAAATGAACTTATTTACAAAACAAAGAGACTCTTATAAAACGGGAACTCATGGTTGTGGGGGGGAAGGGATAGTTACGGGAAAAGGACTCTTTTCCCTTGCATTGTTTATTGATTCCAAGTAATGTTTGTTGAATGACTATAAGCATCAAGTCTGCCTTTAAATTTATAAATCCATCAACTACACCCACATAGCATTACTGGGTATGAATGCACACCTAAGAACTATACACGATCTGAAGAGTCACTTTTTCCCTCAAGTTGATCCCACTCAAATCATAAATATCTTTGCTTAATATTTGGGCATTTTTCTTATGAAAACTCCCAGTAGCACAATATCAAAACATTAAATGGAGAAGAATCCTTTAACTGAAAAGGTAGTTAACCGAGATGCATGTATGCGTCATACCAGGTACATTTGTTGGAACAATATGCACTAACTGGAAGATGACTGGTCAGAATGTTGAATGTTGGTTTGAAATTGCCACTCGGATCTCTTTTTTTCTTATCAGTAAAATGGTAGTATTTATGTGTTTTCAACTTCATTGTCAGGGCTCAGTGATGTAATATAAACAGTATAAACAGTGTATCGTCTTTGGCAACTAGAACGTAGTAAGTACCTGGTAAATGGCAGTTATTATAAAAAAAAACAAAACCACAAATGATTGTCTGATGACTGTTCAACATGAATTCTACATTTTCCATTTTAACAAAAAGAGGTGATTTACTCAGAGAACAGAACACCTGTGTGTACAGAATCAAACATTCCCATTTTTACCATAATTAGCTTGCTAATTGAGCATCCAAATTTACCCAGTATATTTGCATGTGTAATTAGCTACGATTATGACTAAAGCCAGGCTTATTATGGTGTATTATGCTATTTTACAAATCAAACTCCTGAAAAACGTATGTCTTTGGCAACTATTGCCAAAAAGACAAAAAAACACAATAAAATAATGTGGGTTATTTGTACAAAATGAAAAAATAGCCCTCATGTTATGCTGAATGAATGCTTACATTTAAAAATAGCATTAGTTGTTTTTAAAAATAGCATTAGTCATGGATTCTAAAAAGAAATGATACAAATGAACTTATTTACAAAACAAAGAGACTCTTATAAAACGGGAACTCATGGTTGTGGGGGGGAAGGGATAGTTACGGAGTTTGGGAAGGTCATGTACCTACTGCTGTATTTAAAATGAATAACCACCAAAAACCTATGATATAGCACATGGAACTCTACTCAATGTTATGTGGCAGCCTGGATGCGAGAGGGGTTTAGGGGAGAATGGATACATGTATATATATGGCTGAATCCCTTCACTGTTCATCTGAAACTCTCCCTATATTGTTAATTGGCTATATCCAATACCAAATGTTTTTGGTGTTCTCCATGGTTTGAAAGGGGAAATTTCCATACTTTGGGAAATTTCAGTGGGAATAAAGAACTATCGCATTTTACAACCATCTTCTCAAGAATATCTTTTCTTTTTAGAAACCTCAAAGGTATTACTTCTCTTTAACAAATTTTGAAAGGCTTTGCTCACTGACTCAGTTTTATTCCTCACCTGCTTGATCAGAACCCATCTGATGAAGCAGATGAGGAAGAAAACTGAGTCAGTGAGTTTTGGCTCAAGCAGGCAATGAATGAATGCCTGGTGAGTTCTAGGCAACTGGCATGGAGAGCCAAGAAAAGTCTTGTCTGGCATACAGCTTGTCTGGGCTGCGGCTCAGCGATTGAGTATAAGACAGGGACAGTCCCATTGTGGCTATGCCTGTTCCCAGGAGAGACAAATGAGCTCTGTGCTTTCACTCGGGTTTCAGGTTCCAGGGAGCAGAACTTCCAAGAAAATAGATTGCGTAGGAGTCCTTCTGCAGGTCTGCTCTCCAGGGCCGCCCTCTGATACCATCTCCTGTTCTTCTCACATCTTTTCCAATGTCATCCCTTCTTTGAGAAGTCCCCAGCTGTCCTGGTCCCTCCTCGCCCCCTTGTCCAAAAATCCAATCTTTGGAAAAGCCTGTTTATGATTACTGAATGTGAGCCTTCTGTGGAATTTTAAGAATGGTCAAAGCCTTGGTTTACTCAGCGGGTTTTTCTTTTGGGCTCATGAGGTGGCAGGTATCGTTAGAAAAATGTAAAGACAGACAAAGCCACAGACCTAAGAATATTTGCCTCCTAGAGGGAGAGATGGGTGAGTTGATATGCAGATTCCTGGGAAGGTAAACCAGCAGAATGGCTGAGGGCCACCTCTGCATCAGAGTTCCTGCATCTCCCAGCACGCAAGTTCCATAGCCTCTGCCTTTCAGCGTCCTCATTGTCCACGAACCTATTTCTTGAGATCAGAATGAAGTAATTGGCTAAATGCTATTGGTTGAAATTAGTGGCACATGAAACAGCTGAATCCTTTCCAAGTAATATGATTTCTTCTCATATTTGGCAGACTTGAACTGAATCTGCTTAGAGGTAATTCCACGCACATGTGGAAGGTTTTGCCTAGACCAGGGCCTTGAAAACTGCGACTTCTGGATCATATCTGTCCTGCCACCTGTTTTTGTGAGCTGAGAATGGTTTTTTTTTTTACCCCTTTAATTCTTTATGTTCTAAACGGTTACCTAAGTACCCACGTAATAGCCTTCAATAGGTCTAAAATAGTGACTGGCCCTTTAGACAGGAAGTTTGCCAAGCCCTGGTCTAGACCAATGCTAATAGAACTTTCCACAGTGATGGAAAATGTTCAGTATCTGCATGCTTGAATACAGTAGCTGCAAGCCTGCTGTGACTTTGAGTGCTTGAAATATGGTTAGTGTGACTGGGAGATTGAGTTTGAAAATTGCACTTAATTTTAATTCATTTAAATTCAAACAACTGCATATCACCAGTAACTCTCACATTGGACAGAGCAGCTTTAGACCACTTAAGTCTAAAGATTCTGTATTCTCTCAGGGTTCGTCTTTCTCAATCTAATCAACTTCCCAGAGGCTGTCTGAGTCAAGACAAAAGCAGTACGCCTAATCAGATTTTGGGGGCCCTGGACTGGCTTTCACTTTCTGCTAGAAAATGCTTAATAGAAAGTGCTTGAAAAATGTGTGTGAGAATAAACTTACTTCCTCTTAAGACTGTATCCATGACATCTGCTGCTGTTTGGAGTAAGGCAGTTGGCTTTTTCAACCCCACAAGGCCTCAAATTAAGGAAGTCTTAATTATCTTCAGAGTTCAGGCTGCAGGCAGAGAAAACCCCAGTTAGCAAAACTATCTTTCCTTCCATCCCTGCTTGCAGAACTAGAACTAAAGTTAGTGTCCCATCCCCGCTAGCCTAATTTCAACCCTTGAGCGTTTCTCTCATAAGATTGCCAAAAGAATAAGAAGTCATCACTGCATACCATCAATAAGAATATTATCAAAGCATTTCCCCTTTGAGTCAAGTTGCAATTGGTATTCTGGGAATGTCATGAAAGTATGGTGATTAGAGTTAATAATACTGGATTACATATTTGAAAGTTGCTAAGACAGTAGATCTTAAAAGTGCTCATGACAAGAAAAAAATTCTAACTGTGGGTGGCGGTACATGGTAAATAAACTTAGAGCAGTGATGATTTTGCAGTATACACGTGTAGTAAATCAGTATGCTGTACACCTGACCTACTCCAAGGAAAGATTTCTTTTAACTCTTCTGCTGTATCTCACTATTCATTCATTTATGCATTTATTCTTTCATATATTTAGCAAACATAATCAGGATTAGTGACATGCGAGGTACTGTTTTACATGAAGACACACAAAACCCTACTCTCTTGAAGCTTACATTTTCATGCAGAATAGATATGGAACAAATAAGCACATAAATCAGAAGCACATACATGAGCCACGAGATTATTTCTGGTTGTGTGAAGGCCGTGAAAGGAATAAAGCACAGTAGTCTGATACAGAGTACATATACCTCTCTGGGCCTCAGTTGACTCATCTGTAAAATGGAGATAATGATAGAGGTCTACAATTCCACCATCCCCAAACTGAAAGCTTTGTCCTACCTCGGTTGATGGCAAACATGACTTGATCTGAACTCTTTTGGAGGTGAATCTTAGACCTGAACCAAACGATCTAGCAGTTGTTTTTGTTGCAGTTCTTTTTAAAATCCTTCTTAGAGTGGGCATTCCTGTGCTTCACTGTACAAATTTTTATGTGTTTGATTATGATATGCTGCCCCAGACTCCAGTTGAAATATTACATAATATGAGGTACATGCATCGCATTACCTTCTAAAATCTGAATAATTCTGAGTCTGAAAACACATCTCATTCCAAAGGTTGTGGATAAGAGATCAAAGACCTGTAATGCTGCCCTCAACAGTTAGTATGAAGATTAAATGAGTGAGTTGATATATGTAAAGCACTGAAAACTTCACCCAGCATAGACTAAGTGCTACCTGAGTTAATTACTGTTCCTGTCTTTATCACTGTTATTACATGGGAGGGTATTTAGAAAAGTTGCTCAGAGACAGCCTCTCTAGGGATATGTCATTTAAGCAGACACCCAGGGGATGAGGCTGACCTGGCTGTGGGAAGAGGACGAGAAAGACAGGAAGAGGGAAAAACAAGTGCCAAGACAGCCTCAAATGCAGAACAGAAAATGGGCTGGATATCTGCTATGTGGTCAAAAAGGGGAAAAGCGGTTCAAAGTCTGAGTGGTAGGCTGGAGTCAGAACATGCATGATATAAACCGTGGTAAAGACTTTGAACTTCATTCAAAATGTAATAAGCGATCTGATTCGCATTTATAAAGACTGCTCTGGTGCTCTTGATGGATGAATTGTAGAGGAGGAGGGGAGTCAAGGAGACCAGATTGGAGTCCACTGTGATAGTCCAGGTGAGACCTTATGGTGAAGTGGAGTAGGGCACTGGAGTAGACAAGGAGAAAAGTGGACAAATGCAAGAAAATGTTTAGAAATAGAGGGGGAAAAGCCTTTCTAATCAATTATGCATTCATTGTGATTTATAATATGTCCATGTGTAGAGACTGCAGGTGTCATAGTCATTGTCTTCTATGTGTTAAGATCAGTGGTTTGCTGGACCCAACTCCTACAGGCTTGCCAACGCAATTCTATATATCTCTCTAACTCTGTGTTCAGGGACATCATACTGGCAGCTTTAAATGACCATGATGGAAGTATTTACACTGTAGAAATTGGCAAACGCTACAAACCAGGACTTAACAAATCAGAAACTGCTGCCTGGGTGGGTGGGGAGCTGGGGAATGGAGGAGAAAGCCAGTTGTTTTAAAATTTTTGATGGCTTTTTCCACTGTACAAATTTTTATGTGTTTGATTATGATATGCTGCCCCAGACTCCAGTTGAAATATTACATAATATGAGGTACATGCATCGCATTACCTTCTAAAATCTGAATAATTCTGAGTCTGAAAACACATCTCATTCCAAAGGTTGTGGATAAGAGATCAAAGACCTGTAATGCTGCCCTCAACAGTTAGTATGAAGATTAAATGAGTGAGTTGATATATGTAAAGCACTGAAAACTTCACCCAGCATAGACTAAGTGCTACCTGAGTTAATTACTGTTCCTGTCTTTATCACTGTTATTACATGGGAGGGTATTTAGAAAAGTTGCTCAGAGACAGCCTCTCTAGGGATATGTCATTTAAGCAGACACCCAGGGGATGAGGCTGACCTGGCTGTGGGAAGAGGACGAGAAAGACAGGAAGAGGGAAAAACAAGTGCCAAGACAGCCTCAAATGCAGAACAGAAAATGGGCTGGATATCTGCTATGTGGTCAAAAAGGGGAAAAGCGGTTCAAAGTCTGAGTGGTAGGCTGGAGTCAGAACATGCATGATATAAACCGTGGTAAAGACTTTGAACTTCATTCAAAATGTAATAAGCGATCTGATTCGCATTTATAAAGACTGCTCTGGTGCTCTTGATGGATGAATTGTAGAGGAGGAGGGGAGTCAAGGAGACCAGATTGGAGTCCACTGTGATAGTCCAGGTGAGACCTTATGGTGAAGTGGAGTAGGGCACTGGAGTAGACAAGGAGAAAAGTGGACAAATGCAAGAAAATGTTTAGAAATAGAGGGGGAAAAGCCTTTCTAATCAATTATGCATTCATTGTGATTTATAATATGTCCATGTGTAGAGACTGCAGGTGTCATAGTCATTGTCTTCTATGTGTTAAGATCAGTGGTTTGCTGGACCCAACTCCTACAGGCTTGCCAACGCAATTCTATATATCTCTCTCTAACTCTGTGTTCAGGGACATCATACTGGCAGCTTTAAATGACCATGATGGAAGTATTTACACTGTAGAAATTGGCAAACGCTACAAACCAGGACTTAACAAATCAGAAACTGCTGCCTGGGTGGGTGGGGGGAGCTGCGGGGAATGGAGGAGAAAGCCAGTTGTTAGACATTTACCAGAACACCACTGTTTCTTTGTTCTGTAAGTAGCTTCCTTCCTCTTAATGGAGATTTACCCCTCATCACAGAAATATTTAGGCATTTCCTGGAGAACTCAATTTGGAGAATGCTGTCTCATTCACTTCATTGTTTAATTCACAGATCCTTCTGATTTCTTCCCAGAGTCTCATCTTGGTTCATGGGAATGGGATTGGAAGAGGCCACCTGATTCATGATTTGTCTTTTATCTTTTTGATCCCTGTCTCAACATCCCTGGTCCTTAGTATCAGTCAGCATTATTACTTATTGCCTTTTTTTAAAAAAAAAGTTTATGTTTTTAATTGAAGGATAATAACTTTACAGAGTTTTGCTGTTCACTGCCAAACATCAACATGTATCAGGCGTAGGTATATGTATGTACCCTCCCTCTTGATCTTCCCTTCCGTCTCCCTCCCTACTTATTGCCTTTTTTTTTTCTTTGTTGGGGGGGTGTTGGGGAGGGAGCGGGGCGGGCTGGCCACTTCTATAGGTCTTTCATTTATCTATTTTCATTCATCTTTGTAATTTGGCCCATGTGGGCCTCCCATCGCGGTGGCCTCTGTTGTCGCAGAGCAACAGCTCGGGGTGCATGCGCTCCAGAGCTCCAGCTCGGTAATTGGACACATCGGTCCAGCTGCTCTGTGGCACGTGGGATCTTCCCAGGCCAGGGATCAAACCGGCACCCCTTGCACTGCAAGGCAGTGTCCTTACCCACTGGACCACCAGGGAAACCCTACTTACTGCCTTTTGATAGCAGGATTCATAAGCCCATCCTGTCTTCCAACAGAAGCATAGCTGAGAATGGGTTTCAGGGCCTAAGATCCTGTTATCAGAGACCACACAAATAGCTCACTGTACTTCCTTCCCATTTCTAAAGCTGTACCCCCCCACCCCCACCCCTGTCTTGACTTAATATCTCTTTCCTAAGTGGTAGACACTTTTCCTAAATCTATGAGTAAGACTGATGCCCAATCAGAGAACTGCTACCTTGCCCTGGGTCTAGTGACAGAGAAGCTGGTAGGGGAGTTGTGTGAAGTCAGCCTAGAGAAGGACATGGGGCCAAATCGTGAAGACTTTGGATGCCATGTAAAAACATTATAGCTCATTCGGTAATAAAGAAAGAAGCAAAAAGCAAACCAGGGCTTCCCAGGTGGTCCAGTGGGTAAGGACACTGCCTTGCAGTGCAAGGGACACCGCTTCAATCCCTGGCCTGGGAAGATCCCATGTGCCATGGAATGGCTGGACTGATGTGTCCAACTACCGAGCCGGAGCTCTGGAGCGCATGCACCCAGAGCCGGTACTCTGCAACAAGAGAGGCCACTGCTATGGGAGGCCCACACAGGCCAAAGAACAAAGATGGATGAAAATAAATAAATGAAAGACCAATAGAAGTGACCAAAAAAAAAAAAGCCTTTAAAAAAAAAAGCAAACCAGTTAAAGATTTCAGATCAATATCATATGATTACAGTTTGGGAAGAATGAAAGCCTGGGGACAAGGGTGAGGTTTTGGAGCAGACCAGCGGTGGAATAATCTCAACTGAGGTCGTGGTCAGCTGCAACAGCAAAGCATGGGGAATGTCAAGAAGGAGAACGAAAGAGGTCAGCTGGACTCAGTGAATAGTTTTAATGATAGTGAGAAGATAGTGTTATGAAAGAATAAAAAGTGACAGTATTGTACCTCTGACTCCCAACAAACTTTAGGCATGTACCAATATGTGAAGAAGCTCTTTGAAATCCTCCTTAACCATCTTGCATTAAAGAAAAAGCTGAGGGAAATTTTACTTATTAACCCCCTATTAGAGGAATTAATTGAAGTATGCAATTGTTATATTAAATATCAGCATGACAGGTTAATTCAGTCAATTGGAAGGATGAAGCCATTAGTTGAGTAGTTCTCCACATGTCCCAGTTGACCTGAAAGATTTTAGTTTATGCTTGTAGTTTTGGCATAAATTATTAACAGCCCCTGCCCTTTTATTCCCATGAGTATCCTGTTTGATTAATTGGGTTAGTGGGCTTCCCTGGTGGCTATCTCTTTCCTAAGTGGTAGACACTTTCCAATCTATGATGACGGCCAATCAGAGAACTGCTACCTTGCCCTGGGTCTAGTGACAGAGAAGCTGGTAGGGGAGTTGTGTGAAGTCAGCCTAGAGAAGGACATGGGGCCAAATCGTGAAGACTTTGGATGCCATGTAAAAACATTATAGCTCATTCGGTAATAAAGAAAGAAGCAAAAAGCAAACCAGGGCTTCCCAGGTGGTCCAGTGGGTAAGGACACTGCCTTGCAGTGCAAGGGACACCGCTTCAATCCCTGGCCTGGGAAGATCCCATGTGCCATGGAATGGCTGGACTGATGTGTCCAACTACCGAGCCGGAGCTCTGGAGCGCATGCACCCAGAGCCGGTACTCTGCAACAAGAGAGGCCACTGCTATGGGAGGCCCACACAGGCCAAAGAACAAAGATGGATGAAAATAAATAAATGAAAGACCAATAGAAGTGACCAAAAAAAAAAAAGCCTTTAAAAAAAAAAGCAAACCAGTTAAAGATTTCAGATCAATATCATATGATTACAGTTTGGGAAGAATGAAAGCCTGGGGACAAGGGTGAGGTTTTGGAGCAGACCAGCGGTGGAATAATCTCAACTGAGGTCGTGGTCAGCTGCAACAGCAAAGCATGGGGAATGTCAAGAAGGAGAACGAAAGAGGTCAGCTGGACTCAGTGAATAGTTTTAATGATAGTGAGAAGATAGTGTTATGAAAGAATAAAAAGTGACAGTATTGTACCTCTGACTCCCAACAAACTTTAGGCATGTACCAATATGTGAAGAAGCTCTTTGAAATCCTCCTTAACCATCTTGCATTAAAGAAAAAGCTGAGGGAAATTTTACTTATTAACCCCCTATTAGAGGAATTAATTGAAGTATGCAATTGTTATATTAAATATCAGCATGACAGGTTAATTCAGTCAATTGGAAGGATGAAGCCATTAGTTGAGTAGTTCTCCACATGTCCCAGTTGACCTGAAAGATTTTAGTTTATGCTTGTAGTTTTGGCATAAATTATTAACAGCCCCTGCCCTTTTATTCCCATGAGTATCCTGTTTGATTAATTGGGTTAGTGGGCTTCCCTGGTGGCTCAGGTGGTAAAGAATCCACATGCAGTGCAGGAGGCCCAGGTTCGACCCCTGGGTCAGGAAAATCCCTGGAGAAGGGAATGGCTCCAGTATTTTTGCCTGCAGAATCCCGTGAACAGAGGAACCTGGTGGGCTACAGTCCATGGGGTCGCAAAAGAGTCAGACATGACTACCTGACTAACACGTAGGCAGTACCCTACTCTACTATTCCCTTTCCAAATCTGTGTAATGTAAACCCAGTGTGTATGGAAATTTTTCATCTCGAAGTCATCTTGGAGATGATTTCCAAGAAAGTGGGCTTATACACAGCAGTGCCAAAATGGCAAGAGTTGTGTGACCTTGGACAGATCAGTTAATATTGCTGAGCTTTGTCTCAACCTGTAAAATGGGGGTAATAGATCACCTTTTTTCCCCTACTTAGCATATTGAGAGGCTCAAATGTTGTGAAGGACTCTTATGTACCAGAGCGGGCTTAACAGACAAATGTTAATTGCACTCAAGTTTTTCTTCCCAGAGGTAGTTGCAGTTTAACATTCCTTCACCCACTATCCCTCCCAAATTTCAGACTTTGGCAGCATATTGATGGCTTTTGCATTGTAGCATTCTATGTAACAATGAGTAGGTAAATTTTGCTTCTCCCACCTTAAAAACTTTATAACTGAAACACTAAAATGCTAAAAGCTAAATGTATAACTCTCTCTCTCTCTCTCTTTGCTTGTTAAAAGTTTAATTCCTTTGCATTATTTTCTTTAAGGATTTATTTATTAATTTGACTGCATCAGGTCTTAGTTGTGACATGTGGGAATCTTTCATTGCGGTGTACAGGCTCTTTGTTTTGGTGCATGGATTTCTCTCTAGTTGTGGCCCTTGGGCTTCAGACAAGTAGTTGCCTTGAGACATGTGGAATCTTAGTTCCCTGATCAAGGATCGAACCTTTGTACCCCAAGCTAAGGCAGGATATTTGAGCCCTGTGAGGCTGAATCCAAAGTCTGTGTGTTTTTCTGCCCTTCTGCTGTCCTTTTCTCTATTGGGCAAGGCTCAAGCGTGTGTGCTAAGGTTCTTCAGTCGTGTCCGACTCTTTGCGGCCCCATGGACTGTAACCCACCAGGCTCTCTGTCCATAGAATTTTCCAGGCAAGAGTACTGGAGTGGGTTGCCATTTCCTACTCCATGTAATTAAGTTTTTATGAACCTCAGTAATTGACAACTACAGTCATGGATTGGGGCAGGAGTGCTATTTAGATCTCTGAGAACAATAAGCCTGAACTGTTTATTTTCAAATGGAGCAAAAGAGAGACAGCAAATGCAATTTTTAAATTCTGATTCTTTGTGTATTTTAAAAGATGATTTTTGCTTTCTTATACTTTTAGGTGTTTCTAGTGTGGACACTGAAGAGACAATTTCCTGTCCTTTTTAACATGATCTTAATTTCTGGACTCCTTGGAGCTAGATGGTTTCCTAAAACTCTACCCTGTGATGTCACTCTGGATGCCCAAAATGCCCATGTGATCGTGGACTGCACAGACAAGCATTTGACAGAAATTCCTGGAGGTATTCCCACCAATGCCACTAACCTCACCCTCACCATTAACCACATAGCGGGCATTTCCCCAGCCTCCTTCCACCGACTGGACCACCTGGTAGAGATTGATTTCAGATGCAACTGTGTACCTGTTCGACTGGGGCCAAAAGACAACATGTGTACCAAAAGGCTACAGATTAAACCCAGCAGCTTTAGTAAACTCACGAATTTAAAATCTCTTTACCTGGATGGAAACCAGCTTCTAGAAATACCTCAGGATCTTCCTCCCAGCTTACAACTGCTGAGCCTGGAGGCCAACAACATCTTTTTGATCATGAAAGAGAATCTAACCAAACTGGCCAACCTAGAAATACTTTACCTGGGCCAAAACTGTTACTATCGCAATCCTTGTAATGTTTCATTTACCATAGAAAAAGATGCTTTCCTAAATATGAGAAATTTAAAATTGCTTTCCCTAAAAGATAACAATATCTCAGCTGTCCCTACTGTTTTGCCATCTAGTTTAACAGAACTCTATCTTTACAACAACATCATTACAAGAATCCTAGAAGATGATTTTAATACCCTCAATCAACTGCAAGTTCTTGACCTAAGTGGAAATTGCCCTCGTTGCTATAATGTTCCGTTTCCTTGTACACCCTGTGAAAATAATTCTCCCCTACAGATTGATCTAAATGCTTTTGATGCATTGACAGAATTGCAAGTTTTACGTCTACACAGTAACTCTCTTCAGTATGTGCCCCAAAGATGGTTTAAAAACATTAACAAACTTAAAGAACTAGATCTTTCCCAAAACTTCTTGGCCAAAGAAATTGGGGATGCCAAGTTTTTGCATCTTCTTCACAACCTTGTTAGCTTGGATCTGTCTTTCAATTATGATCTTCAGGTGTATCGTGCCGTTATGAATCTATCAGATGCATTTTCTTCACTGAAAAACTTGAAAGTTTTGCGGATTAAAGGCTATGTCTTTAAAGAGCTGAATAGTTTAAACCTCTTCCCATTACGTAACCTTCCCAACCTTGAAGTTCTTGATCTTGGCACTAACTTTATAAAAATTGCTGACCTCAGCATATTTAAACAGTTTAAAACATTGAAATTCATAGATCTTTCAGTGAATAAAATATCACCTTCAGGAGATTCAGGTGAAGGTGGTTTCTGCTCTAACATGAGAACTTCTATAGAAAGTCATGGGCCCCAGGTCCTTGAAGGCTTGCATTATTTCAGATATGATGAGTATGCAAGGAGTTGCCGGTCAAAAAGCAAAGAACCTCCTTCTTTCTTGCCTCTTAATGAAGATTGTTATATGTATGGGCATACCTTGGACCTTAGTAGAAATAATATATTTTTTATCAGGTCTTCTGAGTTTCAACACCTATCTTTCCTCAAATGTCTAAACTTATCAGGAAACAGCATTAGCCAGACACTTAATGGGAGTGAATTTCAGCCTTTAGTGGAGTTGAAATATTTGGACTTCTCTAACAATCGGCTTGATTTACTCTACTCAACGGCATTTGAGGAGCTGCGCAACCTGGAAGTCTTAGATATAAGTAGTAACAGCCATTATTTTCAATCAGAAGGAATTACTCACATGCTCAACTTTACCAAGAACCTCAAGGTTCTGAAGAAACTCATGATGAACTATAATGACATTGCTACCTCCACCAGCAGGACCATGGAGAGTGAATCTCTTCAAATTCTTGAGTTCAGAGGCAACCATTTGGATATTTTATGGAGAGATGGTGATAACAGATACTTAAAATTCTTTAAGAATCTGCTCAACTTAGAAGAACTAGACATCTCTGAAAATTCTCTGAGTTTCTTACCTGACGGAGTTTTTGATAGTATGCCTCCAAATCTGAAGACTCTTTCCTTGGCCAAAAATGGGCTCAAGTCTTTCCTTTGGGAAAGACTGCAGTATCTGAAGAATCTGGAAACTTTGGACCTCAGCTACAACCAACTGAAGACTCTCCCCGAGAGATTATCCAACTGTTCCCACAGCCTCAAGAAACTTATACTTCAGAATAATCAAATCAGGAGCCTGACAAAGTATTTTCTGCAAGGTGCTTTCCAGTTGCGACATCTGGACCTCAGCTCCAATAAAATCCAGGGTATCCAAAAGACTAGTTTTCCAGAAAATGTCCTCAACAATCTGAACATTTTGTTTTTGCACCACAATCGATTTCTGTGCAACTGTGATGCTGTGTGGTTTGTTTGGTGGGTTAACCATACTGAGGTGACTATTCCTTACTTGGCCACAGATGTGACGTGTATAGGACCAGGAGCACACAAGGGCCAGAGTGTCGTCTCTCTGGATCTGTATACCTGTGAGTTAGATCTGACTAACTTCATCCTGTTCTCACTTGCCATATCAGCAGTTCTCTCTCTGATGATGATCACAACAGCAAACCATCTCTATTTCTGGGATGTGTGGTATAGTTACCATTTCTGTAAAGCCAAAATAAAGGGATATCAACGTCTGATATCACCCAATTCTTGCTACGATGCTTTTGTTGTATATGACACTAAAGACACAGCAGTGACAGAGTGGGTCTTGGATGAGCTGGTGGCCAAATTGGAAGACCCAAGAGAGAAATGTTTTAATTTATGTCTCGAGGAAAGGGACTGGCTACCAGGGCAGCCTGTTCTGGAAAATCTTTCCCAGAGCATACAGCTTAGCAAAAAGACGGTGTTTGTGATGACAGACAAGTACGCAAAGACTGAAAAGTTTAAGATAGCATTTTACTTGGCCCATCAGAGGCTCCTGGATGAAAAAGTGGATGTAATCATCTTGATATTCCTTGAGAAGCCTCTTCAGAAGTCCAAGTTTCTCCAGCTCCGGAAGAGGCTGTGTGGGAGTTCTGTCCTTGAGTGGCCAACAAACCCTCAGGCTCACCCGTACTTCTGGCAGTGTCTGAAAAACGCTCTGGCCACAGACAATCATGTGACCTACAGTCAGGTATTCAAAGAGACAGCCTAGCCCTTCTTTGCCAAATGCGCCTGTTACCAAGGAGAAGCTCAGCTACCTGGATTGGCTCATCCATGTCTTGCCAGAAGAGTGTTTTAAAATTCTCCAAGCCCTGGCATTGCCCATAGTGGAGAGGAGCCACCAATACATGATGAAGAAACTGGAAAAATGGGATTTATCTAAGCAGCAAGTCATTTTTCTTAGCTCTCTGTGCCTTCATTTGCCCCTGAGTCTCTGCCTTCTGCCCCTACACTTAAGAAGCATTGGCATGTATAGAAATAGGGTAAACAAAATGCTCAGGGTCTACCTAGATGATATTAAAATGTATCAGTTAATTAGTCAGACAAATAAAAACACAGGTAACTCCTCAACCAATTGCTTCAGTATCATCTAGCACCTCCCCCTACCACAAGCCGACCAAGTGTTGGCACCTAACAGGTGGTTGCTGCTCAAGTGCTCCTCACTCTTTCCCTCCTGGGCCTGTTATTGGGTTCTTTTGGGAAACAGAAACATCTTTGCTATCGATGGACATAGTCTACTTACAAATGGGAGAAACATAAAGCGTTCTTTATGCAAAGTCACGCTCTTCATCTTTGATGATAATTTCCCTGCTTAAATATCGCTCTGGACTAAACATTTCTCTCCCCTCAGAAATTGAAATCCTAACGCTGCCATGTGATGGTGTTGGGAGGTGGGGTGTTTAAGAAGTGATGAGGTCATAAGACTGGAGCCCTTGTCATGGGATTACTGCCTTAGAAGAAGCAGCCAGGGGCTTCCCTGGTGGTCGAGTGGGTAAGGACACTGCCCTGCAGTGCAAGGGGCACCGGTTCGATCCCTGGCCTGGGAAGATCCCACGTGCCGCGGAGCGGCTGGACCGATGTGTCCAGTTTCCAAGCTGGAGCTCTGGAGCGTTTGTGCCCAGAGCTGGTGCCCTGTGACAACAGAGGCCGCCACGATGGGAGGCTCACACGGGCCAAAGAACAAAGACGGATGAAAACAGATAAATGAAAGACCAATAGAAGTGACCCGCCCACCCCCTCCCCCCACCAAAAAAAAGAGAAGCAGCAGCCAGAAGTTAACTTGCTGTGTTCCCACCACGTGAGGGTACAGAGAGAAGTTGGCAATCTACAATCCACAAGAAGACCCTCACCAGAATCAGATCATATTGGCATTCTGATCTCCTTCAGACTGACTTCCATCCTTCAGACCTGTGAGAAATAAATGTTTGTTCTTTAAGCCGTGCAATTTGTGATGTTTTGTTAACAGCAGCCAAGCTAAGACAAATATTTATTATCTGCATTGCAAAGTACTATTTCCCAAGAAAATGACCTCATCCAGTGATCTTTCAAACTGTTTTATTAACTAATAGTGTGTATTTGTAATTATCTGAAAACCTGATCCATCAACATCAGATGACTTTGATGGTAAATTCTAAAGGAGGACCCCAAGAGCATGTATTTGTTTAGAGTTATCAAACAGGGATGACAATTACATGGATCCCTTTAAACCTGGATGCAGAGGGAGGAACAGAGGTTTCTGACATCAGCATTGAGAAAGCTTCAGTCTTGAGCTTTGTCTTCAGAACTCAAACAAAAAAACAAAACCAAAAACAATGGACCGAGATATGGTGAAGATACACTTACTTCCCAAATGGATATAAATTTGCATGAGTTCAAAGTCTGAAATATGACCACATTGTTTTTATTTCACAAAATAAGTTATCTACAGAGATGTCTGTGCCCTTTGGAACGTAGTGTCGTATGGGTTCAAATCTCAGACTAGTAGCTGGGAGATAACTGTATTTTCTTCATGTATGGAAAAGCCAAAGCTTTTATTCTGAGAATGGCTATGAATACATGGTATATAGATTATTTCCAAAGGACAAAGGGTCACAAACTTCCAAGTTAATCTCTGGAATGAACAGAGACAGTGATCTGACAGCCTCTGTAAACTTGATTGTACTTCATAGATGCCTATTTCTTCAGTGAAAACAAAGATAACATCATAAAAATTGGCTTTTGGCATCATAAACTTTCTTCTATTAAAACACATAACTACACAACGTTTAAGTTATTTTGGTGATTTGTAAACCATGAAGCACTTGAAGACAAATATCTTCTGAAATGAATCAAGGGAAGGGAAACTGAAAACAACACAACTCAGAAACCACACCATATTTCAACATGAGGTTGTGTACAGGTGGTTTGTTGTAGGAAATGACCCAAAGCACATCAACAGATGGTTTTCATTTGAATGGCTTTGTATCTTGAAAAGTCACTCCTTTAGCCTCCCGAGGGTCCTCTATGGAGTCCTGTAGCATTGGAGACATTCATAGATGGCTCAGATCAAAAGCCACCAACTCAGGCTACCAGGAGAGCATGACTGCAGGGTCCACCACCAAGCTCTGTGTGTCCTGCTCTCAGCTGACCCACTTCGAGTTGGTGCTAATGTAGAAGAGACTTCAGAGTTTCTATGGATCCCACACTACCATCAAGGGGTTCCAACGCTGAACCTGGCTGGGGTGTGCCCTTCCTCCTTGGACAGAGACTCTACCTTAGCGTGACTTGGGCATCTGTAGGATCAAGCCAAGAGAGCCATTGGGCAGGTAAGTGTTATGGCTGCAAAAAAAGGCAGAGCACACTTTTGCAGTCTGTAGAGCAGAGAGAGACTGAAAGTGAATCCGTGTCACTGAGTTAAGGTAGTGAAGGTGAACGTGAGATGCACCAACCAGCCAACATAGTTGGGGAGGGGGAAGAGGGAAGGTTACAAAGAGAGGAAAAAGTCCCAAGCTCATGAGAAAATCTTGTGAAAGAAGGCCAGGTGACCCAGGGGCCATCCATACTGGTGACAGTGAAATGACAGCAGGTCAGTTTCAGCCTGTTTGAGGGGTTTAGATCTTTCTTTCTTTGCTACCCACTCCATCTCAGTTTCCTTTGTGGCTTCAGGACCCATGGCACGTCTCTTGTTCCTGCACAAGAATGAAGAGAAAGAGTCGTCATTGCAGGTGGGTTCTTCTGTTTGGAAGCAGTGGTTGGGTGTGCAGTTCGGGTTTAAAACTGGTGTCTTTTCCTACACACGCAGAGTGAATCCCCACCGGCTTCAGTGACCTGAGCTGCTGTAACTGGCATGGTGAAAACTGCCCCAGGTGACACTGGCTGGACTTGCTGTCACATTCACATTCCTGTTCTTTTAACTTCTCTCAACTTTCAAGCACGCAGGTTAAGGAACTGTGTAAGATCTGGTACTCTGCCTTCAGCTTATCCTCCCCTTGGGTTGTAAGTATTAATCGTTTCTAACATGTTAGCCATGACATTTCAGTGGTTGTATTTCTTTGTATATACATCCCATCTCCATCTTGGTGATTTCTATCAATTGTTTTGGAAGAGCCCCAGTTGACTTGAGGTGATTTGACTCACAGTGTCTCACAAGCACCCTCCAGAAATGGTCTGTGAGGTTCTGGAGAGTAAGAGGAGGTGCCCATGGCCTTGTGGCAATTTGCAGACATCCCTAGAGCCCACCTGTGGTCAGGGTGAGGTGAGCAGCTGCTTGCAACACACAGACAATGGTTCTCAGTGTCCTTCTGCCTGGTGGTGCCCCTGAAGCAAAGGCGGGAGACAAGCCAACCAGGACACCATCTGTGTCTTGTATCATACACATGACTGCTTCCACTTCTCACTGACCAAGGAGATGCAGCAGGTCAGACATTCCAGTGACTTTCACAATAGTGAATTGCATGAGCCATAGAACTTGGTAGGAACATTGCCATGAATCCATCTCTGAGGCCCATTGTCCAGGGGGACCATGCTGCTAGGAAGAGTTGGGGGAACTCATTTGGCAGTTAGAATTAGCCTGCTGTCCTGCATGAAACCATGAAACAGTGGGTAACACTCCTGCACCAGGTCTAAGTGGTGGCCCACCAGGCAGGACCTTGTAGCCCAGTGATATACATTAAATGGGCTTCCCAGTGGCCCAGTCTCGTAAAGACTCCACCTCCCAAGCAGGAGATGCGGATGCAGTCTTTTATCCAGGAAGATCCTCTGCGGGAGGAAATGGCTGCCCACTCCAGTATTCTTGCCTGGAGAATCCCATGGACACAGGAATCTGGCGAGCCACAGTCCATGGGTTTGCAAAAGAGTTGCACATGACTGAGAGAGTAAACGGCCACGAGACATGCATTACCTACAGTGGCTTACAGTGCCTATCTCTCTCCCCTAGGTCCTCATTTCCCACTGTTTAGTTGCCTTTTGATGGAAGCTGAATAGGAAGAATGAACTTTAAGATAATCACCGATTTACTCCTTCTCTTAAGAACAGCCCCCCTAGGGAATGACAGGCGAGGAGAGAGTGAGGAGGATCTTGGGAGAAAGGGCCTAAGATGAAGTCACTGGTACCCAGACAGTGTTATCGAGTGGAGTCTGGAGGCGGAAGTAAAGGGAAGGAAGTCCATTTATAAAGCAGCAGACACCAGCCTCAGTGCTGCATTTATCGCATTAAATCTTCACATCAGCGCTGTGAAGCTGGTATTAGGGGCTCCATCTTAAAGAGGATGGATTAACTTAGAGATGAAGGTGCGATCAGATGTGTGAAGTCAACTGGCAAGGTCCCCAAGGCAGTAAATGGCTCTAACCCAAACTGATCCAGCTCTGTCCGCCAGGGCCAATTGGTTCTCCGATTTTACAGGGGCTCAGAATTGTCTAAGCAGCTTGGATATTGTGTGGATTCCTGGCCCCCACACCAGATATCCCAACCTATGGGGACCAGGACTCTTTGCATTTCTGAAATTCCCCAAGTGCTTCTGAAGCAGCTGGTCTGTGGAACCCTGTGTGGGAGGCGCCCCATCGTCCTTTAGGATACCAGGGGCTGTTAACACAGGGATCACAGCAAGGGAAGCCCGAGCTGCCAGGTGTGCTCACTTTTCTCTTTCTCCTGCATATCAGCTCCTAAGCCACTGCTCAGAAGGGAACTGCCCTTTCACTCAAACAACTGCCCACTAGGCACTTGTTTTCAGGAAGGATGCAGTATAACCATGCAGGATGGACAGTTCTGCTCAGGGCTAAAACGTGCAGACAGTTTGGGCAAGCACACTGAACAGATCTGCGTAGAGACAGAGACAGGTGGCTAAATGATTCGAAGTCCTGTAGATCCTGACCAGTAGAACTACTCCTCGCTCTTCACGGTTTAAAGGATGTCTCGACTGTGATTTTCCTAGTGTCTGACTGAATTAGACACAGACTGTGGTTCTGCACGTATGGTGCAGAGTGCCACCTAGTGGAAGCTCGTGAGTGGTGCTGGTCTGCTGCTGAGACCTTTGGCTAGGTCTCCAAAGAGGGTTCTGGGAAGCAAGTAGAATAGATATAATCTGGTCATCTTTTAGAAAATGTGTCTGTGGCTGTTTTATCATATACCCAGTATATTAATACAGAAGTATGCAGGGCTGTGTCTTCAATGTTGTTTATTGATGAGAGGGCAATATAAAAACACAGAAGACCACAGACTATGAAATCTTGGTTTCAGCCACATAGTTCCATTGTTTTGGCTTGTTGTCTCAAGATGGGGCTGGCTGTGCGTGGTCATTTGCATGTGCTGGTGTAGATGAAACACCTGAGTTAATGGGGTGAGCCGCTTTCTTTTCCCTATGACACATTTTCTCCTTGTGCACTATGGCCACCGTGTTGAACTGTGGTTTATGTAACAGTGACTCCCGCTGTCACTCTTTTGATTCCAGTCTCACTCACTGAGCACTCTCCCTGTTTCTGACTAATCTAACTGCTAACTGTTCTCCTCCACTACCTCCTCCTCCTCACCCCAGCTCGTAAATGGCTTCTTTAAAGCCTGCTGGAATTTAATAGTTTGAGAATTGGTCGTCTTTTTCATCCCACTTAACTGTGAGTTCATGAAAACTGTCTCTGTGTGGGCATGATGCTTGGAGGTTTCATGACCACTTCCCAGAGGCAGTATTAAACAAGTCAAAGATGAGAGAATGCTCACTTGCTTTTATATAGAGAGAACATTCCTCATACAGTGACTATTTTAAATCTTTTGCTCTTAGCATGCAGTATCTGGGAATTTTCTTCTTCTATCTCTGCTGTGTATAAAGCTTATGTTGCACATTTCATGTATTATATTCATATATTTAAGTTTTTAAAATTTGTATGGTGATATTTCATTTGTTTGCACTTCCATGCATTGCAGATTTTTAATGACTGTTTGGTCTCCTCTTGCTTTCTTTGAATTGAAGTCTGTCAAACTTTCCAGAAATGTCTCAGATACCCAGAGATCATTTCTGTAGGCTGTTTTGTAAATATAATTTTTCATTTTCCATAGTCTTTGTTCCATGAGAACGCTGACCACTTCCTGCTTAAAACTTATCAGAGGAAAGTCCCTTTTTGTTGATCCAATTGCGCATATGTCCCCAGTTCTGCTTTTTCCCATGATCCTACGAGAAAATGAAGAAAATTCACAAGTATGAAGGAGTGCCATGTTCAGTTGCATTATGAGCCTGTGCTGCTTCTTCACCATCCAGAATCAGAGTGGAGTTCTTCCCATTCTTACCCTTCCCCACCTCCTCCTGACATTTTCACCAACTCTGGGTGTAATTAGTTTTCTCCATTGTTACATGTGAGTTTATACTTTTTCTGATCTTCCCTGTCTTCTAAAAACTTCTTTTTAAAAAGCCCTGTGGAGAGACATGGTATCAAGGTTTGCATACAAAAGTATAAAGTGCTTTTTTCCTAGAATGCGATGGGAAGGGTTGATCTCTCCTAAGAGGTGTTAGATACCAAACCTGCCTCAAGTCCAGTCTTGGAGGTTCACTTGGACATTTAGGATTCCTTAATGTGATGGAGAGACATCCCAACTGCTAACTGTTCTCCTCCACTACCTCCTCCTCCTCACCCCAGCTCGTAAATGGCTTCTTTAAAGCCTGCTGGAATTTAATAGTTTGAGAATTGGTCGTCTTTTTCATCCCACTTAACTGTGAGTTCATGAAAACTGTCTCTGTGTGGGCATGATGCTTGGAGGTTTCATGACCACTTCCCAGAGGCAGTATTAAACAAGTCAAAGATGAGAGAATGCTCACTTGCTTTTATATAGAGAGAACATTCCTCATACAGTGACTATTTTAAATCTTTTGCTCTTAGCATGCAGTATCTGGGAATTTTCTTCTTCTATCTCTGCTGTGTATAAAGCTTATGTTGCACATTTCATGTATTATATTCATATATTTAAGTTTTTAAAATTTGTATGGTGATATTTCATTTGTTTGCACTTCCATGCATTGCAGATTTTTAATGACTGTTTGGTCTCCTCTTGCTTTCTTTGAATTGAAGTCTGTCAAACTTTCCAGAAATGTCTCAGATACCCAGAGATCATTTCTGTAGGCTGTTTTGTAAATATAATTTTTCATTTTCCATAGTCTTTGTTCCATGAGAACGCTGACCACTTCCTGCTTAAAACTTATCAGAGGAAAGTCCCTTTTTGTTGATCCAATTGCGCATATGTCCCCAGTTCTGCTTTTTCCCATGATCCTACGAGAAAATGAAGAAAATTCACAAGTATGAAGGAGTGCCATGTTCAGTTGCATTATGAGCCTGTGCTGCTTCTTCACCATCCAGAATCAGAGTGGAGTTCTTCCCATTCTTACCCTTCCCCACCTCCTCCTGACATTTTCACCAACTCTGGGTGTAATTAGTTTTCTCCATTGTTACATGTGAGTTTATACTTTTTCTGATCTTCCCTGTCTTCTAAAAACTTCTTTTTAAAAAGCCCTGTGGAGAGACATGGTATCAAGGTTTGCATACAAAAGTATAAAGTGCTTTTTTCCTAGAATGCGATGGGAAGGGTTGATCTCTCCCTAAGAGGTGTTAGATACCAAACCTGCCTCAAGTCCAGTCTTGGGGAGGTTCACTTGGACATTTAGGATTCCATTTGAAATGTGAAGTTTTCAGAATGGCTTTCATCTCGGGGAGCTGAGTTGCTTATACCTCTCTTCAGCTGAATACAGTCTGGCATCAGGCAGGGTTAAGACCCAGCATTTGCTAAATTTGATGCCCATGGCATACACTTGTCATCTGGCACCTCTCCAACCCTCCAGCTCTGTGGCGTTGGCCCACCCAGCTCCAGGTAGAAGAGAAGATCTATGTTCAATCCAGAGCGATGGTGCCCTGTCACACAGGCCTTATCACAGGGTGGGTAGAAACAAGGGAAGGGGCGTGTTCTGCCATAGGTAGGTTATCCCAAGAGAACAAGAGTCAGGAGACTGGACAGGTAGGACCAGTGACCATTTTGCACCTGTCAGCAATCCGATGAGTCACTCTGTCCTCTGTAAGAAGAGGAGAAGGTAAAAGCAAAGAAGGATAAGTCCCCATCCTTCCCCGCTTCAGAACTTGGTGTCACAATGTGAGAAATCCTTGTTGGTTTCTGTTTTATATATAGTAGTGCTGTACACCTGTAAGTAGTGCAACATTGTAAATCAACTATATTTCAGTAAAAACAAAAATTAATGTAAGGGGAAGAGAAAGAGAAAATGCCCTCCAAAGTATCATTCACAATCAGTAAGAAATAAAATCTCAGTTGAATGTACTATACTACTCAATTAGTCTGTATAACATCATGAAATGAAGAAGACACCTCATTTTAGAGTCTAAGCTATGGTGTTCCCAGTAGTCATGTATGGATGTGACAGTTGGACCATAAAGAAGGCTGAGCGCTGAAGAACTGATTTTGGTGTTCTCCAGTCAAAATCCCGTGCCTAAAGGAGATCAAGCCTGAAAAGTTTAGTTTTCTCCATTGTTACATGTGAGTTTATACTTTTTCTGATCTTCCCTGTCTTCTAAAAACTTCTTTTTAAAAAGCCCTGTGGAGAGACATGGTATCAAGGTTTGCATACAAAAGTATAAAGTGCTTTTTTCCTAGAATGCGATGGGAAGGGTTGATCTCTCCCTAAGAGGTGTTAGATACCAAACCTGCCTCAAGTCCAGTCTTGGGGAGGTTCACTTGGACATTTAGGATTCCATTTGAAATGTGAAGTTTTCAGAATGGCTTTCATCTCGGGGAGCTGAGTTGCTTATACCTCTCTTCAGCTGAATACAGTCTGGCATCAGGCAGGGTTAAGACCCAGCATTTGCTAAATTTGATGCCCATGGCATACACTTGTCATCTGGCACCTCTCCAACCCTCCAGCTCTGTGGCGTTGGCCCACCCAGCTCCAGGTAGAAGAGAAGATCTATGTTCAATCCAGAGCGATGGTGCCCTGTCACACAGGCCTTATCACAGGGTGGGTAGAAACAAGGGAAGGGGCGTGTTCTGCCATAGGTAGGTTATCCCAAGAGAACAAGAGTCAGGAGACTGGACAGGTAGGACCAGTGACCATTTTGCACCTGTCAGCAATCCGATGAGTCACTCTGTCCTCTGTAAGAAGAGGAGAAGGTAAAAGCAAAGAAGGATAAGTCCCCATCCTTCCCCGCTTCAGAACTTGGTGTCACAATGTGAGAAATCCTTGTTGGTTTCTGTTTTATATATAGTAGTGCTGTACACCTGTAAGTAGTGCAACATTGTAAATCAACTATATTTCAGTAAAAACAAAAATTAATGTAAGGGGAAGAGAAAGAGAAAATGCCCTCCAAAGTATCATTCACAATCAGTAAGAAATAAAATCTCAGTTGAATGTACTATACTACTCAATTAGTCTGTATAACATCATGAAATGAAGAAGACACCTCATTTTAGAGTCTAAGCTATGGTGTTCCCAGTAGTCATGTATGGATGTGACAGTTGGACCATAAAGAAGGCTGAGCGCTGAAGAACTGATGCCTTTGAGCTGTGGTGCTGGAGAAGACTCTTGAGAGGTCCTTGGACAGCAAGGAGATCAAACCAGTGAATCCTAAAGGAGATCAAGCCTGAATATTCATTGGAAGGATGAATGCTGAAGCTGAAGCTCCAGTTCTTTGGCCACCTGATGTGAAGAGCCTGATGTTGGTAAAGACTGAAGGCAGGATGACAAAGGAGGAGATGGTTGGATGGCGTTGCTGACTCAGTGGCCATGAGTTTGAGCAAATTCCAGGAGACAGTGAAGGACAGGGAAGCCTGGCGTGCTGCAATTCATGGAGACCACTAAGTGACCGAACAACAATGAAGACCCAAACTTACAGGTTTCTTATCCTTTCAGGAGACAGAGTCCTTACCTTCAGCAGCACTAAAGATATCATTTCTAGGACACAGTATTGATTGGGTACCATAATTTCCTGTAAAGTGTATATGAGTTAGCACAGACTATAGTTATTTAGAATTTGTATTCTGCATTATATTGACATATTATTTAGAAGCTGTCAATTGTGTTCACTCATTCATTCATTCATTCATTTTATTCAGGCAGTCAATAAATATTACATTGTGCCCCCAGTGGACCTGGCATCCTCCTAGGGCCCAAGGAGACATTGATGAGCGAAAATAGAAATACTGTTTCCCCAGAGCTTATTCAGAAACTTATCAATCAGATAATCATACAGAGGGAGATTCAAGTGGTTTGAAGGAAAGGAAAAAAGTTCTAGAAGATTAGGAGATTATATAATTCTCCTATTTCACATCAGAGATTGAGTTCAATTGGGGAGCGGGAGGAGCAGGGTGTCTAAAGAAGACCAGCAGAGCTGAGATATGAAAAAGGAGCTAACCGAACAAGATAGTATTGGAAAAGGACCATATTTGGAGGTCGGAGATCACAAGTGTGGCTTAGTAATATTGACTTGGGGAGGTTTCCAATACTCACATTAGAGATGCTGATTAGTAGTGGCCACAGTCCATGGAGCTCAAGAATGAGAGCTGAACTAGAGATACATAGTTCAAGTCTCCTATGATGCTCATAGCAATGGATGCCTTGCACAGAAATGATACAGTTTAACGCCTTTCTATTCAAACTGTGGTCCCTGAACCAGCAACATCAGCACCTCCTGGGAGTTCCTTAGAAAAGCCTCAGATTCTATTCAACAACAGACCCAAGTAGTTGGCAGAAGCCTCAGATTCTGAATTTCAGCAACAGACCCAAGTAGTTGGCAGGCACGTTACAGTGTAGCACTGCTGACAAAAAGACCTTTGTTGGGATGAGGTGGGTGTGGTGGGTCGGGGGGAGGATGCTTATAAGGGGAGAGCTGTCTTGTGCACTGTAGCATGTTTAGCAGCATCTGCAGCCTCTATCCATCGGATAGCACGAGAATCTCTCCTCTCTGCTCCCCTCCCCTCCCCTCACTCTGTGAAAAGTACAAACCACTGTCAGATGTCCTCCGGGGGACAAAAGACGCCGCCCCTCAGTTGAGAACCACCAACCTAAGGGCTGTGTATGGAGTGAATGGAAAGATGATGGGAACTGACTTTTGAAGAGTTCTAACCGTTCACAGCTGGCAGAAGTCGAGCCTGAAAAGGACAGTGAAAAGGAGACAGAGACAGAAGAAAACTCAGGAGAGCAGTGGCCAGAAGGTTGGGGAAGCGAGGATGCCAGTGTCACATGACAGAGCAATGCAGAGGAAGAGGAAGTGGCCGTTTAATTGAGAGAAATACCCTCTGGGAGCTGTCAGGTCCCCCCAGACCTCCTGAATCAGAATCTACCTGTGAACAAGAGCCCCAGGTCCCCAGGTCCCCAGGTGATGCCTACACGTGTTAAAGTCTGCTAACAGGCAAGTCTTCAGTCTGGTAGTGAAAGAGAAAAAGCAGACGTTGTGCAATTGTACCTACAACCGGTTTGCTACACGTGACGGCCTGAAATATACTTACCGTGTATAAATAAATTTAAGGAACCACATATGGTTGAACATGGCACATATTTAAACAAGAAAATGTGCAGTTTCCAAAGTCATACATGAAAGAACTCTGATTTGTACTTCTATTTTCAAGATAGTTGGTGGCTTCAAAATGTTATGATTTTGTTAAAGTCTCAAGTACAATCGTTACTTTGTGGACCCATGAACAAATTAGCGCCCATGAACAAATGAGCATGTGTTTTGCAACTAATTGACTTTCATAAACAAAGAACATTTCGTATAGTTTAGTGTAAACAGAATCTTAATACGTTTACTAATTGCATTTGTATCTGTGGACTTGCCATTGACATATATTACTCTAGACTGGTGGTTGTCTTTGTTTTTCTTCATTTTTCTTTTCCCCCCGAAGTTTATTAAGACATAATTGGCACATAAAAATTGCATACAGTGAAGGTATACCTTGTGATGGTTTAATATACATATATATGTACATATACATATATATATGTGTATATATAGTGTTATAACAGAGACTTTGTAGTCTTTGACCAACATCTCCCCATTTGCCCCTGCCACCTTATTCTGGTCCCTGGTAACCACCATTCTCCTCCCTGATTCTATGAGTTTGACTATTTTATGTTTTAGAATTTATTCTAGTTTTTGGTTGTGCTGGGTCTTGGTTGTGGTCCAGGGGCTCTTGGTTTCTGCACGTGAGCCTTCTCTAGTTGCGGTGTGCAGGCTTTTCTGCCGTGGCTTTTCTTGTTACAGAGCACAGGCTCTAGTTGTGTGGGCTTCAGGAGTTGTGGCACATGGGTTTAGTTTCCCTGCAGCATGTGGGATCTTAGTTGCTAGACCAGGGATAAATTCTGCATCCCCTGCAATGGCAGGCAGCCTTTTTTTTTTTTTTTTAAATTTTGGTCTCTTTTTTATTGATTTATTTTTCATCCATCTTTATTCTTGGGCCTGTGTGGATCTCCCATTTCAGTGGCCTTTCTTGTTGCAGCACACCGGCTCTGGGTGCATGCGCTCCAGAGTGCTGGCTCGTAATTGACACACTGGTCCAGCTACTCTGTGGCATGTGGGATCTTCCCCGGCCAGGGATCAAACTGGTGCCCCTTGCACTGCAAGGTGGACTCTCTACCCACTGGACCACCAGGGAAGCCGCAGCCTTTTTTCTTTTTTTTTTTTTTTTTATGTAAAACATCTCTAATAACTCTATACTGTCATATACATTTTTTTTTTTAAAGATTTATTTTATTTTGGGTGAGGGTCAGGTTGGGGAGGGAGGGGAGCAGGCGGGCCACTTCTATTGGTCTTTCATTTCTCTGTGTTCATCCGTCTTTGTTCTTTGGCTCCTGTGGGCCTCCCACCGCGGTGGCGTCTGTCGTTGCAAAGCACCGGCTCTGGGCGCATGCGCTCCAGAGCTCTGGCTCGGTAATTGGACACATCAGTCCAGCTGCTCCACGGCACGTGGGATCTTCCCAGGCCAGGGATCGAACCGGCGCCCCTTGCACTGCAAGGCGGTGTCCTTATCCACTGGACCACCAGGGGAAGCCCTGTCATATACATTTTTACATAATATTGTTGATATATTGGATATGTTGCTGTTGTTTAGTCACTAAGTCGTCCTACTCTTTTGTGACCCTGTGGCCTATAGCCCGCCAGGCTCCTCTGTCCATTGGATTCCCAGATAAGAATACCGGAGTGAGTTGCCATTTCCTTCTCCAGGGGATCTTCCCCACCCAGGGATGAAACCCACATCTCCTGCATTGGCAGGTGGATTCTTCTGCTCTGCTGCCAGGGAAGTCCATATTGGGATATATATATATTATTTAAATGAATTTTACCTGTTTTTTTTTAACGTTTTTATTGGGGCTGCTACAAAATTTAAATTATATGTATGACATATTTTTACAAGACACTACAGCTCTATAATCTGAAGAGTCAATGGGTATTTGCTGATTTTCATGGTGAAAAAGTGAACTTATTTAATTTCTTTGTTGAAAATGAGCAATCAGATTCTTAACCACTGGACCATCAGGGAAGTCCTGAGTTTGACTATTTTAGATTCCACTTATAAAGACATTGGAGAGTATTTGTTTTTCCCTGTCTGACTTATTTCACTTGGCGTAAGATCCTTCACATTTATCCATGTTTTTCCAATGGTAGAATTTCCTTAACCGTGTGTGTGTGTGTATCACATTTCTTTATCCATTCATCCATCAGTGGACACTAAGATTGCTTCTGTATCTTGGCTAGAGTGAATAATGCTGCAAAGAACACGGTGCTGCAGAGACCTTTTCAAGTTAGTGTTTTCATTTTATTCAGATAAATACCCCAAAGTGGAATTACTGGACCATGCAGTATAATTTTTGGAGGTACCTCCATAGTGTTTTCCACAGCGGTTGCACCAATTTACATTCCCACCAACAATGCGTAAGAGTTTCTGTTTGTCTGCATCCTCACCAACAGTTACTTGGGTTTTTTTTTTTTTTGATGATAGCCATTCTAACTGGTGGGAGCTGATATCTCACTGGGGTTTTGATTTGTATTTCCCTGATAACTAGTGATGCCCAGCCCCTTTTCATGTACTTTCTGGCCATTTGTATGTTTTTGTGGGGAAGAATGTTCAGATCCTCTGTCCGTTTTAAATTGATTGATTGCTTTTTTGCTATTCAATTTTGTGAGTTCCTTATGTATGTTGGATATTACCCCCTAATCGGATATATGGTTTGGAAACGTTTTCTCCCACTTTATAGATGGCCTTTTCACTGTGTCAATGTTTTTTCTTGGCTGTGCTGCAGCTGTTTAATTTGATGTAGTCCCACTTGCTGATTTTTGCTTTTATGGCTTGTGCTTTTGGTGTAATATCTAAAAAGATATTGCCAAGATCAGTGTCGAGGTTTTCTTGTTTTCCTCGAGTTTTATGGTCTTGGGTCCTACATTTAAGTCTTTAATCCACGCAGACACACAGGTGTAAGGTGACCCTAGCCCAGCAATAATAAGGGTTATAATTTCAGGGAGTCTCAGTCTGGGGCCAATACCAGGCTATCCCAGCAAGGAGGGTATTTTTATTGTGAGATAGTCCTGCTGATGCAGACTTCAGTTTCTTCACTTGGTACAGTGGTTCTTAACATTGGCCACCTCTGAAATCATGTGAGCTTCTTTAAAAATCCCACCAGCAAAAAAAAAAAAAAAAACCTCACCCAGGAAGATGTTGACTTAATTGGTCTGGGCTAGAGCCTGAGCGTTTTGACTTGAAAGCTTGCAGGTGATTGCAATTTGCAGGCAACATTGCGAACCATTGCTTTAGAATTGTGGCTCTGTTGCATCTAGTTCTGAGACTTGAGCGTGCGCAGAGTCGCCCGAGGGGCTTGTTAAAACCTCAGAAGGCTGAGTCCCACTTCAGTTTCTGATTCAGTAGGTCTGGAGTTGAAACGTGAGAATTTGTATCTCTAACAAGCTGGGCCGGGGGGGTTGCAATGCTGCTGGGCTGGGAATCCCACTTGGGGAACTCCTGCTCTACAGGGTGGCTATCAAACTTCCCTGGCCCTGTCCCAGAGCTCCTGATTGTTTTGAGTCCTGATATTTGCATTTTAAATAAGAACCAGCTGATCCCTTGCAAGGGCTCTAGAAACAAAGCTTTGCGAAACCCTGCTCCGGGTGCTAAGATGGCGCTGGGAGGCAGAGTCATCTTGGAGAATGTCCTCTGTCTTATTCCCTTTTCTTTCATTCCTATTCAAGCTGACCTGAAGCTCTGTGCCCACTGCCTTGGGGGACTTGTGCGGGGTGAGTAAGCTATTCGAATTTTGTTATTTATCGGGCAGTGCCGGGTCTTAGTTGCAGTGTATGGAACCTAGTTCGAACCTGGGCCCCCTGCATTGGGAACACGGAGCCTTAATCACTGCACCACCAGGGAAGTCCCTCCACATTTTTTTGGAGAGAGAAGCCAAGAGGGAAGGGAATTGGAGGGCTGAGAAGGCCTGTTGATTCCCAGAAAAGAGAGGACCTGGCAACTTCATGTGGAAGATGATTAAGAAATCAATCGCGAGGTTGTCGTTCAGTCATTCAGCGGTGTCTGACTCTTGGCAGCATCGTGGACTGCAGCACACCAGGCTTTCCTGTCCTTCAACTATCTCCCGGCGTGTCTGAGCTTTATTTTATACAGTTTCTTTAAAAAAACTTATTTGGCTGTACCATGTCTTAGTTGCAGCTTGCAGGATCTTTGATTTTCATTGTAACATGCAGGATCTTTTAGTTGCAGCTTGTGAAATCCTGGCTGCAGCATATAGAACCTAGTTCCCTGATCAGGGATGGAACCCAAGCCATCCAGGCCACTTGCATTGGAAGGGTGGAGTCTTAGCCACTGGACCACCAGAGGAGTCCTCATACAATGTCTTATTTTATGAAATTGATCCTTCTCTAGCTCATGATTTAGTTATAAGTATCTGTTCCCAAATGGGGGAGCAAAAGCTTATTACTTCATGGTGTTTGCTTTTCTTGAATCTTAAACCTTTGAGACCCATAGGGCAAATTTGTACATGAGCATTGTTTTTATTTAGGAATCTCGGGTTGCCTTAACTGAAATTTGCCCCTATATGAGGAATAAGGCTCTTATACATGTGTAGATTTTACTCACCTTTGCAGCAGTGTAAACGTTTATGCTTATCCCATACACATCACACAGAAAGGACCCCTCTTCATCATCAGGAAGTCTGAACTACTGGGCAAGGAGCGCCACCTAGTGGCAGAATGGCTATTAACGCCTTTGCCATGGGCTGGATCTTCCAGAAGGAATTTCTGACCCTGGAGGCAATACTGAAGTCCCTTTGGGGAGAAGGCGGGGGCAGGGGAAGTAGACCCAGAAAGGAAGAAACCAAAATGGTTTCCTACAACTCTAGAAGAACCATACTGAGAGAGATGAAGACTGGGAACAAAAAAAAAAAAAGAATTTGAATGAAAGAGGAAAGAAGACAAGTTAGGGTGAGGAGAGGAAAGAAGGGTTCTGGGGATTGTGAAAAATCCATTTACGACCTGGAGTCTTCCTCTCCACACCCAGCCCGGGGCCTCAAACCTAAGAGCATGTTCTCACGCTTTCAGTGTCCTCTCATCTATGTGAATGAAGTGGCTGTCCCTCGAATCTTCTCCCACGTTCTCAGCCTCTAGTAATGAGACGTGTCCCCTACCAGCTGCGCTCTGCTCCCATCACCCTGTAACCAACTTCACTTCTATATCAATCACAGAGAAATTGGCGACCCCCTGACATGCACTTCTTCAGATCTCTTCCCCTCACCATGAGAATAGATTTGGCGTGACTGTCCTCCGCTCACAAAGCCTAGATCCTGTCCCCACATAGGCTATCCTGTTTGCAGGGAGTGTCCCTTCTTTCTCCCCCTCCTAAGCTGCAGTTCCACCCACGGCTGGTCCTGGTTCACTCCCATTTGCCAACTTGCTGTTTCAGAGATTCTCCATCGTCGCTCTCTTCCATCCTGCTGGCCTTTCTCCTCACTTGAACATAGTTCTCCCCAAATTATCTTTCCTCCAGAGATGTTCATTGTGGCTTTGTTTGTAATTTTAAAAAATTGGGACAATATTTCATTGTTTTTTATGGCCGAGTGAGATTCCATTGTATGTGTATACACATACATATGCATACAGTGGAACAGCTTCTTAAGCCAGTCATCTGTTCATGGGCACTTGAGCTATCTTCATGTCTCAGCTATTTTAAATAAACCACCTGAAACTAACACAACCTTGTAAGTCATCTATAGTTTAGGGGGGAAAAGATTAGGACACCAAGGGTCAATCAGTACAAGATTCAATAGGTAAAATGTTTTGTCCATATAATGTATGCAGCATTTACATTGCTGCATACAGAAACATTACATTGCTGCATTAAGAAACAGAAACACAGAACTTCCCTGGCGGTCCAGTGGTTAGGACTCAGTGCTTTCACTGCCCAGGGCTTAGGTTAAATCGCTAGTTAGGGAACTAAAGATCCTGCAAGTCGTGCAGCACCAAAAAAAAAAAAAAAAAGCCTTTGGGTTCAGAAGGTTTATGGTCTGATAGAGGATGTAAAACGTACCTACCAAAATATAGTCCAAGACAGGATGTGAAAAGTTCCACAAAGCTTTCGGTTCATTGGGGCGAATTACTGAAGCTTTGCAAGCATGCGTCCTTCTCCAAAAGTGGAGATTTGAACAACCACCAAAGCACAGTGTGAAATGTACATGGCTAGAGCGTCAAGTGGGTGCATCGCACAATGGAGATGAAATGCCCCAAGTGGCAGAGAGGGGCCTGGGAACTGAACACAGAAGGCGCATCTTGCTGAGCGGGCCTGGCCGAGTGGGTGCTGGCTGAGATAATCAGGGTGCTGGCAGCTGTGTCCCAAACACCCCTGGCTGAGAGGCACCCATGTATCCCAGGATGCAAGCTCCTGGGATTCACAGAGCCAGGGAGCGCCTGTGGTTCACAGACTTCACCATGAAGCAGGAAGAAGGCCGCAGAGGAGGGGAGGGTATGGGGCCTTTTCAAGGAGTGAGGGACAGTCACGTCAGCTGAGGAGCAGGACTGAGCTCCAAGGCTGTTGAGAGGGGGCATTGGGAAAGACTGGATCAAGGTTGCAGAGACACTTGCTTCTCAGCTTGGGAGTCCATGCTTATGGTGGAGTTAGAGCCAAGATAATGGTAATTGGTGCACTCCTTCTAGAACGTTTGTCTGGTGTGCCTGGGTTGGTACGGAAAGGTGATCATGTTTGTCGTCATCCCTCACTAGTGTTGAACCCCTGAGAACTCAGTGTTCAATTCTACTGCATTCAAAATGACTTTGTTCAGCATCACCAACAGTCATCTCTTTGCCAGATTTGGTGACTTGGATCTCTGTGATCCTGTGCATGATTGGAACATTGGATAGTGGTTAAGAGCACTAGAGCATGGGCTTCCATAGTTGCAGCACCTGGACTTAGTTGCTCTGCAACATGTGGAGTATTTCTGGAGCAAGGATTGAACCCGTGTCCCCTGAATTGACAGGCTGCTTCTTATGCACTGGACCCCCAGGGAAGTCCAGAACATGACTTTTCTTAGCCTTTTTGTGCTTGAGTTTCTTCATGTGAACATTGGGAATAGTCAAAGTCCCTTCACCACGGGTTTTCTGGGCGAGGTGAAGAAATGCAGCAAGGAAAAACCCCTGGCACATCGTAAGCTCTGCCTAAGGGTCAGCTGCAGCTATGAAACACATCCTTTCTTAGGACTTTATGAGTGGAGAAATTGAAAGAACACAGCAGAAGTGGTGCAGTGAGAGTTCTCTCTGGCATGGTTGCACTCTTGACCTTTGGCCTCAGTTTTCTTATCCATGAAATAAGAGGCCCTTCCAGCTATAGGATGCTCTGGGTTTTTCTGATGTCTTGGAGGTCACTAACTTCAGGAAACACAGGAAGAGGTTTCCACTGACAGTTTCAGATAATTGGTCTGCAACCTGTGACAGACTCAAGAAGGGAGTTTGCAGAGAACTGCAGAGACCTTGCCTTGTGCCTCTTCTTGGTCCGTCAGATGTGCTGTTGAAGGGACAGGGTCCCATTCATCATGATGAGATGAGTTTGGTTTAGCTGGGCCACCATGTACAGTTGCACAGGTTTTCCACTGCTCCAGGGTAGTTGGACATATGGCCAGAGGAGCCTGGAATCTGGCCCTTCCTCCTCTTACCTAGCTCTGTGCCCTGATTTGGGCTATGTCAGCCCACAGGAAGAGTGCTTTCAGCAAACCTTTCAGCCACGAGGCTGTCAGTGTGTAAGGCACTGAGGTGGTGTCTAGACCAGCACTTGAAGCTGTTGTTTGAAACAAGAAATAGATGGAGAAGAACTTCTGTGGGGTGGATGCGCCCGGTGAGGTAGGCGTAAGTCAAGGAGAGTGCGAAGACTGAGAGGGTTTGAGAAGAGTGGATTATGGGGCTCAGGATTCAGGGAGCCAGAGCAGGAGAATCAGCAGAAGAAGGACAATTCTTGCTTCCTGTGACCCGTGTCACCCATGTCCTCAAAGGCAGTTTGCTGTCACCTCAGGACCTCTGCACCTGAATTTAAAACCAGGCTCCTGTCAAACCTGGTGTTTGCAGAGGAATCCTCTTGTTTATTTCTTCATCTGAATCCATTGCTTGAGAAATGTTTCTTTTAGAAAAGCCCTTCTGCTATAACCTTTTTTATATTACATGTTGATTTTTTTTTTTGTAGATAAACAGCTGATTCCCAGCACCTGGTATTGTCCTAGGTGTGGGCCATGTGTCCAGGACTCGATGGTATGTCCACACGAGGGACTTGGCTGCATCCTTGATGGGGAGAACCCGTCCACAGCCCTGTGAATGAGTGGGTGCTCCTCGACGCCAGAGGAAGGGCTCATGGCCAGGCCTTGAGTGGTGCCCTGGCCTGCTGTGGGCAGCGTCCCAGAGGTGAGTGAAGCCCGTGACAGAGAGAGAAGTGGTAGTTCTCTCTGTACTTGTGGAGCGCTTACTCTGTGTTAGGGACTGTTGAAAGGGTTGCGCAAGCATGACTGAACCCTCACAGCCACCGTACAAGAAGGCTTCTGTTACTCTTCTCCCCATTTGAGAGATGAGAACACTGAGGCTCAGAGAGGCTCATGTGACCCAGAGCGGGCTTTGTGCAGCTGGATGTGCGTGTTGCCTGGTGGGTTTGCCTGGCGGGAGCATTGGGTGACTGATTGTCTCCATTTTGAAATAAGGATCTGAGTCAGCGTGGATGGCGAGGGGAGGAGCAAGGGAAAAGCTGCCTGGAATGCAGACCTGGCCCCTGAGAACTGGTTTCGGGGCTCGGGCAGGGGGCCAGGTCCTCAGGCCACTTTCCACATGGGATCAACTTCTGGTTCATGGTGACTGTTTTGACCTGGTGTTGATTCCATTTTCACTTTCATCTTGTATGGCTCCTGGCTGTGGAGAAAACCTCGTGATGGCTCATTTGATTTGAATAAGTAGCTCATTTTTCTAGTTTGCCTGGCACAGACACTCAACTGTTGGCAAGTATAACTCGGGTATACACCATACTTTGTATTATCCCAACTGCCTGGTGGGTGATTTCTGTAGCCTGAAGGCCAAGCCGTGTGTATCTGGCTTTTCTAGAAAGGCTTAGCACGCTTCACTACTCGACCATTGGCAGTCACACTGACTTACTCTTTTAAACTTTATTTCTAAGCGAATGTTTTAAGGGAAGCCAAGAGATTGGGTGGGGCTTCCCAGGTGGCTCAGTGGTAAAGAATCTGCCTGCCAGTGCAGGAGACACAGGTTCAGTTCCTGGGTTGGAAAGATCCCCTGGGGAAGGAAATGGCAACCCACGCCAGTATTCTTGCTTGGAGAATTCCATGGAGCCTGACAGGCTACAGTCCATGAGGTCACAAAGAGTCAGACATGACCGAGTGACTGAGAATGCACACATGTACCCAAGAGACTGGGTGGCAGGCAGATGAGGTCTTTGACTGTAACCCAGGTGTTTGGTGAGCCCATGAAGCCATGGGTCATGTTCTCTGAAATCATGGGACTCCCTTCCCATGCTGTGAATCGCCTGAGAAATCAGTGGTTAGAGGGCAGCTTAGGCATCACCGCCAGGCCCGCATGTTCCAAAGGTATTCCTTTGCAACAGGGTTTCCACACGGTCATCTAGAAGTTATACATGAGAGGCAGACCCCAGGCCTGAGGGAAAATCATAACAGTAAAAATATGTGTATGAAAATGCCACCTCCTACCAACTCTGCCCCACAAAGTGCCTTCCTCCAGTTCAAGGCGAGTCAAGGGAATGTGAATCACGTTATATCCTATTCTAGACTATTCTTTTGGACAGGGCTCAGCAGATATTTTCTGTCAAGTAAATCTTTTAGGCTTTGCAGGCCAAGAGGTCAACTGAAGGCATTCTGCAGGTACTTTTAGAAAAGAGAAAAGCACATCGCCCAATCATCGGACAAAAATTAAAAATATATGCATCGAATGCAGGTTTTTTTTAATAATATAAGTCTATTCATAAGAATGGCTTTCTGGAATTCTTTTGCCACATGAGAGTTTACAGATAGTGTTCTTTTTCATCCAATTGGTGGCAAAGGTTCATCTGTGAAAATTGTTCTCTGCTCCCTGCCTGAATGTGGCTCACATCGCTGGAGTCTGCTGACTCCTGCTCTTGGTGGAACCTTCTAGAGACTTCTTTCTGAGAGTTTAAGATCCAGTTCACTTTATCAGCAGATCAGGAAGTTACATTTTCCTGCCTCGTGGTCCTGCTCATCTCTTTGTTCAGTCATTCAACCAACATGTGTCGAGCTTACACTGCGAGCCGAGGACTCGCTGGGTGCACGGGCATGCAGGATAAAGATGCCCGCTCTGCGGTCAGAGCCCTGGGAAGGGGGGACCCAAGCCCACCTCTCCATGTATGCTGTCTTGGAAAAATGCAGAACAAAGATAAAGCCATGCAAATGTTATGTAACTACATCCATGAATTCTGTCAGCCAAATGAGTTTGTGCAACCCTAAAGCAAGTACACATTCGTGCTCAAGTTGAAAAACATGTTAAAACGTTTTAAGGAAAAATGTCCCCATTTGTCCCTCATTTCCACCCCCCTACCCCGATCCTGTTCCTCTCCAATGCTCACTACTCTTAACATTTTGCTAAATTTTCCTTGCAGCCACCCCACCCCCCAGGCACCCACATGTACATACAAATAAACGCAAGCTCACAAAAATGCATCAGATAGATCTGGCTCAGGTTCTATTTAAATCATTTTATACATGACTTTTTTTCCACCCACACCCCCCTGCTTCAGTTTTGAAATTTTACAGCACAGTCAATAAATGATTTGGCAACAGTTAAGAAGTCACAAGTTCCCTTCTTCCCACATAAGCTTTTGCAAACCGCAGGCAAGGTTCTGCTGATGGTAAAGCGGCCAGTTTTAGGAAGTTGGTTAGTTTCTTTGTGCGTGGACCCACAGCACAGAGTGCCACTCCACAGCGCTGCAGTGAGACAGGGCAGCACCAGAGGTGTGGTAAGCTCCTTCTATTCTTTTAACAAAACTTTCCAACAAGACAGAGGATTTCTGACCCCGAAATAGGGTTGGGTGGCAAAGAAAGTGGCCCAGGAAAGTGATGAATGGGCATAAAAAGCTAAAGTCTCGCAGCAGTTGAAATGGTCTGGTGGGCAAGAAGTTTTAAAAGTCCCTTGCAGTGGTCTGAGCATTTCCAAGAGGAAAAGAAGCACATTCCAGGTTAGGAATCGAACTGGGGTATTCCTTTCCTGTCCTGCCAGAAACAGTGTTCTCATCTGGAGCCAGAAGGATGGAGGTCAAGCAGTGGGGAGGTGTGTGTCCTTTGCTATTTCTACAGAAAAGGACAAGCTCTCTTAGCTTACTCCGGGTCGCTTGCTGGTGCAAAGCCAAAATTTCATATCCTACCAGGAGCTTAAGGTGCGTTCAGAATTAGAGATGTTACTATTTCTGTAATTGTATTCTGGAGTGTTTAGACATAGCAGGTCGTAAGTTTTTGTCACTGTCAAGAACTGGCAGGATGAGAAACTTTTTTTTGGTGTATTTGCTGGAGAACTGAATGCAAATTCTGTCAGCCAAATGAGTTTGTGCAACCCTAAAGCAAGTACACATTCGTGCTCAAGTTGAAAAACATGTTAAAACGTTTTAAGGAAAAATGTCCCCATTTGTCCCTCATTTCCACCCCCCTACCCCGATCCTGTTCCTCTCCAATGCTCACTACTCTTAACATTTTGCTAAATTTTCCTTGCAGCCACCCCACCCCCCAGGCACCCACATGTACATACAAATAAACGCAAGCTCACAAAAATGCATCAGATAGATCTGGCTCAGGTTCTATTTAAATCATTTTATACATGACTTTTTTTCCACCCACACCCCCCTGCTTCAGTTTTGAAATTTTACAGCACAGTCAATAAATGATTTGGCAACAGTTAAGAAGTCACAAGTTCCCTTCTTCCCACATAAGCTTTTGCAAACCGCAGGCAAGGTTCTGCTGATGGTAAAGCGGCCAGTTTTAGGAAGTTGGTTAGTTTCTTTGTGCGCGTGGACCCACAGCACAGAGTGCCACTCCACAGCGCTGCAGTGAGACAGGGCAGCACCAGAGGTGTGGTAAGCTCCTTCTATTCTTTTAACAAAACTTTCCAACAAGACAGAGGATTTCTGACCCCGAAATAGGGTTGGGTGGCAAAGAAAGTGGCCCAGGAAAGTGATGAATGGGCATAAAAAGCTAAAGTCTCGCAGCAGTTGAAATGGTCTGGTGGGCAAGAAGTTTTAAAAGTCCCTTGCAGTGGTCTGAGCATTTCCAAGAGGAAAAGAAGCACATTCCAGGTTAGGAATCGAACTGGGGTATTCCTTTCCTGTCCTGCCAGAAACAGTGTTCTCATCTGGAGCCAGAAGGATGGAGGTCAAGCAGTGGGGAGGTGTGTGTCCTTTGCTATTTCTACAGAAAAGGACAAGCTCTCTTAGCTTACTCCGGGTCGCTTGCTGGTGCAAAGCCAAAATTTCATATCCTACCAGGAGCTTAAGGTGCGTTCAGAATTAGAGATGTTACTATTTCTGTAATTGTATTCTGGAGTGTTTAGACATAGCAGGTCGTAAGTTTTTGTCACTGTCAAGAACTGGCAGGATGAGAAACTTGTTTTAAATGTTTTAAAAATGGTGTATTTGCTGGAGAACTGAATGCAGTTGCAAGGACTGATTTCCAGAGAATCTCATCTCATCTTAGTATAGTTTTTTCATGATCATTTAATGCTTATTAAAGTTTTTGGAATGATCTTTTTACCAGTATTTAACCTATATAAGTTCTTGAAGATCACTTTTTATATCTAGTAAATGCCCATTATAGATCTTGAAAGTCGATTAAGTCTGCCCTGAAGTTCTCTGTTGCTTTATAGGATGACTGCAAGGGAATTAGGCCCGCAGGGCTGACGACATAGGGAATTGTATTTGCACTTACCCCATTTCAACTTGAATTTTGTCAAGTGTTGTGATAGCCAGTATAATTAATTGTATTATAAGAAAGTGAAAATAGAATAAAATCAAACTAAACTTGGAAAAATGCCTCACCCCCCTGTTCTTGGTGGTGGGTGGAAGGCAAGGACTCCTGGTCTCAGAGTAGAGGTTCTTAGGCTTGACTGTGTGTTGGAATCATGGAGGGAGGTTTAAAAAATCCCCCTGTCCAAAGGAGAGGGTGAGATGTATGGAGAGAGTAACATGGAAACTTTGATTTCCATGTGTAAAATAGATAGCCCGTGCAAATCTGCTATAAGACTAAGGGAGCTGGGGCTTCCCCTGGTGGTCCAGTGGGTAAGGACACCGCCTTGCACTGCAAGGGGCACCGGTTCGATCCCTGGCCTGGGAAGATCCCACGTGCCGCGGAGCGGCTGGACCGATGTGTCCAACTACCGAGCTGGAGCTTTGGAGCGCATGCGCCCAGAGCCGGTGCTCTGCAGAGGCAGATGCCACCGCGATGGGAGGCCCACAGGAGCCAAAGAACGAAGACGAATGAAAAATACAAAAATGAAAGACCAATAGAAGTGGCCCGCCTGCTCCCCTCCCTCCCCAACCCGACCCCCGCCTGAAATAAATAAATAAATAAATCTTTAAAAAAAAAAAAAGACTAAGGGAGCTCAAACAGGGGTTCTGGAACAACCTAGAGAGGTGGGATGGGGAGGCAGGCGGGAGGGGACATAGATCTACCTACAGCTGATGCATCTTGATACTTGGCACAAAACAACAAAATTCTGTAAAGCAATTATCCTTCATGTAAAAAACTTAATTAATTTTAAAAAATCCCACTGTCCAGACTAAACTTCTGATAGTATAAGCCTCTCCGGAGTGGGCCTGGGCATTCATGGCTTTTTAACTTCCCATGTGTCTCAACATGCAGCCAGAGGTGAGGACCACTGTCTTAGGGCAGCATCCAAACAGCCCATTTGCTCTTTTCTGTTAGGAACACAGCCTTCTGGCGGGTGGCAAGGCCTCCAGGAAGATCTGAAGCTTATTCAGTAGCCTCTCAGCTTGGTTCCAGAAAGCAAAATAAAAGTTTCATGTATACCTTATCCACAACGCCGGGGCTGTGGATCAGGGCAGGGGCACTTGATGACGTCCATTCTTCTTTCTGCTTCTCTTTCATGTAATAATCCTAAAACGTGCACAGGGGTTCATGAGAGAGAAGGCAGTCCCCTGGAAACCCACAGTGACAGGGTATCAGGGTGTGTCTGGCACGGGAGGGTATCACGGCCCAGAATTGGCCTTGGAAACTCAGTTGGATATTATTGGTGTCTCAGCATCTCCTCCAGGGTCTGTTGAGGGGGCTGTCATTCCAATGAAATATCATTTGAGTTCAGCTGACCTATTAAAAGCAGAGCTGAGGGATTTGTTATTTTTTTTAACTATTGTCCCCAAGTTATAACCCTTCAGGCCTCTAGATGCATGTAAATGCGTCACCTATGGTTCTGGGTCAGCATTCGCAAGTATAGGCTTTGTTGACTTCCCGGATAGTTACAAACAGCCACAAGCTGGTGAATATGTCTAGAATCAGTGGATTTCCAGTTGTCCTGTGGAATTACAGAGCATCTGGAAAGGCTCTGTGGTAGACTGATCAGGGGAGAGACAAGGTGGGCGATACCACCAGCATTTAAGTCTGGAAGGTTCCATGGATGACTGTGGTGTTTCTGCTGATGACTGAAAGCAGATCGTTGCTTGGTACCAATTTATGAACTACATGGGTACCTGTAGGCTCAGTTTCTGCTCTGCCGCCTACCATCTGATGGACCTTTGGTAAATGAGCCTGTGAGTCTTGGGTTCTGTGTCTGTAAAATGCGGGCTTATGATAACACCCCTCACTGATTTTTATGATGATGAGACAAGAAAACACATGACTTGCGCTCTCAGTGTTTGCTTTGTGATGATGCACTCACCAACTGTGTGTTATTATGCTTCCTGGAATTCAAATAGCATAAATTTTAATATTTGCATGTGTCTGAAATCAGGCTCTACCTCTTCATACCACATTTAGTGTGCTAGTGGGTTTTCTGTCTTCCCACGGCATTAGTGACGATCAAATGTAGGATGGAGCAAGGTTAAGTGTCTAGTATTTACTGTAAATTTCATCTAAGGTGACAAATTCTGCCATTTCTTAATTAATTTCCTTTCATAATGTATCAGTGGTCAACATGGTCAACTCCAAACTTATCAGAACCCATGAAAAATTAGAAATATTTCCAGTTGGGCAGACATTTAGTTCCGATGGAATCCCGCATCATGCCCAGACAGTTAAATCCATCGATTGGTCACATTCATCATATTCTATAGTCCGTAGGTTCCTGTGACACTTTTGTGTCAGGGGGCCTCAGTAGGATCCATTCTGAGAAAGGGGTACAGCTGGGGAGATGGTCTGAGGCAGGTCACATCTTGGTGAAGGAAGCTTTCAAAGAGAGAGGTGGGAGGGGGTGTCTTAGCGACATGCCTCCTTTCAGCCTAGGAAAGGGATGTGAAAAGAGAAAGAGCTGTCTCTTCCAGGAAGGCAGCTTGGGGTTCCCTGCAAACCACCTTCACCTGAGATTGTGTTGTGGGAAAACCAGCAGGGTTTATTTTGACTTCGCCTGCTGGGGTCACTGCCTTTGCACGTGTTCTGTCTCTGCCCTGCCTACCGCCCTCACCCCATGGGCTGGGTTCTAGGGGTGTTCTCAGCAAAGGCAGACTGTTTTGAATTTTCCTTAGCCTGCACTGGTCTTCCTCAATTACATTTTTGGTGTCCACTGGGGTCCAAGATGAAGATTTGGGAGGGAACTTAGGTAAGTTGTTTTTCGTTGGTTCCCTAGAGGCCGAAGGAGAGGACTGGCTTATTGTACATGACTGAAAGCAGATCGTTGCTTGGTACCAATTTATGAACTACATGGGTACCTGTAGGCTCAGTTTCTGCTCTGCCGCCTACCATCTGATGGACCTTTGGTAAATGAGCCTGTGAGTCTTGGGTTCTGTGTCTGTAAAATGCGGGCTTATGATAACACCCCTCACTGATTTTTATGATGATGAGACAAGAAAACACATGACTTGCGCTCTCAGTGTTTGCTTTGTGATGATGCACTCACCAACTGTGTGTTATTATGCTTCCTGGAATTCAAATAGCATAAATTTTAATATTTGCATGTGTCTGAAATCAGGCTCTACCTCTTCATACCACATTTAGTGTGCTAGTGGGTTTTCTGTCTTCCCACGGCATTAGTGACGATCAAATGTAGGATGGAGCAAGGTTAAGTGTCTAGTATTTACTGTAAATTTCATCTAAGGTGACAAATTCTGCCATTTCTTAATTAATTTCCTTTCATAATGTATCAGTGGTCAACATGGTCAACTCCAAACTTATCAGAACCCATGAAAAATTAGAAATATTTCCAGTTGGGCAGACATTTAGTTCCGATGGAATCCCGCATCATGCCCAGACAGTTAAATCCATCGATTGGTCACATTCATCATATTCTATAGTCCGTAGGTTCCTGTGACACTTTTGTGTCAGGGGGCCTCAGTAGGATCCATTCTGAGAAAGGGGTACAGCTGGGGAGATGGTCTGAGGCAGGTCACATCTTGGTGAAGGAAGCTTTCAAAGAGAGAGGTGGGAGGGGGTGTCTTAGCGACATGCCTCCTTTCAGCCTAGGAAAGGGATGTGAAAAGAGAAAGAGCTGTCTCTTCCAGGAAGGCAGCTTGGGGTTCCCTGCAAACCACCTTCACCTGAGATTGTGTTGTGGGAAAACCAGCAGGGTTTATTTTGACTTCGCCTGCTGGGGTCACTGCCTTTGCACGTGTTCTGTCTCTGCCCTGCCTACCGCCCTCACCCCATGGGCTGGGTTCTAGGGGTGTTCTCAGCAAAGGCAGACTGTTTTGAATTTTCCTTAGCCTGCACTGGTCTTCCTCAATTACATTTTTGGTGTCCACTGGGGTCCAAGATGAAGATTTGGGAGGGAACTTAGGTAAGTTGTTTTCGTTGTTCTGTTTGGTTCCCTTAGAGGCCGAAGGAGAGGACTGGCTTATTGTACACCGTGGACCCAACCACAGAACCGATTTGCCATGGAAACCAGGAGAAAATAGTTGTGAAATGACTTCCTTAATAGTTAGGGAGGCTATATTCAGCACAGAGGGGGAAGTGAAGCAAATTTCTTGTGTGTGTTGTGTGATTCATATGCTTTCTTTAAAGAAATGGGTCTGGATTTTCCCCCCTGCTTTTTGCCAAAGCAATGCATGGAAGCTCTGTAGACCCAGCGTCCTTGACAGGTGCACTATGTGTGAGCTTACTGCCACGGCCAAAGAGCTTTATCCAGCAGCTCCAACTTATCTCTGTAGGGGGTTCCACTCATCAACCCATATTCCACTGCTCTCTGCTCTTCCTTTCTGTTTCCTGGGGCTGCTGTCACAAACTACCACCAATTTGGGGACTCAAAACAATAGAAATGTATCCTATCCCATTCTAGAGGCTGGAAGTCTGAAATGCAGGTGTTTATCGACAAGATTGCTTCCTTCTTGGAGGCAGCAGGGGAAAATCTGGGCTACGCCTTTCTCTGAGCTTCTGGTGGTGCCCGGCAATCCTGGATGTTCCTTGGCTTGTAGACACATCACTCCAGTCTCTGTCTCCAGCTTCACATGGCTGTCTTCCCTGCATCCGTGTGCAAATTTCCCTCTTCTTATCAGGGGATCAGTCATTGGACTAGGGTTCATACAGATCTAGTATGCGGCTTCCCTGTGGCTCACTGCCGCCATGAAGATCTGCCTGCCAGTGTAGGAGACACAAGTTTGATCCCTGAGTTGGGAAGATCCCCTGGAGGGGGAAATGGCAACCTACTCCAGTATTTGTGCCTGGAGAATCCCCTGGACAGAGGAGCCTGGCAGGCTACAGTTTATAAGATCACAAAAGAGTCGGACACAAATTAGTGACTGAACAACAAAAACAAGTCTAGTATGACATCGTCTTCACTTGATTCCAACTGCAAAGACCCTGTTTCCAAACATGGGCACATTCACAGGTAGAGGCTAAAATGTCAACATAGCATTTGGGGGGCACATGATTCAACCTGCAGCACCGTCCTTTTCCTGGTCCTCTATCCTGCTGCTTCCACTCAACACCACACCTTCCCTTCAGTCTCTAGCAACCTAAGACTTACCTTACTTTTCATCAAGTATCTCCTGCTTATCTTGACTACTTTCCGGGGGCCTGGTCTGAGCTCCCAGATACTGTCATTGACAACCAGGGCCCAGGGCGCTTTAAGCAAAGACTTTAATGTCTTTTAAAATCAGCAAAAGAATGGATATATTCCAGCCTGGGTTATATTTGTCTTTATACCAATATGGCCATAACATATCCATTTTACTATCTTTTTGTTTTTAATCAAGGAAGAGGCCTGTTAAGGCTAAAGCATCTCAGGCCCATGAAGTCGTAACCGCATTCTGTCGACAACCAGGTTCTCTTTTCTGATCTGACAGGAATTGCCTAATAGGTATCCAGTGAAGGAGATGTAATTACTGATTCACAATCCTTTACATGAAACCTGTAGGCTAGAATTGTGTCTAAGTTCAGAATTTGCATTTTAGCGAGAGAAGATAATACACAGAGAATTTATTATAAAACACTTTGAATGGGTCCAGGGTAGCCCTGACGATCACGCACATGGCGATTTCTGCTGTGAAACCAGAGAGCTCTCACTCCGTGGGGAAATAAAAATTACAGTAGCCTTAAGTCAGTTCAGATCAGGTTTGGCTCTCATTGAAGTAAGGAAAAACAAACCAAATCTTGCGGTGCTCAGATAGTTAAGGATTTCCGAACTGATGAGAGGACATTGAGCACCTGTACAAGACAGAACCTGCATGAACAAGATACACCATCAGCCACTGTCCTGGGAGCCAGGAGAACTGATTTTTCCAATTGCTGCGTGATTTTCCCTTTCTTCTTGCCTGTGTCCATCTCTCTGTGATGCTGGGTGAATGCCAGGTGACTGGTACTGTCATTTCAAGAGTGGAGCCCCACACAGCTGATGAGAAGTTTTAGTCGCAAGGACGGGCCTTCCCATGATGGGTCCCAGCCTAGGATAAGAACCAGCTTCCAGACTGGATGTGCCGCTGTGCTCAGGAATCTTTTCTGTGGTGCAGGGTCAGGGCTAGGATGAGGAGAGCAAGGCCCTGGCTTTGGGTACAGAATTTCAGGCAGGTAGGGTCCTCAAAAGCTCAGAAGTCAAGACGCATCCTATTTTAATATTCTATTTTTAAAGATCATATAGAGGAACTCTGGCCCACAGGCTGGGTGCCTATTTTGGTAAAGCAAGTTTTCTTGGAACCAGAACTGGGATAGGGATAAGGCGGGTGAAGCATTGAGTTGCAAGTACAGGGTCCAATTCTGTCAGTAGGTCACATGGCTATATTGTCCACCAGGAACTTGAACTTTTTTAAACCATTTTCATCTTGAGGACCACAGTTTGGGATGGCTTCTTAAATTTTGCTATGGTGGCCCCGCTACGGTGCCTGTCTGTTTTCCCAATAAGATGCTCCGGTCTCCGGCCTAGGGTGCTGGAGAGGGGTGCTTGTGAGCCAGGTGGATGTCAGAGGCTCCAGAGCTGGAGGAGGGAAGAGGATGGAGTTCCACACTCTGGAGACACACCGTGCTTTAACTTTCCTGTTTGCTTTTTGACAGTTCACCCCTGCCTTCAGTTGTGCCTGAATTCCTGAACCCAAGGCTTTGGATTCGACCTTCCGAGGTAGTAAGTCTCAGGGAGGGAATCAGAAGGGGTCTAACTTCTCATGCAGACTTTCAGCCCATCCTCTGTGTAGCCCCACCTGGCACTCCACTGCTATAACTGCTGGCCGACCGCTGGGTCTTTCTGGGCTTGTCTGCTGTGAGTTGACCTCGCGTGGTCAGCTTTAACCTTCTCCGCTCATCCACCTGCTTTCCGTCTTCCTCAAGGTCACATACAGTCCGTGTCTGCTGTCATTTAGAATCCTAACCCTTTGCTTGCACTTTAATGGGCACCTTCAACCACCAGCCTCAAACAACAGAAGTGTCTCTTGCTCTCTCTCAGTTTCTCCACTTGATTTGCATAGTTTTACTTTCTGTCCTATTTGCATAATTGACCTTTTCCCCTGCATTTACAAAGTTGCCATTTCTCTTTTTTTGTTTTCTTCTGCATCATCTCCGTTTCTCTATTTCATTTGCAGAGTTACTGTTTTTTCTTCCTGCCAGGCTGGATAGTTTTTATTCATTCACTACACTTCATGGGGGTAAATTCTCTCCAGTACCCTTCTTCGTTCTCTGGGATCTGGTTCCCTCTAATGTCCTTTGGAGCCATGACTTTGGGAAGCCAGAGGCACGGGCGAGGCCGAGAAGAACTCTGGGGAGGTGGGGCTTTCACTGCCCAGGACTTTGGGGCTCTGCCTTTTCACCTCAGAGTCCATTGGATATTGTGAGCTAGGGTTCACTCTATGGATGATGAGCCTTTGACGTCCACTTTGCCCCTCTGAGGTCCTGAGGTGGATGGAGAAGCTTGAATCATCGGAGTTTTCTCTTTAACATCTTTGCTAGCTGCCTGCTCCTCACTTCCCACTCCTGCCATCCATGTACTTCTCTCAAATTGAAGTTATTTGCAACTTGTCAACTTCTGTGCTTCCCTGAGGACACTCTTTGGCGAGAGTGGAGTTAGGAACCCCAAGCTCTTCACTCAGAAATCTTCTTTGCAGTATGGTGCTCATTTCCACGAGCCAGCCTCTCAGTTGCCTTTGAGTCTCTGGTATTCGTAGTCAGCCTGAAGTGTTGAAACGTTCTTCTTCTGGTCTCCAGCGCCACCTAGAGGCTTTTCTCCTCAATTGCGCAGTGCTGTGTGAGACTCAGTTGCAATCTGGTTTAGCCTCCCTTGAGGCTAGGGAGGCCGCACAGGGCTGTCCTGTCCTCTGGAACTCCCGCTGTCACCCACATAAAAATGTCTCAGCAACAGTGTTTGCCACACCAAGGGAGAATCTGCAACCACCTCGCTCTGCCATCTATTCCCCAGGGGATATTCTTTTAAACATCCGTTTTTATGAATCTATAACTAAAAATTATAATGGGAAGCTGACAAGCACTTCCTCAGCCAGGTGAGCAAGCTCCACATCCACAGTGAAAGTTATGTATGTGCCCTTGGGGAGCCGTGCCTTTGGTAGCCTTTGACCTCTGTGATGGCCCTCCTGCAAACCCTTTATCCCAGTCTAATCCTGACAAAGACGCTAGCCACATCCCAGCTGAGGGACAGTGTATGTGACCATCCCCTTGCCCGTACTTTCCACCATCTGACACACTGCTCCAAATGGGCAGGTGTTTTCATCTGTTTTCTTCATTCCTATATCCCCCCCCCAATAAAATATATGTTTAGAAAATATTTTTTAATGAAGAAATGAATCTAAAGCTACCTTTTGTGGTTTTTTGCCTGTAAGTCATCGTTCACTTATTTTCTTTTGAATGAAGAAATGAATCTAAAGCTACCTTTTGTGTTTTTTTGCCTGTAAGTCATCATTCACTTATTTTCTTTTGAATGAAGAAATGAATCTAAAGCTACCTTTTGTGGTTTTTTGCCTGTAAGTCATCATTCACTTATTTTCATCCATCTTTTTTATTCTTTGGCCTGTGTGGGCCTCCCTTTGCAGTGGCCTCTCTTACCGCAGAGCACTGGCTCTAGGCGCATGTGCTGCAGAGTGCTGGCTCCTAATTGGACACACCAGCCCAGCCACTCTGCGGGACGTGGGACCTTCCCAGGCCAGGGATCCAGCCAGTGCCCCTTGTACTGCAAGGCGGGCTCTTTACCCACTGGACCACCAGGGAAGCACTGCCTTTTGCTTTTTAATGGCTGCATAGTATTCCATGGTAGGACAATAACATCCTGCTCTATTTATCCAGAGCACAACTCATAGGCATCTAGATTATTTTTTAACCTTTTGCTGTTGTTGACAGCCCTGCATGGAACATCCTTATTTACAGGCATTTGTATATGCGAAGGTCCGTCTTGCGGTCTACTTCTAGAATTGAAATTGCCGAGTCAAAGTATGTCTCTCCAATTTGATAAATTCTCTCCACTTTAGAGGTGGCTCTAATTTAGACCCCTATTCCCCAGGGGATATTCTTTTAAACATCCGTTTTTATGAATCTATAACTAAAAATTATAATGGGAAGCTGACAAGCACTTCCTCAGCCAGGTGAGCAAGCTCCACATCCACAGTGAAAGTTATGTATGTGCCCTTGGGGAGCCGTGCCTTTGGTAGCCTTTGACCTCTGTGATGGCCCTCCTGCAAACCCTTTATCCCAGTCTAATCCTGACAAAGACGCTAGCCACATCCCAGCTGAGGGACAGTGTATGTGACCATCCCCTTGCCCGTACTTTCCACCATCTGACACACTGCTCCAAATGGGCAGGTGTTTTCATCTGTTTTCTTCATTCCTATATCCCCCCCCCAATAAAATATATGTTTAGAAAATATTTTTGAATGAAGAAATGAATCTAAAGCTACCTTTTGTGGTTTTTTGCCTGTAAGTCATCGTTCACTTATTTTCTTTTGAATGAAGAAATGAATCTAAAGCTACCTTTTGTGTTTTTTTGCCTGTAAGTCATCATTCACTTATTTTCTTTTGAATGAAGAAATGAATCTAAAGCTACCTTTTGTGGTTTTTTGCCTGTAAGTCATCATTCACTTATTTTCATCCATCTTTTTTATTCTTTGGCCTGTGTGGGCCTCCCTTTGCAGTGGCCTCTCTTACCGCAGAGCACTGGCTCTAGGCGCATGTGCTGCAGAGTGCTGGCTCCTAATTGGACACACCAGCCCAGCCACTCTGCGGGACGTGGGACCTTCCCAGGCCAGGGATCCAGCCAGTGCCCCTTGTACTGCAAGGCGGGCTCTTTACCCACTGGACCACCAGGGAAGCACTGCCTTTTGCTTTTTAATGGCTGCATAGTATTCCATGGTAGGACAATAACATCCTGCTCTATTTATCCAGAGCACAACTCATAGGCATCTAGATTATTTTTTAACCTTTTGCTGTTGTTGACAGCCCTGCATGGAACATCCTTATTTACAGGCATTTGTATATGCGAAGGTCCGTCTTGCGGTCTACTTCTAGAATTGAAATTGCCGAGTCAAAGTATGTCTCTCCAATTTTGATAGATTTCTCTCCACTTTAGAGGTGGCTCTAATTTAGACCCCTACAAGTAAAACACAGGAGCACCTGCTTCCCCACAGCCTCGCCTACATAGTAGAATCAGTGGAAAATGAAGGTTTGTGCCCTCTTGCCAGTGACTGCTGTAGAATAAGGAGCATGCTACCCCCTTGCTTAGAACCTTCAAAGGCTTGCTTTGTCCCTCAGATCAAGGTGAAAATCCACTCTCACTTCTTCTTATATCCCTGGCTTTCTTTCAGTCCCTTGCATTCATGCGCTCGTTCAGATGAGGCCTGAAGAATGACTGCTGCTTTTAGTGTGACCGGAAGGTGCTGAGGACTTCTGCCTCGTCTCTGTTCATCATCTCTTACGGGCCTTTCCAATCCCCTTGGCCCTACTTCTTCTTCTGTGTCCTGCTGTTGCAGGCAGTTCTCGGCAGGTTTCAGTTGGCTTTGAGGACTTGAAACCTTCTGTGCTTTGTCCCGGGCCCTCATCAGGCCCCTCTTGATTCCTGTCCAGGGCTCCTCTGAAGGCACAAGATGGGAAACTCAGAGGAATGCATGCATGGCTTTTGCATATGCTGGGCCATTTTTTTGACCTTTTCTGTCTTATTTATGCCAAATCAACCTGAAAATCAGAGCTCGAGTTTCATTTCCTCAGAAAAACCTTTCCCAGTGTCCATGAGGAGGTCAAATCCGCCTGTTTTTAAGGCTCTTTTAGTATCGTTGACTTCTTTGTGTCCCCTCTTAGATCTTGCAGTGTGGTTGTGCTCCAGTTATGTCTGTGAGTTAACTAATACGTTGTGCGTGCTAAGTCGCTTCAGTCGTGTCCACCTGTATGCAATCCAGTCTGCCGGGCTCCTCTGTCCATGGGATTCTCCAGACAAGCGTACTGGAGCGGGTTGCTGTTCCCTCCTCCAGGAGGTCTTCTCCTCCCAGGGATCAAACCCAAGTCTCTTATACCTCCTCCCGCATTGGCAGGTGAGTTCTTTACCACTAGCACCAACCCCCAGGCTAGGAAGGAAAAAGGACGAGTCAGGAAGTGACTTCCAGATCTAGCAGTGTTCACACTTGGAAAATCTCATAGGCTTACATCTACTCAGGTGCAGAGCAAGCATAACATTGCTGGGGTTACCTGCCCAGAGCCCCTGCATCCTCAAGCTTCATTTCCCTCTGGGCGCACCCATGTCTCCCAGTGGCAATGTCGAACTGGGAGACATGGAGTGACCTCTGCAAATGTTACGTATTTTCAAGTCGTAAGGCATCTTTTTTAAAAAAAAATTTTTATTTAATTATTTATTTTTGACTCTTTTGGGTTTTGACTGCTGCCACCGGCTCTTCTCTAGTTGCAGGGAATGGGGGCTACTCTCTAGTTGAGGTGAGCAGGCTTCTTGTGGCAGTGACTTTTCTCATGGAACTCGGACTCTAGGGCACTTGGGCTCACTCGTTGGGGCTCTGGGGCTCTAGAGCACAGGCTCCATAGCTGTGGCTCACGGGCTTAGTAGCTCCCCAGCATGTGGGATCTTCCCGGATCAGGGGTCGAACTCTACCACTGAGCTGGCAGGCGAACTCTTTACCGCTGAGCTACCAGGGAAGCCCCATGAGGCATCTTTGAACACACATTTTCTGGGTGTATTAGTTTTCCATTGCTGTACATTCCCCCACATTTAAACACTTCAAGCACTACCCAGTTATTAGTTTATACTTCTGGGCATTAGAGTCTGGGGGGGGGCTCACGTGGATTCTCTGCTCTAGGTGTCCTAAGGCAAAAATTGAGGTGTTAGCCTGCTGGATTCTTACCGTGAGGTTCTGGCTTAGGAGCCATTCCTAAGTTCATTTGGACTGTGAGTCAATTTTCATTCTTTGAGCTGTCAGAGCAGGACCTCTATTTCCTTGTTAACTGTCAACAGGGGGCCACCCTCAACTTTCCCAGGCTGCCTGCATTCCTTGCCATGGGCCCTCCCGTCCAGCTTCAAGTCTGCAATGATGCATCTACTTCTTTTCCAGCTTCCCATCCCTCTGACACTTCCTTCCTCCACTAGCCAGAGGAAACGCTCTGCTTTCAAAGGCGCATCTGATTAGATTAGGCCCATCTAGATAACCTTTTTGTCACACAATGTGACATAATTACAGGAGTAATCCAAAGGCCCGAGGTCAGGAAGTGACTTCCAGATCTAGCAGTGTTCACACTTGGAAAATCTCATAGGCTTACATCTACTCAGGTGCAGAGCAAGCATAACATTGCTGGGGGTACCTGCCCAGAGCCCCTGCATCCTCAAGCTTCATGTGCCTCTGGCGCACCCATGTCTCCCAGTGGCAATGTCGAACTGGGAGACATGGAGTGACCTCTGCAAATGTTACGTATTTTCAAGTCGTAAGGCATCTTTTTTAAAAAAAAATTTTTATTTAATTATTTATTTTTGACTCTTTTGGGTTTTGACTGCTGCCACCGGCTCTTCTCTAGTTGCAGGGAATGGGGGCTACTCTCTAGTTGAGGTGAGCAGGCTTCTTGTGGCAGTGACTTTTCTCATGGAACTCGGACTCTAGGGCACTTGGGCTCACTCGTTGGGGCTCTGGGGCTCTAGAGCACAGGCTCCATAGCTGTGGCTCACGGGCTTAGTAGCTCCGCAGCATGTGGGATCTTCCCGGATCAGGGATCGAACTCTACCACTGAGCTGGCAGGCGAACTCTTTACCGCTGAGCTACCAGGGAAGCCCCATGAGGCATCTTTGAACACACATTTTCTGGGTGTATTAGTTTTCCATTGCTGTACATTCCCCCACATTTAAACACTTCAAGCACTACCCAGTTATTAGTTTATACTTCTGGGCATTAGAGTCTGGGGGGGGGCTCACGTGGATTCTCTGCTCTAGGTGTCCTAAGGCAAAAATTGAGGTGTTAGCCTGCTGGATTCTTACCGTGAGGTTCTGGCTTAGGAGCCATTCCTAAGTTCATTTGGACTGTGAGTCAATTTTCATTCTTTGAGCTGTCAGAGCAGGACCTCTATTTCCTTGTTAACTGTCAACAGGGGGCCACCCTCAACTTTCCCAGGCTGCCTGCATTCCTTGCCATGGGCCCTCCCGTCCAGCTTCAAGTCTGCAATGATGCATCTACTTCTTTTCCAGCTTCCCATCCCTCTGACACTTCCTTCCTCCACTAGCCAGAGGAAACGCTCTGCTTTCAAAGGCGCATCTGATTAGATTAGGCCCATCTAGATAACCTTTTTGTCACACAATGTGACATAATTACAGGAGTAATACCAAGAGGCAGAGGTCATAGGGATCATCTTAACATTCTGCCTCCGCGAGGTGAAACAGAACTTTCTTTTAGTAAAAGCTAAACACCAAGTAGTGGCACCTTGATGGTGCTGTATTTGGAAAGAACTATAGGTAACTGAAAATGCCTGCACATTCTGTTCCACTTTAATTTTCATCTCATAAGGAACTGGCTTTTCCTTGGCTGTTATGAGTGGGCAATAATTATTGCTCCTCTGAATACTCAAACATCCATATAAAACTCTTTTACAATGTGGGAAGGGTACAGAAGTGACTGTTAGTTCACTAACCCTAAATTTGAAGAGAATCAGTACTTGGCTTAACCCACACTAAGAACATAAGTTGGGTTTTAGTGAGAGATACAGTACAGTAAAGATTGGTCTCCACATCTGGAGAAATATGATTTTCAGAGGTTTTTTTTTTAAAACTATAAACCAATCATATTAATCTGTGCTTTGCTGTGTATAATTACCAAAATAATATTTTCAGCCCCTGGTTAAGGAAGAGTCCTAGAAAGTGAGACCCTCACTGCATGTTACAGATGCGTAAAAACATCAAACGTCATGTCTTGGCCACAGAAGTTCGCAAAGAAAAAGAATAGTTATTAATACCAAGGTTTGTATGATAAGGGATATATCAGTAGTAGCCTCCCTACAAAAAACTTGAGGAGATCGCAAGATCGCAAAAAGAGACTGTGTCACATGATAGTTTAACACACCATGTTGGAATCAGAAGGACTTGTCTCAGGCTTCCCTGGTGGTCCAGTGGGTAAGGACACTGCCTTGCAGTGCAAGGGCACTGGTTTGATCCCTGGCCTGGGAAGATCCCATGTGCCACAAAGCGGCTGGACCGATGTGTCCAACTACCAAGCCAGTGTACCTGGAGCCGGTGCTCTGCAGCGAGAAGGGCCACTGCAATGGGAGGCCCCCACAGACCAAAAGAACAAAGATGGATGATGAAAGACCAATAGAAGTGGCCAAAATAAAAAAAAAAAAACAACAAGAAAACAAGGACTCGCTTCACCTCTGCCATGTATTATCCTTCTGAAAGTTAGTTAAGCCTTTCAGTTTCTTTGTCACTCACAACATATGGATCATAATAGAACTTATCTCATTGTGTTGCCGGGAGCATAAAAATTGGTGAGAAAATGTTCCTGTTTGGGGTAATAGTGACACTTCGCTATTATTATCAACATAATGTGTCCACTTTCCTGTCATGCTAGGACATAAGAGAATTTGATACATACTATCATAAAGGTATAGAAAGATTGTGGAAAATGTCAATGAAATAGATGGTTGTGTAGGTAGAGTAGAGAGATTCTGGCTTGGAAGTCTTGAAGGATGGCCTAGTCGAAGCTGGATCTGGACCATCCTTGAAACTGGCCAAAGTTTCCTTGAGTTATGCTAATAGGTTGAAGTGACAGACATACAGCTTTCTGTGCTGTGGATCCATCCTGGATCATAGCCAGGATCTACCATCAGGCCCGTTATGATGGTGGGACATCTTGATGAGTGTTTCTGCCAAAGCTTTTCAGGTTTTCTTGCCCTCACATCTCAGACAGCTTCATTTTTCATTTGTTGAGCTCCAAGAAGCTGAACAGGGTGAAAAACTAACATCATTCTGAACCTCATGTAATGCGATTTCTTTTGACTGTTCAGAGAACTCCTACTTCAAAACTCATGCAAAGTATGGTTGAAGCCCTGTGAATCTCATCATGAAATGCCCAGCAGATATTGCCAGTCTAATATTGTGCCTCCACTTTGATTTTCCTTAGGAAGACATGACTCTTCCCTTTTTGCTTTTGACCTATTTTTTCCTGCTCATCTCTGATTCCCGGGAGTTCTTCACTGAAGCCATTTATCCTCGAAGCTATCCTTGTGACGTGAAAATCGAAAATGGCTCTCTTATTGCAGAATGTAACGGCCGTCGATTACAGGAAGTACCCCAAACAGTGAACAAAGATGTGACCGAACTAGATCTGTCTGATAATTTCATCAGATACATAACAAATGAATCATTTCAAGGGCTGCAGAATCTAACTAAAATCAATCTCAACCGTAACGCCAAACCCTTGGATGGACATCCTGTTGTAAAGAAGTGTATGACTATTACATTCGGGGCATTTCTCAACCTCAAAAACCTCAGGGAGTTACTGCTGGAAGACAACCAGTTACAAGAAATACCAGCTGGTTTGCCAGAATCTTTGAAAGAACTCAGTCTCGTTCAAAATGATATAATCACGTTAACAAAAAAGAATACTTCTGGTCTTGGGAACCTGGAAAGTCTCTATCTGGGCTGGAACTGTTATTTCGCTTGTACTAAAAACTTCAGCATAGAAAATGGAGCACTCCAAAACCTTACCAAGTTGAAGGTGCTGTCGTTGTCTTTTAATCCCCTTCACAGGGTGCCACCCAGTCTGCCAAGCTCACTAACAGAACTGTATCTAAGCAACACCAAGATCGGAAACGTCAGTCAAGAAGACTTCAAGGAACTGAGAAATTTAAGAGTACTAGATTTAAGTGGAAACTGCCCGAGGTGCTTTAATGCGCCGTTTCCCTGTTTACCTTGCCAAGGAGGTGCTTCGATTCAGATCCACCCTCTGGCTTTTCAAAGCCTGACCCAACTTCGTTACCTAAACCTCTCCAGCACTTCTCTCCGGAAGGTTCCTGCAAGCTGGTTTGCCAACATGCCTCATCTAAAGGTGCTGCATCTCGAATTCAACTATTTAATGGACGAAATAGCCTCCGGGGAATTTTTGACAAAACTGCCCTCCTTAGAAATACTTGACTTATCTTACAACTACGAACTGAAAAAATATCCTCAGTATATTAACATTTCCCAAAATTTTGCGAAACTTGAATCTCTCCAGGTACTGCATTTAAGAGGTTATGTGTTCCAGGAAATTAGAAAGGACGATTTCAAGCCCCTGAACAAGCTCTCAAATTTAACAGTTATCAACTTGGGTGTTAACTTTATTAAGCAGATTGATTTTGAAGTTTTCAAATCATTCCCCAAACTTAAAATCATTTACTTGTCAGAAAACAGAATATCGCCCTTGGTCAGTGATACTGAGCAACATGATGCAAATGGGTCCTCTTTCCATATCCTGCTCAAATTACCCATTCAAAATCTAACTAAAATCAATCTCAACCGTAACGCCAAACCCTTGGATGGACATCCTGTTGTAAAGAAGTGTATGACTATTACATTCGGGGCATTTCTCAACCTCAAAAACCTCAGGGAGTTACTGCTGGAAGACAACCAGTTACAAGAAATACCAGCTGGTTTGCCAGAATCTTTGAAAGAACTCAGTCTCGTTCAAAATGATATAATCACGTTAACAAAAAAGAATACTTCTGGTCTTGGGAACCTGGAAAGTCTCTATCTGGGCTGGAACTGTTATTTCGCTTGTACTAAAAACTTCAGCATAGAAAATGGAGCACTCCAAAACCTTACCAAGTTGAAGGTGCTGTCGTTGTCTTTTAATCCCCTTCACAGGGTGCCACCCAGTCTGCCAAGCTCACTAACAGAACTGTATCTAAGCAACACCAAGATCGGAAACGTCAGTCAAGAAGACTTCAAGGAACTGAGAAATTTAAGAGTACTAGATTTAAGTGGAAACTGCCCGAGGTGCTTTAATGCGCCGTTTCCCTGTTTACCTTGCCAAGGAGGTGCTTCGATTCAGATCCACCCTCTGGCTTTTCAAAGCCTGACCCAACTTCGTTACCTAAACCTCTCCAGCACTTCTCTCCGGAAGGTTCCTGCAAGCTGGTTTGCCAACATGCCTCATCTAAAGGTGCTGCATCTCGAATTCAACTATTTAATGGACGAAATAGCCTCCGGGGAATTTTTGACAAAACTGCCCTCCTTAGAAATACTTGACTTATCTTACAACTACGAACTGAAAAAATATCCTCAGTATATTAACATTTCCCAAAATTTTGCGAAACTTGAATCTCTCCAGGTACTGCATTTAAGAGGTTATGTGTTCCAGGAAATTAGAAAGGACGATTTCAAGCCCCTGAACAAGCTCTCAAATTTAACAGTTATCAACTTGGGTGTTAACTTTATTAAGCAGATTGATTTTGAAGTTTTCAAATCATTCCCCAAACTTAAAATCATTTACTTGTCAGAAAACAGAATATCGCCCTTGGTCAGTGATACTGAGCAACATGATGCAAATGGGTCCTCTTTCCATATCCTGAAGCGACGCTCAGCTGATAGTGAATTTGACCCACATTCAAATTTTTATCATAACACCAATCCTTTAATGAAGACAGAATGTTCACGTCTTGGCAATGCCTTAGATTTAAGCTTGAACAGTATTTTCTTCATTGGGGTAAATCAGTTTAAAGGGTTTAGAAACATTTCCTGTTTAAATCTGTCTTCAAATGGCAATGGGCAAGTGTTAAATGGGACGGAATTCTCAAGTTTGCCCAATATCAAGTATTTGGATTTAACCAACAATAGACTCGACTTTGATGATGATGGTGCTTTCAGTGACTTGCCATTATTAGAAGTTCTAGATCTCAGCTACAATGCACACTATTTTCGATTAGCGGGGGTGACGCACCGTCTAGGATTTATTGAACATTTACCTAACCTCAGAGTTTTAAACTTGAGCTACAATAGCATTTTTACTTTAACGGAAACACAACTGAAAAGTGCATCCCTGGGAGAATTAGTTTTCAGTGGAAACCGCCTTGACCTTCTGTGGAATGCTCAAGATGTCAGGTACTGGCAGATTTTTAAAAATCTCACCAATCTGACACGGCTTGATTTAGCCTCTAATAACCTTCGGCATATCTGCGACAAAGCCTTCAGTAAGTTGCCCACGACTCTCACTGAGCTGTATATAAATGATAATATGTTAAATTTCTTTAACTGGCCATTACTCGAATCCTTTCCTCATCTCAGATTGCTTGACTTAAGTGGAAACCAGCTGTTCTTTTTAACCAATAGCCTATCTAAATTCGCCTCTTCTCTTGAGACGTTGCTACTGAGTCGCAACAGGATCTCCCACCTGCCATCCGACTTTCTTTCTGGAGCCAGCGGCCTGATGCACCTTGATTTGAGTTCCAACAAGCTCAAAATGATCAACAGATCCACGTTTGAAACTAAAACTGCCACCAAGTTAACCATTTTGGAACTAGGCAGTAACCCCTTTGACTGCACCTGTGACTTTGGAGACTTTCGAGAATGGATGGACGGAAATCTGAACGTCAAGGTTCCCAGACTGACTGATGTCATTTGCGCCAGTCCTGGGGATCAGGAAGGCAAGAGCATTGTGAGTCTAGATCTCACAACATGCGTTTCAGATACCATTGCGGCCATATTCTGTTTCTTCACCTTTTTTGTTACCATCTTGGTGATGCTGGCTGCTCTGGCCCACCACTGGTTTTACTGGGATGCTTGGTTCATCTATCATGTGTGCTTAGCCAAGGTCAAAGGCTACAGGTCTCTGTCTACATCCCAGACTTTCTACGACGCTTACGTTTCTTATGACACCAAAGATGCCTCTGTCACAGACTGGGTGATCAATGAGCTGCGCTTCCACCTAGAGGAGAGCGAGGACAAGAATGTGCTCCTCTGTTTAGAGGAAAGGGATTGGGACCCGGGTCTCGCCATCATCGACAACCTTATGCAGAGCATCAACCAAAGCAAGAAAACAATATTTGTTTTAACCAAAAAATATGCAAAGAACTGGAACTTTAAAACGGCCTTCTACTTGGCCTTGCAGAGGCTGATGGATGAGAACATGGATGTGATTGTCTTTATTCTGCTGGAGCCGGTGTTGCAGCATTCACAGTATCTCAGGCTGCGGCAAAGGATCTGCAAGAGTTCCATCCTTCAGTGGCCTGACAACCCCAAGGCGGAAGGATTGTTCTGGCAGAGTCTGAAAAATGTCGTCCTAACCGCAAATGATTCACGGTACAACAACTTCTATGTCGATTCCATTAAGCATTACTGACTGATGTTAAGTCAGAGTTCACCAACATAATGAAAATGCACAGCAGCTCCCCTCCTTTTCTTAGCTATGACTTGCTGTGTAACAAAGTACCCCAAACTTAATGACTTAAAATGATGCACATTGTCGTCTCACAGTCTGTGGACCAGGAGTCTGAGCTTGGCTTCTGGCTTGGGCCCTCAAAGACTGCAGTCTCTCTGTCAGCTGGGGCCGAGACACCTCGGACATGGTTAGCACCCAATTTTGAGCCCACATTCGTGTGATGGTCTTCAGGACTGAATTCTTCCTGGGCTGTTGGCCCAAGGCGACCCTCAGCTCCCGGCTCCATGGACCCTTCCCTGTGGCAGCTTGTTTCTGCAAAGCCAGCGTGAGAGAGAGAGGCTGCCGACCCAGTAGAAGTCGCTATCTTTGTAATCCAGTCAGGGAAGGGATCACCCGTCACTGTGGCTGTGTTCTGCTTGTTAGAAGTAAGTCACCAGCCCTGCCAGCTCTGTGGCAGCCATCGCCTCAATCCTGGGAAAGCCGTCTCTGACCAAGATGGGCTGTTGTGGTGAGCTCGCTCAGCCTGCCCTGTTGGTCATAAATGGTGAAGGGAAGGGGGTCATTGTGGCCATTTTAGCAGTTGTTTTCAGTATCTCAGAACTTGGACGACTGTGATAGGACTGATATGAAGTTTAGATTTCCCATCTGTCCATGGCTATGTGGTTATATTATGCTGTGGTTGCACAAGTCCTCCTTTTATAATGACTTTTCTAAGTACTGTTGGATGATAGAGTTGTTTTTCTTTTCTTTTTTTAACTTCTTAATCATTTTTTTAAGTGTGCAGCTCAATTAGAAGCCTTAGCAGTATCTGTCACTTGCTGTAAATCATGAAAGTAAAGATTAAGATTTTCATTTCACATCACAAGCATATAATCAATACACAGTAGGGAAGTCAATCTATAATATAAATTACTTGAATGACCATTGACAGATGAATGGATGAAGAAGAGGCAGTACATATAAACAATGGAATATGACTCAGCCATAAAAAAGAGTGAAATTATGCCACTTGTGGCAGCATGGATGGACCTACAATAAGGTATGGGTAATGATTCACGGTACAACAACTTCTATGTCGATTCCATTAAGCATTACTGACTGATGTTAAGTCAGAGTTCACCAACATAATGAAAATGCACAGCAGCTCCCCTCCTTTTCTTAGCTATGACTTGCTGTGTAACAAAGTACCCCAAACTTAATGACTTAAAATGATGCACATTGTCGTCTCACAGTCTGTGGACCAGGAGTCTGAGCTTGGCTTCTGGCTTGGGCCCTCAAAGACTGCAGTCTCTCTGTCAGCTGGGGCCGAGACACCTCGGACATGGTTAGCACCCAATTTTGAGCCCACATTCGTGTGATGGTCTTCAGGACTGAATTCTTCCTGGGCTGTTGGCCCAAGGCGACCCTCAGCTCCCGGCTCCATGGACCCTTCCCTGTGGCAGCTTGTTTCTGCAAAGCCAGCGTGAGAGAGAGAGGCTGCCGACCCAGTAGAAGTCGCTATCTTTGTAATCCAGTCAGGGAAGGGATCACCCGTCACTGTGGCTGTGTTCTGCTTGTTAGAAGTAAGTCACCAGCCCTGCCAGCTCTGTGGCAGCCATCGCCTCAATCCTGGGAAAGCCGTCTCTGACCAAGATGGGCTGTTGTGGTGAGCTCGCTCAGCCTGCCCTGTTGGTCATAAATGGTGAAGGGAAGGGGGTCATTGTGGCCATTTTAGCAGTTGTTTTCAGTATCTCAGAACTTGGACGACTGTGATAGGACTGATATGAAGTTTAGATTTCCCATCTGTCCATGGCTATGTGGTTATATTATGCTGTGGTTGCACAAGTCCTCCTTTTATAATGACTTTTCTAAGTACTGTTGGATGATAGAGTTGTTTTTCTTTTCTTTTTTTAACTTCTTAATCATTTTTTTAAGTGTGCAGCTCAATTAGAAGCCTTAGCAGTATCTGTCACTTGCTGTAAATCATGAAAGTAAAGATTAAGATTTTCATTTCACATCACAAGCATATAATCAATACACAGTAGGGAAGTCAATCTATAATATAAATTACTTGAATGACCATTGACAGATGAATGGATGAAGAAGAGGCAGTACATATAAACAATGGAATATGACTCAGCCATAAAAAAGAGTGAAATTATGCCACTTGTGGCAGCATGGATGGACCTACAGATTATTGGACGAAGTCAAGTAGCTCAGAAAGGGGTATCATTTATATGTGGAATCTGAAATACGACACAAAGGAATGCATCTATGGAGCAGAAATGGACTCATTGACATAGAAAACAGACTTGTGGCTGCCGAGGTGGGCGGGGGAGATGGACTGGGAGTTTGGAATTAGCAGATGCAAATGGTTACATCTAGAATAGATGAACAAGGGCCTACTGTCTAGTACAAGGAACTGTATTCAGGGTCCTGGGATAAACCAGAATGGAAAAGCATATGAACAAGAATGTATATATGTGTCTGTTACTTTACTGTATATAGAAACTAAGATGACATTGTAAACCAACTATAATTTTAAAAATGAATAAAAACTAAGGGGATTAAAAAATAAAATACATTACCACCAACTCTGGGTTTTTTTGGAGAATCCTTAGGGGGGAGAAAAAGCCCTTTGGTAGAAATCAGAGGAGGAACAGTTTTCATGAAGTTTGTATAATAAGATAATTATTAACAGAGAAATGAATGCTATCTCCTAAGTGAAGCAATGGTGGCACTCCCCTCTCACCCTGCTGCCTCTTGGTTCCTCATTATCGGTGCATAGCAACTTCTGTCCATTGCAGTCTGAATCTTGAATGGGTGTCTTATGAAATTGATGCAAAAATAACTGGAAATTATTTGAGGTTAAGAAAAAAGTCCCTTTATCTCATCTGTCTTCTTCCATTCACGATTTCTACTTAATGGACAAATGCTTTTTGAACAGCTAAAATGTATTGAGTGCTGAGGTGGGTTCCAAAATGACCAAATCAGCTGATTGATGGATACATAAAACAGCCTATAGTCACACACACTGGAATATTATTCAGCCTTCAAAAGGAATGAATGGAGTACTGACAAGTGGTGCAACATGGATGTGCCTTGGGAGCCTGATGCTCAGTGAAAGACGCCAAGCATGAGAGACCACCTGTTGTCTGATGCCATTTATAAGAAATGTCCAGAATAGGCAAATCCACAGAGACAGAAATTAGGTAAGTGATTCTCTGGGGACTGGGGAAATTGATAGAAGATGGGAAGTGAGTGCCTATGGTCACCAGATTTCTTGTCAGAGTGACACCACGTTTTCAAATTCATGATACTGATGGTTGCACAACTCTGTGAGTCTACTGACAGCCTTTCTCTTCTTTGCTGTTTTGTTGGTGGGTTTTCTAGCATGGCCTCATCATGTCTGAAGCTTCTGGCATTTCTGCTGTACTCTTGAAGTCGTCTCTCAGCTCATTTTGGCAGATGCAAATGGTTACATCTAGAATAGATGAACAAGGGCCTACTGTCTAGTACAAGGAACTGTATTCAGGGTCCTGGGATAAACCAGAATGGAAAAGCATATGAACAAGAATGTATATATGTGTCTGTTACTTTACTGTATATAGAAACTAAGATGACATTGTAAACCAACTATAATTTTAAAAATGAATAAAAACTAAGGGGATTAAAAAATAAAATACATTACCACCAACTCTGGGTTTTTTTGGAGAATCCTTAGGGGGGAGAAAAAGCCCTTTGGTAGAAATCAGAGGAGGAACAGTTTTCATGAAGTTTGTATAATAAGATAATTATTAACAGAGAAATGAATGCTATCTCCTAAGTGAAGCAATGGTGGCACTCCCCTCTCACCCTGCTGCCTCTTGGTTCCTCATTATCGGTGCATAGCAACTTCTGTCCATTGCAGTCTGAATCTTGAATGGGTGTCTTATGAAATTGATGCAAAAATAACTGGAAATTATTTGAGGTTAAGAAAAAAGTCCCTTTATCTCATCTGTCTTCTTCCATTCACGATTTCTACTTAATGGACAAATGCTTTTTGAACAGCTAAAATGTATTGAGTGCTGAGGTGGGTTCCAAAATGACCAAATCAGCTGATTGATGGATACATAAAACAGCCTATAGTCACACACACTGGAATATTATTCAGCCTTCAAAAGGAATGAATGGAGTACTGACAAGTGGTGCAACATGGATGTGCCTTGGGAGCCTGATGCTCAGTGAAAGACGCCAAGCATGAGAGACCACCTGTTGTCTGATGCCATTTATAAGAAATGTCCAGAATAGGCAAATCCACAGAGACAGAAATTAGGTAAGTGATTCTCTGGGGACTGGGGAAATTGATAGAAGATGGGAAGTGAGTGCCTATGGTCACCAGATTTCTTGTCAGAGTGACACCACGTTTTCAAATTCATGATACTGATGGTTGCACAACTCTGTGAGTCTACTGACAGCCTTTCTCTTCTTTGCTGTTTTGTTGGTGGGTTTTCTAGCATGGCCTCATCATGTCTGAAGCTTCTGGCATTTCTGCTGTACTCTTGAAGTCGTCTCTCAGCTCATTTTGGTCTTCCTCTTTTTTTCTTTTTTTTTTTGAGCTCTTCAAGATTCACCAAATCCCTGTTTGGTACCAGTTTCTGGTTGGTGGCCTCTGTAAAGAACCCTGAGTCACAGGAATTAGAATGCACAGATTCGATGATAGCAAATAACTCTACCTTTCTTTTTATTCTTTTTTAAAAAGTGTATTTAATTGTACCTGGTCTTAACTGTGATGTGTGGGATCTAGTTCCTGACCAGGGATCAGACCCGGGCCCCCTGCATTGGGAGCACAGAGCCTTCACCACTGGATCCCCAGGGAGGTCCCCACGTCACCTTTCTAAGCACGATTCCTTAAAATCTAGAATGAGCTACATAATCTGTTATTTTTGAATGTTATAACTGTGTTAGTTTCCTAAGGTCACCAAAAGGAAGACTGGGTGGTTTAAAATAATTTAAGTTTACAGTCTCACAGTTCTGAGGGCTAGCAGTGTCTACAGGGCCATGGTCTCTCTGAAGCTTAGGGTAGGGTCCTTCTTTATCTTTTCTAGCTCTTTATGTTTCTGGCAATCCTCGGCATTCCTTGGTCTGTCGATGCATCACTCTGGTCCCTGCCTCCAATGTCACACGGCTTCCTTCCCTCTCTGTGTCTCCTCTTATAAGGATGCCAGTCCTCTTAGAGTAAGGGTCCACCCCTTACTCCAACATGGTTTTATCACTTCTGCAGCAGCTCTGTTTCCAAATGCAGTCATATGCTTTTTCTTCTTTGAAAAAATAGTGTTTTCTTTTTTACTCTTTATTTGTATTATTTCTTTTATTCGACTGTGCTGGGTCTTAGTTGCAGCATGTGGGGCCTTTAGTTTTGGCACGTGGGATCTAGTTCCCTGATCAGGGGTTGAGCCCGACCTCCTCCACTGGGAACGTGGAGTCTTAACCACTGGACCACCAGGAAAGACTGTGCAAATGAGGTCGTATTTTGAGGTACTGGGACTTAGGACTTCAACATAAAATTTGGAAACGACACAGGTGAACTCCTAACCACCATGGCTTTGCTTCTTTACAAATGACTCAGAACTCCATGAAAGTTGAAAATGCCCCTGTGAAAGGTAAAGTCATTTATGAATATTGGAAGAATGAAGGCAGTTCTCCCTCTCAGCTATTAATAAAGCTATGATAGTGATATGACCAGGTTTCCACCATCATTATCCTTGAACTTAAGGCCATAAGAGTATCCATTATTTCCCATGAGTACAAAAGAAGGCCGCACCATTGTGTTCTCTTCCTTTTTGCCCTTAAATGGGAGAATTGGTCAAGCCCAGCATCTCACTTAGCAGTCATGTTGTAGTCTTGGAAGAACAAGGGGAGGGGTAACTGGGTTTTGAACCAGAAGGGGCCACGTTGGGGTATTCTCTGCCAATGACCGAAAATGGCCTTTATAAATGTCCTTTCAGTGTGCAAAGGCAAGAGATGAGAGGTACGAACAGAAAAGCAAAAACTCCACTTTTGATAGAAGCATATCGCCATTGGGAAGCTGTTTACTTTTGGAGCCTGGAGTATTAAGATTTTAAACTTAATTCAGAAGTCATACCTTTTACACGAATCACTGGGCGTTAGAATTGAATTAGAGGGTGGATCCATCTAGTTTAATCGCTAATGAGATGTGTTTCTAGGAGAGAAAAGAAAGACCCTGCTATCTTCCTCATCTTCCTCTCCTTTGACATTATACCTGGACTGTTTTAAGGATAGCTTTTTAGTTACGTCAGTAACAATGACATCAGAAGCTCAGCGATGATCAAGAGTGAGGTCTGGGGGCTTCCCTGGTGGCCCAGTGGGTAAAGAGTCCGCCTTGCGGTGCAAGGGGCGCTGGTTTGATTCCTGGCCTGGGAAGGTCCCACGTGCCTAGGAGCGGCTGGGCGGGTGTGTCCAATTATGAGCCAGCCTTCTGGAACACATGTGCCTAGAGCCGGTGCTCTGCAATGGGAGAGGCCACTGTAATGGGAGACCCACACAGGTCAAAGAATAAATATGGATGAAAAATAAATGATAAAAGATAATAATAAATGGTGACTTGGAGGCACAAAAATAAAAAGAGTGAGGTCTGGTTGACAGAAGATGCTCGGATGCAGTTCTCCAAGCCAGAACCCCCAGGCTCACCATCAACTGCTCCATCTCACTCCCACACCCAGCCGTTCATCTGGCGACTGCTGCTGCTGTTGTTTTGACTGTGGCAGGTCTCAGCTGTGGCATGTGGGATCTAGTTCCCTGATGAGGGATCGAGGCCAGGGCATTGGCAGCAGAGTCTTAGCCACTGGACCACCAGGGAAGTTCCCATGTAGCAGTCTTGACCTTTTCAATTTTCTCCCATCCATCCTGCATGCCCATCTCCATCATCAGTATATCTTATCCAAGCTACGAGCCTCTCTCATTGGCTTCTTGGTATCTACTTGGATCCCTCCAGTTCAGTTCTAACAGCCAGTGATGGGTGTAAAATGTGCAGCTGGTGAATTGTTTAAAGTCTTAAGCCTAAAGAAGGCGCAGAGGTTCTCTGACAAATGTTCTCCCTTTGTCTTCCCCTTTATCACCTCTCGTTTACCTTCCCCTCCAGCCTCTCTGCACCCCCATCACTAACCTTTGGTTGATGCTGAGAACGCGCCACACCCTCTTGCCTCAGTGGCTCCACCTGTGCTACTGCCCTGAGGCTCTGCCTCCTCCAGGCTCCACTCGCCTAACTCGTGCTGTCCTACAGGGAGAGGTCAGGTGTCCCTTAGAGAGGCTGTGCCCTAACCTCCAAGTCTCACTTAGACGATCATCGTAGCATCGATCACGAGTTTTATTGTGAAGACGGCGGCGAAATCGATGGAGCGCTCTTAATGTCTGGGTCTTCTGTTAGACTGTGGCCTCTAGAGATGAGAGAAGGTGGTTTCAGTCCATCGTTGTGTCCCGACCATTCATCACCATGCCTTGACACACAGTAAAGATCCCCAGGAAATACTTCTCAAGTGAATGAATGAATGGGCAATGAGTATGCATGATTGAAAGTTCAGATTGACTTCGCCAGCTGTACGCTGGGACAGATACGGTGTGAGCAGGAGGTCCCACTGTCACATGTCACACTGCAGCACCTCTAGCAGAGAGGGCTTCTTAACCTTCTACCTCCCCCTTTCCCACCCCCAGTAGCAAGCATACTGGTTGTCTGTTGGGCGGGGCTTGGGGGGTTTTGACTGTGGCAGTTCTCCAAGCCAGAACCCCAGGCTCACCATCAACTGCTACACCCCCAGCCGTTCATCTGGCGACTGCTGCTGCTGTTGTTTTGACTGTGGCAGGTCTCAGCTGTGGCATGTGGGATCTAGTTCCCTGATGAGGGATCGAGGCCAGGGCATTGGCAGCAGAGTCTTAGCCACTGGACCACCAGGGAAGTTCCCATGTAGCAGTCTTGACCTTTTCAATTTTCTCCCATCCATCCTGCATGCCCATCTCCATCATCAGTATATCTTATCCAAGCTACGAGCCTCTCTCATTGGCTTCTTGGTATCTACTTGGATCCCTCCAGTTCAGTTCTAACAGCCAGTGATGGGTGTAAAATGTGCAGCTGGTGAATTGTTTAAAGTCTTAAGCCTAAAGAAGGCGCAGAGGTTCTCTGACAAATGTTCTCCCTTTGTCTTCCCCTTTATCACCTCTCGTTTACCTTCCCCTCCAGCCTCTCTGCACCCCCATCACTAACCTTTGGTTGATGCTGAGAACGCGCCACACCCTCTTGCCTCAGTGGCTCCACCTGTGCTACTGCCCTGAGGCTCTGCCTCCTCCAGGCTCCACTCGCCTAACTCGTGCTGTCCTACAGGGAGAGGTCAGGTGTCCCTTAGAGGGCTGTGCCCTAACCTCCAAGTCTCACTTAGACGATCATCGTAGCATCGATCACGAGTTTTATTGTGAAGACGGCGGCGAAATCGATGGAGCGCTCTTAATGTCTGGGTCTTCTGTTAGACTGTGGCCTCTAGAGATGAGAGAAGGTGGTTTCAGTCCATCGTTGTGTCCCGACCATTCATCACCATGCCTTGACACACAGTAAAGATCCCCAGGAAATACTTCTCAAGTGAATGAATGAATGGGCAATGAGTATGCATGATTGAAAGTTCAGATTGACTTCGCCAGCTGTACGCTGGGACAGATACGGTGTGAGCAGGAGGTCCCACTGTCACATGTCACACTGCAGCACCTCTAGCAGAGAGGGCTTCTTAACCTTCTACCTCCCCCTTTCCCACCCCCAGTAGCAAGCATACTGGTTGTCTGTTGGGTCCTAGATAGCACCAGCCACCTTGGATGCCATCATTGCTGAGTCCACGAAGCTCCGTGCCTGGACAGAAATCGCTTGCCTTCTTCTCTGGCTGTGGGTCAGAGCAAGTGCAGCACAGACAAGGCAGAAGGCAAAGGGAGAACATTTATCAGTTCACTTTCCAGAAATTTCCAGAATTTCATTCCTCGTGTATTAAACACCACTCTAAGACGCACTGGGCTCGACACTCAGGAGGATACAGCTGTGAGTACATATAAATGTGGAATAAACCCTCTCCTGGTTTTTCCAAGTTCAAGGACAAAAGTGGGCAACTTTTTATCATCTGTAGCTCTATCATCTGTAACTTTTTTTTTTATCATCTGTAGAGGCTTGGACGCTAAGAATTCACTAAGTATTTTCTTTGAGAGGTGTAGCATATAAACTGTGGGAGAGAGTATCACTGGGATATACTGGATAGAGACCAGAGATGCTGCTAAACATCCAACGATGCACAGCACACCTCTCCCCCAACAAAGAATAATAGTCCCAAATACCAGCAGAGCCAAGGTTGAGAAGCCCCGCCTCACACTCGTATTCGCCCACGTGCCAAGCACAGGGCATCTGTATGTCGTTTAAGACATACAGAATGAAATTCTGGAAAGCCATCGGATAAATATGTTTATTAAATAAATAATGCACTCATGAACCTTTCCAGAGATTTCCATGGTTGGTTTACTGATGGCAGTATCTTTAAACCAAATGAATGCATTCCTAATGATGCTCCTTTGAGCAATGCTGGGGGCATAGAGTTTGAGCAAACACCTCCTGAATCACCCGAGCTGTGACAGGTTGACTTCTTCTGGTCTCCCTGCTCCAACTCCTCCGGATGGGTGTTCACACCTGCCCAGTTTCCAATAGCCAAAAATATCAAGTTAAGCCCTAATCTGAAGTCATGATCATGATTTTCTAATCATAGAACATAAAACATTACAAAAGGAAGACTCACTTGAGATGCCAGTGAACACGATCCAAAGGTAATGTGCTTGATGCCTGTCTCCCTATTTGCATTACCTCATTTGATATGTGTAAAGACAAACTGCCTGCCTGCAGCATTGCTGTTGAATATGGAGCGAGGTGAGATGGGATGCAGTTAGGATTGACCTCCACCAGGGGGCGTGAGGCCTTCTACAGGTTGTATTTGCTGTGCTTAGTTGCTCAGTCGCGTCCGACTCTTTGCGACCCCATGGACTGCAGCCCGCCAGGGTCCTCTCTCCATGGGGAGTCTCCAGGCAAGAATCCTGGAGTGGGTTGCCATGCCCGCCTCCAGGGGATCTTCCAAACCCAGGCGTCGAACCGAGGCCTCCCGCATTACAGGCGGATTCTTTACTGTCCTAGCCAGAGTCAATACCAATTACTGCCGACAGGTGGCAGCCACGGTCTGCCTAAAGCTTCCCAAGGGTCTTGGGATGTGGAATTCTCACTGTTTACTCTGAGACCTGGCGGCTCCCCTGCCTGGAGACTCGAATCCTCCTCCAACCAATACCGCCACAGCCTCAGGGCAAATGCGCTGAGACAAAGCAAGCTGATGAAAAGGAGTGTGTGGTAACTAGTGATAATTTATCCATCAAAATCCAAAACTAATTATTGAGATGAGAAACTAATAAGGGTCTGTGTTACTTTAATAAGGAGAAAAGTACATTTTCTGTGTTGTTTTTCATTTCTCCCCCAATACAGGGATGGGGGAATAGCAGACATCTCAATTTATAGTTACTTTATTGTTCTGAAATAACCGTATTGTTTCCAAATCTAACTTAATCCATAGTAGATAGAACTTGCATCATAGAAGATTTTTCAACTTTAAAACTGTTTCTTTAACAGATTTACACAATCCTGGAGCTTGTTACTAATTATGAAGCTTCTCTTAAAACACATGGCTTTTTTAGTCCTTATGGTAAGTTTTAAATTAGATTGATTTGAAATTGATTACTCATTTAATCCATTTTAAACCCCTTACAATAAAACTGTGTTCAGTATGTATGTGCTACATAACAGCTGATCACTAGTTTTGAATTAGTGAATGAAATGAGAACACTTGGAATCCAAAATAATTAAACAGTATCATACTCTTGGGAGGTGGGAGTTAACCCTATTTTAATATGATTAAACAGAATAGAGTGGTTGAGCAGCTTGAGCAAGATCAAGCAGTTAATGTTGGAATGTGTTGTTCCTGAATTCCCAGTTTTTCCTTTTTCTCCTCTTGTGTTCATGTGCGCAGTCTTGTCTGACTCTGCAACCCCATAGACTGAAGGCCAACAGGCTCAGGCAAGAATACTGGAGTGGGTTGCCATTTTCTTCTCCATTAGAGAATGGGCTCTCTCATAAAAGGAGCAGTTTGGGCTGGGGGTGTGGAATATAACACTACACGGCTTGTCCAGCAATTTCTCAGTTTAATCAGTTTAGACAGGAACCAGTCACCTCGAGCACAAGTGTTTCATTGGCTCCTGGTGATGTCAGACGAGGCTGGGAGAACTGGTTTGCTAGGTGTGGGGCCACTTTAGTCCCTAAAACATCTTCCAGAAAGTGCTGAGGCCTTTCGCCTCCTGCCCTGCCAGGGCCTCCAGCTGTAACTGGATACTAAGCTTTTCTCCAACAGACACTTTATGAACAACAGGAAACCCCAGAAATAGAATGCAAAATGGGAGTGAGAAAAACAAACGCAGCCGCAGTGAGTCTCTCCTGGGCTACACGTGGGGATCGGGAGTTTCCATGGGCACATAGGGCGCCAGGGCCCCAGCCCAGAGCTTCTGATTAACCAGTCTGGATGCAACGTGGGCAGCTGGAACTTTGAAAGATCCCCAGGTGATTCTAGTGTTCAACCAAGACTGAGAACCATTGTTCGATGTGAGCCTTCGCTCCTGTGTTAATTAAATCCTTACACCCACTAACTAGATACCTCGCGCTTTGAGCTCCTTTGAAATAAAAGTGCAACCTTAGGAAGGAACACTTAGCGCAGGGTCAGAGAACCGGGAACCTGATTTAAATACAACATAAAGCAAAGTCCGGTTTTTGTTTTTTTTTTTTTCTGTCTCTCCAATTGCCTCCATTAACGGCTCCCAAAGAATACCAGCCTGCTGTTTACTTTATCCATCTGTGAATGAAGGGATTGTGTTAATATTTGCTGACCTTCAAATACTTCCAGGTTGTCTTAGAGGAAGCCATCGGCACTTGGACTCTTAAATGACCTGGCAGCTTATTTGTGTCACACGCCTTTGAACCTTTGCACTGGACGGTGAAGTCACCGTTTCCATGTGTTGCCAAAACTCTGGAGCTGAAGGGCTCCAGGCACAGTTTCAATCAAGTCTCTTTAAAGGTTAGTCCACAGGGACCCCCCTGGAGGCGGTGATCTGGGTGAGCCCCAGAAAGCATCACGTCCACAACCAGAAGAATGGACACCTGCCTCCTTAGGTTGATGGATACATTTTTAAACATACCATAAAGCCCTATGATTCTCTTGGACAGTTAGACTAACCGCCCTCTCAAGGGCAGGCAGAGTTGGGGGGGTGTAGCATAGTTGTGGGTATGGTGGGGGAACCTGGACTTTGGAGTATGTGGCCAGGCGGCCTGACCCCTGTTCTCGCCATGAGCATGTTAACGCAGGTTTATCACTGGCTTAGGGCTTCCCCTTGCTCTTCTGTACTCTAAAGCAGGGCTTCCCACCTCCAGGATCTAATGCCTGATGATGTGAGGTGGATCTGATGTAATAATAATAAAAAATAAGATGTACCATAAACATACTACACTTGAAACATCGCAAATTTCAGAGGATCGTTGAAAAATTGTCTTGCACAAAACTGGTCCCTGGTGTCAAAAACATTGGGTAGCCTCTGCTCTAAGGTGATGACATCTATGTCAGGTGGTTTCTTTTCAATGGGATAAAGCTGTGATGTGCTGGGATTGTTTACTCATGGCTTTCTCAGGGGCACGGGAAGCCCTCTGATTGGTACTGTTAGCCTATTTCCAGGGTGTAAGTGCTCCCAGCATGGCCGATTTCCAGTTACCCCTGGGACGTCACTGACTGTGGAATTGGGAAGACATGTGTACCATCTGGGAGAAACCATCTCTTAGTGCCCTCCTAGAATGTCATAGATACTCAGAGGAACTTACATCCTTGTCATCCCCCCTGCCCTCACCCCGAAAGAACTGTCAAGATACGGCTCCCAAAGAATACCAGCCTGCTGTTTACTTTATCCATCTGTGAATGAAGGGATTGTGTTAATATTTGCTGACCTTCAAATACTTCCAGGTTGTCTTAGAGGAAGCCATCGGCACTTGGACTCTTAAATGACCTGGCAGCTTATTTGTGTCACACGCCTTTGAACCTTTGCACTGGACGGTGAAGTCACCGTTTCCATGTGTTGCCAAAACTCTGGAGCTGAAGGGCTCCAGGCACAGTTTCAATCAAGTCTCTTTAAAGGTTAGTCCACAGGGACCCCCCTGGAGGCGGTGATCTGGGTGAGCCCCAGAAAGCATCACGTCCACAACCAGAAGAATGGACACCTGCCTCCTTAGGTTGATGGATACATTTTTAAACATACCATAAAGCCCTATGATTCTCTTGGACAGTTAGACTAACCGCCCTCTCAAGGGCAGGCAGAGTTGGGGGGGTGTAGCATAGTTGTGGGTATGGTGGGGGAACCTGGACTTTGGAGTATGTGGCCAGGCGGCCTGACCCCTGTTCTCGCCATGAGCATGTTAACGCAGGTTTATCACTGGCTTAGGGCTTCCCCTTGCTCTTCTGTACTCTAAAGCAGGGCTTCCCACCTCCAGGATCTAATGCCTGATGATGTGAGGTGGATCTGATGTAATAATAATAAAAAATAAGATGTACCATAAACATACTACACTTGAAACATCGCAAATTTCAGAGGATCGTTGAAAAATTGTCTTGCACAAAACTGGTCCCTGGTGTCAAAAACATTGGGTAGCCTCTGCTCTAAGGTGATGACATCTATGTCAGGTGGTTTCTTTTCAATGGGATAAAGCTGTGATGTGCTGGGATTGTTTACTCATGGCTTTCTCAGGGGCACGGGAAGCCCTCTGATTGGTACTGTTAGCCTATTTCCAGGGTGTAAGTGCTCCCAGCATGGCCGATTTCCAGTTACCCCTGGGACGTCACTGACTGTGGAATTGGGAAGACATGTGTACCATCTGGGAGAAACCATCTCTTAGTGCCCTCCTAGAATGTCATAGATACTCAGAGGAACTTACATCCTTGTCATCCCCCCTGCCCTCACCCCCGACCATAGGAACACATATACTGTGACATGTGCTCAGTTGCTCTTTGTGACCCCATGGACTGGAGCCCGCCAGGCGCCTCTGTCCTTGGGATTCTCCAGGCAAGAAGACTGGAGTGGGGTGCCATGCCCTCCTCCAGGGGATCTTCCCCACCCAGGGATCACATCTGTGTCTCTTGCATTGGCAGGTGGATTCTTTACCCCCGAGCCACCCCATATGCTGACATGAGGCTTTAGGATTTTCCTGGCCCTTTCACATACACTCATAATATTCATGACATTATTGCAACATTGTGGCAGCAGCAGGGTTGGGTGTGTGTTCTACGTTTTACAGATGAGAAGCTTCAGGACTCCTGTTTGCAGGGGAGCTGACTAACAAGGTTCATTCCAGGCGGCCGACTGCCTGGAACTGAGGACTATGAAGGTCACGTGCCAGAAGGGAATTGAAGTTGATGCTGGAATACACTTAATTAGTCAGCTCACCTGAAAAGAGTCCTGAATTATCCAGGTGGAGCCAATATAATCCCAAGGCTCCTTACACATGGAGGAAAGTAGTAGACCCAGAGGGAATGTAGGTAGGGGGGAAGGGTCAAAGAGATGTTACAGTGCTGGTTTGTTTCTTTTTAATTTAATTAAATTATTTTGGCTGTGCTGGGTCTTCGTTGCTGTGAGGGCTTTCCTCTAGTTGCAGCGAGTGGGGGACTGTTCTTTGTTGGCGTGTATAGGCTTCTCCTTGCCGTGGCCTCTCTTGCTGCGGGCTCTAGGTACTCCAGCTCCAGTAGTTGCAGCACGTGAGCTCCAGAGCGCAGGCTCAGTAGTTGAGGCGCCTGGGCTTAGTTGCCGGGCGGGAGTCTGGGATCTTCTCAGAGCAGGGATGGAACTGGGATTGCCTGCATTGACAAGTGGATTCTTAACCACTGGACAACCAGGGAAGTCCCAGCGTGGCTGTTTTTGAAGATGGAGAAAGGAGTTACAAGCTAAGGATTGTGGACGGCTTCTAGAAGCTGCAAAGGGTAAGAAAAAAGATTCTTCTTACAGCCTCCAGACAGGGACACAGTCCTTTGGCTCCCTTGACTGTGGCCCTGGGAGACCCGTGAGGTGCTTCTGACCTCCAGAGCCGACAGAACGCATTTGTGTTGCTTAAGCTGCTAAATTCGAGTCATTTGTTAGAGCACCATCGGAAAGGAATACAGTGGACTGGCGGTTAGGCCTCCTCACCCCTCAGGTCATATTCCACCTCCTGGGAGACTATTTTGTCTTTTCTCACCCTTTCTAGGCCTTTGCTTTTCGTCTCTGAGTTTCCCAAATACCTGGCTTTTAGCATTTACATAGGTCCTCAACCGTTGTGGTTGGGGACCAATTTTGTGGAAGACATTCACCCCTTGCCTCTCCCAGCTGGAGAAGGGGTGGGGGTGGTTTGGAGATGAATCAAACGCGTTCCATTTATCATGCCCTTTATTTCTAATCCATTGCCGCCATTCATCTGATAGAAGGGACCAGTCTGGAGCCTGGAGGTAGGGGACCTCTGGTTTACCATGCCATTTTAATTCTTGGCCTCCTGGCCAGGTTTCTTCCTAATTCCTAAAGGCAAGATAGTTTTCGCCTCACTTTCTACCAGCATGGAACCTTCCCCGACACCAGAGTGTAATGACTAGATTCAGAACGTATGACTGCAGGAATAAATGCTGGACTCTGACCTTAGAAATACTCCTGCCCCTCGTCGTCACCAGACACCATGGGACTGAGCTGTCATAGCTGCAGGGCAGTTAAAATCATCTAGCAGCAGTGCCTGGAGCTTACGTGCTGGGAGATGCAGGGAAGATAGCAACTTCCTACCCATTGCTGCCAGAAGTAGCCCTTCCCCCACACCAGCATGTGTGTCTTCCGCAGTTTGCAGAGGAAGGAGATTGTGGCTCCAGGCAGCCTGATGAATGGGGTCCAGGAGCCCCAGACTTTGATGTCGCCATCCTTGTCTGAGCAAAGCTGATAATTGGATTTGAGCCTTTAGGCTAGTCATTTATTTACTCCGGCCTCATTTATCAAATGTGAGCAATATCAGCTCTGTGCTTGGCGTACTTTCAAGGCTTTAGAAAAAGGAGTGAAAAAAGAGGTTTGGACTGAGCTTGACTGTTCTCACACAGGGAATTCACTGAGAACACACATGATCACGTGCTGAGAAGAGCCAGGGCTACGTAGGAAAGTTCACATTCACAGAGAAGTGAAAGTGACTTGTGTAACTTGCTGTCACGTGACATCCAACAGCCTCTGCTTCCTCTTGTGTGAGATGGGGATGACAATGGGTCTCATTTATTGATCACTCCCGATGTTGCCCATCCTGTTTCTCCAGCCTTCACTACTATCTTTACAGTTACATGGCGTGTCAGAGTCAGGACCATGACATAATTTGTAAGCCCAGTTCTCTTCTGCAAAATGGCTAAGAATTTCAAGATGCTGGCAACAGAGCGTTTGACCAAGCGTAGTGCCCTTCTGAAGCACCCAGCTCCTAAGCGACCCGGGGCAGTCTGACTCTAGAGCCTTCGCTCTGAACACCTGTGCTATGATGGCATCTGTGCTATGATCACCTCAGGTTGTAGTGAGGTTGGAAGTGAGACTCACACATTGTTTTTAATTGGAGGATAATTCCTTTACCACGTTGTGGGGGTCTCTGCTGTACATCAGCATGGATCAGTCAGAATTGTATCTATAGCCCCTCCCATCTGAGCCTCCCTCCCCCTGAGATTCATGCCTTCTTAGCAGTGGGAATGGGAGTGGAGGCATGGAGAGAAAGACGTAGAAGGGGTGATGAACCTTTGTGACGACAGATCTGGTGACTTAGAGGAAGCCGAAGCGGGCTGGCCAATAGGACGTGTTCCAAACGTGCCAGAAGGTTCAGAGGCAGAAGGTGACGTGGACACAGGTCAGGGGACTCACCTGAGGGGCTGTGTGGAGCAGGCCTGGGCATGAGCATGGCCCAGCAGAGGCTCTTCTGAAGACACTCCAGGAGCGCAGTGAGGAGGGGCTCCACCAGCAGAGGCAGGGAGAGAGGGAGAAATGGCCGATTCTGTGCATGCGTGCTAAGTCGCTCAGTCATGTCTGACTCTTTGCAACTCCATGGACTGTAGCCCGTCAGGCTCCTCTGTCCGTGGGATTCTCCAGGCAAGAATCCTGGAGTGGATTTGCCTTTCCTCCTCCAGGGGATCTTCCTAAGCCCAGGCAAGTCAAAATGATGAGTTTTGGTTACAGACTGCATATGGGGGAAAAGAGAAAGCTGCTGATGCCTGATGACCTGGCTTCTCGTTTTGGGGACAAGCCTGTCCTGCCGGTCATCACCTACACAAACTTGGCCTATGAGCCTGCAGCAAACAGGATGCATTTCTTCAGGAAGAAGAAATTCTTTGAGCAGACAAAAATGGATTTCACTTCCTAAAAAGAACAGCTGTCACTGACTGTACATTCAGTCATTTCTCAATTGGGGTTCCCCCTCAACTGTGCTAGTGCAGTTTTCAGAGGCAATTATCAGTTCTTTGTGTTCCTTGTGTATAATTATATCGTATGACAATAACTGTCAGTTGCAGAGAAAACAAACGATGCCATTAGAATAAAACAACATCAGAAAAAGAAAAAAAAGAGGATCCATCTAGATCTCTTCCAGATTCTTCTCTTATACTTGCTGGCCCACCTCAAGCCCAATTGCCTAGGTTTAAATCCCAGCTCCCATTTCTCAGCGATGGAATTCGGACAAGCTAGGTAGCCTGGTTCCCTTCTATCTACTGTATGACCTCGTCCTAAAGATGAAGTGAGCCTTGCTTGGACTGGGCCCTGGCCTACTTGATGAGGAGGCCATACATGTCAGTTATCGTGCCGATTCATGCCTTCTTAGCAGAAGGGAGGGGTGACGTAGAAGGGGTGATGAACCTTTGTGACGACAGATCTGGTGACTTAGAGGAAGCCGGGCTGGCCAATAGGACGTGTTCCAAACGTGCCAGAAGGTTCAGAGGCAGAAGGTGACGTGGACACAGGTCAGGGGACTCACCTGAGGGGCTGTGTGGAGCAGGCCTGGGCATGAGCATGGCCCAGCAGAGGCTCTTCTGAAGACACTCCAGGAGCGCAGTGAGGAGGGGCTCCACCAGCAGAGGCAGGGAGAGAGGAGAAATGGCCGATTCTGTGCATGCGTGCTAAGTCGCTCAGTCATGTCTGACTCTTTGCAACCCCATGGTCTGTAGCCCGTCAGGCTCCTCTGTCCGTGGGATGCTCCAGGCAAGAATCCTGGAGTGGATTTGCCTTTCCTCCTCCAGGGGATCTTCCTAAGCCCAGGCAAGTCAAAATGATGAGTTTTGGTTACAGACTGCATATGGGGGAAAAGAGAAAGCTGCTGATGCCTGATGACCTGGCTTCTCGTTTTGGGGACAAGCCTGTCCTGCCGGTCATCACCTACACAAACTTGGCCTATGAGCCTGCAGCAAACAGGATGCATTTCTTCAGGAAGAAGAAATTCTTTGAGCAGACAAAAATGGATTTCACTTCCTAAAAAGAACAGCTGTCACTGACTGTACATTCAGTCATTTCTCAATTGGGGTTCCCCCTCAACTGTGCTAGTGCAGTTTTCAGAGGCAATTATCAGTTCTTTGTGTTCCTTGTGTATAATTATATCGTATGACAATAACTGTCAGTTGCAGAGAAAACAAACGATGCCATTAGAATAAAACAACATCAGAAAAAGAAAAAAAAGAGGATCCATCTAGATCTCTTCCAGATTCTTCTCTTATACTTGCTGGCCCACCTCAAGCCCAATTGCCTAGGTTTAAATCCCAGCTCCCATTTCTCAGCGATGGAATTCGGACAAGCTAGGTAGCCTGGTTCCCTTCTATCTACTGTATGACCTCGTCCTAAAGATGAAGTGAGCCTTGCTTGGACTGGGCCCTGGCCTACTTGATGAGGAGGCCATACATGTCAGTTATCGTATTTGCCAGATTCCCCAAAGATCCTAAATGACTCTGAAGATCAGAAGCATCTATATAAGTTGTCATATTGTCTTTATTATTACTTCTCTGTTGTCTGTGGGAATGAAGGCCTCACCAGCTGACACTATGGTCATGAGGTGGGAGGCCGGAAAAGAAGGACGCATGGACTGGTCCTCCCACATAGGTTGTCCAGAGCAAAAAAAAAAAGAGAGAGAGAAAAAAGTACAATCTAAGAGTTGAGAATTCTGTTTTGCTTGATGGACTGAGGACTGAGGCCCACGACACAGCCTCTCAGATCGCTCTGAGGAAAGTGCTCTGAACTGGTAAGGTAGGAGCCAGGAGACACTGGAAGTTTATGCAAAAATACCGAGTGGTTGGCACATCAAAAGATTACTAGGAAAGAAAACCAGACATCCTGGGTTACTGAATGTAGTGTTTTTCTGCGTGTGGGAGATACAAGAGGCTGGGCTGATTGAAATCATTCTTTGAGGTGCGCCTCAGGGCCAGTGTCCAGCTTTTCTCCATCCTGAGTCCCCTCGGGGTCCACAGCTCCGGGAGGCTGCAGTGGCTGACCGCTTCCGCGACTTCCTTTGTTAGGGATATGGCAGGTGACAATCTTTGTCCACAGGCTCATGACAAACAAAGAGACTGACAGAATATCAGAAGCCTGCGTTGAGCCAGGCCACAAGGGAGAGAGGAAGCTGACCTCGATCGGTACCTGTCTTGGAAGAGGAACTCTCTGAATTAATCATCTTTCAACTTACAGGATTTGACTCCTCTGCCCCAGGAAGCATTCAGCAAGCTTTATTTCTTCAGGGCTGATGGTTCTGTGTGTCAGAGATCCAAGCGGAAACAAAACCTAGGCCCACCCCAAGGAGACCCAGCCTTACAGGGAACAGACAGATGGCAACAAGGGAAGCAGCTGTCATAACAGAAGACTTTCTGGGGCAGGTGGTGTGAAGAGTGCATTCTGCTTCACGAATTCAAAGAAAGGTTTACCCAGGAGGGCGCCATTTTAAAGGCAAGTCTCTAAAATGGCTGAGAGATGAGGAACTTTCTAGAATGATGGAAATATTTCATAGCTCGGGTTGCACACATTCATGGACGGTAACTTACAATGAGGTTGTTTTATTTGATGTAAACTTAGCGTCCTTCGGATTGATCCCATAGAGAGTCTGCAAGGCCAGGCGCCCTGTCTTCGTGTTTGCACTCTTCCTGGCACTTTGCAGTCTCCCAGTCATTCTCTGCCAGATGAGACCAGGAAGGCGCTGAGGGGTGAGAGGACTGAACCTTTCTGTGTCCCCTGGAGCCGGCTCTCCCTGGCTGCTGGTTCTGAATCCTGCCTTTGTGTGGCCACCAGAAGCTGGGGGCTGGAGCCAGCCTCCTTGGGGGAGGAGCCTTGGCTCAATGCACAGATCCGGATCCGGGCCCAGCCAGGCCTTAGGCAGTGCAGGGAAGTCTTTTGGCTCGTTTGTCTGGACACACAGGCTCTCTGGGTCTGAACACGGGCGTGATTGGTGGACCAGCTCCAAGCCTCGCAGGCTTGTTTATGCTGTTGGTGGCTCCCATCTGCTCGGCTGTCTACAACCTCCTCTGGGCTGAGCTCTCAGCTGCCTCCCCTGATGCTGAAGCTCTCTCTCCCCTCCCCCCCGCCATCCGCCTCCTTTCTCCTCCGCCTCTCCTCTTTCAGAGGACCCAGTGGGGCAGGGCTGGCGGGAGGCCCTGGGGGACAATCGAGAGGCCTGAGACTTACTAAGGGTTCTTTGTGTGTGTGTGTGTGTGTGTGTGTCTGTGTCTGTATTTGGGTGGATCTGGATGGACAGACAGCTGAAGTAGGGACCAACCCATGGATGGGTCTAAGTCTCCCCTCTCAGGGTATGATTGCCAAATCAGCTCTCTGATGCCTAGTTCGGCTGGGCTTTCAGATACATAATCACTTAAGTATAAATGTCTCACATATTGCAGGAGATAAAAGCTATTCTTTCTTTATCTGAAATTCCAATCTTGGAACATTCTGCTTTTTAACAGCTAAGTCACACATCTGTGCTGGAGTGTGGTGGGGAACTGTGGGGGAAAGGGAGAAGATGGACCTCTTTCAGGGCTGCCCAGGGAACGGTTTTCTGCAGGGCGTCAAAGTCATGTCAGTAATGACAGTAATCACAGCAATTGTTTGGTGGGTGTGTGGGCCTCTCTGCTGGGCTTCCATGGAGGTGAGCATCCTACAGGGAAAGCGACAGTTGGTGGATGTCAGAGGGACGATGATGTGAAGATGCTCTGCTCTGTCTCCCACCGTCTACCTCCTCTGCACCACAATTTTTTCATCTCCCAGACGCTGAAGCCCACGGGTAGCCAGGTGGAAGTCACTGGGGATGGTGGCCATGAATGGGAGGTGGAAAGGGAGGGATTGATGCCACTTCTGCCCACACCAGGCTCACCTGTCTTCCCAGGCTCCCCTCATTCCACTCCCCACATGGACCCGTCCCTGGTTAGAACTCCCACTGCTGCATTTCATTGGCACTCAACCCTCAAGGCAGGCACGGGAGAAGTCAGTGGAAAGTTACTTGCACATAAACCGACAGACAGATGATGAAACCCCAGGAAACCACGGCTCCTCCCCTGTGGGGGCACTGGGCCAGAGGCCAACCTGGTAGGCTTGGGACCTGCCTGTGGCTTTGCTCCACAGCCATAGACCTTGGGCAAGTCACTGAGCACCTGTCCCATTCCTTCCCTTCTGAATGGGACACCAGCTGCCCTATCACACCCTGGCTGGGCCATCGGGGTTGGGAGGAGGGGCAGGAATGAGCCAGCAGGTGGAAGCAAACAGCAACAGCTAAGCACAGGAGCCTCTGTACTTGCGTATGTTTTGATGGTGGGCCAGCCTGGTCACGGGCCACTTAGAAAAACCTAACCCGTGGATATTCAGACACACACATACACCGTTATATGAATCCAGTTCAGTCCACCAAACTGTCGGCCAGTTTGATTTTGGATTATAAGAGCCACAATGTGGAAAATGTATCCTCCGGCCCCTTTAAGAACACAAGTTCCTTCAAGTGCAGCTAAGCCGGAAGTACCCCTGACACTCTGACTGCCTGTTTCACTTCCTTTCAAAGGTGTTTTCTTACTAAAGAAACCCCAAGTCCCAGGTCACATTTGATTTTTTTCAAACACATGTGCTTACCTCCCATTTATGTTGGTTTTGTGCAGTTTTTCGGGCAGGAAAGGATACAAATAACATATAGTTAGTTACGGTTTTCAGTCGACTTTATCTTTGACAGCTGTTTTAAGTTCACAGCAAACCTGGGTGAACAGTATGGAGATTTCCCACATAGCCCCTGCCCCCACACATATGAATACACCGCCTCGCTGACTGTCCCAGGGGGGGCTGAAGCCCCCACGGCACAATTTTTCATCTCCCAGACGCTGAAGCCCACGGGTAGCCAGGTGGAAGTCACTGGGGATGGTGGCCATGAATGGGAGGTGGAAAGGGAGGGATTGATGCCACTTCTGCCCACACCAGGCTCACCTGTCTTCCCAGGCTCCCCTCATTCCACTCCCCACATGGACCCGTCCCTGGTTAGAACTCCCACTGCTGCATTTCATTGGCACTCAACCCTCAAGGCAGGCACGGGAGAAGTCAGTGGAAAGTTACTTGCACATAAACCGACAGACAGATGATGAAACCCCAGGAAACCACGGCTCCTCCCCTGTGGGGGCACTGGGCCAGAGGCCAACCTGGTAGGCTTGGGACCTGCCTGTGGCTTTGCTCCACAGCCATAGACCTTGGGCAAGTCACTGAGCACCTGTCCCATTCCTTCCCTTCTGAATGGGACACCAGCTGCCCTATCACACCCTGGCTGGGCCATCGGGGTTGGGAGGAGGGGCAGGAATGAGCCAGCAGGTGGAAGCAAACAGCAACAGCTAAGCACAGGAGCCTCTGTACTTGCGTATGTTTTGATGGTGGGCCAGCCTGGTCACGGGCCACTTAGAAAAACCTAACCCGTGGATATTCAGACACACACATACACCGTTATATGAATCCAGTTCAGTCCACCAAACTGTCGGCCAGTTTGATTTTGGATTATAAGAGCCACAATGTGGAAAATGTATCCTCCGGCCCCTTTAAGAACACAAGTTCCTTCAAGTGCAGCTAAGCCGGAAGTACCCCTGACACTCTGACTGCCTGTTTCACTTCCTTTCAAAGGTGTTTTCTTACTAAAGAAACCCCAAGTCCCAGGTCACATTTGATTTTTTTCAAACACATGTGCTTACCTCCCATTTATGTTGGTTTTGTGCAGTTTTTCGGGCAGGAAAGGATACAAATAACATATAGTTAGTTACGGTTTTCAGTCGACTTTATCTTTGACAGCTGTTTTAAGTTCACAGCAAACCTGGGTGAACAGTATGGAGATTTCCCACATAGCCCCTGCCCCCACACATATGAATACACCGCCTCGCTGACTGTCCCCGTAAAGAATATTTTTAAACCTATAAAAGATAAAAACATAAAATGATATGTAAAATACTTCAAAATATAAAAGTAGTACACGCTTCTGGGGAAAATGTAAATAGAGGATTGTCCGTTTTCCTCCCCAGGGGAACCTCTGTTTGCGGGGCTTAAAACTCTCTTTTGGAAACGGTTTCAACACACCTCAATGTTTTATTGCACAGAGGGGATTGTGCCCTATTTCTGAGGTTCTCTTTTTTCCATGTAAGAGTGTATCTTGGACATCCTTCCATGGTATTGTGCCCTAATCTTTTTTTCTAACAACCACATTATTTTCCATTGTTTGGGTATTATACCCTGTGTGTAACCGATCCTATTGTTACCCTAAACAATCAAGACTGGTCCAAGGAGCCCATCAGAAATAGTGAAGACACCCTAACACTTGGGAAGTTCCAAAAGTTTCAAGGCTCCCTCCCAGGAAGCAGGGACCAGGGCCAGCTGCATTCTTTCATATGTAAAACTAGATCAAGTATTTTAGCTAAAAACGTAAGGCATTTCTGCACACATAGCTGTCGAGAACAAAATAGAAAATTTAGACATTAAAATACCTCCTCCTGGCCCCAACTAAAATTATGTCCCTGTCTGGATGGAGATAGAAAGATAGACTGAAGTCCTAATGTACACTTACTCTTTGTGCCAAGGACCATAAGTAGTAAAATAAGGGGAATGTGTGTATAAGCGTGTCGGGGGAGCCATTTTCATGAATGAGGAACTGTAGGTCTTTGGAAGCGAAGCACGTGGGTTCACATCTGAGAAATGGATACTTGGAGGACAAAAATGAACAGAGGAAACACACCACCATCACCACCACCACAAAACCCGGTGAGCTTTAGCATTGGGAACAATTCCATTAGCAGTCAGTCATCCTGAAGTAGAGTGAAGTGAAAGTCACTCAGTCATGTCCGACTCTGTACAACCCCATGGACTGTAGCCCTCCAGGCTCCTTTGTCCATGGAATTTTCTAGGCAAGAAGCCTGGAGTGGGTTGCCGTTCCCTTCTCCAGGCGATCTTCCTGACCCAGGGATTGAACTTGGGTCTCCTGCCTGAATGACCGTATAGCATCCCCCGTCTCCCCCCCCAAGGTTTGGTGTTTCTACTGTCCAAATCCCTTTCAAGCCAACTTTTGGCCTTTGGGTCAAGTGTCAAAGATTCATGGTAATTTGCCTTATGCAGTAAATGAGATATAAATGCAAGGCCACCAAACAAGTAGGTGTTTTAAATTCACCACTTTAACCAGAGAAAGGAATCTGAAGGCCAAGATCTCTGTAAAACAGATACCCACATGCCAGAATATTTCTTGAAGTGAGCCCACATTTTCATATGTTGGTTTTATGTAAACTGGAGGGCAAGTGTGCTAGAACCAAGTAAAGGATCAAGATTAAGTACACGTGTGGCTGGTTGCCATATGATACCACAGCCCTGGACCACTCAGGTGAAGCCACCTGTTAAAACAGTTGTCAGGTATCATGTGGAAGGCTAGTTACTCTGAGCTTCTCACCTTTTATTTTTTTTAAAGATTTATTTATTTATTTATTTTGGTAGGGGTGGGGTGGGGCGGGAGGGAAGCAGGTGGGCCACTTCTATTGGTCTTTGTCCATTTTCATCCATGCCTGTTCCTTGGCCCGTATGGGCCTCCTATCGCGGTGGCCTCTCTTGTCGCAGAGCACCGGCTCTGGGCGCATGCGCTCTAGAGCTCCGGCTCGGTAATTGGACACATCAGTCCAGCTGCTCCACGGCACGTGGGATCTTCCCAGGTCGGGGATCAAACTGGCGCCCCTTGCACTGCAAGGCGGTGTCCTTACCCACTGGACCACCAGGGAAGCCCACCTTTTTTTAAAAAAATTTTATTTATTGATTTATTTTTGGCTCTTCTGGGTTTTCACTGCTGCCACAGGCTCCTCTCTCATTGCAGGGAGTGGGGGCTACTCTAGTGGAGGTGAGCAGGCTTCTTGTTGCAATGACTTGTTGTAGAACTCAGACTCCAGGGCACACGGGCTTCAGTCATTGCAGCTCCGAGGCTCTAGAGCACAGGCTCAGTAGTTGTGGCTCATGCGCTTAGTTGTTCCACAGTTTCTCCAGGCGATCTTCCTGACCCAGGGATTGAACTTGGGTCTCCTGCCTGAATGACCGTATAGCATCCCCCGTCTCCCCCCCCCCGGTTTGGTGTTTCTACTGTCCAAATCCCTTTCAAGCCAACTTTTGGCCTTTGGGTCAAGTGTCAAAGATTCATGGTAATTTGCCTTATGCAGTAAATGAGATATAAATGCAAGGCCACCAAACAAGTAGGTGTTTTAAATTCACCACTTTAACCAGAGAAAGGAATCTGAAGGCCAAGATCTCTGTAAAACAGATACCCACATGCCAGAATATTTCTTGAAGTGAGCCCACATTTTCATATGTTGGTTTTATGTAAACTGGAGGGCAAGTGTGCTAGAACCAAGTAAAGGATCAAGATTAAGTACACGTGTGGCTGGTTGCCATATGATACCACAGCCCTGGACCACTCAGGTGAAGCCACCTGTTAAAACAGTTGTCAGGTATCATGTGGAAGGCTAGTTACTCTGAGCTTCTCACCTTTTATTTTTTTTAAAGATTTATTTATTTATTTATTTTGGTAGGGGTGGGGTGGGGAGGGAGGGAAGCAGGTGGGCCACTTCTATTGGTCTTTGTCCATTTTCATCCATGCCTGTTCCTTGGCCCGTATGGGCCTCCTATCGCGGTGGCCTCTCTTGTCGCAGAGCACCGGCTCTGGGCGCATGCGCTCTAGAGCTCCGGCTCGGTAATTGGACACATCAGTCCAGCTGCTCCACGGCACGTGGGATCTTCCCAGGTCGGGGATCAAACTGGCGCCCCTTGCACTGCAAGGCGGTGTCCTTACCCACTGGACCACCAGGGAAGCCCACCTTTTTTTAAAAAAATTTTATTTATTGATTTATTTTTGGCTCTTCTGGGTTTTCACTGCTGCCACAGGCTCCTCTCTCATTGCAGGGAGTGGGGGCTACTCTAGTGGAGGTGAGCAGGCTTCTTGTTGCAATGACTTGTTGTAGAACTCAGACTCCAGGGCACACGGGCTTCAGTCATTGCAGCTCCGAGGCTCTAGAGCACAGGCTCAGTAGTTGTGGCTCATGCGCTTAGTTGTTCCACAGTATGTGGGATCTTCCCAGGTCAGGGATCGAACCCATGTCTCCTGCCTTGGCAGGCAAACTCTTTCCACTGTGCTACCAGGGAAGCCCTGGCTTCTCACCTTGTAGTTAGCTATTTTGTCACTGTGTGACACAACCTATGTGACAGGTTTTTCTTTCCTAACAATCCATGCATCATTTACACTTATCAGTGACATGATTATTTTGGGGGAAATGATGTCACAAATGATTTCATCTAATAGGCCAGAGCTGTCCTGTCTCCCAAAACAACTTTTCCATCTCCTAAGCTGATGATGCTTCTAATTAACCTTGGCCTTCGCCACAGCTCAGTCCTGAAAGAGCCACTGTTGTCAATGAAAGGCATCTAAGCAATGTACGCTAAAGTGAGTGTACTTCCGAACTCTATACCATATTTACATTGGGGGAGAAAACAAAACGGCTTCTTTTTAATAGACAATGAACCACGTGAATGATACGCTGGGCATTGAAAGGCTGAAAATTCAACTCTAAAGATAAAAAAACCAGACTAAATTGGAGGCTTGATTATCACATATGGCAAAGAACGAATATGAAAACAATTCACACAGGATGGCTCAGCTTCATGGAACGCTGCAGTCATCCTAGTTATAATACAGCCCTTACATGACTGTGTTTCACAAGTCACTGATTTGGTTCCTTTTCATCCTGAATCTGGAATCTTTCTCCTGAAGTATGTGTTACGTGACTTCGAACCCCTAAAACCATTCCTAGAAGACTGGGTCCCACAATGTCAAGGAAGGAGTTGGTCTGTGGTCTTGGCTCAGCTAACCAGCTGACTACCCTTGGGCGGGTCACGAAACCTCTCTGTGCCGTTTCATCCTCTGTGCAAGATGAGCACCAGCACCTCGTTCCTTTCTCTGCATAAGGGTGCTCGAAGGATGCCATGACATCAGAATGAGAAAGTGTATGGATAAAGTTCGGAAACACCAGATAAATGTGAGTTGGATTCCATAAGAATTACCGCAGCCTGGAATGTAAGGGGACACCTGTAAACTGTAAGCCAGTTTTGTTAGGTTAATTTTTTTCCCCAACTGTTGTCCAATAGGCTGGTTCCTCTGAGCCAGTGCCTACACCTTTTTAGGTAATCTGCTCTCGACTGTGGAATTTAGGCCATGCAGACCGCATGCAGGGGGAAGGAGTAGATGAAATTTCTGAAGCCGAATTCTTCAATGGTTTATCAGACTGGGTGTGTGTTCGCAGTCGCTCAGTTGTGTCTGACTCTTTGCAACCCTGTTGACTGTAGCCCACCAGGCTCCTCTGTCCACGGAATTCTCCAGGCAAGAAGACTGGAGTGGGTTGCCATTCCTTTCTCCGGGAGATCTTCCCGACCCAGGGATTGAACCTGAGTCTCCTGTATTGTAGGAGGATTCTTTACCGTCTGAGCCACCAGGAAAGCCCAGATGGATTGGTAGCCATCTCTTCCATTCTGTCTCAGAAACCCTGCTGGGGACTTTCTCTAGTTCCAGAGGCATCTCTTTTAGATAGACTGGGGTCCAGAGACATTCAAGTGATCTTTGGAGAGAATCCATGAACTTAAAAATCACATGTGTATTTGCTTGAACGTCTAACTGAGTATTAGCATTTCCTACAAGGTGTGTGGAGGCCTACCTCTTAGCACAGGCCGCCATAACACAGCGCCACAGACTGGGCGGCTCCAACAAGAGACATTTATTTCTCACAGTTTTGGAGGCTGAGGGTGGGGTCCAAGATCAAGGTGCTGGTCAGTTTAGTGTCTGGTGAGGGTCCGCTTCCTGGCTTATGGACACCCGCCTTCATTCAGACGTTCAGTCCATAACAGCAAGGAGCCTCTGTTGTTGGCTGTTCCTGCGATTATGACAACAACAGGAACCACAGATATTTTTATCCGTGTCCACAGTTTGCAGATATCTACATGCTCATCACCAGTTTGAATTATGCTGGGTACGTGGCCTCTACCTACATTGTGTTATTTATTGAAGAAAGACGCATTCATGTTACCACATCACAGTGCTTTGGCAACTGCATGGAAACAGAACTGCTTTCATTTGTGGTCCCAGGTGTTTTATTTTCTGCATTGATGTAATTCTGAGAAAGGATGGCTTCCTCAAATGGCTCTCGCACAAAAAGAGTTAAGAACCTCTGATGCTTACTCCACCGAGTCCCCGCCCATTTCCTCTGAACAGGACCCTGGGGAGTGAGGACAGGGGACTAGGATTCACTTTTCTTCTTTTTGCATTTTAAAAATCGAGTTGAAATTCATAGAGCATAAAATCAACCATTTAAAAGTGAACAATTCTGGGGCTCCCCTGGTGGTCCAGTGGGTAAGGACACTGCCTTGCACTGCAAGGGGCGCCGGTTCGATCCCTGGCCTGGGAAGATCCCACGTGCCGTGGAGCAGCTGGACCGATGCGTCCAGCGACCAAGCTGGAGCTCTGGAGCGCATGCGCCCAGAGCCGGTGCTCTGCAGCGACAGACGCCACTGCAATGGGAGGCCCACATGGGCCAAAGAAGAAAGATGGATGCAAATAGATAAATGAAAGACCAATAGAAGTGGCCCCCAAAAAAGTGAACAATTCAGCGGCATTTAGTACATTCACAGCCTGGTGCCGTCACTGCCTCTAATTAGTTCCCAAACTTTTCACCACCCTAAAAGGAAACCTGGGACCTCTTTAGTCCTCACTCCCTTTTCCTCCCTCCCCAAGTCCTTTACCTCCTCTCCTTTCTCCATGGACTTGCCTATTCTGGATGGGTCACATAAATGGAATCATACAATAGGTGGTCTTTCGTATCTGGTGAGGTCCGCTTCCTGGCTTATGGACACCCGCCTTCATTCAGACGTTCAGTCCATAACAGCAAGGAGCCTCTGTTGTTGGCTGTTCCTGCGATTATGACAACAACAGGAACCACAGATATTTTTATCCGTGTCCACAGTTTGCAGATATCTACATGCTCATCACCAGTTTGAATTATGCTGGGTACGTGGCCTCTACCTACATTGTGTTATTTATTGAAGAAAGACGCATTCATGTTACCACATCACAGTGCTTTGGCAACTGCATGGAAACAGAACTGCTTTCATTTGTGGTCCCAGGTGTTTTATTTTCTGCATTGATGTAATTCTGAGAAAGGATGGCTTCCTCAAATGGCTCTCGCACAAAAAGAGTTAAGAACCTCTGATGCTTACTCCACCGAGTCCCCGCCCATTTCCTCTGAACAGGACCCTGGGGAGTGAGGACAGGGGACTAGGATTCACTTTTCTTCTTTTTGCATTTTAAAAATCGAGTTGAAATTCATAGAGCATAAAATCAACCATTTAAAAGTGAACAATTCTGGGGCTCCCCTGGTGGTCCAGTGGGTAAGGACACTGCCTTGCACTGCAAGGGGCGCCGGTTCGATCCCTGGCCTGGGAAGATCCCACGTGCCGTGGAGCAGCTGGACCGATGCGTCCAGCGACCAAGCTGGAGCTCTGGAGCGCATGCGCCCAGAGCCGGTGCTCTGCAGCGACAGACGCCACTGCAATGGGAGGCCCACATGGGCCAAAGAAGAAAGATGGATGCAAATAGATAAATGAAAGACCAATAGAAGTGGCCCCCAAAAAAGTGAACAATTCAGCGGCATTTAGTACATTCACAGCCTGGTGCCGTCACTGCCTCTAATTAGTTCCCAAACTTTTCACCACCCTAAAAGGAAACCTGGGACCTCTTTAGTCCTCACTCCCTTTTCCTCCCTCCCCAAGTCCTTTACCTCCTCTCCTTTCTCCATGGACTTGCCTATTCTGGATGGGTCACATAAATGGAATCATACAATAGGTGGTCTTTCGTATCTGGCTTCTTAGCAGGTTTTCAGGGTCCCACAGGGCAGTGCGCCTCAGTGCTTCATTCCTTTTAATGGCTGAATCATATTCCACTGTGTGGCTAGACCCCATTTCGTTTAGCCGTTCATCCACAGAGGGACTATTTGGATCATTCTCACTTTATGTCTTTTGGGATAGTGCTGCAGTGAACAGGCAGTACACATATTTGAGTACATGCTTTCAATTCTTTGGGCCATATACCTAGGTGTAGAATGGCTGGATTGTATGAATATTATGTATTGAACTCTGTGAAGAATATGATTTTTTACATGATTCCTTGCATCTGTTTGCTCAGGTGAGATTTGGTCATTGTGTCTGTGAATCCCAATTGTCCATATCACCTTGACCATCTCAGACAGTTCATTCCTGTCTACAAAGGGCAGAGCATAAACCTAGAACTCAGCTCTCTCTCTCCTGGCGCTTTCATTTGATCCATGGTTTGCCTCTGGGTGAAAAGATGGTCTCCTCCTCCTCTTGTTGATTCGATGGAATTATGCCTATGGGATTCTTTCCCGGGGAAGGCTCCAGGGAGGGTGGGTGGCAGAGAGAACTGGGGAAGTGGGTGGAAATGCTGGTAAAGGCTTGTTCCCTCATTGTCCTTGGTACATGCCAGTCAGTGCTGATGCGCAAGAAGGTTGATCAGTGCAGGCATCCTACCCACAGGAAAAACAATAATGTTGTGGAGAAGACCGGAAGAGAGCTGGCCTATTCACTGGGCACGGGTCCTCAGAAAGGCAGTGACTGCCCTGGGCCACCCACTCCGAGGGCACCTAGGCTCCGATTGAAGCCTGGCAGGTGGTGGAGAGACTGAACTGTCTCATGGACACACTCAACCTTTCCACACCTGAGAAGCTGGATGGGAAGGGTGAGAGAGGGCACGTTAGGCAGAGGAAGAGACAGATGAGGCCGTGACACATTCATGGCTCCTGGGAAAAGCCAAGGGCGTTGTGGGCACTGAGGGAATGAGAACGAGAGGGGCAGGACTGGCTTTGTAACTTGGGGACACCATGCAAAATGAAAACATGGGGCCCTTGGTTCAAAATTATTAAGAGAGTATTAAGCAAAGAACAAGGCCTCTGTGAGCATAGGGCCTTGCATGGTGGCCAAAAAAATAAATAAAAACAGGGGTTTCCCTGGTGGTCCAGTGGATAAAGAGTCCGCCTTGCATTGCAAGGGGTGCTGGTTCGACCCCTGGCCTGGGAGGATCCCACATGCCTCAGAGCTGCTGGACCGATGTGTCCAGTTACAAGCCAGAGCTCTGGAGTGCATGCGCCCAAAGCCAGTGCTCTGCTACAGGAGAGGCCACTGCTATGGGAGGCCCACACAGGCCAAAGAACAGATATGGATGAAAATAAATAAATGAAAGACCAATAAAAAGAGGTCAAAAATAATTTTAAAAAATACTAAAAACAACCTCAGGGAGGAGAAATGATTAGGGCCTGTGGGAGGCGTCCTCCCAAATTTGGGCCACCTGTCCTTTACCCGCCTGAGCTTTAGTTTTCTCCCTGTAAAGCCAGTAGCCACCTTCTGTGGGTGAAATGGGAACTACAGTCTATAAAAATGCTTTGAAGTCCACCAAAAAAGCACATTAAAATCCATGAACACTTCCTACTTGCTAATGAGAATTCTGCTTCACAATGGAATAAAAAGTTTCATTTTTAACACAGAAGCCTGTGGGCCATATGTCATGCCTCCCTTTTCAATATATTTGACCTATTTTTTTTTTTTTAACCATTGTTGTATGAAGAACCGCTGGGAAAAATATTAAAGTAGTAATAACAACTGTGTGAAACTGCCAATGTTCATGATAAAGAATGCCCATTACTGCGATTGTGTCGGGCTATGTTGGAGGAGGTAAAGAGCAGATCGGGTTACTGTAATGAAATCATTTGAAAATTGGAACAGGCACATTTTTAATTGATATGATCTATCACTGTGCTATGTATAAAAGTTTCAGTGCTGGAAACCCTGAATGGTTTCTTGCGATGAAATATACCTTGACCCTGACGTGCCCTAGAGAACAAAGACTAAAGGCCTTAGGGTAGGTTTTTCCAAAAAGTGTTGCGTTTCAAGGAGGCAGCTTCTGAGCCGGCCAGTCTGAGTTCAGACACTGCCTCAGGCTTTCACTGTGTGGTTTGGGGTAAGTCATCTGATCTCTCCAAGACTCCCTCATCTGCAAAATGGGGAGGCTTAGGTGCCTCTGTCAGCCGTGGTATGTGGGGGCGGACTTGGGGAGGTTGCACATGGAAAACTCCCCTATTTACGGTGAGCCCTCAAAAAAATGCTGGCTGTTATGACGGGCATATTGTGACGGCTGTGGATGTTGCCGTGGTGGTTCTCATTGTTGTTCCTATTATACTGTTTGGCCCCTGCCTGCCTCTCTATACAATTTCCTGTCAGTTTCTTCCCATCTGATGTAAGTTCAGGGTGGAATCCTTGGCGCCGGCGTGTATTGGAAGGTTCTCTGCCTTCTTATTGTTGTCCTTGTTGTGAGTAGGCCGAGTAACCACTTGGAGGGGATGTTGCAGAGGTGAATTCAAACCACAGAAAGGAACCTGCTTGAACGAGATTTGCTGGAAAGTTCCCCTTGGCTCTAAGATTCCATCAGATCAACAAAGCGGACAGGGAAGTTAGCAGCCCTGGGTCTGACCTTCCCGAGAGTGTTCTCTGACTCTCTGCTCCTTTTCTCCCTTGCTGGGAGAGCTTTTGGTTCTGTCACACCAAGTACAACGTGGAACTGCCCACGCTGGGGACCTCGGTAGAGATGGGCCTCCCTGGGGGCATTTAGACGTGGTAGACAGACCTTGGGAGATAATCTCTAGCAAGGTGCTTAGATTCTCTGAGCCTCAGCTTCTTCAGCCATAAAATGGGCATATTAGTAGCCCCTGCACAGGGTGAGAATTAAATCGGATGTTATAGACAAAGGGCTTTTAACCGAGGGTCCAACATGCAGCTTGGAGCTGGCCACTCTCCAGTGCAGACTCTCTCTGTACAGTTTTCATGGGGTCTGTGGCCCCCAAGATGAGACCACTGAATATCACCTCCCAGTCATCATGGCAGGGTAGAGAGGGAGGGGGAGGGCTGTATCTTTAAGGGGATTTACGTGAACAGATGGAGCTTGTGGGGGCCACTGGGGAGGGTGGATCGAGGCAGGTGGGGGCAGATGGCGGGAGGCCCTGAAGCAAAAGGACCTGGGCCTGAGAAAGCAAAGAGTCAGGAGCCTTGCTTCATCCTCAGCCCTCCTCCTCTTCTCTGTTCAGTGCTGTGCACAAAATACCTTAAAAATAGCAGGACGAATTTTCCTGAACTCAGACTTCAAGGGCTGTTTCTCCAGCTTTGGAAATAGCTTCCAATCTGTGCCCGGCCCGCCCTGGAAAGCAACGTGAAACACAGTGGACGCTGCCATCGCTTCCTGGTTCCACTGGGCACAGGCTTGGAGCTGGCCCCCTGCCAGTGCAGGTGCTTTCGGCACGGTTTGCAAAGATGAGGAAAGCAGGGCCCGGGCCAGGTGGGCTGTCTCCTCAGCTTTTGCGAGAGCCCCGAGCATGCCCTGCTTGTTCTTTTGTCCCTCGTAACCCCTAGTCTTTCTTGGGACAGTACTGCCACCTCCAGTGGTGGCCCAGCACATGCTAGCCCATTATAAATGGCAGCTTCCAGGAGGCAGGAATGATCCCTGATGTCTAAATCATCAATGCTGAAAGGACTGAAGAGAAGAAAGCCCAGTGGCCTGAGTCACAGGGGCAGAGACGGGTCGAGTCAGGTGCAAGGACCTTCTGCAATGAAACCAGTCAGTCCCAGGTCATCCTTCACTGTTAACTGAGCAACGACTATGTAACCCGGCCTCGACGGAAACAAGGCAGCCTGACTCAGGCTCTTCCTGCCGAGTTTCAGCCGCAAACTGGGGCCTGGGACTGAAGAATTTTCTCTGCATCAGTAATACAGAGTGGCTATTGGTTGAGTTCTCACAACCCTGGATCTCGGAGCCTCAGTGTCCCCATCTGTAAATCTCTCCTTATGGAAAGGTCCTGGGCGTGAAAGGTGAAAACAAACATAATGCCCCTATAACCGTGCCTGCCTGGAATTATTTTTTATTGGCTGAAAGATTAGCAACAGATTTCATGAAAATCTCAACTGGTCCTTTATAAGACAAAGAACTAATATAAAATGTGCAATCAATTTCAAACACTAGACCTTTTTGTCTCTACTTTTCATCCTAAATACTAATACAGACCAAAACAATAGTAGTACCGTCACACCCTGTCTGAAGCCTTTTGGCCTCCCAGCAACTTTGAGAGGTTAAGTATTGAATGAGCCCATTTCACAGATGAGAAAACACACAGAAAAACTCATTCACAGGCTATGGTCCCACAACTCTCAGGAATATTCCTTGAGTTCGCAGTTGCTTCCATCTGCCTCTCGCTGCGCCTTCCATTCTTTCTAGAATCACTCCCCACCCCCACCCCCACCGCAAGTCAGCACAGTCGAGGCCAAATGGGGGCCTCTCTTCCTTTCAGCGAACCGCCTCCCCCTCTTTCCTTTCCTTTCCTTTCTAGCTGTATCTAAACAGACAGGCAGAAGGAAGGCTGCCAGTTACCTAACTAGAAAAATGCTCCAGGCGTCTGCAGACCGCTGCTCCTGCACTGCCTTTGGAGACAGTATTCTGCAAGGCCTAACCCTCTCTGAAGAGAAAAGGCCTCTAGGAGAAGCAAGGAGCCTTAGTGGCGTCCCTTTGTGATCCGGAGACTGAGGAGGAAAGAAGTGATTTTTGACAGCTGCCGGGTGAGGGACACTGGACTCCCCAGACCCCAGAGAAATGTGCAGCTGCGGGCTGAAAAGGGCCTCAGATCCATCCTGCCGGCTCTTGCCTGACTTTCCACTGTGCAGTGGACCCCCCTCTCCCACCACCACCGCCCCTCAGTCAGGGCAGGGTCAGGGGGATGTGGAACCAGGGAGGTGACATCTTGTGCCTGCCCGAAGGTCTAGTGCTCCCATTAGGGAGCAGAATGGCTGCCGCCGAGCAGAGTATGAAGTGGAAAACCAGACGGTCACCTGCCCTGGCCACCCTCTCCCCCTCTCCAAGAAGAAAGTCTAGTGGACCAAGAAATGGGGAAGTCGGAGGTGTTTGTAAGGGTCTATATACCAATGGACTCTAATCCCCAGTGAGACAAAAGCCTCAGCCATAAACAAGACGGACAAGAGGTTTCTAGAAACATTTTCTGAGGGTGAAGGGAGGGAGGAGGAGGAGGAGTCCTGGGCAAACTGCTTTACCTGAAAACCATCGCCGCCTGGCTTTTTTCCTGTTCACAGGCCTTGCGCAGCAGCCCCTCCACCCCCATGGTATTTGTAACTAGTTTCAGCCGCAAGGGGAGGGGTCCCTCTTGTTCACAGAGTCAGGTGCCATTTTGAAAACTCTTCCTCTCTACCTCGAGCTCCCATGTTTCCGCATGTAACCTAGAAACGCACTTTAAAATGGAATCCTGCTCAGAAGACTCCCTTCAAAATATAGAGTTCGATTTTTCAATTTAATGTTCAGATTTTAGACCTAATGGGATCGCAGTCCTTTTGGCTTTCTACCCTGGCCTCCTTAGCAATCACTTTTATAATGTAGGAAAGTAAAGGAACTTCCTCCTTGTCCAGCAGCAAGTCAAAAGCAGAGCTTGAACTTGACTTAGGGAGGCTATGTACTCTATAAACTCCCGATAAATTCACCACCAACCAGCAAAATATTCCAATTATTTGGTTTGGGTGCTCACCACAATTACAGCATTGAAAGAAAGAAAGAAAGAAAGAAAAAGACATGTTTCAGTGAGAAAACTTTTTAAAAAGATCACTTAAGGGTGCTTTACTTCCCAGCCAAGTCTAGGAGAATGCAGCGAGGAGACAAAGAGGGCCAGGGTGGGGCGTAGGGCTTCCACTGGTCTGAAAGCTGAGTCACAGGAATCGCACCCCTGCAGTGGGTGAGGCCCTGGGGAGAGGGACAAGGCACCCCGCCTGGGGGATGTCTGCCTGTGACAGAGCCGTCTTGACAGTAAAAGAATGCCCGTTCCTCTAAGTACCACCGAGTCCCTTGGTTATTACTCTCTGATCCCCAAGGGCAGGTTTGCAGGACCGGTGTAACAATCCACGTGGCTAGAACCGACAGAAAGGGGAAGGGGATGCATTATGGAGGGGGACTTTGAGCGCTTTATTTTGCCGCCATCGTAGCCATTTGGTGCATGGGTGGACGCGAGATGGGGGCCCCCCGAACGCCAGGCAGGCCCCATCACCGTTAAGCAGACAAAACGCGGCGCGAAGGAGTTAAACGGGCGGGCAGGTGACGTCATCTCATTTGCATAGGAGCGCGCATATAGTAGCGCCCCCTGCGCCTCGCTCGGCATTCGGCGGCGGCCACAGCGCAGATCGGACTTCTCTCGTTCGCAGCTCTCTCCGGTGAGCCTCGGGTCCCCTGTCTCCTGCCCTCCGCTACCTTCCCGACCGCGCTCGCCCCTCGCCGCCCGCATTCCTGAAACCGAGTGGTCGTCCCGGGAAAAGGCTGCCCTGGGGAGCTTGGGGATGCCAGCCCTTCCAGAACTCTTCCTCTCTACCTCGAGCTCCCATGTTTCCAACTAAATTAAAATGGAATCCTGCTCAGAAGACTCCTTCAAAATATAGAGTTCGATTTTTCAATTTAATGTTCAGATTTTAGACCTAATGGGATCGCAGTCCTTTTGGCTTTCTACCCTGGCCTCCTTAGCAATCACTTTTATAATGTAGGAAAGTAAAGGAACTTCCTCCTTGTCCAGCAGCAAGTCAAAAGCAGAGCTTGAACTTGACTTAGGGAGGCTATGTACTCTATAAACTCCCGATAAATTCACCACCAACCAGCAAAATATTCCAATTATTTGGTTTGGGTGCTCACCACAATTACAGCATTGAAAGAAAGAAAGAAAGAAAGAAAAAGACATGTTTCAGTGAGAAAACTTTTTAAAAAGATCACTTAAGGGTGCTTTACTTCCCAGCCAAGTCTAGGAGAATGCAGCGAGGAGACAAAGAGGGCCAGGGTGGGGCGTAGGGCTTCCACTGGTCTGAAAGCTGAGTCACAGGAATCGCACCCCTGCAGTGGGTGAGGCCCTGGGGAGAGGGACAAGGCACCCCGCCTGGGGGATGTCTGCCTGTGACAGAGCCGTCTTGACAGTAAAAGAATGCCCGTTCCTCTAAGTACCACCGAGTCCCTTGGTTATTACTCTCTGATCCCCAAGGGCAGGTTTGCGGGACCGGTGTAACAATCCACGTGGCTAGAACCGACAGAAAGGGGAAGGGGATGCATTATGGAGGGGGACTTTGAGCGCTTTATTTTGCCGCCATCGTAGCCATTTGGTGCATGGGTGGACGCGAGATGGGGGCCCCCCGAACGCCAGGCAGGCCCCATCACCGTTAAGCAGACAAAACGCGGCGCGAAGGAGTTAAACGGGCGGGCAGGTGACGTCATCTCATTTGCATAGGAGCGCGCATATAGTAGCGCCCCCTGCGCCTCGCTCGGCATTCGGCGGCGGCCACAGCGCAGATCGGACTTCTCTCGTTCGCAGCTCTCTCCGGTGAGCCTCGGGTCCCCTGTCTCCTGCCCTCCGCTACCCTTCCCGACCCGCGCTCGCCCCCTCGCCGCCCGCATTCCTGAAACCGACCGCGAGTGGTCGTCCCGGGAAAAGGCTGCCCCTGGGGAGCTTGGGGATGCCAGACCCTTCCAGATGGGTAATGGGGTCGGGAACTCAGTGATTTTTAAAAAAATATATATATGCATATATATATATATGTAACTTAGTTGTTCCGAAGGGAACACTTTTTTTTTTTTTCTTTCCTACACCCAGAGGCATTCTTCATTGCCTCCTAGGAGGTGTTGAATCGGGAATAGAAAGATCCTTTGTTCCAACTCACACCCACCCAAGCCCGGAGTTTCACACTCAACATTTTTTTCTCTTGCCTCCGGTAGTTTCGTGGGCTGTATCTGTTAGCTTTCAGGCGGCTGGGCTGTATTATGAAATCTTTAAAACGTCCTTCTTGCGGGGCGGGGAGGGAGGTGTTGTATGTGTGCAGAGCTGCCGGATTTGCTCCTAACTGCAGATTAGGATTGATCTAGAGAATGTGTGAGAATGTGTGAGGCAGCTTTGTGTGCGGCTGGCTGCATTGTTGGGCGAGAGGGAGGAAGCGGGTAGGGCGGTGGTCGGCGGCGCCAGGTTGCAGCTGCCGCCTTTGTGAGAAGAAAAGAGAGCAGGCCGGCTCGGATCTTTGGGGGAGAGGCCAAGGATAGGACAAAACCAAACCAAACCAAACCTTTTATGCAGCCTTGGCTTCATTTTCAGAAAGTTTATTCGATTTTCTTTCCTTTAAACTTGAAATGGCTTCACTTCTCTCTCCTGTTGAAACGCTGCAATTAACCCAGTGTGGTTAATTTCACTCTTGTGAGAGATTTGGCCTCCTAAGGTGGACGATCTTCTCAATCTGGCCTCTCGCATTTTGAAATCCTAAAAGTAGGGTCGGGAGCTCCCTTTTTTTTTTTTGTAGGAAGAGGAAGATTTGTAGCCCTGAATGAAAGTGGAAGGAGGCAAAATGCGTTTTCAGACAGGAGACAGGAGAGAAAAGCGCGTTTTCTGAGACTGGAGGGTAGGTGGCTCGCCCTCAACCTCTCGGCATTGTACCTGCAGCTCCCTCTGCAACCATGTCTGACAAACCCGATATGGCTGAGATTGAGAAGTTCGATAAGTCGAAATTGAAGAAAACAGAAACGCAAGAGAAAAATCCACTGCCTTCAAAAGAAGTAAGCGCCCCCAATCCCTCCTTTAGAAAAGGCTGAGCGGGAGTGGCCGGGAGGATGGGAGGGCTGGGAGAAGAATTGGGGTGGGGGGCAGGGAATACAGGGAGGAGCCGACAGTTTTTTGCTTGTGGTTTTCCAGGGTTAATTCTTCATTGCCTCCTAGGAGGTGTTGAATCGGGAATAGAAAGATCCTTTGTTCCAACTCACACCCACCCAAGCCCGGAGTTTCACACTCAACATTTTTTTCTCTTGCCTCCGGTAGTTTCGTGGGCTGTATCTGTTAGCTTTCAGGCGGCTGGGCTGTATTATGAAATCTTTAAAACGTCCTTCTTGCGGGGCGGGGAGGGAGGTGTTGTATGTGTGCAGAGCTGCCGGATTTGCTCCTAACTGCAGATTAGGATTGATCTAGAGAATGTGTGAGAATGTGTGAGGCAGCTTTGTGTGCGGCTGGCTGCATTGTTGGGCGAGAGGGAGGAAGCGGGTAGGGCGGTGGTCGGCGGCGCCAGGTTGCAGCTGCCGCCTTTGTGAGAAGAAAAGAGAGCAGGCCGGCTCGGATCTTTGGGGGAGAGGCCAAGGATAGGACAAAACCAAACCAAACCAAACCTTTTATGCAGCCTTGGCTTCATTTTCAGAAAGTTTATTCGATTTTCTTTCCTTTAAACTTGAAATGGCTTCACTTCTCTCTCCTGTTGAAACGCTGCAATTAACCCAGTGTGGTTAATTTCACTCTTGTGAGAGATTTGGCCTCCTAAGGTGGACGATCTTCTCAATCTGGCCTCTCGCATTTTGAAATCCTAAAAGTAGGGTCGGGAGCTCCCTTTTTTTTTTTTGTAGGAAGAGGAAGATTTGTAGCCCTGAATGAAAGTGGAAGGAGGCAAAATGCGTTTTCAGACAGGAGACAGGAGAGAAAAGCGCGTTTTCTGAGACTGGAGGGTAGGTGGCTCGCCCTCAACCTCTCGGCATTGTACCTGCAGCTCCCTCTGCAACCATGTCTGACAAACCCGATATGGCTGAGATTGAGAAGTTCGATAAGTCGAAATTGAAGAAAACAGAAACGCAAGAGAAAAATCCACTGCCTTCAAAAGAAAGTAAGCGCCCCCCAATCCCTCCTTTAGAAAAGGCTGAGCGGGAGTGGCCGGGAGGATGGGAGGGGCTGGGAGAAGAATTGGGGTGGGGGGGGGGCAGGGAATACAGGGGAGGAGCCGACAGTTTTTTTGCTTGTGGTTTTCCAGGGTTAATTAAAAACTGCTGCAGCCAACAAACGCTGGGATTTAAGAATTTAATGGAATGTTTAATATACCATATTGATATGCAAATACCTTTATCCTTTTATCTGTACGGATGTTCTGTTTCGTTTAAACATTTTACGATGGAATGCCTATTTGTACTTGCAGAATTTGTAGGATAAGGAGAGGTGTTTTTAAAGGGAATTAACTGTAAATCCTATGCTAGGCCCTACGGAATGAGCATCCCGCTTCATCTTTTTTTCCTTTTTTTTTTTTTTCTTTCTGGTCACAGCGATTGAACAGGAGAAGCAAGCAGGCGAGTCGTAATGAAGCGTGCGCCGCCAGTATGCACTGTACATTCCACAAGCATTGCCTTCTTATTTTACTTCTTTTAGCTGTTTAACTTTGTAAGATGCAAAGAGGTTGGATCGAGTTGAAATGACTGTGCTACCCCCTTTTCACATCAAAGAATGGAGAACTACTGACAACGTAGGCCGTGCCTGCCTCTCCCATCTGCCTGTCTGGCTGGCAGGGAAGGAAAAGAACTTGCATGTTGGTGAAGGAGGAAGCTGGGTGGGACGACAGTGAAAACTTAGAGTAAAACGCAAGCTGGTCCAAGGTGTCCTGCGGGCTGTAAAATGCAGTTTAATCAGAGTGCCATTTTTTTTGTTGTTGTTCAAAATGATTTTAATTATTGGAATGCACAATTTTTTTAATATGCAAATAAAAAGTTTTAAAACCTGGCTGGTGTGACGGTTTGGTCTCTTGAAAGGAGTGGCTCATTCAGATGAAATCTTGGCTAAAGAGCCCAAGGTGGGCGCCCTGGGGAGCAAGATGACAAACCTTTCTGACAATTTGGGTAAAACCCCAAAATGGGTTTCATACAGGTATGCGAAATAGCTTGTCTACGCTAGGTAATTGGGAGATGGATCTTTTTTTTCTCAGGCTGAGTGAATTCCTGGTATCTGGAGCTGAATGAAAACTGATAAAAATATGTGCACTCCTTTACTTGCAAAGAATTTGTTCAGCCTACACTGAATTTATTGCATCTGAGCAAGGAAATGAAGGCGGTGGTGTTTCATAGGACTCTACTTGAGGGGTCAAGCTCACGTCATTTACCCGGTTATATCAACCTTGTCAGACACAGGAAAAGACATTTTTAACAGCTGCTTTAGAAAGGAATGAAGAGATGCTTCCTCTTTGTCTAATGGCTGATTCAAATTCAATAGTTAAAATTGCTTTTTATAAAATAAGTGCCCTTAGGATTAATGAATGTGACTCAAAATCCTCAGTCTGGATAATGAAGAAAATCCTTCAATTGAAAGGACACTAGCTGGGTAAGGAGGAAGTTTTTGCTGTTTAAATCCAAGAGAATTTAGTTGACTCATCTCCAGGGCTTACCTTTCTTGAGTCCCCGACAACGTCTCAATTATTTGAATACTTATTTTACCTGATGGGTAAAAACCAAGTCCTTGTTTGGGGGCACTTAATGTCATAAAGAGGGAGATAAGGTATCACGTCTTGAACAAACGTCTTTAATGGATTCCTCCACTGTATAAGGAAGAGTGTTCATTTTATTAAATGGAAACGGCATTTAATGATAATTGATCTAATAGTTCCGCAAAGCGGAGATTTACAATGCAAATATTCAAGATGTTAAACACCCCCCCGCCAAGACCATTTTTAAGGAGAGGGGCTGGAGGGCACGTTGTTGCTTATTAAATCGGTTGATTTCGTTTCCTTTTGCTCAACACTTATTTTGAGAAATGCACAGGAAACCATTTACCTGTGGTTTAGACAAGTAACCAGACCCTCACCTCGCAGCCTTTATCTGCAGCACAAGGGATGGTATACGTTCCAGCGGCTGCAAAACCTGGAGGGCCTCACCCTGCCGGATAGATCAATGACCGGGCAGCGAGCACAAAGGTCCACAAAGGTCCGGGAGCCTTCTCTAGATGGAGCCGGCCCCTCCAGCCCTGCCTGTTCTCTGCCCGCCTTTAAGGAAGGGTGTGGGCAAAATGAAAATGGCTAAGGCACAAACATATTCCAAGCCCACGTAGGTGTTTACTGTGTGCATTTTTCAAACAATGCCGAGATGAAATCAGATAGTAAGAAATGCACACAACCCAAGTGTTCCCTCCGCTTTAAAATAAACATGAACATTAAGGGGAAATGGGTAAGTTATGAAATCCAGTGATGGGAGAGAAGACTTTTTCTCTCCCAGGAGAACAAAGCTCAAACAAAATGAAAAAATCTGGTAAGGATTGACTTTTGGCTGCTTGGTGTGTGGGATGGTGAAATTTACAAGCTTCTGCATGTATCACATTGTACATTTAGCTGCTGTACAGGGAGGAGGGGCGGGGGTGGGGGAGAGAGCCTGCTTTTGTGTTGTTTGTTTTGATGGAGGAAGAGAATTCTCTTCCCAAGAGAGGGTCTTTGCAGAGAGCTGGGGTATTTATGAATTGGTTTGGGGATTTATACCCCTACAGTTGAGCTCGGAGTCGACTTGTGTTTTTCACATACACAGAGGGGACCTGAGGATCACCGTCTGAATGAGGGATCCTTCCACTTGTAGGAGACCCTAGCCATCGCTGTCTTAGGCCCTTTCAAAGCCCCAGAAGAGAACAGGCCAAGGGAGCCTATGTAAAAGCCAAAGGTTGCACAGTCCGATGTGGGGTGGAAATTCTGCAAGCTTTGAATTGAGCAGGAAGAAAAAAGGCAAAAATAGAGGAAGTAAAAGAGGTTCACAGACAGAGGCTTGGGACAGAGTCTTACTCATTTCTGCAACTTACAAATTCTTCAGCCTTCACAACCACCCCTTTTCAGTCTTCCAATGGATATAGTTTTTAGGCTGCTGCTTTCTTTCAGGAGAACAGCATAGCTTTGGGGCTGTCTCTTTGAGGATGGTGTAAATGGGGAAGCTGAGGGCAGACGTGCAAACTCTTACGAAATGTGGATCCCCCCTCAGGACCTCGTCCAGGCCTGAGAATCATTGCCTCCTCCTCACGGCCTTATGAGTTAGCTACCTTCTCCTTGAAATGTACCAGGAAGATCTCTTTATTTCCCTGAAGAAGCGTCTAACTGCTTAAGACACCAAAATAAAAGAATTTTCTATCCTTTCTAAAAACAAACGGGGCCAGTTTTGTGCCTACTATAAAGAACAGTGTGTTTTGCAACTGACATTTTGGCCAAAAAATCAAAATAAAAAATCATGAGCTCTTTTTATTTAGTTCAATCATGTAAATTGAAAACGTTGCTTCATAGCTTGGAAAGGGATTCACTGAAGCTTGTTTACGCTAGTGGCCTACCCAGAGAATAAGAAAATTACCCTCCCCAGACCCCCACCCTGGTTTCTCACATTTTAGAGAGTGGCTTACACCCCAGTCTATGAGCGTGAGACACACCAATTTGAAGTTCAACTATATTTTATTTGCATGTAAGGAAGAGTTACAAATTGAAGAACAGATGTTCTATGAAATAAGCTAAGAAGGAAATAGGGTGTCTGTGACCTCTTTTTACCTGGCTTATTTTGTTCTTGAATACTTATATAGATTGTTATCCCTCTAGCTACATTCTCGTGCTGGTACCAGCCCAGCTCTTGGCTTCTGAGGCGTTTGTGTGCAGTCTGTGTTCACGTGTGTATGTTTCTTCTTCTACATCCAGTAGTGTGCCTTGCATAGTAGTGGACAAATAATAAGGCTTCCGCAAGCCCTTTGCCTCTCTTGATGGAGATTTCATTTAACATGTTTTTGAACATACTTTTGAGTATGTGAATATCATGGTCAATAACACAATTTTGATACAGATAGATGCATATGGTGATGGTGGTGGTTTAGTAGCTAAGTCATGTCTGACTCTTGGGGACTCCATGAACTGTAACCTGCCAGGCTTTTCTGTCCATGAGATTTCCCAGGCAAGAATACTGGAGTGGGTTGCTAGTTCCTTCTGCATGGAATCTTCCTGACCTAGGAATCAAGCTCACACTTCCTGCCTTGCAGGCCAATTCTTTACCACTTAGCTACAGGGAAGCCCCTTATGTGTGTGTGTGTGTGTGTGTGTGTGTATAATAAGGTGTTAGTCACTCAGTTGTGTTCGACTCTTTGCGATCTCATGAACTGGGGTCCGCCAGGCTCCTCTGTCCGTGGCATTTTCCTGGTAAGAATACTGGAGTGTGTTTTCATTTCCTTCTCCGGGGAATTGACCTGACCCAGGGATCGAACCTGAGTCTCTTGCATTGAAAGCAGATTCTTTACCATCTGAGCTACTATGGAAGCCCATATATAGTTAATTAACCAAGGAGACTATACAGGGATATTCTTCTCAATATTTATGGTGAATACCCACCTAGATATAATGAAAGGAAGTTCACAGGTAATGTGGACTCTCCATTTGTGAAATTTAATCATTCTTTTACAGATATATTTAAAGAGCTTTGAATGCTAAGGTGCCACTGCCCTTGGTCTGCTGAATTTGAATCAGTGCTTATAGCCAACTTCATGTTATTAAGACAGAGCACTGGGTCATTGGTTCACTCCGCTGATGTTTATTGCCTGCCCAGTACATTCCAGGTATATTGTTTGCCACAGAGATAGTCATAAATAAAATATAGCGCCAGCCTTTGCCTCTCTTGATGGAGATTTCATTTAACATGTTTTTGAACATACTTTTGAGTATGTGAATATCATGGTCAATAACACAATTTTGATACAGATAGATGCATATGGTGATGGTGGTGGTTTAGTAGCTAAGTCATGTCTGACTCTTGGGGACTCCATGAACTGTAACCTGCCAGGCTTTTCTGTCCATGAGATTTCCCAGGCAAGAATACTGGAGTGGGTTGCTAGTTCCTTCTGCATGGAATCTTCCTGACCTAGGAATCAAGCTCACACTTCCTGCCTTGCAGGCCAATTCTTTACCACTTAGCTACAGGGAAGCCCCTTATGTGTGTGTGTGTGTGTGTGTGTGTGTGTATAATAAGGTGTTAGTCACTCAGTTGTGTTCGACTCTTTGCGATCTCATGAACTGGGGTCCGCCAGGCTCCTCTGTCCGTGGCATTTTCCTGGTAAGAATACTGGAGTGTGTTTTCATTTCCTTCTCCGGGGAATTGACCTGACCCAGGGATCGAACCTGAGTCTCTTGCATTGAAAGCAGATTCTTTACCATCTGAGCTACTATGGAAGCCCATATATAGTTAATTAACCAAGGAGACTATACAGGGATATTCTTCTCAATATTTATGGTGAATACCCACCTAGATATAATGAAAGGAAGTTCACAGGTAATGTGGACTCTCCATTTGTGAAATTTAATCATTCTTTTACAGATATATTTAAAGAGCTTTGAATGCTAAGGTGCCACTGCCCTTGGTCTGCTGAATTTGAATCAGTGCTTATAGCCAACTTCATGTTATTAAGACAGAGCACTGGGTCATTGGTTCACTCCGCTGATGTTTATTGCCTGCCCAGTACATTCCAGGTATATTGTTTGCCACAGAGATAGTCATAAATAAAATATAGCGCCAGCCCCTGTGTGTCTTGCCTCAGTTCAAGATGTCGTTTTCATCTCAGTCTGAGGAGAAAATGCTAAGAAGTTATTCTTTTCCATTTTTTAGGGCTTTGTATTATCGAGTGTGCAAGATCTCTTCTCTGCTTTGGTGTGGACTTGTTTCCAAATGTCTCTAGAATGACTCCATTGAAATCCTTCCAAAACCTCAAGGGTGAGTGATATTTGATGGAAACCATCTGATTCTTTGCATCACAGTCAGATCTTTTTTCAACATAGAAAGATTGGGCATAATAACTCTTGCCTCTCATCTGACAGTCTTTTATGAAGAATGTCCAAGGTTTAGGAATGGACTGGCTGGATATTATTTTAAAATCTATTCTAGGATTTTATGAGTGAGGTGTTGAATTTCCAGAGAAATGCTTCTCTGTTTTTTGAACTTTATTTTATTGAAGTATAGTTGATTTAGACTGTTGTATTAGTTTCAAGTATACAGCAAACACACATGCATATATATCTATATTCAGATTCTTTTCCCTCATAGGTTGTTATATGATATTGAGTATAGTTCCTTGTGTTATACAGTACGCCCTGCTTATCTGTTTTATATATAGTAGTGTGTGTTTCTCTTAATCACAAAGAGTCAAATGTGACTGAAGTGACTTTGCATACACAGAAATGGTGGTGGAGGTGGTGTTCAGTCATTAAGTTCTGTCCGACTCTTTGCAACCCCACGGACTGTGGCATGCCAGGCTTCCCCGTCCTTCACCATCTTCTAATTTAGGAGGTTTGTCCTTTGGAAATCGTAACTTTGCTTTCACGATAACCAGAGAAACACTTACTGCTGAATTCTTACCCTTCCTCTGTCAACCTTCTTTCCCCAATTTGACAACAACAGCTGTCACTCAAATATTCTTTTAAAAGATATATTTAAAGAGCTTTGAATGCTAAGGTGCCACTGCCCTTGGTCTGCTGAATTTGAATCAGTGCTTATAGCCAACTTCATGTTATTAAGACAGAGCACTGGGTCATTGGTTCACTCCGCTGATGTTTATTGCCTGCCCAGTACATTCCAGGTATATTGTTTGCCACAGAGATAGTCATAAATAAAATATAGCGCCAGCCCCTGTGTGTCTTGCCTCAGTTCAAGATGTCGTTTTCATCTCAGTCTGAGGAGAAAATGCTAAGAAGTTATTCTTTTCCATTTTTTAGGGCTTTGTATTATCGAGTGTGCAAGATCTCTTCTCTGCTTTGGTGTGGACTTGTTTCCAAATGTCTCTAGAATGACTCCATTGAAATCCTTCCAAAACCTCAAGGGTGAGTGATATTTGATGGAAACCATCTGATTCTTTGCATCACAGTCAGATCTTTTTTCAACATAGAAAGATTGGGCATAATAACTCTTGCCTCTCATCTGACAGTCTTTTATGAAGAATGTCCAAGGTTTAGGAATGGACTGGCTGGATATTATTTTAAAATCTATTCTAGGATTTTATGAGTGAGGTGTTGAATTTCCAGAGAAATGCTTCTCTGTTTTTTGAACTTTATTTTATTGAAGTATAGTTGATTTAGACTGTTGTATTAGTTTCAAGTATACAGCAAACACACATGCATATATATCTATATTCAGATTCTTTTCCCTCATAGGTTGTTATATGATATTGAGTATAGTTCCTTGTGTTATACAGTACGCCCTGCTTATCTGTTTTATATATAGTAGTGTGTGTTTCTCTTAATCACAAAGAGTCAAATGTGACTGAAGTGACTTTGCATACACAGAAATGGTGGTGGAGGTGGTGTTCAGTCATTAAGTTCTGTCCGACTCTTTGCAACCCCACGGACTGTGGCATGCCAGGCTTCCCCGTCCTTCACCATCTTCTAATTTAGGAGGTTTGTCCTTTGGAAATCGTAACTTTGCTTTCTACGTATAACCAGAGAAACACTTCTTACTGCTGAATTCTTACCCTTCCTCTGTCAACCTTCTTTCCCCAATTTGACAACAACAGCTGTCACTCAAATGTTCAAATCCCTCAGACAGTGTAGCAAAATGGTGTCCACATGAGGATATCTTTAAGCCTAGCACCTGGCTAATGGATGGCTGGGTCATTCCCACTTCGTAGGACCCCAGAACTTTGAGCCTCAACAGAGAGGGCCAAGTTACGGTCATCATCTATTCAAAGCAGCTGGAGCTGTTCTGGTCCCATTATTGTCAAACCACAGGAAATTATGCCTTTCCTCATGACCACACTGAGCACTGGAAGGAGCTGGTTCTCTTCAACTATGTAGAGACTCTGTGATAGAGTTTTCCTAATCTAGGAAAAAAACTATCTCATAAGATTAAATATATACACTGTGTGTATGTGTGTGTATAATCTTATACATATATTGACTCTTATCCAGTTATTGCAACCTAAAGCCATGGCTTGCATGGAAGGTAGAAAGAAATCATTGCTTACTCAGCAAACATGTATTGCGCACCTCCTGTGTACCCAGCTCTTTCCTAGATGCTGGGGATAGGAATCTGAATCAGAGCCTGGCCTGATGGGAGAGGCAGACCCATGTAGGCAAAAAGCTGTGCACAGTGTGAGCCATAGGTTGGTTCATTTACCCAACAAATTCACCCAAGTCTATGTTTGCCAGGGAACACTTTGGGTTGGGGGATCCATGACAAGCAGATGGCAAAGGGCCCGTTTGCTTCACTAAGCAGTGTTAGGCAACTGGGCTTTCTCAGGAGTAAAATCACAGCCCATGTGAGACTGTTTGTAGAGTCTTCCTGTTCAAAATGAGGCTATATGGAGGATGGGACAAAGAATGGGCTGCCCATGCTTGTTGTCAACAAAGCTGATTGTCATGGTGACAGGAAGTTACTCCATGATATAACAAATCATAAGGAAAAACTGCTAGGAGCTGTGAGTCAGTGGGGGACTGAGAGGAACAGCCTGGAAGGAACATCAAAGGTTTGGGATTGGTTGTAAGTTTACTGTGATGTCAGAGACAAGGAGCTCGGGTGGTCATAAGAGAAAACCATGGTGCTGGTGCAGTAATTGGAAATGTGCACAAGGGAAGTGCAAAATACCATCTGGGAAAATAAGTATTAATGCCTTGGACTTCCCTGGTGGCTCAATGGTAAAGAATTCACCTGCCAGTGCAGAAGATGTGGGTTTGATCCCTGCATCAGGAAGATTCCTTGGAGGAGGAAATGGCAACCCACTCCAGTATTCTTGCCCGGAGAACCCCATGGACAGAGAAGCCTGGTCGGCTACGGTCCATAGTGTCAGAAGAGTCAGACACAACTGAGCATGTACACACACAGCATGACAATAAATGACATTGCTTAGTTAGGGGGGAAAATATGCTTCTCTCTCAATGTCCAAATAGCCTTTTCCTTTTTTTTTTTTTATCCTAATTGTCAAGTACACAAGATCTGTCCTCCAGCATCCTGAAAAATTTCATATCTCATCCACCCATCACTTTTTGGGTGGTCATTCCAGCATCTCCCCTGGTCCTGAATTCTGCTTCTCTTCACTCATCTTTGTCTCTGGCTCTTCTCCTGTCACTTAAATATTGGTTTGTGCCCAGAGCTAATCTTGACCTTGTACTCTTCCTCATCTGCATTCTTCCTCATTGATGCTCTTCCTTTACCGACAGCTTGACTTACTCTAACCTGATGACTCTACGACTCCTTTGAACGCCATCTGGCTCTCTCTTGGGCACCATTGCTTAAAGTCATCCTGTCTACAAAACTTGTCCTCCCAACTTAGTCAATTGCATCATTATCGTTCAAGACACTCAACAAGTCAACTGTATCTTGTGACTCATCACTCAGGTCCATCTCTCACCAGCACGGGGAATCGAATCCAAACACTGGTCTAGATACCCCCAGCCATGTCCCTGGGTTCAAATATTTCCTTCTGTGAAGCTCTGTTTCCTATTTGCCTCATCCTCATCTCAGTCATCTTCCAAGGTCCAGTTCCTTTCACTACCTCCAAGAAGTCTCCCTAGAACTTGATTCAGATTGATTCTGCCCTCCCGCAGTTCCAACTGCATCCTACTGGTACTTTTTATGAAGATTTCAGAATCTACACCTCACTGGAGTAGGGTGATAACCTAAGTCTTGGTTACCCTTTCCAGATTGGAGGCTCCTGGACTGGGGAGGAAGAGAAGAGATCTTCTCATGAATCTCTGTGGAGTACATGATTGAGAAATATAAGTTGAATTGTTTTCTGTTGAATTTACATAAAATATACAGGAATCTTGCCAGTGAACTGTTTAGGGAATAGCTAGTTTTCTCCACTTCTGGGGTCACAAATTCATGTTTTTACAGGTGCCTAGCAGATCATGTAAATAACCGGAGAGGTCAAGCTCTGTCGAGAGATGAGGCAGCCCCCTTCCTCAGCTCCAGCCATTTACCATGAGGAAACATGGACCCAGTGTTGCTAAATCTTCCATTTTTTTCAAGAGAAGGTAGAAAGAGGGACTTAGTGAAAACTCAGGTCAAGAAATAGAACTTGATCACCCATCCCAGGAGCCCTACCTGGGCTCTATTCCAGTCTTGACACGCCCAAACGAACCCCTCCTCTACAGTTATACTATAATCTGCTTGCATTTTCTTATGGTTTTATCATTAGGGTGTGCACCCCTAAGTGCTGTGCTCTGATGTAACACACATTTAGTCTGAGTCATTTTTGAAAACTTGTCTTTCATCTGTCGCTCCTCCCCTCTCCGGCCCTTCCTTTTCCTTACAGTTTTTCTGTTGAAGTACCTAGGGTCTTTAACTTGTAAAGTTCCTCTCCATCTGGATTTTGCTGATGTTTACTGAAAGGTGTGGCTCATGATGGATCAGCATTTCCTCTACTTTGGCATTGAGATCCCAAACTCATGTTCATTAATTGAAACATTGTTTTCGATCGTGAACATCATCTGTTGGCAGCAGCTTATCTCTGCGTCCTCTCCCATGCCCTGTCTGCTTGTTTGTTTCTCTCTCGACTTATTTTTCCCTGACTATGACTAATCAATCAACTTCTTTGCCACTTCCCATGATGAAAGGATGATGATATATTCTGATCTACCAGAATCAAAGTCTTCCTAATGATCGCATTGCTGACCATAAATGTTCGACCTTGTGGATTCTTGGATCCTATAACATGGGTCATGTAGGGATGCTTTAATGGGAGAAAACAGGCATCCTTCCAGAGACTGATTGGTTTCCTTTCAGCCAGATGGTCCATCAGGTGGGAGTCAGCCAAGACACTAGTCTTTTTCCCAGCAGATGACAGGATTTCCTCTGACCACAGCATGTACTGGTTTAAAAGAGAAGTCTAGAACCACTTTCCACATGGGGAAAGAACGTGGGGGGATGTAACTCTTGACTACAGGTGCCAAAATTCAAAAGAGTTCTAAGGGCAAGGAACCCATGTCTTCCATGGGAGGAAAAGGAAACAGGATTTACAGATAGGTTTGCAAGATAGAAAAGCTCTGATTGGAAAAAAAAAATCTATTAAGAAATCTGTAAAATCCCCTGGAAAAATACATAAGAAATGGAGAACAGCAAAAATAACAAAATGAGATAGAGGGGAAGAAAACAAAGTTGTCTAGACAATAGACCTAAGATTTTGACCTGTTGTAGATCAGAAAATATTTTCCTAAACAATGAAAGGGCCTGGTGAACAAAGCTAAAATTGTGCATCCATGGTAGTATGTGTAATTGATTATAATTATTTAAACATGTAATCATTTCAGGTAGACTTTATCTACAGTGTTAGATTGCTGCCCATATAAAACCCTTCTTATCACAAGTCAGAGATGTACAGATTTGTATCAAATGCATAAAGCATAATGGCTATAGATTGAAAGTGAAAGTGAAGTCACTCAGTGATGCCCAGCTCTTTGCAACCCATGGACAAGCCATGGAATTCTCCAGACAAGAATACTGGAGTGGATATCCTTTCCTTTTTCCATGGGATGTTCCCAACCCAGGGATCGAACCCAGGTCTCCCACATGGCAGGCAGTTTCTTTACCATCTGAGCCACCAGGGAAATCCAAGAATATTGGAGTGCATAGCCTGTCCCTTCTCCAGGGGAACTTCCTGACCCAGGAATCAAACCGGGTCTTCTGTCTTATAGGTGGATTCTTTAACAGCTGACTATTGATTAGTGGATTAATAACCAGGCAAAAACCTGTTTCTACATAAGTTGACCTGAACAGCTAGTGACCTGGGAGGAATTTCCTCTTGCTGAATGGGCAGGTCTTGTGGTGGGGACTAACTCATTACACCAGTGGGTGGGCACTTCAGCTGCCCTGACCCTTTCTTCTTCCCACCCTCATCACCTCTTTTTGTCCTATTTCTTTGTTCGTATCTTACCTCAAGTTCACTGTTAATTAGACAGTGAAATGTCTGATTTTACTGAGATGGTGCGGTGACATTTTCCTAAAAGAACATAGCAACAGTTGACTTTCATTCAAATGGACTGTTGAGTTTCAAAAGACATTTTCTCTGAATAAAAATGTGCCTGGTCACCATGCTTTGGGCCTGAAAAGATACCATCACAGGGGAGAAGAGACACATCTTCATTACAGAGTAATTTCAAATGATGTATGAAGATACTCTCTGTGAAAGAGTGAAGCATTAGCCCCTCTCCACCTCTCAGTCACATTAGGCTAGATTTAGTGACTCCTTCCAAAGATAGAGTGTGACAGGGAAGGGAAAAGCAATATTGTTATGGAGAAGCCTACCAGACAGGCCTCTTAACCAAGTGATGAAAGGTAACATTGGGCTTCCCCTGGTGGTCCAGTGGATAAGAACACCGCCTTGCACTGCAAGGGGCGCCAGTTCGATCCCTGGCCTGGGAAGATCCCACGTGCCCCACGGAGCGGCTGGACCCATGTGTCCAATCACCGAGCCGGAGCTCTGGAGCGCATGGTACCCTGCAACAACAGGGGCCACGCGATGGGAGGCCCACAGGAGCCAAAGAACAAAGGCGGATGAAAATGGAGAAATGAAGGACCAATAGAAGTGAAGTCACTCAGTGATGCCCAGCTGCAACCCATGGAGTTTCTCCAGACAAGAATACTGGAGTGGATATCCTTTCCTTTTTCCATGGGATGTTCCCAACAGGGATCGAACCCAGGTCTCCCACATGGCAGGCAGTTTCTTTACCATCTGAGCCACCAGGAAATCCAAGAATATTGGAGTGCATAGCCTGTCCCTTCTCCAGGGGAACTTCCTGACCCAGGAATCAAACCGGGTCTTCTGTCTTATAGGTGGATTCTTTAACAGCTGACTATTGATTAGTGGATTAATAACCAGGCAAAAACCTGTTTCTACATAAGTTGACCTGAACAGCTAGTGACCTGGGAGGAATTTCCTCTTGCTGAATGGGCAGGTCTTGTGGTGGGACTAACTCATTACACCAGTGGGTGGGCACTTCAGCTGCCCTGACCCTTTCTTCTTCCCACCCTCATCACCTCTTTTTGTCCTATTTCTTTGTTCGTATCTTACCTCAAGTTCACTGTTAATTAGACAGTGAAATGTCTGATTTTACTGAGATGGTGCGGTGACATTTTCCTAAAAGAACATAGCAACAGTTGACTTTCATTCAAATGGACTGTTGAGTTTCAAAAGACATTTTCTCTGAATAAAAATGTGCCTGGTCACCATGCTTTGGGCCTGAAAAGATACCATCACAGGGGAGAAGAGACACATCTTCATTACAGAGTAATTTCAAATGATGTATGAAGATACTCTCTGTGAAAGAGTGAAGCATTAGCCCCTCTCCACCTCTCAGTCACATTAGGCTAGATTTAGTGACTCCTTCCAAAGATAGAGTGTGACAGGGGAGGGAAAAGCAATATTGTTATGGAGAAGCCTACCAGACAGGCCTCTTAACCAAGTGATGAAAGGTAACATTGGGCTTCCCCTGGTGGTCCAGTGGATAAGAACACCGCCTTGCACTGCAAGGGGCGCCAGTTCGATCCCTGGCCTGGGAAGATCCCACGTGCCCCACGGAGCGGCTGGACCCATGTGTCCAATCACCGAGCCGGAGCTCTGGAGCGCATGGTACCCTGCAACAACAGGGGCCACCGCGATGGGAGGCCCACAGGAGCCAAAGAACAAAGGCGGATGAAAATGGAGAAATGAAGGACCAATAGAAGTGGCCCGCCCGCTCCCCTCCCTCCCCAACCCGCCCCCTGCCCAAAATAAATAAATAAATCTTTAAAAAAAAAAAAAAGGTAACATTGCCAGTGATGTCATATAGATATTAGGTACCTTCCAGTGAAGGGAACTTTGCCACTTTCCCACAATGCATAATCCCAGTCTAATGAGACAAACATCATGCACTCCCAGATCAAGGGACATTCTATAAAATTCCTAGCTGACACTACTGAAAATTGTCAGGGTCATGAAAAAATACAGAAAGATGCAGGAGGTGTCAGCTTCAAGGAGACTAAGATGATGATCAAATGCAATGTGGAATCCTGGATTGAATTCTGAATAGAAAGAGGAGATGGAATGGAAAAAATGGGTGAAACTGGAGGAAAATCCTGTGTTTCGTTAACAATAATGTACCCTTGTTAGTTTCTTAGTTATGACAAGCCATAAAAAATTTATTGAAAGATAGTGAACAAATAACAGAAGATAACATCTTTTAATTGGGTGCCAAATATTCAACCTAGATTTGTTTTAATAGTTTAATACTCCTTGTATCTTGTGTTGGTACACAGACCATCTGTTAACACAGGGAAGTCTTATGTTTGTAACAGTTTATGGCGGTCTCTTTGGTGTATAAAGTAAAATCAAGGCTCTAGATTCGATGTGGCTGTGTAGGTCTGTGTGATTCTTTAGCTGTAGCCTCAGTCCTAGTTTTGTCTAGAGAGATCTTGGGCAAATATACACTGTTTGAATGGAGGTGACCTAATACTTGCTGTGGTCCCTTCTCCTTCACACTGGAAAATAACTGAAAACACGTGGTATGTTGAAGGTCGGCCAGGAGGGCTATCTTTCCATACGAAGACCTGCTTGATTATAATTAAAGCTTTCATTTGACTATTAAAGTTAAAGAACAGCTATAAATTCAAGTAACAATATTAAAACCTCTGGGGAGTAACTCTAAAGCTCCTCTTTAATTAGAGAGCTACAAAACTTAAGGCACATTAATTCTTTTCAACATCCAGGTCTCATTTTGCGAAGAAGCTGGTATTTTGTAAATCACAGTGCTTCCAGGGCTGGGGACAAATTTTGATTCTTGCCTAGGATTACTGTCTGAAATATTTTAAGAACTAGGCTGTAAGCTTGGGAAGACTAGTTTTGTATCCTCGTTGAACAGATGAGAATCTAGGTGGTCTCAGTCATGTCACAGCCTTTCTCGATTAGAGTCTCCTTAGTTCTCTAGTTAAATATTGGGTTATTAATCTTATTTGACTGTTGCAGTTGAAAAAGTTCAACATTTTTGTTGTAATCATGAAACTAATGCTCCCTTCTCCATAAATAATACAGACTCTCCTTAACAACAGAAGGGATTAGTTACAAGTAGTGGATTATTAATTGCATTTTCTTCTTTTTGTCTATGTTTTTCAGATGTATATGTATGTACGCCTATTTTTCAGATGCAAATGTATCTGAAAAATATAGAAAAAAAATATAGTCACGGAGCTTCCGTGGTGGTCCAGTGGGTAAGGACACCGCCTTGTAGTGCAAGGGGTGCCAGTTCGATCCCTGGCCTGGGAAGATCCCACGAACCGCGGAGTGGCCGGACCCATGTGTCCAATCACCGAGCCGGAGCTCTGGAGCGCATGTGCCCAGACCCAGTGCTCTGCAGCGACAGAGGCCACTGCGATGGGAGGCCCACACAGGCCAAAGAACAAAGACAGATGAAAATAGATAAATGAAAGACCAATAGAAGTGGCCAAAAAAAAGAAAAATATATAGTCATATGAACAGAAAGCTGTATTTGAAAACACTAGAGGACATATTATTGGGTTGGCCAAAAAGTTCATTTGGGTTTTTCCATAGCATGCATCATAAGTCACTTCAGCTGTGTTTGACTCTCTGCAACTTCATGGACTGTAGCTCGCCAGGCTCCTCTGTCCAGGGGATTCTCCAGGCAAGAAGACTGGAGTGGGTTGCCATGTCCTCTTCTAGGGGATCTTCCTGACCCAGGGATCGAACCCGCATCTCTGCATTGCAGGTGGATTCTTTACCATCTGAGCCACCAGGGAAGCCCATTTTATGGAAAAATGTGAACAAACTTTTTGACCAACTCGATACTAACAGATTTTTCATAAAGAGTTACTGAGTTTAAGATATCGTGCTCAGGTGGGCCTTAATCCTTCACTTTAATGACATTTTGCCAGGACAATCTGAAAGTTGAACTTGGCTTTCAGTCCATCCCCGACTGCCTTTTTCCACTTGCCAGTCTTAATATTTGTGCTTTCTCTTTATAGATCTTCTTCTTCAGTTTTTATCTTTTCTTCCCCATTGGATTAAAAACAAACAGTGAGCTTTTAAAAGAACATCCCTCAAGGTAGATATCTCCAGAGAGCTTATATTTACTTTAAACTGAGTTTTTGCCAGACCGCCCAAGTGGATCCTCCTGATTTTTCATTATCTGTCAACATATTGCACCAGGAGAGGGTACAATGGCATAAAATTGGGTTAGTCTAGCAGAACTCTGATAACCCAATAGGACAACACAAAGTCATGAGAGTAGTTTTCTGTCTACTTCTGGAAAAATGATTCATACTTTTCTTCCCTCCCTTCCTTCTTTCTTCTTTTGAGGTTTGTAAAAAGGCAACACACACACACACACGCAGCATTTCAATGCCAATCACCATGTTTTCCATTCCTTAAAGAGATGCTTTCTCTAAGAATTTGCAAACTATAATCCAGTCTCTTGCATCTTTAGAGTTACACTGTTTGTTTTATAACATAATGCAGCTTGACACTACGGATAGCTGTGTCTGAGACTAAAATGATCTATTTCAATGTGATGAATGAGGACATAGGAAAACTGGACATTTGAAGTTTGTCCATGATGATCTGAAGGTGGCCGAGGTCTGGATTTGGTAGAGTCACTTCCGGTTTAATGATCTTGACTGACTACCACCAGTCACATTTTAGGATTCTGCCGTCACGTGGTCCATTTTCCATGCATAAGTAACGTGTTTAGGTCAAAAGAATGCCATGGTAATTTTAACCTACTGCCTGTATCTTTAGTTGTAAGAACCACAAGGTACATCTAGGTTGACTGAGTTTCCTGTGTGGAATTAAATGCACAACAGATTCCCTTGACAAAAGTAACATCAGCCTCTTCTATCAAGATATGGCATGATTTATAAACCTGACGGCTATAAAGAGATCTTTACTGATTTAATACATATCTAGGTACTTATTGCTACTTCTTTATCTGTAAAGATTTTCATTCCAAAAAAGAAAAATCTTTTATAATGACTAATTCATTAACTCTGATAATATCTCTCTACATACCAGAACCAGCCAAGTCTGTCTTGAGGGCCAGGTATGGCCAGCTACCGGATCTTCTATATCCTGAATGCTAAGGCTGATATTTATATTTGTAAATGACTGGAAAACAAAGCAAAAGAATATCTATTTCTCCGCATGTAAAAACTATATGACCTTCACATTTCATTGGTACCCTCATTCATGTGTGACTTGCCTCTGGCTTTCATGTTCAGTGGCAGTGGTAGGGAGCTCTGGCAGAGACTATGTGGCCTGCAAAACAGAAAATATTTATTATGTGGCTCATTTCTGAAAAAGTTTGCTGCTTCCTGTTCCAAATAAAGCTATTTTTGGAAGGAGAACTGAGGCCCAGCATGAAGGGGGTAGACATAGAAAAATGACTGCAACGAAGTGTTCTGAGATGTAAACCAAACTTCTCATGTGATATTATTTCTAGTGCAGCATCTTGCCTAAGTCGGGGAAATGAAAATTTGGAGATAAAAGTAAAAACCAAAAATCTAAAGTTTGAATGGGCTTCCCCGGTAGCTCAGGGGTGAACAGTTCTTCTGTCAGTGCAGGAGACATAGGTTCGATCCCTGGTTCGGGAAGATCCCACATGCTGCAGAGCAACTAAGCCCATGAGTCACAACAATGGAGTCTGTGCTCTGGAGCCACAACTATGGAGCCCATGGGCTGCAACTACTGAAGCCCATATGCCCTAGAGCCCAAGTTCCACAACAAGAGAAATAACCACCATAAGAAGCCTGCTCACCTCCACTAGAGAGTAGCCCCTACTCCCTGTAACCAGAGAAGAGCCTGTGGCAGCAGTGGAAATTAAGAAAAAAAAAAGATTTGCCTTGTGGGGAAGTCTGAAGAATAGAGCACAAGGATTGAGGGCATATTTTATCTATTGTCAAAATGTGCCTTTTCTGGACCAGCTTGCTTTCCTTCCTAGAAGCAGACCTGTGCAGCCTTAGGCCATCTCAAACCCTTGCTGAATGACTGCCAGGTGAGGGTCATTCACCTCTGACCTTGGTCAGTGTAGGCAGTATCAGGGTAGCCTTTGAATGTTTAGCATGCCAAAGCATACGTACTTTGGGGGGCCATGAAAAAGCTGAGTCTGTCTTCCATGAATGGCCTCCTAGCAGTGCTGTAGTCAGGTTCTCAAAAAACCTGCCTCTTCTGTTTGTCCTGGATTTTAGTCCATTTGTGAGAGGAAAATGAAGATTAGAATTTCAGTATTTGTAGTAACATTGGCAGTGGTGGAGGACTGGCTAAGAACAATGGTTATACTCTGTAATTTCTGGTGTATGGATGTATGTGGGTATTTAATGTTTTATTTGGGGGTAATTTCTTCCTATTGGCAAAGTCCCTGGGGGTGAGAAAGATTGAGGGCAGAAGGAGAAGAGGGCGTCAGAGGATGAGATGGCTGGATGGCATCCCCAATGCAATGGACATGAACTTGGGCAAACTCCAGGCGATGGTGAAGGACAGGGAAGCCTGGTGTGCTGTAGTCCATGGGGTTGCAAAGAGTTGAACATGAGTGGGTGACTCAACAACAACAACAACGACAATCTCTTGAATATAATTTATAAAGGGATAATACATTTTTTACATACTTGAATGCTCAAACTTTAAAAACATTTTTCGTAAAACATAGTTGATCTACAATGTTGTGTTTCAGGTGTACAGCAAAGTGATTCCGTTATACATAGATGTGTGTGTGTGTGTGTGTATATATATATATATATATATATATATATATATATATTCTTTTTAAGATCCTTTTCCCCTATTGGTTATTACAAGATATAAGACTATTTTTTTGGTGGGGGGGGCCACACCACACAACTTGCAGGATCTTCGTTCCCCAACCAGGGATCGAACCCATGCTCCTTGTAGTGAAAGTGCAGAGTGCTAACCATTGGACCAGCAGAGAAGCCCCAAACTTTATATTGATAATTTTGATCAATAAGTGAGCTCTGTGTTATCAAATAGTTCACATACTTACTGGGTTAATTTTCTACTGTTGCATAATAAATTACCATACCTAAAAGGCTTAAAGCAACATATTTATTATCTCACAGTTTTGGTCCATTAGGAGTCTGGGAATGGTTTAGCTAGATCTCTAAGAGGTCAGCTGCAGCTGTATTCTCATCTGGAAGCTCCAGTCTCCTTCCAAGTTCAAGTTGGTTTGGGGGTAGAATTCTTTTCCTTGAAGCTCTAACACACATGGTGGCTTGCTTCTTCAAAGTCATCAAGATTCAGAGAAGGTCTAAGTCCTGGTTTAAAGGAAAGCCTGACTAATTAGGTCAGGCTCACCCAGGAGAATCACCCTCTTGATGACTACAAGGTCACTGATTTGGGACGTCAATTACCTTTACAAAGTCCCTTCTATTTGGCACCTGATGTCACACCATCAAAGAAGAGACATTCATCACTTTGTTATATAACATTACCTAATCATGGTGCAACACCAGGACCTGAGATCATAGATGTCATCTTAGACTATCACACCGGGCAAGGAAAGCACGCATCTCAGACTCAAAGGGGGCCAACTTTGAGTCTTCACGCTTCCACTAACTAGCTGTGTGAACATACAGGTGACTTAACTTCCCCACGCCTCTGCTCTCTCAGCTGTAAATTGGAGATCATTCTAGCATCAGTTTGGCATTCTCACACCTTCCACTTTGGGCCAATGCCAGAATTAAATAAGATTACATTTACAAAGGGTCTGGCACAATGACTAGCAAATAGCAAGTGGTGGATAGGTGTCAGATATTTTCATTCGCCCCTCATTTTCATACATACAAATGTTTTATTCATCCAACAGAAAAAATTGTTAGTCATTGCCAGAAGGTGCATCACAGGGTCATAAAGAAAGCAAGATGAGAGGCAGGCGTTAGGAATGCAAGTTAGTCCTGGTTTTCTCATAGAAAGGGCTCACTGAGAACAAGCTAGTTCAGTCTATGGGGCTTTAACACAAAGTGAGATGAGTGTGTGACAGCATCTGCACCGAATAAATAAAGACTGAATTTAAATCTGGACCAAAGTACACGCTTAATAACTGTCTGCGGATTAATTGATGAGATTATCTTCTTTTCAAAGTCAAATCACTTGCTTCCCCCAGTTATTTTTTTCGCTTTATTGTTACCCAGAGAGCTATTTGAACCAAGAAACAACCCGCCCACGTGGCCGCTGCCTTCTTTCACCTAAGGTAAAGTCTATTAATATGAAACCAATAGAGAAAGTCTGAGTAGAACACTTGCCAGCAATCTTGATGAAGTCTGGGTAGCAAATGGAGAAATACAAATATTCTACCAGCACCTGTAGTTCCTGTTAGGTGCTCAGTCATGTACAACTCTTTGGGACCCTATGTTCTCCTCCAGGGATCTTCCTGAGGCAAGGGTTGAACTCGGGTCTCCTGTGTTGCGGGCAGATGCTTTACCATCTGAGCCGCCAGGGAAGCCAATAATTCTTACCTACCTCCTACTCTCATGCTGAAGGCCTCTTCTAAGGCCTTCTTTTCTGAAGGGAAGGGAGAGGAACAAACAAAAGCAAAACCCCCCCAAATATGAAGACTCCCCACAAAACACCACTTTAAATTTGCTCGTGTCCTTCGAGAACTAAATGGCAACTCACTTCAGTCTTCTTGCCTGGAGTATTCCATGGACAGAGGAGTCTGACGGGCTGCAGTCCATGGGGTTGCAAAGAGACGGACATGACTGAGCGAGCAACACTTTCACACTTGGAAGTAAAGAAATGCAGATTCTCTGGATTGTAGACTTCCTGATAGGCAGAACACCCACATCCCCACATTGGCTCAGTGGGCAGACAGAAATCACACAGTGTGAACTTTGTCTTCTCCTTGTATTGGCTTCTTATTCTCCAGAGGGGCTGCCAGCCTGGTAACAGGGAGCGGGCCTGCTGGCTGAGGATCCCTCTTCCGAGTGGCTGGCGTGGCTGTGGGTGGTGTCTGGGGAGATGGGGGAAAGAAGTGCCACCCCACGCCAGACTGTGCAACCTTTGGCTTTTAGAGGGTCTAAGACACGGTGGCTAGGGTCTCCCACAAGTGGAAGGATCCCTCATTTGGACAATGACCCTCAGGTCCCCTTTGTGTATGTAGATCCAGGAACTCCACCATCTTGGAGTTTTCAACTTGACTGGTGGGCTCTGCAGAGTTCCTATCAGAGTGAACCAAAGGCTCACTGTTAACAGAAGTTTACAGAAAAGAGAGGAGAGAGAGCAGGAGGGAAATGACATGAGCATGTAGCAACACTCTGAGTCTCACTGTCAAGTACTAGCAAACCATCGTAAGTGGTGGATCCAGCTCTTGTTCAATTTTTCATAAAACAAAAATGACTTTAGACCACAGGAACAAAAGGACTAATATGTTTGGTAGATTAGTTCTTGCCTTATTTCAGCATCTGTCTTGATATGTAGTCTATTTGTATCAGTAAATCCTTGGAGGAATGTAAAAGGATATAGGCAGTCATCCAGAAGTTTCCAAGCCTCCAGGTGTTGGATATAGTGAAAGTCTATATATACATAGGTGGTCTGGGCTTCACGTGGGACTCATGTTTGTCCTTCTGGTTTATTTGCTTATTGATATGCATGTATTTGGAAGGGTGTGGGTGGCTGGGACATGCACAGGTTTCATTCATTCAGCACACACTTAGGAAGCATCTGTTGCATATAGGATACGTGGGACCATTTTGATCCACAAAACACCACTTTAAATTTGCTCGTGTCCTTCGAGAACTAAATGGCAACTCACTTCAGTCTTCTTGCCTGGAGTATTCCATGGACAGAGGAGTCTGACGGGCTGCAGTCCATGGGGTTGCAAAGAGACGGACATGACTGAGCGAGCAACACTTTCACACTTGGAAGTAAAGAAATGCAGATTCTCTGGATTGTAGACTTCCTGATAGGCAGAACACCCACATCCCCACATTGGCTCAGTGGGCAGACAGAAATCACACAGTGTGAACTTTGTCTTCTCCTTGTATTGGCCTCTTATTCTCCAGAGGCTGCCAGCCTGGTAACAGGGAGCGGGCCTGCTGGCTGAGGATCCCTCTTCCGAGTGGCTGGCGTGGCTGTGGGTGGTGTCTGGGGAGATGGGGGAAAGAAGTGCCACCCCACGCCAGACTGTGCAACCTTTGGCTTTTAGAGGGTCTAAGACACGGTGGCTAGGGTCTCCCACAAGTGGAAGGATCCCTCATTTGGACAATGACCCTCAGGTCCCCTTTGTGTATGTAGATCCAGGAACTCCACCATCTTGGAGTTTTCAACTTGACTGGTGGGCTCTGCAGAGTTCCTATCAGAGTGAACCAAAGGCTCACTGTTAACAGAAGTTTACAGAAAAGAGGGGAGAGAGAGCAGGAGGGAAATGACATGAGCATGTAGCAACACTCTGAGTCTCACTGTCAAGTACTAGCAAACCATCGTAAGTGGTGGATCCAGCTCTTGTTCAATTTTTCATAAAACAAAAATGACTTTAGACCACAGGAACAAAAGGACTAATATGTTTGGTAGATTAGTTCTTGCCTTATTTCAGCATCTGTCTTGATATGTAGTCTATTTGTATCAGTAAATCCTTGGAGGAATGTAAAAGGATATAGGCAGTCATCCAGAAGTTTCCAAGCCTCCAGGTGTTGGATATAGTGAAAGTCTATATATACATAGGTGGTCTGGGCTTCACGTGGGACTCATGTTTGTCCTTCTGGTTTATTTGCTTATTGATATGCATGTATTTGGAAGGGTGTGGGTGGCTGGGACATGCACAGGTTTCATTCATTCAGCACACACTTAGGAAGCATCTGTTGCATATAGGATACTGAAAGACACACAAATGAAACACAGAGGGACTTTGACCTTGAGAAATTTGCGATCCTATCCCAGAGGCTATAAATCTTATGACAAGCATTGTTCAAAGTTGTGTTGACATCTATTTGCTTCACTCATTTTTTGGAAAAGCTGGTCCAAACCATTCACCGAGTTGCCTAATTCTAAAAGAGAACAAGAGTGAGGTCGAATTGACTGGTCTTCAGCACATGTGGTTAGTTTGATTTCTAGTTTAAACACCAGCGGCCGAACCAAAGGCTTCTAATAGGAGTAAACCAGCTTTCCATAGATCTCTTCCGCCTCTCTTGAAGGGAAAAACACCCAGTCCAACTGGCATCAGGAAGGTAAAATTGCCAGCAGCCAGTCAGATGCAGTTTTCACCTCCGAACCAAGTATTCCATATCTCCCACGCATTTCCTCCCATGTGCGTTTCTCATTCTGTGATCACCAGCTGTAATTTTCCCCATTCAATTCATCTCACTTTCTTTTTAATCAGTGACAAAACAGGCCTAAAAAAAAAATCCCTATTGTTATTTGAGGCTAGGCATTACACCTGAGATTTATCCCTTTAAAAACTGGAAACCTTTCCATTTATCAAAAGCAGAGAAGTAGTAGATGCAACTAAGGATTCATGTTGTCAGAGGGTATTGCAGATTATACTGAGAGCAAATATCTTGTGTTCTTAGCGTCTCACATTTGATGATTTTTAAAAAATTATTATTTTTATTTATTGATTATTTATTTGGCTGTGCTGGGTCTTAGTTGTGGGACTCAGGATCTTTAGTTGCAGTACGCCAACTCTTAGTTGTGGTACGTGGGATCTAGTTTCCCAAACTGGGATTGAACCTAGGGCCCCCCACACTAGGAATGCAGAGTCTTAGCCACTGAACCACCAGGCAAGTCTCTCAAATTTGATGACTTTTGTTGGATGAGTTCCTTCTTTTCCTTCCAGATATTTGTGTGGCATTTTTCTTAAAGTAATGATCAACTGGGGCTTCCCCTGGTGGTCCAGTGGGTAAGGACACCGCCTTGCACTGCAAGGGGCGCGGGTTTGATCCCTGGCCTGGGAAGATCCCACGTGCCGCGGAGCGGCTGGACCCATGTGTCCAATTACCAAGCCAGAGTTCTGGAGCGCATGCGCCCAGAGCCGGTGCTCTGCGACAACAGAGGCCACCGCGATGGGAGGCCCACAGGAGCCAAAGAACAAAGATGGATGAAAATAGAGAAATGAAAGACCAATGGAAGTGGCCTGCCCTCTCTCCTCCCTCCCCAACCCGACCCCCGCCCCCCCAAAATAATAAAATAAATAAATCTTTAAAATATATATAAAATAAAAAATGATTCACTATCTCTCTCTTTCCATATATATACATCTGTGTGTGTAAATTGTATATATATATAGATATATAGATAGATTATATATATTATTTGTACCACTTGCAGTGTTATTGTTTTTGTTTTTAAAGATTTATTTATTTATTTATTTTGGGTGGGGGTTGGGTTGGGGAGGAAGGCGAGCGGGCGGGCCACTTCTATTGGTCTTTCATTTCTCTATTTTCATCCATCTTTGTTCTTTGGCTCCTGTGGGCCTCCCATCGCGGTGGTGTCTGTCGTTGCAGAGCGCCAGCTCTGGGCACATGCGCTCCTGAGCTCCGGCTCGATAATTAGACACATGGGTCCAGCCGCTCCGCGGCACGTGGGATCTTCCCAGGCCAGGGATCGAACTGGCGCCCCTTGCAGTGCAAGGCGGTGTCCTTACCCACTGGACCACCAGGGGAAGCCCAGCGTTATTGTTAAGAGGGATAATCCACATGGTGCTGATGCAGTTTTATCCTTATATTTCTGGAGCGTTGGAATGATGTAAGCAGCTGGCCTGTGGGGTGTCTCCTTGGAGCTCATTTGAACACCTTACAGAGAGGTATGTTTTTCTCTGAGGCGGCACCATCTTTGTGGCTATCTGAATTCCTGGAATGTTCAGGAGAGGATGTTAAGTCAGCATTGCGCATTACTTAATTGTGTGAGTACGTGAGAGGCATAACAAAGCGCGCTTCTGTCTACTGTCTGAAGATGGGTCAGCGGGCAGGGTCTCTATTGACAAAGGCAGCCAGGAAATGGCTCTGTCCTCCCCAGAGACACCATTTGCAAGTTGTTCTCTTCTGCTCAGTGAAGGTTAAAAAGGAAGTGAAAACTTTTGTACTCTTCTGCACTGCTGGTGTTTTTTTTTCTCCCCCCAAACAGAGCAGGAATGCCTGCCCATACATTCTTCCAAGGCCTTGCTAAGAAGGACTTGAAAATAGCAGGCAGTGTGTGTGTGTGTTTGCTGTCTATTCTTTGGCTATGGAATAAAAAGAAGAAAAATGACATTGGATCTGGCATTTGAAACAGCAGTCCTCTTGTGGCTCTGATGGCTGTTCTGACAAGCCCACAGTTTTCTAGAAGCAGAAGACCGTCCCCAGGAGCTGCTCGGGCGTTTCTCAAGAATGGGCCAGATTGGGGCCCCACAGCCATGTTTCCTCTTGCCGGTCTTTCAGTCACTGACAGAAACACATGCAAATACAAATCAAGAACCCAAGAGAGTAAGCAAATCATTTCCAGACAGGCTGATAATGGACTTCAAGCCTTCAGCTCAAATATCCTGATTTCAATCCACGTGTTCTAGCTCTTGTAGAATATGAGGCTAAATACACAAACTTGCATTTTTAGAATTCTCTCTTGCCCTCACACTGACATACGACATTTTTCAAGACGATATAAACTGGAGTGACTTTTTCTAAAAAAAAATGCTAACTTTTATGTCTTAATAAAGCTGGGGGCAAAAATCTGGCATAGTACAAGAAAATATAAAATGCTTCTGGATTTCCTTTTCCCAGTTTTGAAGGTATTCTTTCCCTTTTTCCCTTTACTGATGAACCTTAAAGACTTTAAGGTGTAAGCTGGTGTGAGCTCTGAGATAGCTCACGTCTCTGGTTGTCTTTGTGTCCCAGACAACCAGAGATGGTAGGGTTCATGTTTGTTGAATGTATGAATCTCCTGCCTTCTTATCCTTCTCTCTCTCTAACCCATCCTTCAAATTCTTCTGTTTAGGATAATGTTAGAATTGAATCACAAGTTTGTGGGTCAGTGGTCCTATTAGTACTGCTGGGTACAGGGAGGAAAAGACCATGCATCTCTAAAGCTCCCCTTTGTCTTTTTTTCCCATGTGTCTGGAGATTTAGTGAGCGCTCTGCCTTCAGCCACTGCGGTGGGCTTGGCAGCTCTGGTCCTCCCTGACTTCCTGTTCATCATTTGCATTTCTGAGGCCTCTTAAAGCGAAACATTTCAAAGGACCTCATAAAAATGTGACCGTTTGTTTAATTAAACTCTACTTCTCTGTCTCTGGAAGGAATATGACAGTGTTTTGTCCCTTTCAGAACCAGAAAACTAAGGCCCCAAAGTAGCAAAGACGTTTCTCTCTTGTCATTCTGCATGTATATGCAGTATATGAATAAATCATTCAGTACAGTAAAAAAAAAAAAAAAAAAGCCAGGTTCAGATGTTTCCCCTCTGGGTTAGAAACTAAAACCCTTTTCAGAGATTTTGATGATTCTTTCTGCAAGCCTTACTTAGTCACATTCTGCTAACCAAACCATCCTGATAAAACCAAAAGAAATTTCTGCCTTTGTGACCACCAGGAAATCAGCTGAAGAATTTGAATTCTCCTTTTCCAGGACGTTCAGCATCTTTTCTCATCTCTGAAAATCCCTTGATCTCTCCTTGCCCATTCTTATTTCCTTTATATGGATCTATTTCATGCCTGTTGTTCTGTCAGCAGTTCTGAACTTCAGAAAAAAGCCACCCCTTTCTGACACCCTCAATTTTTTGTGCCCTGCCCCAAGATACTGTGAATTTTGAAAGTTATTTAAAAAGAAGAATCTTCTAGCTAGGGCATTGCATGCTTTTGGTGGGAAAATCTACATTTGATCTGGACTCTCTCTGTCCCCGTTACAACTGTGAGTCTGCGAGAGTCTGGAACCCTATGTCCAGTCTCTGCTAGTTTTCACACAGCCTTTTGGGTGCTTTCGAGTCTTGTTGTCTAACTGCTTCTCAGCATCTCGTTTCCGGGGATGGGAATTAAGCACCAGCTGTTGATGCATTGCTTGGTCCATCCTGTTGATCCTCTTCTGCCCGGAAAGAGCACACAGACCTTTCAAACAGATTTCTGGTTGCGGCAACTCTGATGTGTTTGTACAAAGTGAAAGGCCTCCGACCTCCAGCTAGTAAGAATCTGACCACACATTTGTGAATTAACACTTTCCATCTTTGCAGATTCTGTCCTTTGAAGCATGTTTTGCTTTCTTTTCTTTCTTTCTTTCTTTTTTTTTTAAAAGATTTATTTACTTATTTTTGGGCGGGAATCGGGTTGGGGAGGGAGGAGAGCGGGCGGGCCACTTCCATTGGTCTTTCATTTATCTATTTTCATCCATCTTTGTTCTTTGGCTCCTGTGGGCCTCCCATCACGGTGGTGTCTTGTTGCAGAGTGCTGGCTCTGGGCGCATGCACTCCAAAGCTCCAGCTCGGTAATTGGACACATGGGTCCAGCCGCTCCGCGGCACGTGGGATCTTCCCAGGCCAGGGATCGAACCGGCGCCCCTTGCAGTTCAAGGCGGTGTCCTTACCCACTGGACCACCAGGGGAAGCCCTGCTTTCTTTTCTTACTGTTTCAGAGTCTTTTCGTTTTCTGATGAGCATGGAAATCGCAGAGACCTATTCCCTCCTGAAAGGACCCTCTGGGCCATGTGGCTAGAGGGATAGAGTCCAGGCCTGACCCATGGACTGCTGGAATAGTCATGTGGAAGAAAAAAAAGTCTCATTAGCCACTTTTTCCACCTGTACTTTAGTGTTGCTTGAAAACCATTTGTTTCTAATGGCATTAATTTTTATAGCCATCTTGTCAACAAATTATCCTAAGAACTATTGAAAGGGCACCACTCATTCTCAGCACAGAAGCTCCCCTTTGGATTCCTTTTGAATGTCATGGGGCTCTTAGCATGTGGCTCATATCAACTTGTTTTGAAAATCTTGACCCACTAGAGTCACCAATGCCTTCCTCATGGATTGGTTTGTAGGGACTTTATCTAATTGGCGATGACCCCCAAACCTTACCTCTGCCAAAAAAGATATCCCACTGAATTCAGTTCCCAAACCTTATCAGTACATCTTTTCTAGGTTGCTGGATTCTGTACACTAGTCTCTTTACCTGTGGTTGCGTAGAATTGATTGGGAATCACACAGATCTCTCTGTAAGGACTACTAAGAACTCTTCATGGGGTCTAGACCTTGGCTCATGTTGCTTTTTTAAAAAATAAGTGAAGATGGGGCTTCCCTGGTGGTCCAGTGGGTAAGGACACCACCTTGCACTGCAAGGGGTGCCGGTTCGATCCCTGGCCTGAGAAGATCCCATGTGCCACGGAGCGGCTGGACTGATGTGTCCAATTACTGAGCCAGAGCTCTGGAGCGCATGTGCCCAGAGCCGGTGCTCTGCAGTGACAGAGGCCACTGCAATGGGAGGCCCACACAGGCCAAAGAACAAAGATGGATGAAAATAGAAATGAAAGACCAATAGAAGTGGCCTGCCTGCCCGCCTCCCTTCCCAACCTGCCCCCCCAACCAAAAAAAACCAAAATAAGTGAAGATGCTTTTTCATATTCAATAATGCGCAGAAACTTGCATTGGCTCCAAGTTTTGTTTTTGTTTTTTGTTTTTGCATGGTTCTCTGATTTTTCTGGCAAATAGTGGACCAAATACATTTAGATTTGGGTACACAACTGCAGCCAAGATGTATGGGTCTGCCCTTGGCTTTTAATTAGCCGGGTTATTCTGTCTGGCTTTGACTTTCTCATTTGTAAAATGATAGAATTGGATCCGGTTCTCTCCAGGCCTCTTTCTGGTCCTTTCCATCTCTAGAGGTCTCTGGTGATGCGAGGTGAGCCACTTCATCACAGCTTCCAGCACGGCATCCCAGGGCCTCCTGGCTCCTGGTCCCTGGCAGGCATGCACATCTCTGTATGGAGCTCCCTGGTTTGTGAAGAAGGGCGAATGGAAAAGGAGACCTGAAACCCACATAGTTTCAGTTCTGGCTTAGTGAGTTTTGAATTTAAATGCTTTCACATATGAAACAGAGAGTGGGCCGAAGGATCCTGCAAAAACAGAGCCCTGAGGTTGGATGAGCAACGCACAACTCCTTTCTCTGGGGCTTTTTTTTTGGAACAAAGCACATCACTGCTCAAAGTCAGAAAAGAAAAGCTAAGAATAAGTGGAGGCATTGTTAAACAATGAGAAATAGAACGTGGTGGCGTGTATATCCACGTAGGCTCTTGGCAGACCTACCTCCTTTTTTTTCTTTTTTGCTTTGTCATATTCCCTTTCTTCCCCCTCTCCCTTTTTTTAAGTTGAAGTGTAGTTAATTTACAATGTTGTGTTAGTTTCAAGTGTACAGCAAAGTAATTCAGCAATTCAAATCAAAGTGATTCATATGCATATATGTACATATATAGTCATATATATATATTGTTTTTCAGATTCTTTTCCCTTATTGATTATTATAAAATATTGTGTATAGTTCCTTATACTACATAATAGGTCCTTGTTGGTTATCTGTTTCATATATATAGATGGGTATCTCTTAATCCCAAACTCCTAATTTATCCCTTCCTCCCTTTCTTCTTTGGTAAGTAAAAGTGTTTTCTCTATGTCTGTGAGTCTCTTTCTGTTTTATAAATAAGTTCATTTGTATATTTTTATTTTAGACTCTACATATAAACTATATCATATGATATTTGTCTTTGTCTGATTTGCTTCGCTTAGTATGATCATCTCTAGGTCCATCCCTGTTGCTATCAATGGCATTATTTCATTCTATTTTATGGCTGAGTAGTATCCCATTGTATATATGGACCACATCTTCTTTATCCATTTACCTGTTGATGGACATTCACAGCCTACCTACTTTCAATGCTGCCACACCTCCACATATCAGGATGAAATTCTGGGCCTCAAGATTTCCAAACAAAAAAGAAAACAAACAAAGGTGAAAACAGTGCTAAGACAGAAGACTTTCGGAACCGACGTTGCATGCAATACTGTCTTCCAAGTAGCTCTGTGAGGTGAGCAATGCTTTAACAGGGATGTGGAATGGTGCTGGGACCAAGAACTCTGGGTGATGGCACATCACCACTGCTTCCTCCAGCCTCTGACCAAGGCAGAGATCCCATCACTAAGGGGGTCTGAGCACACTGCTAGCAAATCCTATGTTTGTATGTGTTGTGTTATGTGTTAGACACTCGGTTGGGTCTGGCTCTTTGCAATCCCATGGACTGAAGCCCACCAGGCTCCTCTGTTCATTTGAATCCCAGTTGACAAATGTATTCCAGGCAAATGAGGATCTCTATGAGTTGTAGGATTTTGTCACACCAGCTCTTAGATACAACAATGGATTAGGGAGTGAGGAATATCTGAAATGTGCTTGGGTGTGTGAAGAGAAGGTGGAGAGACATGTTAAGCATTTAAAGTGGAAGAACTAATGAGGCAAAGCCTATGACACGACTAAGGGGAATTCTTCCTTTCTTGGCCAATCCTGAATTTCCATGGTTGTCACGTCTCATCTCAAGTGAGTCCTCTGATATTTCTGTATCTTCAAAAATGAAGAATCTATTAAAGACCACCTCTTGTAGGCCTGGGGTGTTTGTATAAGGACTTTTTGAAAGATGTTGCTCATATGCCCATGAGTGCCTTTCCAAGCTTTCCTTGGGTTTGTGGTGGAAGGAAAATTAGTTTTTCTCTTGGAATACTGGACGCCAAGGGGAAGAGTTCTTAGTGAGTGATAAATAAGGAGAGGGGATATGAGGCATTCAATAGTTTTTTAAAAAATTTCAGGTGTATAGCAAAGTCATTCAGTTTCATATATATATATATACACACACGCATATATATATTCAGATTCTTTTCTTTTGTAGGTTATTACAAAATATTGACTGTAGTAGTTCCCTGTGGCATACACTAGGTCCTTGTTGTTTATGTGTTTTATATATAATACTATGTATATGTTCATCTCAAACACCTAATTTACCCCTCCCCCCTTCCTCTTTGGTAACCATCAATTTGTTTTCTGTCTGTGGGTGTCTTTCTGTTTTATATATAAGTTCATTTGTATCATTATTTTTTTTAAGTTTTTTTAAAAAATTATTTACTTATTTGGCTCCACTGCATCTTAGTTGCAGCATGTGGGATCTAGTTCCCTGACCAGGATTGAACCCAAACCCCCTGCATTGGGAACACAGAGTCTTAACCACTGGACCACCAGGGAAGTCCCAAGTATCATTATTTTTAAGCTTCTTTTTTTTTTTTAATAAATGCATTTTATTTATTTTATTTTATTTTGGCTATTCTGGGTTTTCACTGCTGCCACAAGCTCTTCTCTAATCGCAGAGAGTGGGGGGCTACTTTCTAGTTGAGGTGAGCAGGCTTCTTGTTGCGGTGACTTCTCTTGTCGTGGAACTTGGGCTCTAGGGCACATGGGCTCAGTAATTGTGGCTCTGAGACTCTAGAGCACAGGCTCCATAGTTGTGGCTCACAGGCTTAGTTGCTCCGCAGTATGTGGGATCTTCCCAGATCAGGGATCGAACCTGTGACTCCTGCATTGGCAGGCGCACTCTTTACCACTGAGCTACCAGGGAAGCCCCAAGATTCTTCACATAAGTGATATCATATGATATTTATTTTTCCCCATATGCTTGAGGCGTTTTCCAACTGTTAGAGTTAAACAGTGACTAAAATACAGAATTCTGCACCAAAGGAGCTTGCATTCTAGCAAGGAAATACTGACCAAAAAAAAAAAAAAAGAAATATACAGTATGCTAAACATTGATAAATGCTTTGGAGAAAAGTGAAATAGTAAAAGTAAAGCTAAGGAGATGATGAAGGCATGGGTGCTATTTTATACAGATTATGTTCGTAGAGCTTTAAGTCTTGTCACCATTCGCTCTCTGCACAGATGAAGAAACAGGGGCGCTGAGAGATGGCCCAAGGGCCTCCAAGTGGCTCTCAGCCCCTGGGAGTGAGATTTCAAGGTATGTCATTTCTTCCCTTTGCAATCAATTTGTACTAATTTTCTTTTTTTAGTTTTGGCCCCCTTTTATTGATTTTTTATTTATTTATTTTCATTCATCTTTATTCTTCAGCCTGTGTGGGCCTCCCATTGCAGTGGCCTCTCTTGTTGCAGAGCACCAGCTCTGGGCACATGAGCTGCCAAGCGCTGGCTCGTAATTGGACATACCGGTCCAGCTGCTCTGCAGCATGTGGGATCCTCCCATGCCAGGGATTGGACCGGTGCCCCTTGCACTGCAAGGTGGACTCTTTACCCACTGGACCACCAGGGAAGCCTCAATTTGTACTAATTTTCTTATGAGTACAGAAAAAATTGTCCAACACTATTCCTCTACCAACTTATGCCAGCAGTAATGGTACCTAAGATGTTGTTGTTGTTCAGTTACTAAGTTGTTTCCGACTCTTTGCACCCCATGGACTATAACACGCCAGGCTTCCCATCCTTCACTGTCTCCTGAAGTTTGCTCAAACTCATGTCCATCTTTGAGTTGGTGATGCCGTCCAACCATCTTGTCCTCTGGTGTCCCCTTCTCCTTCTGCCTTCAATCTTTCCCAACATCAGGGCCTTTTCCAATGAGTCGTCTCTTTGCATCAGGTGGTCAAAATATTGGAGCTTCACCATCAGTCCTTCCAGTAAACATTAAGGGTTAGTTTCCTTTAAGACTGAGTGGTTTGATCTCTTTGCACCCCAAAGGACTCTCAAGAGTCTTCTCCAGTACCACAATTCAAAAACATCAATTCTTCAGTGCTCAGCCTTCTTTATGGTCCAACTCTCACATCTGTATATGACTACTGGAAAATAGAAAGGGTTAATTTACCACTTGGTGACTTCAGAGTAGTCCGGAGTTGACCCCACCAACTGTGCAGTCCTTAAGCGATCAGGACCCTGCCTGCTGTCTTGTGCATGAGAGTCAGCTGTGTATCTTGTGAAAATGCAGATTCCAACTCAAGATGTCTAGCTGGGGCTCAAGACGCAGCATTTCCAGCAAGCTGTCTGGTGATACTGATGTTGCTGGGCCATGGACCACACTTGGAGTATGGAGGGTTCTGGCACCCCTGCTCCAGTTTGCTCAGCACAACTGCTGATGAATCCCAGAGTCAAAACTGGCACTCCCCTTCTTCCCTCCCCCTTTGCCCTACTCCTCTCCCTTGGAAGAATCCAGCTTAAAAGAGGAGCAATTTATGAAGCACCAGGGCCAAGCCTGAATTACAATGTTGGGCATGTAATTATCTGGGTGAAAAACAGATGTCTCAGACCCGGGGTTAGCTCTGCCCACTGTGGGGGCCACATGGTAAAGTCGCTTGCTCGAAGAGCTGATGGAGGTCACATGATGTGCTCCAAGCGAAGGGTGGTGCGTGCGTCTGAAATTCGGGGAAGGGAGAAGTGAGCAAGGGCTACCGTTGCATAAATGATGTTGGAAGCATCTCCCCGCCAGATTGCAAGCTGAGACTGCTGCGAGCTAATCTCAGCTGTGGGTGACTCAGTCTGTGTCTGCAAATGAAAGCTTGCCTCCTTGACTGGGAAATAAAAATAGCCAAGAGCGGGCCCCATGCTGAGGCTTTGCCTCTGTGAGGGGCAGCCACCGCCCACTGTTCAGATCCTTTGCTGGAGCCATCCTGAAGGAAGGAGGGAGCGTGAACAGGGCCCTGGTTCTCGGGAGGGCCTGCAGAGTCCATCAGCAGAGAGCTGGGCTTTTGCAAAACCTACCTTCTGTGGTTGTGGACATCTGCACCCACTTGCTAGGTGCCATCACAGGTCTCGGGGTCCACTGCCTGGGTTGACCCCGCGCATGTGAACACCTGACCTGGAGCCCCAGAGGTCTGCTCAGGAGGGGAAAAAACCAGCCCCGCCCCCGGCCATGGTGGTCTGGCTCAGCTGGGGAGGATTAAACCTCCCAAGTCTTTTTTATCAGCAAATGGTAACAGTGATCTTAAGAAAAATGTAAACTTGCATCTCTTAGTGGACAAAGGCTAAATGGTTCCCACTATTATTCTGGAGGCAAAGGCAGTTGTGGTGTGCCTAGGGTTTCAGGGCTATGAGGGGCTTCATCTCAGTCTGAGGCTTTGGACTGTTTGTATTCAGTTGGACCTGGTGGGGGTTGTGAGGATGGGTGGCGAGTGGGTGGTAGAGAGCTGACTCTGGATTTCTCGGCATTTGCCAAAATCTGGCTGGCAGGCTGCCTCATTCCTTCTATAGTTAAGGCTTGTCGCCACCAAATATGATGGCTGTTCCATCTCAGGCCAGTTGGACTCTCCCTGACCGTCTCAGCAAGGACAAATAGTCTGAGCAACCCAGCAATAACCCAGAAGGTTGACCTTCACTCGGGGAATTCCGACGGGTCTTTTTTTGTTGCAAGTTGAACTTGAAGGGTGGTAAGTAGAGGTGTATTTCTCTTACCATTACTAGTATGTCTTCTATGAGCCAGATAAGCCACCCAAGGAGACAGAAACTAGTTTCCTGGTCAATATCAGGTCCAGCCTGTAACAGCCTCCCAGCCTTGGGGAAGGGAATTATCAGGGAAAACGCCCTTCTCTCTGTCACCAGGTCTCTGTCCATTGCAGTGTCTTAGAGGACAACCCGGCGATCGCAGGCCCAAGTTTTCTGCAGGAGACTGTGATCTTGTCTAGATAAATGCCAGCACTTTCCAGAGGGAAATTCTGGTAAATCAAAGGGGAAAAAACCCTTTGATTCAAATGGTCCTTCTTACCATCACTTTGAATGACTAAATCTTTTGAGTCGTCCACACTTCCAGACATGACAGATGGAAGTGGACACCCACTGGCCATTCTGTACCTGTGAACCAGGCCCCAGGATGGGGGTGAAGTGGGGAAGGGACTGAGAAAAGTTCAATCCATTTTTCTTATTGGACCCCTGATCTTAAAACATCACCATGTCTTTAAAGCCAAATCGCATATTTGTCTTTGTTTGAGTAAACTTTTTGTTCTGGAATTACATTTGCAGAAAAGTTGCAGAGATAGTACAGAGAGTCCCATGTAGCCCTTACCCTGTCTCCCCTAGTGCTAACACCTGACATTTCCACTGTTTGTGAAAAGACAGAAACTGACATCGGGGCAATACTTTTTTTTTTTTTTTGGCTATTCTGGATTTTCACTGCTGCCATAGGCTCTTCTCCAGTTGCAGGGAGTGGGGGCTACTCTCTTGTTGAGATGTGCAGCCTTCTTGTTGCGGTGACTTCTCTTGTTGTGGAACTCAGCGTCCAGGGCACATGGGCTCAGTAGTTGCGGCTCTGAGGCTCTGGAGCACAGGCTCCATCATTGTGGCTCACGGGCTTAGTTGCTCCACAGCACGTGGATCTTCCCAGATCAGGGATCAAACTTGTGTCTCCTGCATGGGCAGGCGAACTCTTCACCACTGAGCTACCAGGGAAGCCCGGGGCAGTACTGTTAACTCAACTCCAGACTTTATTTGGGTGTCAACAGTTTTTCCACTAGTGTGCTTTCTCTCTCCCAGGAGCCAATCCAGGGCACAAGATGGCATTTGGGGGCTTCCCCTGGTGGTCCAGTGGGTAAGGACACCGCCTTGCAGTGCAAGGGGTGCCGGTTCGAGCCCTGGCCTGGGAAGATCCCACGTGCCGCGGAGCGGCTGGACTGATGTGTCCAATTACCGAGCCGGAGCTCTGGAGCGCATGCGCCCAGAGCTGGTGCTCTACGACAACAGAGGCCACCGCGATGGGAGGCCCACAGGAGCCAAAGAATGAAGATGAACGAAAATAGAGAAATTAAAGACCAATAGAAGTGGCCCGCCCAATCCCCTCCTTCCCCAACCCGACCCCCGCCCAAAGTAAATAAATAAATAAAATTAAAAAAAAAAAAAAAAAGATGGCATTTGGTAGCTTTTTTTCCTCAGAAAACCTCCACGTGCACACATCTAGCTAATCTTTTCACCAGCCTCCCTGAGCGCTTATTCTCTGCAGAAACCTGGCTAGACCGACTCTGAGAGGCACACTTGAAATGTCCTCAGCAGTTGCTGTCTAGTTGTTGCATGTGTGTGCATGCTAAATCACTTCAGTCGTGTTCCACTGTTTGTCACCCTCATGGACTGTAGCCTACCAGGCTCTTCAGTCCATGGGATTCTCCAGGCAAGAATACTGAAGTGCGTTGGCATTTTCTTCTCCAGGGGATCTTTCCAACCCAGGGACTGAACCCACAACTCTTAATATCTCCTGCATTGGCAGGCGGGTTCTTAGCCACTAGTGCCACCATGCTACCCTGGGATGCACATGACTAGTGAGATTTGCAGACAGAGTCTCTGGGCCACAGAGCAGAGGTATCAGTGAAACGATATCACAAATGAAATCAGTTGTGTGCTGTGAGCCCAGGAAAAATCCGAAGTCATTCCTAGCTAGTGAGAGGGCTGAGAGGGAGATCTGGAAAGGTGATAAACAGGGGTCTGCCTGATTTGACCTCAATAAGAAAGATAACATCCTGAAGGGATGATGAGCCAATCTTCAGAGACATAGACTCTTAGAACCAGGCAATGTCTGGCTCTCCAAAAGTCCTAATACTGGGAGAATTTTTGTGTGTATGATTTTCAAGCAGGACTCCTTACGAAGAAACTCCAGCCATCTTGTTTTTCTTTACCACACGGTAGCTGGTTGAACTGTTTGGTCAAACTACTCTTTGATTTTAGAGCAAAGAACTCAAAAAAAGAGTGCCTTTATACCCAGGCTAAAAAACCCAGAGAAATCCTCCAAACCTGTTCCATTTCAGTGCCCAAATAGAAAACCTTTTCATTTGTTGGTTATTCGTTTTGTTGGTGGCAATCATCTCCACTCTTCCTTCAAACTGGCCGTGCTGCCTCTCATCCAGGCAGAGGCTTGACTTGTGGGGCGTGGACCCATTTCTTCCACTGAAATTAAAGGGTTGCATGAAAATGGGGCTGCTGACTGACACCCTGCTTCCGTTTGGTCTCCAGAGATGATCTCTTGTGGGAGAGAGACCCAACACAGAGTGGAACGCGGTGTTCTCCAAAAGCAGGGAGTCCGTTGATGTCAGAAGAAATCACAGTGTTGAAAACCTATGAGATTTCAGGTGGGGTTCAGCCAAAGTGTCCCCAAGTTCTGCTTTCCATATTCAAAACTTAACTTGTGTTCTCTCATGAGAATTTGCTTTCTTGATGCAAAGGTGGCCGAGATGTAGCATCAGTGTTCTGGGAGTCGAGTATTCCACAAAATTCTCAAAGTACACAGGCTCCCAGCAGCCCCAGACTTCAGGAGTGGGAGTGGACGGGAGGGTGATGCCACGGACTAGCCAGAACTGGGAGGGCTGTCAGGATTCCAGTTGTTTAGCTCCAGGACTTACCAGGCAGGTGGGCTTCACTTAAAGATGAGAGAAAGAGGATGAGGCTGCAGCGAGGGGGACTTGAAAACGATATCACAAATGAAATCAGTTGTGTGCTGTGAGCCCAGGAAAAATCCGAAGTCATTCCTAGCTAGTGAGAGGGCTGAGAGGGAGATCTGGAAAGGTGATAAACAGGGGTCTGCCTGATTTGACCTCAATAAGAAAGATAACATCCTGAAGGGATGATGAGCCAATCTTCAGAGACATAGACTCTTAGAACCAGGCAATGTCTGGCTCTCCAAAAGTCCTAATACTGGGAGAATTTTTGTGTGTATGATTTTCAAGCAGGACTCCTTACGAAGAAACTCCAGCCATCTTGTTTTTCTTTACCACACGGTAGCTGGTTGAACTGTTTGGTCAAACTACTCTTTGATTTTAGAGCAAAGAACTCAAAAAAAGAGTGCCTTTATACCCAGGCTAAAAAACCCAGAGAAATCCTCCAAACCTGTTCCATTTCAGTGCCCAAATAGAAAACCTTTTCATTTGTTGGTTATTCGTTTTGTTGGTGGCAATCATCTCCACTCTTCCTTCAAACTGGCCGTGCTGCCTCTCATCCAGGCAGAGGCTTGACTTGTGGGGCGTGGACCCATTTCTTCCACTGAAATTAAAGGGTTGCATGAAAATGGGGCTGCTGACTGACACCCTGCTTCCGTTTGGTCTCCAGAGATGATCTCTTGTGGAGAGAGACCCAACACAGAGTGGAACGCGGTGTTCTCCAAAAGCAGGGAGTCCGTTGATGTCAGAAGAAATCACAGTGTTGAAAACCTATGAGATTTCAGGTGGGGTTCAGCCAAAGTGTCCCCAAGTTCTGCTTTCCATATTCAAAACTTAACTTGTGTTCTCTCATGAGAATTTGCTTTCTTGATGCAAAGGTGGCCGAGATGTAGCATCAGTGTTCTGGGAGTCGAGTATTCCACAAAATTCTCAAAGTACACAGGCTCCCAGCAGCCCCAGACTTCAGGAGTGGGAGTGGACGGGAGGGTGATGCCACGGACTAGCCAGAACTGGGAGGGCTGTCAGGATTCCAGTTGTTTAGCTCCAGGACTTACCAGGCAGGTGGGCTTCACTTAAAGATGAGAGAAAGAGGATGAGGCTGCAGCGGTGGGGAGGCCTCCCTGTGTGAGGGCCTGAAGGTTGAGAAGGCAGGAAAAAGCCTGTCTTCCATGGCTGATTAGAAGCCAGGGTGACCTCAAGAACTGAGTGAACCTGAATCTTTCTGTACCTCAGATTTTTTTTCAACTGTACATGAGAATAGTATCAGCCACGCTGTCTATATTATAGGGCTCTTGTAAGAATTCAGAAAACACAGGCACATAGAGTAAGTATTGGCTTGGCCAAAAAGTTCATTCGAATTTGCCCATAAGCTGTTATGGAAAAACCCTGAACAAGCTTTTTTGCCAGCTCAATATGTTACTCGATCTAACAGAGGAGCTTGGCAGGCTACGGTCCAGAGGGTCGCAAAGAGTCGGACACGACTATACCGACTTAGCACGCACACATGCGTAATGAGTAATGGAGTGGCTATTATTTACATTGCTTCATGTATCTTAACAGTTTTCCTGCTTTTGGGTTACTAGAAATATGAGGGTCTTGTCACAGTAGAAAGAGAGCAAATGTTATGTTACTAAGAAAAAATATTACATATATATATATATATATATTGCCTGTTGTGATAGAGAAAATATTGCCTCTGCAAAGATGTCCATGTTCTAAACCCTAGAACCTTTGAAAATGTATGCAACAAGGCAAAGGGGAGTTTAAGCTGCAGGTGGAATTAAGACTGCTAATCAGATGAACTTAAAATGGGGTGATGATCCTGGAGTACTTGGGTGAGCCCTTTTCAAGAATCCTTAGAAATGAAAAGGAAGCTGCTATGGAAAGCCAAAGTGTCCCCAAGTTCTGCTTTCCATATTCAAAACTTAACTTGTGTTCTCTCATGAGAATTTGCTTTCTTGATGCAAAGGTGGCCGAGATGTAGCATCAGTGTTCTGGGAGTCGAGTATTCCACAAAATTCTCAAAGTACACAGGCTCCCAGCAGCCCCAGACTTCAGGAGTGGGAGTGGACGGGAGGGTGATGCCACGGACTAGCCAGAACTGGGAGGGCTGTCAGGATTCCAGTTGTTTAGCTCCAGGACTTACCAGGCAGGTGGGCTTCACTTAAAGATGAGAGAAAGAGGATGAGGCTGCAGCGGTGGGGAGGCCTCCCTGTGTGAGGGCCTGAAGGTTGAGAAGGCAGGAAAAAGCCTGTCTTCCATGGCTGATTAGAAGCCAGGGTGACCTCAAGAACTGAGTGAACCTGAATCTTTCTGTACCTCAGATTTTTTTTCAACTGTACATGAGAATAGTATCAGCCACGCTGTCTATATTATAGGGCTCTTGTAAGAATTCAGAAAACACAGGCACATAGAGTAAGTATTGGCTTGGCCAAAAAGTTCATTCGAATTTGCCCATAAGCTGTTATGGAAAAACCCTGAACAAGCTTTTTTGCCAGCTCAATATGTTACTCGATCTAACAGAGGAGCTTGGCAGGCTACGGTCCAGAGGGTCGCAAAGAGTCGGACACGACTATACCGACTTAGCACGCACACATGCGTAATGAGTAATGGAGTGGCTATTATTTACATTGCTTCATGTATCTTAACAGTTTTCCTGCTTTTGGGTTACTAGAAATATGAGGGTCTTGTCACAGTAGAAAGAGAGCAAATGTTATGTTACTAAGAAAAAATATTACATATATATATATATATATATTGCCTGTTGTGATAGAGAAAATATTGCCTCTGCAAAGATGTCCATGTTCTAAACCCTAGAACCTTTGAAAATGTATGCAACAAGGCAAAGGGGAGTTTAAGCTGCAGGTGGAATTAAGACTGCTAATCAGATGAACTTAAAATGGGGTGATGATCCTGGAGTACTTGGGTGAGCCCAATATAATTGCAAGAATCCTTAGAAATGAAAAAGGAAGCTATGACTATGGAAGAGAGAACCAGAGAGACGGCGGAGGAACAGGGCTTGGCTGGGCAGGGTCAGCTTTGAAAACAGAGGAAGGGAATCGTGAGCCAAGGAACGCAGGCAGCTTTAGAAGCAAGGAAGTAGATTCTCCCAGAAAGCCTGCAGAATGTAACACAACATGGCCAACACCTTGATCTGAGCCCAGCGAGATCTGCGCTGGGCTTCTGATCTATAGAGCTGTGTGAGAAAAAAAAATGTTGTCTTATATTAAGCCACTAAGTTTGTCATCATTTGTTAGAGCAGCAAGAGAAAATGAATGCACCTATCCACAGAAATTCTGGACCAATGGCAGATTGTTGTATCTAGGAATGAACTGTTTATTAGCTGCACGCTTTTTCAGGAACCTCTTTCCTTGTTCTCGTGTATAATCACAGACACATTAGTATTTTTTCCCCGTTTGCCTGGCATGAATTGTAGTTGCTGAGCTTGAACAGCTATTTACAGAGCTCTTTTTACACTTTCTGTTATGTGCCTGCTTCAGGCTCCCTGGTTGGATTTTGAACTGGGTGTGCCAGGGGTAAATTAAAAGGGAAATTCCAACTCAAGGGCAAACTGATGTTGATAAAGTCCTACTCAAAATATTTACAGAAGAAAGACTGGGACGGTCAAGTGAGCTTTTTCCCTATGATGTCAAGCTTTCCGTGGGAATGAGGCTGAAAATATTGCCTGTCCTTTTGCTTCCTTCTAACCTGGAAAAAGAAAAGGCAACCCATTCCAGTATTTTTGCCTAAAGAAACTCATGGACAGAGGTGCCCAGTAGGCTCCAGTTCATGGGGTCACAAAGAGTTGGATGTGACTGAGCACACACACACAACCTAAAAGAAGGGGTGAATACAGAAGCCTGATTCATACAGTTTAATCCCTAGAGGAGCTCAGAGAGGGAGAGGAAAATCTGAAGTCTTAAGTCAACATCTGTAAAAGGATTTGGAACTGAGGATAAGGAAGTTCTGGGGCTGCTAAAAGGGAAGGAAGGTCTTTATGTACTGGCCATGGATTGTACTTCCTGTTGTGAAGCTCAATGCTGTTTCATAACAGCTGAGGGGCTGCAGTGCCTTGTGCGACAATGAGGAAGCAGCCCTCTTGGTTCCTTCATGTTACACAAGTGAATGACCTCCAAGGCACGGTGACACAGATGTAAGATGAACAACGGGATACTTGCACTAGCTCTTGTAGACATGATCAAGTTTTTTTTTTTTTAATTGCAGAAATATCTTTTCATATGTATTATCAATCAGCAGTATTTCCTTTGTTCCTGTGAGTGTTCTTTGCTCGTCCAGGGACTAGGGCTGGAAAAGGGTTGGAGGAGGGCAGTCCTATGGTGTGTTATTAGTTGTCACTGCACAGCCAGGAGCTATGTTGTGTCCAGCTCTAGCAACTCCATGGACTGTAGACCATCAGGCTTCTCTGTCCATGGGATTCTCCATGCAAGAATCCTGGAGTGGGTAGCCATTCCCTTATCCAGGGAATCTTCCCAGCCCCAGAGTCAAATCCAGGTCTCCTGCATTGCAGGCAGATTCTTTTCTTTTCTTTTTTGTCGAATTTGAGAGGAATTTATTATAAGAAATGAGGGGTCTGTCTTTGAACCCAAAGCCTAGAAATTTGACCATCCTTCAGGAGGGACATATTCGGCTTGGGAGGCCTACCAGATGTCAAGGCAGACACTCTGTTAATCTTAGACTGCTCTCTACGTGTGTGGGCTTCCCTTGTGGCTCAGACGGTAAAGAATCCTCTTGCAATGCAGATCTGAGCTCCATCCCTGGGTTGGGAAGATCCCCTGGGGAAGGGAAACACTGCCCACTCCAGGATTCTTGCCTGGAGAATCCCATGGCTTGTCCGTGGGTTGCAAAGAGTTGGACATGACTGAGTGACTTCCCTTTCACTTTCTACATGCGTCCTCCACTATTTTGCTTTCCGTTCTTGCTTTGCTGATCACCTCTGACAGCTCAGTCACAGTGCATAGGCCGTAAATGGCTTTCCCTAAGAGGCAGCCTCAGTTTACATCTCTAAGCAGTCTGGGATTTTGCAGGCAGGTTCTTTCCTGACTGAGCTACAAAGGGAAGCCCATATGACCCATGGCTTCTTTCACAAGCCAGCCTGGTTCATGAAACAAGGAATTCAATTGATGTCTTTTTTCATATAACTTTGGCACAAATGCCATGTTAGCTTGTTCCTGCAGCAGATTTGCCTGGCAGGTGAGCCAAGCAATTGGGAAACAACATTTCAAGCTTGATGGGAGACAGTATTCCCTGCTGTATTCTGAGGAAGAGGGCTGCTGTGGTTAGGCTTGCACATGCAAAATGCAGTGACAAACTACATAGACCTCCTGGATATTTTATTGGATGGATACTCAAAAATCTAGATTTTTTTTTTTTTTTTTTTTAACAAAAGGATCTTTCAGGTTAGAGGATAAGGGTGGGGCTTTACTATCACACAGTGAGGGTTCAAACTCAGGTTGGACCACTTACTAGCTGTGTGACTTTGATGAAGTTAATTAACATCTCTGAGCCTCGTTTCTCAGTTTTCTCATCTTGAATGGAATGGAAGGAGTCGTACGCTGTACAGCGTGTGCCTGTTGTGAGAATTAAGGAAGGCCATATATGAGGCCCACTGAATGGTGCCTGATGCTATCAATGGCTTTATCAGTGGTGGCTATTTTGATTAGACAGAATGGAGGTATATTGACAATGGAGGAATGAAAGGTATGGAAACAGTAAGTTACCAGAGGGAAAGAAAGCCCGGAAACGCTGTGTGTCACCGTGATACGTGGAAGGGGTATTTATCTGATCAGGAGGAACCTTTCTCTACGTGTGGGCTTCCCTTGTGGCTCAGACGGTAAAGAATCCTCTTGCAATGCAGATCTGAGCTCCATCCCTGGGTTGGGAAGATCCCTGGGAAGGGAAACACTGCCCACTCCAGGATTCTTGCCTGGAGAATCCCATGGCTTGTCCGTGGGTTGCAAAGAGTTGGACATGACTGAGTGACTTCCCTTTCACTTTCTACATGCGTCCTCCACTATTTTGCTTTCCGTTCTTGCTTTGCTGATCACCTCTGACAGCTCAGTCACAGTGCATAGGCCGTAAATGGCTTTCCCTAAGAGGCAGCCTCAGTTTACATCTCTAAGCAGTCTGGGATTTTGCAGGCAGGTTCTTTCCTGACTGAGCTACAAAGGGAAGCCCATATGACCCATGGCTTCTTTCACAAGCCAGCCTGGTTCATGAAACAAGGAATTCAATTGATGTCTTTTTTCATATAACTTTGGCACAAATGCCATGTTAGCTTGTTCCTGCAGCAGATTTGCCTGGCAGGTGAGCCAAGCAATTGGGAAACAACATTTCAAGCTTGATGGGAGACAGTATTCCCTGCTGTATTCTGAGGAAGAGGGCTGCTGTGGTTAGGCTTGCACATGCAAAATGCAGTGACAAACTACATAGACCTCCTGGATATTTTATTGGATGGATACTCAAAAATCTAGATTTTTTTTTTTTTTTTTTTTAACAAAAGGATCTTTCAGGTTAGAGGATAAGGGTGGGGCTTTACTATCACACAGTGAGGGTTCAAACTCAGGTTGGACCACTTACTAGCTGTGTGACTTTGATGAAGTTAATTAACATCTCTGAGCCTCGTTTCTCAGTTTTCTCATCTTGAATGGAATGGAAGGAGTCGTACGCTGTACAGCGTGTGCCTGTTGTGAGAATTAAGGAAGGCCATATATGAGGCCCACTGAATGGTGCCTGATGCTATCAATGGCTTTATCAGTGGTGGCTATTTTGATTAGACAGAATGGAGGTATATTGACAATGGAGGAATGAAAGGTATGGAAACAGTAAGTTACCAGAGGGAAAGAAAGCCCGGAAACGCTGTGTGTCACCGTGATACGTGGGCACATTTCTATCCTGTGTTCTGGGCTCTGCATCTTTTCCAGTCTGTTGCTGCTCCGCCATCGTTCAGGAAGCTTCTGCACCACCCAGCCCGGTCTCCAGAACTTTCCCACCTCCTTCCCTGAACTCAGACATTTTCCCCCTTCTCCTCCATACCTCTGTCTATCAGTTCTGCTGAGAGAGTTCCTCTCTTTCTCTTCAACACCTCTCTGCTTTGAGCTGACAGAGCTAATAGCCACAAGGCATTTTGCAGCCAACATTATCTGAAGGGCTTTCAGATGTCTTGCTTATGTTCCAAGTTGACAAATCTGGACCAGACAAGTTGCATGGTTTGACAGGTTTTAATTTGGTACATGGATGATATGGATTATGGACAAAATTCCAGGTTTTCAGCTCCCTTAACCACTGGACCATGTGAAATATTGGGGGGACCTCTGTCCAAGCAATCGAAGTCTGTCCTGTTATTAATATCTTTCTTTCCTCCGTGAATCTGAGGTTTTAGCCTCTTCTTTCTCCATTGAAATTTGCTCCAGGGCAGAAATCGGATATAGACCTGTATTCCCAAGGACATCTTTCAAACCTCAGATCCTGGAAACTGTGGAGAATCCTTACGAGAAGTATCTCTTGACATTTGCATTGATTCCATGATGAGGTGGCTTATTCTCTTCCCAGCATCTCCAAGAGGTGGACTTGCTCCCCCTAACGGCACAGACCACCGTCTCAGGAGTGATCCCCAACTCTTGTGACCTCTGGCTGGTTTCATCACAGCAGGTGGCATTCTGGACTCTTCCCCCAAACTTTAGCTCCGTCACAAAGCCCTGTCCTTTGCGTTCTATCCACTCACCACACTGGAGGGGGAAACCCATAGGCTCATTTTTCATGCTGGGACACAGTGGACAAGGAAGTAAAAAAAAAAGAGAAAAAGAGAACAGAGATCCTTTGTTCCCCTTTAACCTCAGGTTTCGAGGGTTGTGGATTTGCGAGCAGGCCCTGGAGGCCAGCTAATGATACCCTGTCGTCTCCTTTGTAGACCTCAGGGCATGGGGCTTCCGAGTTCCTTTGGCAGGGGGAAAGTAGAACAGTTTGCAGTGTTCACCCATGGCAATCTTGCCTTGGAAGTGGAAGGAAGGCCGGGTCCTCCCCTGGTTTGATGGGATCCAGGGCGCCAGCCGGTGTAGCTGGCAGAGCATCTTACCTTGTCCACATTGCTTCTGGAGGAAGTTTATGCTGAAGATGGTAGAGGTCCATTTGTAGAGGGAAAATTCCCTCTTACCCCAGTTAATTACACATTATACTTGCCTTTAAAGGCCCAGAATTTAAAGCTCTTGGACCTTCTCTGACACAAGCTCATGGTAGAATTAAATATCACTCTTGTGAGATCATTCATATTGACTGGTCTTTGATAGATTCCAGATACCCCAGAGCTATTGTTCTGCAGTTCTCGGCAATTCCAAACAGCAAAAACCATGGCCGGGCCTTTCTGGAATGCCGCCCCAGCCCCACCATTCATAGCCTTTCATCGACTAAATCAGGTCCCACTTTGCACGTCAGCTGGGAAATATTATTTCCGGATTCTGGGATAAGATGACAGAATAGAAGTATCTGGAGCTCTTCTTTCTCCATTGAAATTTGCTCCAGGGCAGAAATCGGATATAGACCTGTATTCCCAAGGACATCTTTCAAACCTCAGATCCTGGAAACTGTGGAGAATCCTTACGAGAAGTATCTCTTGACATTTGCATTGATTCCATGATGAGGTGGCTTATTCTCTTCCCAGCATCTCCAAGAGGTGGACTTGCTCCCCCTAACGGCACAGACCACCGTCTCAGGAGTGATCCCCAACTCTTGTGACCTCTGGCTGGTTTCATCACAGCAGGTGGCATTCTGGACTCTTCCCCCAAACTTTAGCTCCGTCACAAAGCCCTGTCCTTTGCGTTCTATCCTCTCACCACACTGGAGGGGGAAACCCATAGGCTCAGTTTTCATGCTGGGACACAGTGGACAAGGAAGTAAAAAAAAAAGAGAAAAAGAGAACAGAGATCCTTTGTTCCCCTTTAACCTCAGGTTTCGAGGGTTGTGGATTTGCGAGCAGGCCCTGGAGGCCAGCTAATGATACCCTGTCGTCTCCTTTGTAGACCTCAGGGCATGGGGCTTCCGAGTTCCTTTGGCAGGGGAATGTAGAACAGTTTGCAGTGTTCACCTATGGCCATCTTGCCTTGGAACTGTAAGGAAGGCAGGGTCCTCACCTGGTTTGATGGGATCCAGGGCGCCAGCAGGTGTAGCTAGCAGAGCATCTTACCTTGTCCACATTGCTTCTGGAGGAAGTTTATGCTGAAGATGGTAGAGGTCCATTTGTAGAGGGAAAATTCCCTCTTACCCCAGTTAATTACACATTATACTTGCCTTTAAAGGCCCAGAATTTAAAGCTCTTGGACCTTCTCTGACACAAGCTCATGGTAGAATTAAATATCACTCTTGTGAGATCATTCATATTGACTGGTCTTTGATAGATTCCAGATACCCCAGAGCTATTGTTCTGCAGTTCTCGGCAATTCCAAACAGCAAAAACCATGGCCGGGCCTTTCTGGAATGCCGCCCCAGCCCCACCATTCATAGCCTTTCATCGACTAAATCAGGTCCCACTTTGCACGTCAGCTGGGAAATATTATTTCCGGATTCTGGGATAAGATGACAGAATAGAAGTATCTGGAGCTCATGTCCTCTCACAAACACACCAAAATCATGACTAACTGCTGAAGAGCTATTGATAAAAAAGACTTGAACTAACTAGATAAGGTCTCCTACAACTAAAGACGGAAAGAATGAACCTCAATGAGATGGTAGGACAGGTGCACTCGTGATATAATCAGAAAATATGATTTCCTCCCATCCCTTTAGAGAGAAAAGGTTGCACTCAATGGCACACCCGTGTCAGTCCCAACACCTCGTGCATCCCTTTCTCTGCAGTGGGGCGGTGCAGGGAAAGAAAGCTGAATGTGGCATCAGACTTGGCTTCCAGCGGCAGCAGTCCCGCTTCCTGATTGTGTGGTGTTAAGTAAGTTTATTTCTCCAAGGCTCAGTTTCCTCATCTCTAGAATGGGAATTATAAGGGCAGTCTCAAAGTATTGTTGAGGGACTTCTCTGGCAGTCCCATGGTTGATACTCTGCACTTCCAAAGGAAGGGGTGCAGGTTCAATCCCTGGTCATGGAACTAAGATCCCTCAAGTCACCCTGGCTGCCTCCCTCCCCCCAAAATGCATTCTTCAGAGAACGTTCATGAGGCCATGCATGCACAGCATCTGGGACAGTGCCTTGCACACCAAGCATGCTGAATTGACTTTGGTGGTTACAATTATTGGTGTGTTAATAATGTTAGTGCCTTTCATGGGATTAGAAATAAAAAGAACTGGTCAGGTGAATCCTTGCAATGACATGTTAAAACACTCAGAAAGAATAAGTGCCATTCTCTGTCACGGGTCTGCCCACCTTGCTCCTTCCATTTTGAGGCCCAAGTCATAGCCCACTGTTACTGCATGCTTGTTGTTGTTGCTGTTTTTCTAGTTTCCATCCTGTTTCACTTTGGCATGTATTCTCTAGAGTCTGACCGAGGGCACAGTCGTGTATTAGAAAATTTATAATACAGTGAACTGATTGTTTTTATTTAACCAACCCATCTCCTATGCCAAATGATCAAGAGGACAGTGTGCCCTTCAGGTCGTGCCTCAGGTCCCACTTTGCACGCAGCTGGGAAATATTATTTCCGGATTCTGGGATAAGATGACAGAATAGAAGTATCTGGAGCTCATGTCCTCTCACAAACACACCAAAATCATGACTAACTGCTGAAGAGCTATTGATAAAAAAGACTTGAACTAACTAGATAAGGTCTCCTACAACTAAAGACGGAAAGAATGAACCTCAATGAGATGGTAGGACAGGTGCACTCGTGATATAATCAGAAAATATGATTTCCTCCCATCCCTTTAGAGAGAAAAGGTTGCACTCAATGGCACACCCGTGTCAGTCCCAACACCTCGTGCATCCCTTTCTCTGCAGTGGGGCGGTGCAGGGAAAGAAAGCTGAATGTGGCATCAGACTTGGCTTCCAGCGGCAGCAGTCCCGCTTCCTGATTGTGTGGTGTTAAGTAAGTTTATTTCTCCAAGGCTCAGTTTCCTCATCTCTAGAATGGGAATTATAAGGGCAGTCTCAAAGTATTGTTGAGGGACTTCTCTGGCAGTCCCATGGTTGATACTCTGCACTTCCAAAGGAAGGGGTGCAGGTTCAATCCCTGGTCATGGAACTAAGATCCCTCAAGTCACCCTGGCTGCCTCCCTCCCCCCAAAATGCATTCTTCAGAGAACGTTCATGAGGCCATGCATGCACAGCATCTGGGACAGTGCCTTGCACACCAAGCATGCTGAATTGACTTTGGTGGTTACAATTATTGGTGTGTTAATAATGTTAGTGCCTTTCATGGGATTAGAAATAAAAAGAACTGGTCAGGTGAATCCTTGCAATGACATGTTAAAACACTCAGAAAGAATAAGTGCCATTCTCTGTCACGGGTCTGCCCACCTTGCTCCTTCCATTTTGAGGCCCAAGTCATAGCCCACTGTTACTGCATGCTTGTTGTTGTTGCTGTTTTTCTAGTTTCCATCCTGTTTCACTTTGGCATGTATTCTCTAGAGTCTGACCGAGGGCACAGTCGTGTATTAGAAAATTTATAATACAGTGAACTGATTGTTTTTATTTAACCAACCCATCTCCTATGCCAAATGATCAAGAGGACAGTTCCCACCCCCGTGACCCATTCTCAGAGTGGTCTGACCCACCAGAGAAGCCACACGCTCAGCGGCCCCTCCAGCTTTTCCATCGACCACACTGAGCAGGGCTTGGTGCTGCACAGGACAAGAGCAAAGCAATCTATGGACTGTTGGGAACTGGGCCTGCAAGAGGCACAGAGTGGGAGCAGAAAGATATAAGTCCCCCCTGTTGGGCAGCCATCCTTTAGGCAGGGAGCTCTGTCTTCCGTTTTCATGAGGAATCTCAGATCTGGAAAGATGAAGTCCCCGTCTCCAAGTCAAGCATTGCTTGCTCAGAACATATGCTTCATTTTCTGAATAACTCACTCTTCTCTGAGCCATCTCAGACCCCTGGACGCCAGTTTTGTACTCTCATTTTCATCTCCCTGTAGCCTTCCTGGATGAGTCCAAAACTCATTCATGGCATGCTTTCCGAAATGATAGGGCTTGCAAATTCTAGGATCATTTGAACGGAATGAAAATATGCCACCTGATGCCTTACCCTGTGTTCCAAGTCCATTTCCATTCAGTCTCTTTATGATGGAATGTCATCTTAAGGCCTGTGCTTTTGCTTAATTCACGTTCAGGAAAGCCACCTCTCCCTGCTCCCGCTACCTGGAAAAGTATTGGGCGAAGAAGTCAGACACAGCTCCTTGGAGCAGACACACTCAGAATTGCCCCATGGACACAAATTCCATGACAACCAAAGGGAAAAAGAAAAGGAAGGAGAAACTCACTATCTTAAAACCACCCGCTGTAATTCTGTTCTGCTAAGAACTGGGGTCCCATATAATTTCTGTTGACAATGTTGTGATTTTTATGACTGGCATCGAGAGTGACACAGAGTTTAAAAGTTCTCTCTTCACCTCTCTCCAGCTCATCTCTAAACTGGTACAGAAATATTAGTACAAACTATCTGTGCAATGAAGGAATTGATGAACTGACTCAATAAAGTTGACCTAACTACCTAGTCTATACTATCAGTCATCATTTTGACTTTCACTGCACACTTTGGTCTTCCAGTAGCCTGTATCCATTTCCCTTGGTGGAGCTGTGAGAGCTGACATAGCTCTCAATGGCACAGTGAGGGCCCAGTTGATACGGTGCAGGTCACAATGATCCCTCTATTTCTGGTTTCCCCCTAAAAAAATGTCAATGATCACAATAGATGGCCGTGTTCTGAAATGAATTTTGCATTTATTTTGCTGCATGTGGTTCAGTTCCCAGCAGCCCTGTTCCCAAGGCTGACTCATCATGGATTCAGTTCTGAGGAACATGAACTTGTTCCCAAGGTGGAAAGAGAGGCTTCATTTGATTTGTCATCCTCACCTCCACTGGCCTCTTTAGAAATTTTCAGTTGGGGTGTTGCGGGACAATGACCACAAGGAGATCTCCCTGCTCTTTGCCCCCACCCCCACTTCATTTCCTTCTTCTGTACCCTGGATAAAGAGCATGGGAGGTTTCCTGCACAGTAAATTCTCCATATGGGGTTATCTCTGGGTAGTTTAGGGCTTCCCTGATGGCTCAGCTGATAAAGAAATCCACATGCAATGTAGGAGACACTGGAGATGTGAATTTGATCCTGGATCGGGAAGATCCCCTGGAGAAGAAAATGCCTACCCACTCCAGTATTCTGGTCTGGAGAATTCCATGAACAGAAGAGCCTCACGGGCTGCAATTCATGAGGTCACAAAGAGTCCAACACGACTGGATAACTAAGCACTCACGCTGGGTAAAAATCAGAGCAAGGGGACACAGTTTTCTCTCCATAAATCATCAGTCAGCCTCTTGCAGATAAGCAGCTGGAGGGACTCCCATCCATGCCTGGGGTGATTCCTTTCTTTGTGAAGAGAGGCTTTCCATGCCCTGGGGCCACCCTTTCTGGTAGCATGCAGTGGACACTGGCCTCTAACCACCTCACCGACCGTGTTACCTCTTTCATTCTCTGTATGACTTGGCGTGTGCTCCAGCCTTAGAATCTTATCTCCTTGCCATCTTTCTCTCTTCGGAGCAGCTGTTCTGCATGAAGACTCCCCATAAGAATCTTCATGTATCCGACTATAGTAAGAGAACTTTTGAAATAGCCTGAATAGCCAAGCAAAGGACATTTATCAGATAAATGATAGTATAACAAAATGGAAGAGTAAGCATCATTTTCAAACATGGCGTCTAAAGAGTATTTTAATGTTACACAAAGTTGATAATGCTATGGTAAACATCCTTCTACTGGATTATGTGTGCTTATACAACAAATTCTGTGGGATATATTTCCAGGAGTGAAATCACCCATGGAAATATATATTTCCTTTTTTTAAAAAAATGTCTCTAAGTCATCATTTGTTTTCATCCATCTTTATTCTTTGACAAGTGTGGGCCTCCCATTGCAGTGGCCTCTCTTGTTGCAGAGCATTGGCTCTGGGTGCATGTGCTCCAGAGCACTGGCTCGTCATTGGACACGCTGGCACATCATTGGACTCCGCGGCACGTGGGATCTTCCCAGGTCAGGAATCGAACCAGTCCCCAGTGCACTGCAAGGCAGACCCTCTACCCACTGGACCACCAGAGAAGCCCTCCATTTTTTATTTAATAGATATTTGGGAGGGGAAAAAACTTGAAAAAAACTGTGCAAACTTATTGCTCAGCAATAATCAGTTGAATGAGATTTTTTAAAGGGATCATTTTTAATCCAGTTGACCACTAGAAACCATAAAACACCAGCTGGTCTTTTCCATGAACAGAAGAGCCTCACGGGCTGCAATTCATGAGGTCACAAAGAGTCCAACACGACTGGATAACTAAGCACTCACGCTGGGTAAAAATCAGAGCAAGGGGACACAGTTTTCTCTCCATAAATCATCAGTCAGCCTCTTGCAGATAAGCAGCTGGAGGGACTCCCATCCATGCCTGGGGTGATTCCTTTCTTTGTGAAGAGAGGCTTTCCATGCCCTGGGGCCACCCTTTCTGGTAGCATGCAGTGGACACTGGCCTCTAACCACCTCACCGACCGTGTTACCTCTTTCATTCTCTGTATGACTTGGCGTGTGCTCCAGCCTTAGAATCTTATCTCCTTGCCATCTTTCTCTCTTCGGAGCAGCTGTTCTGCATGAAGACTCCCCATAAGAATCTTCATGTATCCGACTATAGTAAGAGAACTTTTGAAATAGCCTGAATAGCCAAGCAAAGGACATTTATCAGATAAATGATAGTATAACAAAATGGAAGAGTAAGCATCATTTTCAAACATGGCGTCTAAAGAGTATTTTAATGTTACACAAAGTTGATAATGCTATGGTAAACATCCTTCTACTGGATTATGTGTGCTTATACAACAAATTCTGTGGGATATATTTCCAGGAGTGAAATCACCCATGGAAATATATATTTCCTTTTTTTAAAAAAATGTCTCTAAGTCATCATTTGTTTTCATCCATCTTTATTCTTTGACAAGTGTGGGCCTCCCATTGCAGTGGCCTCTCTTGTTGCAGAGCATTGGCTCTGGGTGCATGTGCTCCAGAGCACTGGCTCGTCATTGGACACGCTGGCACATCATTGGACTCCGCGGCACGTGGGATCTTCCCAGGTCAGGAATCGAACCAGTCCCCAGTGCACTGCAAGGCAGACCCTCTACCCACTGGACCACCAGAGAAGCCCTCCATTTTTTATTTAATAGATATTTGGGAGGGGAAAAAACTTGAAAAAAACTGTGCAAACTTATTGCTCAGCAATAATCAGTTGAATGAGATTTTTTAAAGGGATCATTTTTAATCCATCCATCTTGGTCTAAGAACAAGCTGGAATGCTCTACTAGAAACCATAAAACACCAGCTGGTCTTTTCACTCAAATCTGTATTGTTTTACTGGAAAGATGTGTAGAGAAGCTATATGTAAAAAGTTACACATCTAAAGCATGCTTTTATGTTACTGAATTAATAGTAAGGCCATTTCAATACATAGTTGCAAACTTTTTATAAAACATCCTGAAGGCTTTGGTCTGTGCAAAAACAGAGCAGCTTTGTGTCCAAATGCTGTGCCACTAATATGTTTTGGCTCCAATTTCCTTATTTTTAAAAAGAGGGTTTGAAATCTGAGGTGGATATGATTTCACAATTGGTCTCATCAACTGATTATAATGACCAGGAGAACGTCCTCTCCTAAGAATGACATCTTGGACGACAGGTTGTTCAGTCCTCATAAAAGCCTTTTGAAATGTAAGTGTCACTGTATCCATTTTCCAAAGAGGAAACTGAGGCACCAAAAGGTTAAGTAATTTGCCTGAGGCCACAGAGCCATGGGAGGCAGAGCCAAGTTCTTTCTCTTTCCCTCCCTTCCTGCCCTCTAATCAACAGAAACAAATGCAAAGTAGATCCTATAGAATTGTTACCATTGCATGCCAGGACTTAGACAGACAGTGTTTATTTCCATGTTCCAAGGGAGAGGATTCTCAAGTTATTGGATGTATAAATTCAATCTTAGCTTCCTTACGCCTTAAGATTGAGACTTTTTATGTTTCACAATTTTATAGGCTGCTGAAACAGAGGCAGAAAAACATTGTAAGGGAAATCTCCTTCAGGTCAAATTGAATCACTTTCTCTGGCAGATCCAAATTAATATGTTTTTACAGTCAGGCTGCCGTGGCCCATGCAGAGGTCTGCATTGGTTCCTTTTTCTTGCTGATGAAGAGTCATCACTGATGTGAAAGCAGGGACTGTGGAGAATCATGTGAGACTAAGGGCACAGGGCATGCTCTCAGTACACACTGGCACCTGCCCTTCCCTGAACACCCACCCCCTCCAGTCTTCCATGCAGAGAAAGCTCTGAATGACTTAAAAGTTTGTGCCAAACAAGAGTCCGAGACTCTCTAAATCTACATCATTTCAGCAATTTTTTAAAAAATTTCAGATCATTTGAATGTTCCACATTGCCAAATAGCAAAAAGACAAAACAAAACCAAAAAAGAAGCAGCACTTAATCTTTCATTTTAAGCATTCTTGCTTGTTGATCCTAAGCCTTCTGAAGAAAACACTTTGCTGATCATCTTCGATACCTCAGTCTTCTCCAGATGATGAGTACCTCCTTCTTTCTAGATTATTCCTTGGATCTTTGGTATAGGCTCTGGAGAAGACAGGCAGGTTCTGGGTTCTCCCACTTGGAGGAAGTTACTCAAACCCTGTGAGTCCCAATTTCTCCTCTCCAAGAAGGAAAGAATTCGAATATCTACCTCAGAGTATTTTAGGGCTAAATGCAGCAATGCATTTCTAAGGATCATAACCAGGCAGGTGCCAAATCCAACTCACTGCCTATTTCTGTAAATGAAGTGTCCTTGCACGCAGCCCAGGTCATTTTTTCCTCCTGCATGGGCAGAGTGCAGTAGCTGCAGTAGACATTCTGTGGCCTTCAAGCACTCAAATATTACAGCTCCTGGAAATCGTTTTGGGAGGCAGAGCCAAGTTCTTTCTCTTTCCCTCCCTTCCTGCCTCTACCAAAATGTAGATCCTATAGATTTGTTACCATTGCATGCCAGGACTTAGACAGACAGTGTTTATTTCCATGTTCCAAGGGAGAGGATTCTCAAGTTATTGGATGTATAAATTCAATCTTAGCTTCCTTACGCCTTAAGATTGAGACTTTTTATGTTTCACAATTTTATAGGCTGCTGAAACAGAGGCAGAAAAACATTGTAAGGGAAATCTCCTTCAGGTCAAATTGAATCACTTTCTCTGGCAGATCCAAATTAATATGTTTTTACAGTCAGGCTGCCGTGGCCCATGCAGAGGTCTGCATTGGTTCCTTTTTCTTGCTGATGAAGAGTCATCACTGATGTGAAAGCAGGGACTGTGGAGAATCATGTGAGACTAAGGGCACAGGGCATGCTCTCAGTACACACTGGCACCTGCCCTTCCCTGAACACCCACCCCCTCCAGTCTTCCATGCAGAGAAAGCTCTGAATGACTTAAAAGTTTGTGCCAAACAAGAGTCCGAGACTCTCTAAATCTACATCATTTCAGCAATTTTTTAAAAAATTTCAGATCATTTGAATGTTCCACATTGCCAAATAGCAAAAAGACAAAACAAAACCAAAAAAGAAGCAGCACTTAATCTTTCATTTTAAGCATTCTTGCTTGTTGATCCTAAGCCTTCTGAAGAAAACACTTTGCTGATCATCTTCGATACCTCAGTCTTCTCCAGATGATGAGTACCTCCTTCTTTCTAGATTATTCCTTGGATCTTTGGTATAGGCTCTGGAGAAGACAGGCAGGTTCTGGGTTCTCCCACTTGGAGGAAGTTACTCAAACCCTGTGAGTCCCAATTTCTCCTCTCCAAGAAGGAAAGAATTCGAATATCTACCTCAGAGTATTTTAGGGCTAAATGCAGCAATGCATTTCTAAGGATCATAACCAGGCAGGTGCCAAATCCAACTCACTGCCTATTTCTGTAAATGAAGTGTCCTTGCACGCAGCCCAGGTCATTTTTTCCTCCTGCATGGGCAGAGTGCAGTAGCTGCAGTAGACATTCTGTGGCCTTCAAGCACTCAAATATTCACCATCTAGGCCTTCCTGGAAATCGTTTTCCAATTTCCTGTAAAACCCAATATGAAAATAGACCATCAGCCATGCAGATAAGCACCTTTGTTTCCTTCATTAGTTTATTTATAGATCTAGCAAGTGTTTATTGAACACGTGGACCTGGCATATGCTAGGGATTCACATATACATCAGACATTCAAAGGAAGGTCAAATAATTGGGAGGAGACACTGCAGTTCCACGTGTTAAGTGTGAATCTAGGTATATCCAGATCTCCTAGAGAGTGGGAAGGTGGGGTAGGGTGAGGTAGTGTGAGAAAGGTATGTGGAAGGGGGAGACAGAGGTGGTGGTTAAGGGGATGGAAGTTTCTAGAAATCGAAAATCTGTAAGTTGAATCCCGCTTGGTTAGGGAAGCAGTGGGAGATGGCTGGCCTGTGTGTGGTTATTTATTCATTCAATAAATAAAGCTTGAGAAAGCTAAGCAAGATCTCTGCTCTTAGGAGAATAAACTCTAAGACAATTAGCAGGTCAGTCAAGGAATGAAGATAGTAAGTGTGGTAAAACAGGGGGAGAAGGAAGGAATTAGCAAGCAGTGGATTTGTCCCGAGTGGTCTGGGAAAGGCTTGATTTGAGAAGGAGAGCTTGTGCTAGGATAGGAGGACTGGAGTGAGTAAGCCATGAGAAAAACTGAGGGTCAAAGTGTCCCCGGTTGAGGGGCAACAAGTGCAGAGTCCTTGGAAGTGGGAAGAGGGCGAGAACCTGCCCACTGCACTGCAGGGAAAGAGAAGACCTAAGTGGATGGCTGGTTGGGCATGGGGTATGAGCGATGGGAAAGAAGCCCATGGGCCTTGTCCTGACGCCATCTGATTCTCAGGCAATGGGACGGCCAATGGCAGAGTGGGTGATCTGATGTTTTGTAATAAGAATGTTACAAAAAAAATATCTACCTCAGAGTATTTGGTCAGCATCTTCTAAGGATCATAACCAGGCAGGTGCCAAATCCAACTCACTGCCTATTTCTGTAAATGAAGTGTCCTTGCACGCAGCCCAGGTCATTTTTTCCTCCTGCATGGGCAGAGTGCAGTAGCTGCAGTAGACATTCTGTGGCCTTCAAGCACTCAAATATTCACCATCTAGGCCTTCCTGGAAATCGTTTTCCAATTTCCTGTAAAACCCAATATGAAAATAGACCATCAGCCATGCAGATAAGCACCTTTGTTTCCTTCATTAGTTTATTTATAGATCTAGCAAGTGTTTATTGAACACGTGGACCTGGCATATGCTAGGGATTCACATATACATCAGACATTCAAAGGAAGGTCAAATAATTGGGAGGAGACACTGCAGTTCCACGTGTTAAGTGTGAATCTAGGTATATCCAGATCTCCTAGAGAGTGGGAAGGTGGGGTAGGGTGAGGTAGTGTGAGAAAGGTATGTGGAAGGGGGAGACAGAGGTGGTGGTTAAGGGGATGGAAGTTTCTAGAAATCGAAAATCTGTAAGTTGAATCCCTCTTGGGTAGGGAAGCAGTGGGAGATGGCTGGCCTGTGTGTGGTTATTTATTCATTCAATAAATAAAGCTTGAGAAAGCTAAGCAAGATCTCTGCTCTTAGGAGAATAAACTCTAAGACAATTAGCAGGTCAGTCAAGGAATGAAGATAGTAAGTGTGGTAAAACAGGGGGAGAAGGAAGGAATTAGCAAGCAGTGGATTTGTCCCGAGTGGTCTGGGAAAGGCTTGATTTGAGAAGGAGAGCTTGTGCTAGGATAGGAGGACTGGAGTGAGTAAGCCATGAGAAAAACTGAGGGTCAAAGTGTCCCCGGTTGAGGGGCAACAAGTGCAGAGTCCTTGGAAGTGGGAAGAGGGCGAGAACCTGCCCACTGCACTGCAGGGAAAGAGAAGACCTAAGTGGATGGCTGGTTGGGCATGGGGTATGAGCGATGGGAAAGAAGCCCATGGGCCTTGTCCTGACGCCATCTGATTCTCAGGCAATGGGACGGCCAATGGCAGGGAGTGGGGTGATCTGATGTTTTGTAATAAGAATGTTACAGTATAATGATTAGGATCAGTTTTGAGATCATCCTCCTTTCTTTCTTTGGCTACATCGGATTTTAGTTGCAGCACGTGGGATCTTCATTGGGTTATGTGAATCTTTGGCTGTGGTGCATGGGCTCTCTAGCTGTGGTCTGCTGGCTCAGTAGTTGCACTGCACAGGCTCCAGAGCATACAAGCTTCAGCAGTTGTGTCCCGAGGAATCTTAGTTCCCTGACCAGGAATGGAACCCACGAACCCTGCATTGCACAGCAGATTATTAACCACTGAACCACCAGAGAAGTTACTTCTCCTTCTTAACAATTTGGGAAAGAGGCCTTGGGCTGGACATCTAGATTGGGAGACTCAATCTGGGAGCAGGTGGAGAGGATGCATTAGCATGAGAGGGTGGGGACTGAGGAACACAGATACTGAGCTCAGGCCCAGGGCTGTGGGTTGGGAGTGTGTTCTGATATCATGCTCTTATGTTTGCCCTGCCTTTGGCCTTGATAAAAGATAAGCTTAACTTGAAAGGAAACAACCTCCCCACCAGCAGCCCTGAGCAACAGCTTGTTTACCTGAAATGGAAAATTCCTTGGAACAGGACTAGTTCCCAGGAATTCTCAAATTGTGAGGTCAACTTGCATTTCAACCTGAGTAAGATCAGGATAAACTAAACTGAGACTTGAGTACAAGTTAAGGGATCCTGTTTTCTACATTGATTCTTTCAGTTTTGCTTTAGACCTTCTCTAAACCATTGGAACTCTCTCTTCTCATCTTGTGATTCCATAATGGTTCGGGGATCAAATTTCCACAACCTGACCCCCTACACAAATTCTACCATGAAGCTGTTTCTACAGCGAAACCACAGTGGATCAATTCAGTCAAAAACTGCTCCAGAGAAGGGAAGGGAAGTCAGTCACATCAGGGATTTGGTGTCAGGTAAACACAGTAACAGTCTTTTTGTTTTACTGAAGTATAATTGATTTACAATGTTATCTTAGTTTCAAATGTACAGTATAGTAACTCAGATGTCTATCCATCTATATCTGTTCTTTTTAAGATTCTTTTCCCTTATAGGTTATTATAAAATATTGAGAACAGTTCCCTGTGCTATACAGTAGGTCCTTGTTTGTTTTATATATAGTAGTGTGTATGTGTTAATATCAAACTCCTAATTTATTGCCTCCTGCCACCCTGTTTCCTCCTTGGTAATCATAAGTTTGTTTTCTGTCTGTGGGTCTGTTATGTAAGCTTATTTGTGTCTCTTTTTCCCCCCACATACCACATATAAACAATTTCATATTTGTCTTGCTCTGTCTGACTTACTTCACTCAGCTTGATAATCTCTCAGTCCATCCACGTTGCTGCAAATGGCATTAGTTTGTTCTTTTTTATGACTGAGTAATATTCCACTACATATATGCACCACATCTTTATCCATTCGTCTGTCGATGGACATTGAGGTTGCTTCCATGTCTTGGCTAGAGTAAATAGGGCTGCAGTGAATGTTAGAAGTAAGAGGCTTTTAATTAAATGCATCTTTCCCTTTTTACCCAGTTGTCTGTTGTGTAGGCAGCTCAGTCTGCCCAGGTAGGGGATTCCTCTTTCCCCAACAAGCCCTTTCTTCTCCTTCTGGGTTGCTCCATGGGGTCATCCGTGCTGTGTTCCCTAGCTTCATGCCACAACCTATCTGAGACATTGGAATTGCAGGAAACCAGAGGGAAGAGAAGCCTGGAGTACTTCTGTTTGACGGCTTCTTCACCTCATTGCTGATAAAGGATGGGCTGTGGGTCCCCTATTAAGAGAGGGTGGAAAAACTGTGGGGTGATAGGAAGTGATTGATATTGGCTCTTAGGTCTCCATGATTCTCTGAACAGTGCTGCGCAACTAGACAAAATCAAACGTGAAACTTCCCCCACTGGGATGGGGTGGTAAGTCAGCTGTTTTCCAAGCCAACAGATTCCTAGCTCTATACTCAAACGTTCTCATTGTGGGGCCTTATCTTCAGGGGACACAGTGGGTCCCTTCCAGTGCACTGTAGGGGTCCTTCCTTTTCCCTCCACCACCAGCCACCTGTTTTCTTTCCCTCTCCTCCAGGGGATAATAGGAGGATACCCCGCGTGTGTTTCCAGTCTTATAATAAGCAAGTGCATTGGGTGCTGAGACATTAAGACAGGCCCATACCTCGGCTTGCACATCTGGGGGAAGTGACTATTTTCATTTGAATTCAATAGGCAGCTAACGAGTATCCCATCCCTTCCACTCTCTCAGGCCTCTGCTATCTCGTCTACTGGTGGGTGTTTGCAAATATAAAGCAGTTGAATATCCTTCTGCTGCCGAAGACTTTCAGAACATGTGTGTGTATGGTCATTTATGAAGATTGAATTGGACTGCAAAAATAATTTAGAACTCTGTGTGTAAAAAGCAAACCTTACTGACGTGAAACCATGGGTGCTGGGAATAGGGCTGGGAGCCAGAGAAAAAGGATCTTGAGTGACGAGTTCAGATTGAGTGTGGGCTGGCAGGAAAGGAAGTTGATTCTAGCTTCTCCCTTGGGCCTTTTCAAGTATCTTCTTTTGTAACAGTGCAGGGGTACAGCAGATCATGAGAGTTACCTGTGCCAGGTTCTACAGATCATGAATGTGAGCCATTTTAGTTTTTAAATGAGACTGATTGATTTTGATGTAAGCATACACACAGGAAATCGTTTTTATCCACAAAGCAGTTTAATCTAGCCATAAAGCCCTCTTTAGGCTACTAGTAAGTGATTGCAGAGAGAGAGAGAGACAAAGGCAGACTTGAATCCAAGACCTTTAATCACTCGGACCCATGTTTGATTCCCTATAAGAATTTTGCAGAAAACCCATGATCTAAATCTCTGAACTTGGGTATTTCCAAGGAAACCACCCAACTTCCCCACTGTCTTAGATATAACACAGTAAATGAAGTGCCTGGCAGGCCTCAGAAGTCTTTGTCTAATTAGACCAGTAGCAGTCAAATTCATTAAGCATCTGAGTTTTATAACTCTCTGCAACTGAGACCCCTGAGGCTTAGTAACTGTTCAAGGGAAAAGAAATTGGTGCAAATAAATAAACAGATTCCTAGCTCTATACTCAAACGTTCTCATTGTGGGCCTTATCTTCAGGGGACACAGTGGGTCCCTTCCAGTGCACTGTAGGGGTCCTTCCTTTTCCCTCCACCACCAGCCACCTGTTTTCTTTCCCTCTCCTCCAGGGGATAATAGGAGGATACCCGTGTGTTTCCAGTCTTATAATAAGCAAGTGCATTGGGTGCTGAGACATTAAGACAGGCCCATACCTCGGCTTGCACATCTGGGGGAAGTGACTATTTTCATTTGAATTCAATAGGCAGCTAACGAGTATCCCATCCCTTCCACTCTCTCAGGCCTCTGCTATCTCGTCTACTGGTGGGTGTTTGCAAATATAAAGCAGTTGAATATCCTTCTGCTGCCGAAGACTTTCAGAACATGTGTGTGTATGGTCATTTATGAAGATTGAATTGGACTGCAAAAATAATTTAGAACTCTGTGTGTAAAAAGCAAACCTTACTGACGTGAAACCATGGGTGCTGGGAATAGGGCTGGGAGCCAGAGAAAAAGGATCTTGAGTGACGAGTTCAGATTGAGTGTGGGCTGGCAGGAAAGGAAGTTGATTCTAGCTTCTCCCTTGGGCCTTTTCAAGTATCTTCTTTTGTAACAGTGCAGGGGTACAGCAGATCATGAGAGTTACCTGTGCCAGGTTCTACAGATCATGAATGTGAGCCATTTTAGTTTTTAAATGAGACTGATTGATTTTGATGTAAGCATACACACAGGAAATCGTTTTTATCCACAAAGCAGTTTAATCTAGCCATAAAGCCCTCTTTAGGCTACTAGTAAGTGATTGCGAGAGAGAGAGAGAGAGACAAAGGCAGACTTGAATCCAAGACCTTTAATCACTCGGACCCATGTTTGATTCCCTATAAGAATTTTGCAGAAAACCCATGATCTAAATCTCTGAACTTGGGTATTTCCAAGGAAACCACCCAACTTCCCCACTGTCTTAGATATAACACAGTAAATGAAGTGCCTGGCAGGCCTCAGAAGTCTTTGTCTAATTAGACCAGTAGCAGTCAAATTCATTAAGCATCTGAGTTTTATAACTCTCTGCAACTGAGACCCCTGAGGCTTAGTAACTGTTCAAGGGAAAAGAAATTGGGAAACCTCAAGAAAACAAATAAAAATAAACTACGGATGCCGTTAAGGACCCAGGATTTTCCTGAAGGCAAACGGCTGAACTCACCCCACCAGTGAGACGGAAGTGGACCCATTAGTCAGCCTTTACTCACCATTGGGCACAATTCACTCTTGCTGTTTTAGAAAACATGGGTTGGCAGCAATAAAATCCTTGTATTAAAAAAAAAATGCAGGTTAGTATTACAGCCTCAATTTATAGATAAAGAAATGGAAGCGCTGAGAGTCATCAGCAATCCTGAAGTCTCCAAGGGTACAAGACCTGAACTCAAGCCTGGGATCTGGGACTAATCTAAAGGACCTTTGTTGTTGCCTGAGCTGTCACCCCTTAACTAGCCTCATTGGGGAAAGATGATTTCACATAGAATTTGTTAAAAGAGAGGATGGGGGGAGAATGAACATGTGGCCCAGGAGTATCTGAAAAGGAAACCAGCTCACGGGTACACCAGGTTGTGAGATGACCCGGGCAGGCACTTGAGCTCCTAAACCACAGTGCACGTGGGAATGGCTGAGACACAGCTGACTGCTCCATCTGGAAGAGTAGGGAAGCCTAGCTAGAAAGAAAGTGATTGGAGTTTGTGTCAAGAAAATATCAACAGCTCATCTTTTCACTTTAAGTAGTTATCCCTACTAACGCCATCTCTCTTCTCCGGGAGCGGAGGCAAGTTTATTGGTTGAGTAGAAAACAAAGGCAGAGTCAGTTGGGAACAGACAGTCTTTTAGAATCAGCCTCTTCCGGTAAGGCTCCAGCTGGGGGCCGAGCTGCTGGACTTCAGTGCCAGAGGTTGCTTTCTTAGTAAACAACCTGGGAAATTCTTCCTCGTATTCTTTCACAGTCCTGGGGTTCTTCATCGATTTATCCATGATTTGTAGGTCGGAAGAAAACCCTTGATTTTAAGCTTAGCTTCTGGAGGAGGATGGGAGTGGAAAGTGGGTTCCTGGCACCTGGGCAGACGGGACCAGAGGTCGAGATCAGAAGAGATGGTGAAAGAGCGTTCATCAACAAAACTGTACAAGGAACATGAGTTTTATAACTCTCTGCACTCCCGAGGCTTAGTAACTGTTCAAGGAAAAGAAATTGGGAAACCTCAAGAAAACAAATAAAAATAAACTACGGATGCCGTTAAGGACCCAGGATTTTCCTGAAGGCAAACGGCTGAACTCACCCCACCAGTGAGACGGAAGTGGACCCATTAGTCAGCCTTTACTCACCATTGGGCACAATTCACTCTTGCTGTTTTAGAAAACATGGGTTGGCAGCAATAAAATCCTTGTATTAAAAAAAAAATGCAGGTTAGTATTACAGCCTCAATTTATAGATAAAGAAATGGAAGCGCTGAGAGTCATCAGCAATCCTGAAGTCTCCAAGGGTACAAGACCTGAACTCAAGCCTGGGATCTGGGACTAATCTAAAGGACCTTTGTTGTTGCCTGAGCTGTCACCCCTTAACTAGCCTCATTGGGGAAAGATGATTTCACATAGAATTTGTTAAAAGAGAGGATGGGGGGAGAATGAACATGTGGCCCAGGAGTATCTGAAAAGGAAACCAGCTCACGGGTACACCAGGTTGTGAGATGACCCGGGCAGGCACTTGAGCTCCTAAACCACAGTGCACGTGGGAATGGCTGAGACACAGCTGACTGCTCCATCTGGAAGAGTAGGGAAGCCTAGCTAGAAAGAAAGTGATTGGAGTTTGTGTCAAGAAAATATCAACAGCTCATCTTTTCACTTTAAGTAGTTATCCCTACTAACGCCATCTCTCTTCTCCGGGAGCGGAGGCAAGTTTATTGGTTGAGTAGAAAACAAAGGCAGAGTCAGTTGGGAACAGACAGTCTTTTAGAATCAGCCTCTTCCGGTAAGGCTCCAGCTGGGGGCCGAGCTGCTGGACTTCAGTGCCAGAGGTTGCTTTCTTAGTAAACAACCTGGGAAATTCTTCCTCGTATTCTTTCACAGTCCTGGGGTTCTTCATCGATTTATCCATGATTTGTAGGTCGGAAGAGAAAACCCCTTGATTTTAAGCTTAGCTTCTGGAGGGGAGGATGGGAGTGGAAAGTGGGTTCCTGGCACCTGGGCAGACGGGACCAGAGGTCAAAAGAGATCAGAAGAGATGGTGAAAGAGCGTTCATCAACAAAACTGTACAAGGAACATGTGTTGACTGAGTGTTGAAATGCAATGGTGGAGGTGGACTCAAAGAAGCAGGTGTGTGGATAAAACTCACGGTCTGCAGATGCCAGCTGTGGTGCCTTTGCATCCGAACTAGAAACCTATGAGGTATCAAAACAAGCATAAATGTACTTCGTCAGCACCAGTACATTGAGTGCCTATTGGATTAATTCTCTTGAGTGAATTAATGAATTCCTCCGATGGTCGTTCTTTGGTGCGTTAGAATGTACTTCTCTTGCATTTTTCAGCTTTTGAGTAATTGACATATAGTCATCTATATGTATTTAAAATGTGCGCCGTGATGAGCTTTGATTTATACACACACCTCTAAAGCCAACTCCACAGTCAAGCCACTGAACACTGCCGTCATTGCTAAATGTTTCCCGATGCCCATTTGTAATCCTTCCCCCTCTGCTCTCAATAGCCAGGCAACCATGGACCTGTTTACTACCACTATCAATTGTAGTTTATAGATTAATTTTATGTAAATTAAATCATACAATAGATACTCTCTTAACCCCAGGCTCTTTTACTTAGCATAATCATTTTGAGAGCCATGATGTTTCAAGTGTCAGTATCTCTTTTTCTCCTGAGTGGTATTTCATATATATATATATTTTTAAAGCTTAGTTATTACTTCCCTGAATAGATAAATCAGTTGACACATTCCTAGTCTCTTTATTCTATTTTTTGTTTGTTTGTTTGACTCAAATCATAGATTCAGTAAATACTTATATTGATTTCTTTAAATATTTGGTGGGGGAAGAAAAACAACTCAAGAAGATTCTGCGAGAGGTCATTAATTCATTCACTTATTCAGTCATTCAACAAAGATTGACCAAGCCTTTAGTAGTGTTAAAAGATAAACTGAGTTTAACTGAGCAAAAATCTATTTGGGCAGCATCATATCAGAAGTGGTTAGGAACCCTCTATCGAAAAGAACTCAAGGAGAGAGTTTTATAGAGAAAAGGCAGAAGCAAAATCATTAGTTGTAGTTTCAAGCCTAGTCAGCTGTTTGGGACTGGTTGTCCTTAGGTTTCAATTTGGTAACCTTGAGGCTTTTACAGACTTAGAGTTTGGTTTGCTTCCATAGGCCACACTTCCTGGTGGCTCAACAGTAAAGAATCTGCCTGCAATTTGAGAGACCAGCGTTCGATTCCTGGGTGGAGAAGATCGCCTGGAGGAGGAAATGGCAACCCACTCCAGGATTCTTGCCTGGAGAATGCCAGGGACAGAGGAGCCTGGTGGACTGCAGTCCATGGAGTTGCAAAGAGTCAGATACAACTGAACTGTTCCTCCTCTAAGGGTTGCCAGGACATTAACGCCCCCCTGTCCGCTAAGAGCCTCCTTGTTTAATCAGTTTGACACTAGGTCCCAGGCACTGTTGTAGGCACTGTTGTTGCAATTGTAAAGGAAATAGACATGCGTGCTAGCTCTTACACTCTTATAGTCTAATGAGAAGAAATGGATTTTCTGCATTTTTCAGCTTTACTGAGGAATGATTAATTTTCCTAGTCGTTTTGATCCCCATTGTCCCATTTTATAAACAAAAGAAAAACTTTATAGTATGTTAGAAATTAAGACATGCCATTTAGAAATAATAGAACAAGGTAAAGGGTCAGCAGATGCCATCCTAAAGATGCAATGCCCACTGGAACTGGCTTTCGTACACTGGACTGAGTGTAGACTTTGGTGTGGTTTCCTCAGTCATTTTCGCAAGAGTCCATGGAAATCTGCTTTATGATAAGACTTAAAAACAAAACAAATCAAAACCAAGGCTGCCACGAATGGCTAGAAGTCAGAGAATATGGTCTCTCTTTCAGAACTGCCCACCTTTACTAAGCTTTTGTGTCTACCTGGAGGAGAAAGGAGAGAGGGGGTCTGTGGTTGTCTCCTCCCCCAACTGTGGAAATCAAGCCAAAGAGTTTTAAATGGGGGGAACACTCTTCAAAAATTCAAAGTTGGTCACCCTGTGTGAGTAAATGTCCCATTTCAGTCCTGAATGAAAGCCTGGACCCAGGAAGCTGTGTGCCCCTAATTCCCAGCGTTTGTGTATTTGGTTTGAGGGAGGAAAGACACAGTAGAGCAAACAAAGGTTGGGCAAGCCAAGATATCTTGCTCGAAAGTGGGTAGAACAGAGCTCCCAATCCATAACCAAAGAATGCTGGACTCTCCGCAGCTGCAGAAAGGTTTTCACATAAGCTTAGGAAGGTTTCAGGAGGAATGTAAGAAGAGACTTTCTGTAACCAAAGGAGGAGAACCTTGCATGTCTGCCCTGGGTGCTATTGACTCCAGCACCATCTGGCACCTCCCAAGAAGATTCGTCCGGGGAGGAGGACATGGCAACCCACTCCAGGATTCTTGCCTGGAGAATGCCAGGGACAGAGGAGCCTGGTGGACTGCAGTCCATGGAGTTGCAAAGAGTCAGATACAACTGAACTGTTCCTCCTCTAAGGGTTGCCAGGACATTAACGCCCCCCTGTCCGCTAAGAGCCTCCTTGTTTAATCAGTTTGACACTAGGTCCCAGGCACTGTTGTAGGCACTGTTGTTGCAATTGTAAAGGAAATAGACATGCGTGCTAGCTCTTACACTCTTATAGTCTAATGAGAAGAAATGGATTTTCTGCATTTTTCAGCTTTACTGAGGAATGATTAATTTTCCTAGTCGTTTTGATCCCCATTGTCCCATTTTATAAACAAAAGAAAAACTTTATAGTATGTTAGAAATTAAGACATGCCATTTAGAAATAATAGAACAAGGTAAAGGGTCAGCAGATGCCATCCTAAAGATGCAATGCCCACTGGAACTGGCTTTCGTACACTGGACTGAGTGTAGACTTTGGTGTGGTTTCCTCAGTCATTTTCGCAAGAGTCCATGGAAATCTGCTTTATGATAAGACTTAAAAACAAAACAAATCAAAACCAAGGCTGCCACGAATGGCTAGAAGTCAGAGAATATGGTCTCTCTTTCAGAACTGCCCACCTTTACTAAGCTTTTGTGTCTACCTGGAGGAGAAAGGAGAGAGGGGGTCTGTGGTTGTCTCCTCCCCCAACTGTGGAAATCAAGCCAAAGAGTTTTAAATGGGGGGAACACTCTTCAAAAATTCAAAGTTGGTCACCCTGTGTGAGTAAATGTCCCATTTCAGTCCTGAATGAAAGCCTGGACCCAGGAAGCTGTGTGCCCCCCTAATTCCCAGCGTTTGTGTATTTGGTTTGAGGGAGGAAAGACACAGTAGAGCAAACAAAGGTTGGGCAAGCCAAGATATCTTGCTCGAAAGTGGGTAGAACAGAGCTCCCAATCCATAACCAAAGAATGCTGGACTCTCCGCAGCTGCAGAAAGGTTTTCACATTAAGCTTAGGAAGGTTTCAGGGAGGAATGTAAGAAGAGACTTTCTGTAACCAAAGGAGGAGAACCTTGCATGTCTGCCCTGGGTGCTATTGACTCCAGCACCATCTGGCACCTCCCAAGGCAGCCTGAACTTTGAGAAGCTTGACTTCCAATTCCCACTGCCTCTGCCGACTGGGGTGACTGAGGTGGGGGAGCCCAGGTTAGTTGAAAAGTAGGGGCTGGGAACTCTTTGCTCTGACCCACTTAGCAAGTCTCTCAGCAGCAGCTGTAAAAATGAAACTTTGAGCTCCAGAAGCTTCCTTCTTTCAGCAGCAAACTTGACTCATGCAATTCCTTTTTTAAATTCTTTTGACCCCTGTTTTCATGAACTTGAACTTCCAGAAATTGTTGCCTAATATCCCTGGAACATATCTTGCTCCTGTGTTTAAAAAGCCATCTGGGCTTCCCTGGTAGTCTGATGGTTAAGAATCTTGCCATGCAGAGGATACCGGTTCAACCCCTGGGCCAGGGAGATCCCACATGCCACAGAGCAACTGAGCCTAAGTTGTGATCCAGCATGCAGGATCTTCCCTGACCAGGAATCAAGCCCAGGCTCCCTGCATTGGGAGCATGGAGTTGTAACCACTGGACCACAAGGGAAGTCTGTCTCTCATATGATTCTTAAAGATCTTTGGGGAAGACATGTGTTGTGGTTTGGTTTTATTTCGGGGTCTTTTTGAACACAAAACTATGAACTTAAAATCTAGAGGGGTCTTACCATTACCTAGTTCAAGTCCTAGATTTTACAAAAGAAGTCACACAGAGGTGAGAGTAATTAAGTGACATTGTGAGTGGTGGTGGATGGGAACAAGGTCCACGCTTGACTCTGAATGTGGTGCCGCTCTCCAAGCGTTTGTGTATTTGGTTTGAGGGAGGAAAGACACAGTAGAGCAAAAGTCCCATAAGCCGATGAAAGCCGGACATAGCTTGCTATGTGATTGGTTGAGAGAAAGCACAGTAGAGCAAACAAAGGTTGGGCAAGCCAAGATATCTTGCTCGAAAGTGGGTAGAACAGAGCTCCCAATCCATAACCAAAGAATGCTGGACTCTCCGCAGCTGCAGAAAGGTTTTCACATTAAGCTTAGGAAGGTTTCAGGGAGGAATGTAAGAAGAGACTTTCTGTAACCAAAGGAGGAGAACCTTGCATGTCTGCCCTGGGTGCTATTGACTCCAGCACCATCTGGCACCTCCCAAGGCAGCCTGAACTTTGAGAAGCTTGACTTCCAATTCCCACTGCCTCTGCCGACTGGGGTGACTGAGGTGGGGGAGCCCAGGTTAGTTGAAAAGTAGGGGCTGGGAACTCTTTGCTCTGACCCACTTAGCAAGTCTCTCAGCAGCAGCTGTAAAAATGAAACTTTGAGCTCCAGAAGCTTCCTTCTTTCAGCAGCAAACTTGACTCATGCAATTCCTTTTTTAAATTCTTTTGACCCCTGTTTTCATGAACTTGAACTTCCAGAAATTGTTGCCTAATATCCCTGGAACATATCTTGCTCCTGTGTTTAAAAAGCCATCTGGGCTTCCCTGGTAGTCTGATGGTTAAGAATCTTGCCATGCAGAGGATACCGGTTCAACCCCTGGGCCAGGGAGATCCCACATGCCACAGAGCAACTGAGCCTAAGTTGTGATCCAGCATGCAGGATCTTCCCTGACCAGGAATCAAGCCCAGGCTCCCTGCATTGGGAGCATGGAGTTGTAACCACTGGACCACAAGGGAAGTCTGTCTCTCATATGATTCTTAAAGATCTTTGGGGAAGACATGTGTTGTGGTTTGGTTTTATTTCGGGGTCTTTTTGAACACAAAACTATGAACTTAAAATCTAGAGGGGTCTTACCATTACCTAGTTCAAGTCCTAGATTTTACAAAAGAAGTCACACAGAGGTGAGAGTAATTAAGTGACATTGTGAGTGGTGGTGGATGGGAACAAGGTCCACGCTTCTTGACTCTGAATGTGGTGCCGTCTCCTCCAAGGATTATAGAAGAATACAGTTCTAAACACCAGGCCTTGGTGAGTTTTACCATGTGTAAGTTATATCTCATCATTGGACTTTTAAAAGCAGAAGTGTGTTATGCAGGCCTTCCCTTGAAGCCAAGTCTGACTCAAAGCGTGCATGTCCCTGTGTTTTGCCTCTCAGTGGCATTGCTGTCACTTCAGTGAATCCACAGTCCTTTTGTGGTTTGCGTTTGAGAAGGAAGCTGAGGACTGATGTGGCTTATAGAGGACGAAGGCATTAACCGTGGCAATTGGGAAGAAAAGCTTGCTAAGTCCTTTGCGGGACAGGTCAAGAGCTTCTGCGAATGCTGTGCAAATTTCACTTGCCCATGAAATTAATCAGTCTTCGCCTAGAGGGGGTGTTACATCCGGGCCACTCCGTGCTTAGGGTTCAGGATGGAAAAACAAAATAGCACTGGTTCCGTGATGGGAAAGGGATATTTGGTATTCTTGTTAGCTTCCTGGCTAATTACAAAGTGTTAATGACATTCAAAGGAAAGCTGTCTCCCTCAGTGATCTACAAATAAGGAAGGGCAATAGAAGGTGAGCCAAAGAAAAGAAAGGGTCTTCCAAGAAAGTGCGGAGCAAAACCTGTCAGCCCCAGTAATCACCAGAGGCGAAAGCATCTTCCTTTACAAAGGAAATAGACACCCCAGTAACCTGGAAAAGCGATGCAGGCTGAAATCAGGCAGGACCCAGAGCTCTTCAACTAAGCATAGCAATTTTTCAAACTTCAAGGATTTGTTACTGTGAACCATTTTCTAACAAGCCAGTAGAATGACTGGTACTCTCTTAACATCCATAGTAACCCCATAAACATGCAGTGCAAATAATATGTAGAGGAATTTGGGAAGAAGAAGAGAACAGTTAGAGATAATAAAGCTCTTTGACTTTGCGTGGTAACAGAAAACGATCTCAGACGTTAAGAAGGTCAACATAATATTTTGTTCTCTTCCTTAAGAACATTCTTGATGAATTTGGTGCTGGTTGTTAATCAGGTAAAAGAAGTGCAAATCTATAGGGTGGTGGATTAAGGACAAACAAGGTCCACGCTTTGACTCTGAATGTGGTGCCGCTCCTCCAAGGATTATAGAAGAATACAGTTCTAAACACCAGGCCTTGGTGAGTTTTACCATGTGTAAGTTATATCTCATCATTGGACTTTTAAAAGCAGAAGTGTGTTATGCAGGCCTTCCCTTGAAGCCAAGTCTGACTCAAAGCGTGCATGTCCCTGTGTTTTGCCTCTCAGTGGCATTGCTGTCACTTCAGTGAATCCACAGTCCTTTTGTGGTTTGCGTTTGAGAAGGAAGCTGAGGACTGATGTGGCTTATAGAGGACGAAGGCATTAACCGTGGCAATTGGGAAGAAAAGCTTGCTAAGTCCTTTGCGGGACAGGTCAAGAGCTTCTGCGAATGCTGTGCAAATTTCACTTGCCCATGAAATTAATCAGTCTTCGCCTAGAGGGGGTGTTACATCCGGGCCACTCCGTGCTTAGGGTTCAGGATGGAAAAACAAAATAGCACTGGTTCCGTGATGGGAAAGGGATATTTGGTATTCTTGTTAGCTTCCTGGCTAATTACAAAGTGTTAATGACATTCAAAGGAAAGCTGTCTCCCTCAGTGATCTACAAATAAGGAAGGGCAATAGAAGGTGAGCCAAAGAAAAGAAAGGGTCTTCCAAGAAAGTGCGGAGCAAAACCTGTCAGCCCCAGTAATCACCAGAGGCGAAAGCATCTTCCTTTACAAAGGAAATAGACACCCCAGTAACCTGGAAAAGCGATGCAGGCTGAAATCAGGCAGGACCCAGAGCTCTTCAACTAAGCATAGCAATTTTTCAAACTTCAAGGATTTGTTACTGTGAACCATTTTTCTAACAAGCCAGTAGAATGACTGGTACTCTCTTAACATCCATAGTAACCCCATAAACATGCAGTGCAAATAATATGTAGAGGAATTTGGGAAGAAGAAGAGAACAGTTAGAGATAATAAAGCTCTTTGACTTTGCGTGGTAACAGAAAACGATCTCAGCATTCGTTAAGAAGGTCAACATAATATTTTGTTCTCTTCCTTAAGAACATTCTTGATGAATTTGGTGCTGGTTGTTAATCAGGTATTCAAGGTTGCAAATTTTTCCTTTGAAAGCATAAGCTTGCTGGTCAGGATCAGTTAATTTTGATCTTTCCTACAATTTTGGTTTTTGTCCATTATCAGTTTTGGCTTTCTGGGGACTGAGTCTTTTTACTCCCCAGAGCTCTGCACTGTGCCCCACTCCCAGCTAGTAGTGAGATAGGTGAGTGAATGGATTCAGCAATTTCTAAATTTCCCTTTTTGAAATAGTTGTGTATTTATTGACACCTATTCAGTAGCTTCCAGGCTCTTTTAAGCTTTGTTCATTTGTTTTCTTTTCTGCTGCTTTACCTTTTCTCATCTCCAATTTGCTCTGTGAGTGTTTTTACATGTTAGATGGCCTTTTTTAAAAAACATTTTATTTTTTTCTCGTTTTGGCTGTACTGGGTCTTCATTGCTTTGTGCCGGCTTTCTCTAGTTGTGGAGAGTGGAGGCTCCTCTATACTTGTAGTGCACGGGCTTCTCATTGCGGTGGCATCTCTTGTTTTCGAGAATAGGCTCTAGGCACATGGGCTCACTTGAAGACTCTAGGCCCCAGTAATTTTGGCACATGGACTTAGTTTTCAGCGGCATGTGGGATCTTCCTGCACCAGGGATTGAATTGGAGCCCTCTGTATTGCAAGACAGATTCTTAACCATTGGACCACCAGGGACACCCAGATGGCTTTTTAAACACAGGATCAAGATACATTCCAGACATGTCTTAGGCAACAGTTTCTGGAAGTCCAAGTTCATGAAGATAGGCATCAAGAGAGTGTTCAGCACTTCCCTGGTGGTCTAGTGGGTAAGGACACCACTTTACAGTGTAAGGGGTGCCGGTTCGATCACTGGCCTGGGAGGATCCCATGTGCCGTGGAGCAGCTGGACCGATGTGTCCAACTACCGAGTTGAACTCTGGAGTGTATGCGCCCAGAGCCGGTGCTCTGTGATGAGAAAGGCCACTGTGATGGGAGGCCCACACAGGCCAAAGAACAAAGATGGATGAAAAAAAGGCCAAAAATGCCTGGTCAACATAATATTTTGTTCTCTTCCTTAAGAACATTCTTGATGAATTTGGTGCTGGTTGTTAATCAGGTATTCAAGGTTGCAAATTTTTCCTTTGAAAGCATAAGCTTGCTGGTCAGGATCAGTTAATTTTGATCTTTCCTACAATTTTGGTTTTTGTCCATTATCAGTTTTGGCTTTCTGGGGACTGAGTCTTTTTACTCCCCAGAGCTCTGCACTGTGCCCCACTCCCAGCTAGTAGTGAGATAGGTGAGTGAATGGATTCAGCAATTTCTAAATTTCCCTTTTTGAAATAGTTGTGTATTTATTGACACCTATTCAGTAGCTTCCAGGCTCTTTTAAGCTTTGTTCATTTGTTTTCTCTTTTCTGCTGCTTTACCTTTTCTCATCTCCAATTTGCTCTGTGAGTGTTTTTACATGTTAGATGGCCTTTTTTAAAAAACATTTTATTTTTTTCTCGTTTTGGCTGTACTGGGTCTTCATTGCTTTGTGCCGGCTTTCTCTAGTTGTGGAGAGTGGAGGCTCCTCTATACTTGTAGTGCACGGGCTTCTCATTGCGGTGGCATCTCTTGTTTTCGAGAATAGGCTCTAGGCACATGGGCTCACTTGAAGACTCTAGGCCCCAGTAATTTTGGCACATGGACTTAGTTTTCAGCGGCATGTGGGATCTTCCTGCACCAGGGATTGAATTGGAGCCCTCTGTATTGCAAGACAGATTCTTAACCATTGGACCACCAGGGACACCCAGATGGCTTTTTAAACACAGGATCAAGATACATTCCAGACATGTCTTAGGCAACAGTTTCTGGAAGTCCAAGTTCATGAAGATAGGCATCAAGAGAGTGTTCAGCACTTCCCTGGTGGTCTAGTGGGTAAGGACACCACTTTACAGTGTAAGGGGTGCCGGTTCGATCACTGGCCTGGGAGGATCCCATGTGCCGTGGAGCAGCTGGACCGATGTGTCCAACTACCGAGTTGAACTCTGGAGTGTATGCGCCCAGAGCCGGTGCTCTGTGATGAGAAAGGCCACTGTGATGGGAGGCCCACACAGGCCAAAGAACAAAGATGGATGAAAATAGATAAGTGACAGACCAATAGAAGTGGCCAAAAAATAAAAAAGAGTGTTCAGGGCTTCCTTGGTGGTCCAGTGGATAAAGAGTCCGCCTTGCAATGCAAGGGGCATTGGTTCAATCCCTAGCCCGGGAAGATCCCAGGTGTTGCAGAGTAGCTGGACCGGCGTGTCCAATTATGAGCCAGTGCTCTGGAGCGCATGCGCCCAAAGCCAGTGCTCTGCAACTAAGGAGGCCACTGCGATGGGAGGCCCACACAGACCAAAAGAATAAAGATGGATGAAAATAAATAAATTAAAAAAAAAAGGCAATAAAAGAAGACATTTTTTTTTTTTTTTAAGAAAAGGGTGTTTGTTGTGATAATGGGATGTGTGAAGATAATCACCTGGTTTTAGGAGTGGTTTCTTGAAGGTATTTTTAAGGATATATTCATTCTCTGTCTTTAGAAATTCTCTGCTTTTATTTTTGTTAACACCAGAAACATTTTTACTGGGGTATAGCCAATTAACAATTTTGTGATAGTTTCTGGTGAACAGTGAAGGGGTGTGGTCATACATATCCATGTATCCATTCTCCCTCAAACCCCTCTCCCATCTGGGCTAGTATATAACATTGAACAGAGTTCCTTGTGCTGTAGAATAGATTTTTGTTGGTTTTCCATTTCAAATATGGCAGTGTGTACATGACTTTCCCAAAGTCTCTAACACTCCCCTCTTCCCTGCAACCATAAGTGCATTTTCTAAGCTTGTGAGTCTCTTTCTGTTTTGTAAATAAGAGAAATTCTCAGCTGTTAGAAATGATTCCCAAATATCAGGGTGCCTGCCACAGACTCAGGGTGCTTCATTTGGTCCTTTGCTACTTCATTCACTCACTGCGGGCGTGACACGATTCTCTAGTGGATCTAGGACAAAGCTGAATCTGATACAAAGCTGAAGACTTGCCCAACCGATGGCTTGCAGGCGGTTGGAGCAGAGTCTTCTAGAAGATGTGCTCTGTCTGTTTGTAGCTTGAGTTTGCTTCAGCCTGGTGATGAGTTCACCGTCATTTAAGCTGGGTTGCTTCAGGATGAAACAAAAAAAAGAAGCAGCAATCGGGGCAGCCCCTGCCTGTCTCCTGGACACCTGGTCTTCCACTGCAGAGCCCTTCCCCCACCTGTGCTGACTGCTTGCCTACATCTTTGCTGGAGCCTGGAGAGCACACCCACAGGCCTCTGGCTGCTGAGGGTGCTTCCTCCCCCATCTAAGGCAGGCAGGAAGAAGTACCCAACCTGAGGCCCCTTAGCTGTAACCATAAACCAGTTTCCTCTGCTAAGACATTCTCAAAATCCTTTTTCACCTTCTAGACCAGCAATGCTAAGGATGCATTTGAACCTATCCAGGCCTTTCATACTCCCCTGGGCAAAGTACCTGTTCTACCTAAAATGATGGACATGGAAACGTGAGGGTTCCTAGCCTCAGAGATCAGGAATGATGGTGTCTAGAGCTCTTTCCCCATCTCCACGTGGGTCCTCAAGATGGCACCTGTGCCTGCTTCGTTATGGTCCACCCCTACCACTGGGACTCCCTTGCTCATCGCAGACAACCCTTACTCACACCCCAATAGGGGTCCTCGCCCTAGGCACAGCAACAGCCTGGAAAGCTCTGCCCCAGCCTGAAACTCAACCTCCACACCTTTATGTCAGGATTCGTCTCGACACGATCATTTCCCTTGCTGGGTTGGACACCATCTTCCCCCGTCAAGTCAGCCTGCCTTTGCAACCTGGAGTTTTCAGTGAATTGAAGAGAATCCCAGTCTCCTACAGTCAAATACCACCCACTTACCCTATTTCCCCACCATCCACTTGACTCCCCAGTTAGCCAATGAGACATCTTGGGCAATCGTAAGCCATAATGGCCTCAAGTTTCCCTCTCTTTCAGGCTAAAAATGTGTAACAGTTAAGAAAGAAGACAAATCTTGCTGAATGCTTTGTGCAACCATCCTTACTATTTTATAGTCCATCTGGAGAAATACAATTTACAAAAGCCTCATCAAGGAGTTGGGCTGAAAATGGTATTCCAGGCCTGTGGTGTAATTGGAAGCGCACACATACACACACACACCAATGAGTGGTATTCAGCTAAGCATTCAATGCCAGCTCATTTTTTTTTCTTTAAAAGAATGTCAAATCAAGGAATGATTCTCTGTCTCATGGCAGGATGAGATGTCGAGTGGAGACAAAGGAGGATTACAGAGCCACCTAGGAACAAATCGAAAATGACTCTGCAATCTTTGATAGGTGCAAAACCTTCTTTTAAGAACTCCAAGTGTCCAAGTTAGAAACCCCTGAAAAAAGTGGGGCAATTAATCTCTTTTCTGATCTGGAGTACTTGTGAGATGTCTCTCAGAAAGAAACACTCAGCATGCAAATCTTTAAGCCTTTGTAAAGGCAGGAAGTGTATTTGAAGCAACAGTGGCTTGAGGAAGCTCAAACACTTGAAAATGCATTTTTCACATAGGTTTGGTGCACTTACCAAAGTGTTTAGGATGAACATGGTCACTTCAATTTTTTTTTTTCCACTAGAGGTTATCTGCAAAGACCACAGGAAATGTCTAAGCAAATGTAAAGGCTATTTCTCAAAAATTATTAGAGTAAGTACAGTAATTTAGCAACTTGGTTTCTAACAACTCAAGGCCTGACCCCTCCCACCCTCAACACTGTTCTCCACACAGTCGTGTGAATTGGCCAACAAATAATAATAATGCTGGGTAACAAATTAGAAATGGCTTTTTTAAATGTCTACTTTTGTTGTACTCATTGAGAATGAACTCAAAGAAATGTACAAGTTGAATTAGTAGACGGACAGAGGAGAAGGTGGATAGATAGTTAAGCAGTATAGCTAACACTTATGGTGAAATCTGGGTTGGTGGAATATGAGAGTGTTCTATATAAAATCCTTTACTCTGGGTATTATGTTTGAAATTTTTAATAAGAAGTGTTACCACAGTGAACTCATAGAAAAACAGACAGAGAATAGACATAAGGACATTGAGGGAAACAAACAGTGAGAGGGAGGCATAGAGGAAGTAACATTGAAACCTATACTGGCACGTGTGGAAAAGATAGCTATTGTCATTGTGCTAAGGGAATAGGAGTGCCTACAATCACTTAGGCGATGGTCTGGAGGGGAGGGAGGGGAACTGGGGGCGGGGGCGGGGGGACCAGGGATATGCATATGAATGATCTGGGAAAAATACATGTTGGTGAACAACAAAACACTGTAAAATCTTTAAAATAAAGAATAAAAAAAAATTAATTGTCCTCCAAAATTATATTTCTAAGATATGTACATTGATTGCAGACCTGGATTATGTCAACTCTGTATTTCTGTTTCCACAAATCTTTGCATTACTTAGGGTAAGGTTTAAATGATATCTATGCATATATTCTTCTGAAAATATCTTCATTTTATTTTATTCTAACTAAAGCCTTCTAAACTTGAGAATAATACTTACTGGGAGCCAAGATTGGTGAAAATACTACTTCCCTGAAAAAGTGGGGCAATTAATCTCTTTTCTGATCTGAGTACTTGTGAGATTAAAACACTCAGCATGCAAATCTTTAAGCCTTTGTAAAGGCAGGAAGTGTATTTGAAGCAACAGTGGCTTGAGGAAGCTCAAACACTTGAAAATGCATTTTTCACATAGGTTTGGTGCACTTACCAAAGTGTTTAGGATGAACATGGTCACTTCAATTTTTTTTTTTCCACTAGAGGTTATCTGCAAAGACCACAGGAAATGTCTAAGCAAATGTAAAGGCTATTTCTCAAAAATTATTAGAGTAAGTACAGTAATTTAGCAACTTGGTTTCTAACAACTCAAGGCCTGACCCCTCCCACCCTCAACACTGTTCTCCACACAGTCGTGTGAATTGGCCAACAAATAATAATAATGCTGGGTAACAAATTAGAAATGGCTTTTTTAAATGTCTACTTTTGTTGTACTCATTGAGAATGAACTCAAAGAAATGTACAAGTTGAATTAGTAGACGGACAGAGGAGAAGGTGGATAGATAGTTAAGCAGTATAGCTAACACTTATGGTGAAATCTGGGTTGGTGGAATATGAGAGTGTTCTATATAAAATCCTTTACTCTGGGTATTATGTTTGAAATTTTTAATAAGAAGTGTTACCACAGTGAACTCATAGAAAAACAGACAGAGAATAGACATAAGGACATTGAGGGAAACAAACAGTGAGAGGGAGGCATAGAGGAAGTAACATTGAAACCTATACTGGCACGTGTGGAAAAGATAGCTATTGTCATTGTGCTAAGGGAATAGGAGTGCCTACAATCACTTAGGCGATGGTCTGGAGGGGAGGGAGGGGAGCTGGGGGCGGGGGGGCGGGGACCAGGGATATGCATATGAATGATCTGGAAACATACATGTTGGTGAACAACAAAACACTGTAAAATCTTTAAAATAAAGAATAAAAAAAAATTAATTGTCCTCCAAAATTATATTTCTAAGATATGTACATTGATTGCAGACCTGGATTATGTCAACTCTGTATTTCTGTTTCCACAAATCTTTGCATTACTTAGGGTAAGGTTTAAATGATATCTATGCATATATTCTTCTGAAAATATCTTCATTTTATTTTATTCTAACTAAAGCCTTCTAAACTTGAGAATAATACTTACTGGGAGCCAAGATTGGTGAAAAATACTACTTCTAATATTATCTGTCTAGAAATACAACAGTCTCTAATTTTGCACACAAATAAAACATGAAGATCATGTCTGCTGAAAAAAAAAAAGTGTTGAGAAAAAAATCCACCACTAATTTTGAGACCATCTAAAAGTCTAGGATGTGCCTGTTACTTTAAAGACTGGGAATATCCGTATTCTGTAGCCTGACTTAGTGATTTCGGCTCTGATGGCCAGTCAAAGATGGCTGATTTTTCAAACAGGGCTGGTAGTGCAGGAGATGAATGTTTCACTCTCAGGAATTCTCTAGATGCTTAAGTGTTTCATGTTCATTTAAATTTCAGAAATTTTTTCTAGTTCTTAGACTCTTGACAAAAGTTGTACATTTTTTAAAATTTATGTATGTTTACTTGAAGGATAATTACTTTACAGTGTTGTGTTTGTTTCTGCCATATAGAGACATGTATCAGCCATAGGTATGCATGTCTTCTTGTTTTTTTTTTTTTTTAAACCAAGTCTCTCTCCTTTTTTCCCTCTGAAGCAAACAACTTTTTATTGAAATATGGTCGATTTTACACTGTTGTATTAGTTTCAGGGGTAGACAAAATTGATTCAATTATACATATAACTGAGTCAATATATATAATATGTGTATATATATTCTTTTTCTGATTCTTTTCCATTACAGGTTATTAAAAGATGCTAGATATAGTTCCCTGTGCTATACAGTAGGTCCTTGTTTTCTATTTTATATATAGTCATGTATATATGTTAAGACCAAACTCCTAATTGATCCCTCCCCCACTTGGTAAGTTTGTACTGGAATGCGGCAGCATGTTTTAGGCTCAGGCTGTTTAAGAATAAAGACTTACATTCATCTCTTTCCAAAGGCTCCTCTCTCTCACACCCCTCCCCTGCTGCTGCCACTTTTCTAAGTGCTTTTCTGCACAGACTCCATTAGGGCCCTTCTTTTTTTTTTTTTTAAAGATTTATTTATTTATTTATTTTGGGCGGGGGTCGGGTTGGGGAGGGAGGGGAGTGGGCAGGTCACTTCTATTGGTCTTTCATTTCTCCATTTTCATCCGTCTTTGTTCTTTGGCTCCTGTGGGCCTCCCATCGCGGTGGCCTCTGTTGTCGCAGAGCACCGGCTCTGGGCACATGCGCTCCAGAGCTCCGGCTCGGTGATGGGACACATTAGTCCAGCCGCTCTGCGGCACGTGGGATCTTCCCAGGCCAGGGATCGAACTGGCGCCCCTTGCACTGCAAGGCGGTGTCCTTACCCACTGGACCACCAGGGGAAGCCCCATTAGGGCCCTTCTTAACAGGCTTTTCCAGAGTCTCTCTAGCCATTAGATTAGAACTGCCTTGGAGAGTAAGAACAGTCTTGGTCAACTTGGCTTCTCCAGCACTGACCGCACGACGGGCCCACTGGGGGCCATCAGCAGACTCTGCCTTTGTCCTTCGGTGGATGAGAGCTGTGTCCACATACAGGGACACAGGCTCAAGCCTTCGTGTCCAACAACAGAGCTCATCTGCCCAGTCCTGAGAAATATCATGTGTCTGTCCAGAGAAGAGCGTCCCCACGCCCACGCACCTGGCTGTCTTGGCCTCCCTGCTAAGCTTCTGATGATCTGCTTGGATGTGTTGCCTGGGCCTTGTGTCGTTAAAATCTCCCCAGGGACAGAGAAGGGCCAGCAGCCCCGAAAACCCTTGGGCCTTGTGACTCCACTTGCACTCGCTCTCCATCATTTGATTCTCAGGACGGTCTAGCAGGTCACCAGGGCACTGGTTCTCAACTTGGAACTGATTTTTCTCTGCAGGGGACAGTTGGCAGTGTCTGGAGGCTTTTTGAGGGTATCATACTGGGATTGGGGGCACCCAGTATGTAGCAACCAGGGATGCTCTTGAACACCCTACAGTGCACAGGACAGGCTCCCTCTAAGAATGACCTGGTCTGGATGTCACTATGGCTGAGATGGAGACACCCTTGTCTCTGGTAACCTGCATCCAGCTCGGGCATCTTGGTCAAACAAATATCTCTGCTGTTAGTCCTCCGCACAGGCTGTGCCCCTGCCCTAGATGAGACAGACAGGTGCTCAGCTGTTGGTTCCAAAGTTCATCTGAGTCACTGTTGATGTTTTAGGTGGGACTGTCTGCAACAAGTGAGGGAGTGCTTTGTGCTAAGCTCTTCCTCAGTGGGCCAGCTGTTTCCCCCGTGGGAGATAGATTCTAAAGGTAAAAGTCTCAACTCAACTGGACACATCACACATTTAATAAAGGTCGTGAGCTCCAGGTTTTAAAGACAACAAGTTGTGTCAGATGCCCAATAGGTATGAGTTGTCTTCATAGAAAACAAACTCCCATGTTTCAAAAACCCCTTTGTTTGAGAAACTTGGACCTAAAAGCTTCGTCCTCCTCTGCTGTTGTGGCATGGGATTGAGATGTCATAGAAACCTAATCATTCACAAGGCACATTGATCAGCCTTCCTGGGAATCTCACCTTCCTTCACCCTACCAGGAAGCCCCCAACATGCCTTTTAAGACAAAGTCTAAATCTCTTTTGCATTATCAGAGCCACTTCTTTATTATTATGGATAATTGAAGGCACTGAGCTCATGGCAACTTCTAAATAATGAGAGGTCTATTAACACAGTGTTAAATGTCACAGTTAAAATAGAAGGTACTGTACTTGCGGCTGTATTGCTGGACCGAGCACAATTCTTGGCATAAAGTTTATGCTTAGTAAGTGCTGGTTGGATGAAACAATGAAGTAATTGAATGAATCAGAATAAGGCGCAATGAATGCAAGTGATGTATAGAATGGACATGCTAAAGAGTTTTTGTTTGACATTGATGCCTTTTCTAGTGGTTGCTGAAAAAGGTGGTAGTTGGCTTACCTTTTATTATTAAAGCATGAATAAAGCATGTATTTTCTTAGGAGACCCTTAGCACTGATGTTGGAAATATAAATTGGTACAACCATTATGGAAACAGTATAGGGCCTCTTCAATATATAAAACATAGACCTTACATATGATCCATCAATCCCACTTGTGGCTATATAGCCAAAGGAAATGACATCAGGCTCTGGGAGAAATATCTGCACCTGCATGTTCATTGAAACACTGAGAAATAATAGCTCATAATAGCTGAGAAATTGAAATGATCTAAATATCCATCAATGGATGAATGGATAAAGAGCATGTGAATATCATTCAGACTTAAGAAAGAAGGAAATTGTGCCATTTATGGCAACATAGATGAAATTTGAAGACATAATGTTAAGTGAGATGAGCCAAACACAGAAAGAGGCATACTGCATGATCTCACTTATATATGAATTCTAAAAGGGGTGAACTTGTAGAAGTAGAGAGTAGAATGGTGGCTGCTAGGGGCTGAGTGTTAGGAGAAAGGAGGAGATGTTGGTCAAAAGGTACAGTTTCTGTTACGTAGGATGAATAAGTGCTGAGGATCTAACCTACAGCACAGCGACCATAGTGCATAATATTGTATTGTATACTTATGATTTGCTGAGTAGATCTGTATTGTCTTCAACACAAAAAATAATGAAACAAAACCACACATGCTAACTAAATGAGGTGAGGTAAATATTAATTAGCTTGATGTAATCACTTTACAATGTATATGAATATCAAAACATCATATTGTATTCCTTAATACATACAGTTTTTGTCAGTTATACAGCTGGGAAAAAAGAAGTAACTTACAGCATCATCAGAATGCTAATTTTTTCTCTCATTGATAAATTATTTTTACATATTAAAATGATTTTATCATCCTTATATCAGTATCTAAGTTTCACCAAATATTATATGATGTGAATGAATATAATCTCAATACTCATATCAACGTTTCTTTTCCTATTGGCAGACATTCATTACATTTTTCTTTAAGAGAAGGATAAACAATTTAAAATAGGAAATGTCTAACATGACTAGATTTTTTCTTTTTTTAAAAGACTTTCTGTGCTTTTATCAACATCTGACAAACATTCCCCAGGAGTGATTTTTTTTTCCATTAAGCACAGAACTGAGGGCCCCCCAAATTATTTCATTTTCTTCTAAATCTCCGCAGGAAAACAAAAGCCTGGATTGTCTTTGCCTTTATAATAACATAGTCAAAAAAAAAACAACCATTATGGAAACAGTATAGGGCCTCTTCAATATATCTGAGACAATAATAGCCAAAGGAAATGACATCAGGCTCTGGGAGAAATATCTGCACCTGCATGTTCATTGAAACACTGAGAAATAATAGCTCATAATAGCTGAGAAATTGAAATGATCTAAATATCCATCAATGGATGAATGGATAAAGAGCATGTGAATATCATTCAGACTTAAGAAAGAAGGAAATTGTGCCATTTATGGCAACATAGATGAAATTTGAAGACATAATGTTAAGTGAGATGAGCCAAACACAGAAAGAGGCATACTGCATGATCTCACTTATATATGAATTCTAAAAGGGGTGAACTTGTAGAAGTAGAGAGTAGAATGGTGGCTGCTAGGGGCTGAGTGTTAGGAGAAAGGAGGAGATGTTGGTCAAAAGGTACAGTTTCTGTTACGTGGATGAATAAGTGCTGAGGATCTAACCTACAGCACAGCGACCATAGTGCATAATATTGTATTGTATACTTATGATTTGCTGAGTAGATCTGTATTGTCTTCAACACAAAAAATAATGAAACAAAACCACACATGCTAACTAAATGAGGTGAGGTAAATATTAATTAGCTTGATGTAATCACTTTACAATGTATATGAATATCAAAACATCATATTGTATTCCTTAATACATACAGTTTTTGTCAGTTATACAGCTGGGAAAAAAGAAGTAACTTACAGCATCATCAGAATGCTAATTTTTTCTCTCATTGATAAATTATTTTTACATATTAAAATGATTTTATCATCCTTATATCAGTATCTAAGTTTCACCAAATATTATATGATGTGAATGAATATAATCTCAATACTCATATCAACGTTTCTTTTCCTATTGGCAGACATTCATTACATTTTTCTTTAAGAGAAGGATAAACAATTTAAAATAGGAAATGTCTAACATGACTAGATTTTTTCTTTTTTTAAAAGACTTTCTGTGCTTTTATCAACATCTGACAAACATTCCCCAGGAGTGATTTTTTTTTCCATTAAGCACAGAACTGAGGGCCCCCCAAATTATTTCATTTTCTTCTAAATATCAGAAGGAAAAAAAAAGCCTGGATTGTATTTGCCTTTATACTAACATAGTCATAAAACATAATTTTTAATATTTTCTTTGGTGAGGAAGGGGCTCATGAAGGACAAGTGTCTACAACCCCTGAAAGCTGTCTGGTGGTCTGGAATGTCACCTCCCTACATTCCAATAGTCTCTTCTTTTCAGGTAAAGAGTTGTTGTTTTTCTCATTAGCTTCTGATTTCAGTTTTGCAGAGAGTTTCATTCGATTGTTTAAATGACTCCCTGGGTCCTTTGGTGGAGGGAAACTGGCACCTGAGATCATTTAGAGCCATACGATGACAGGGTACTGACTCAGGGAGTGGAGGAGGGAAGAGACAGTATACAAAGTGGGAATATACCAGCTTGTAGGTCAAAGGTGAGGGATCAAGGATGACTCCGTGATGCCCAGCTTGGGGGTGGGGGTAGATGAAGGTATGCTTATTGAAGAGATCTCAAGGCAATATCATGAGAGAGGAGATGGTTGATAGCTGTCAGGAAGAATGAGTTGGGAACTGGCTAAGGCTCACCCTGGCAGAAATGAAGAAAAAGGAAGCAGTACTACAGACCATGACACAGTAGCCAGAGGCGAGAAGAAGAACCAGAGAGCCGGGTCCAGAGTTCTAGAAAGGACAGAGTTCTAAGAGTTGTGGAGAGGTCAGTCCACTCAAAGACATCAGAGAGGTCAAGGAGGTTGAGGCTTGGATAGCCAACCCCAGCTTTGATCATCCAGAGGTCACCAGGTTCTTTGCTTGGTTGTTTCCAAAAGACTTGTAGGAAGTAATCAGACTGTGGTGGATGGAAGATAGGGAGGCAGAGAGGCAAAGAGAGTTCCTCCCTCCCGGGGCAGGACAGTTCAGAAAAGAAGCGAATGCCAGGGAGAAAGACCACATGCTGGTGTTTTAACTTCTGTCTCTCAAAACTATGGTTTTGAGAACCTATGTTTGTAAATAAAGAGAACCTATGTCTGTAAATAAAGTTTTATTGGAACACAGCCCTGCCCATTTATTTATGTATTGTCTAGGGCTGCTTTTGTGATACCAGGGCAGAATGGAATAGTTGTGACAGAAGCTGTCTGGCCAGCAAAACTGAAAATGTTTACCATCAGGCCCTTTACAGAAAATTTGTCCATCCTTCTTCTAGGTCAACTTCCTTGATGTAAGAAACAGTCATTCCATTCTCTTTCTATACCCATTTGCTGTTTTGTTCTGACAAAGCAGTTAATGCCTTCTGGAATGACTGTCTAGTACAGCCCTCATCACCCACTGAATTTCCACTCTCATTGGGCTGGGTTTTCCTCCCCATTCTAGCAACAAACAGAAACCCAAGCCAAAGGCATGTCTGGCCTCTGTCCGGGCCTCATTTCAGGAATGTTTCTTGGGCACATTAATGAACAGACAGGACTTAGCTTCAGAGCTAAAAAATAGAGATTTAAGTGAAAAGGGAATACTTTTGTTTTCACCTCCCTCCTTTCGTGTGAATCTTGAGAGTTAGTAGCTCCCATCAGGTTGCCAGGTCACAAGAAAGGGGGAGGTTGCAAGAAAATCAAAATCACACAGTTTCCTGTTTTTGAAGATGATTTCAACAGTATCACTGAGGGTTTCAAAGACAACAATGGCTATTTGCCAAAGCCAGACCAGCTCCAAGGGCTTTTGTTTGCCTTGTTTTTTGATGCTGAGGGGTCAACCTACCCGCACCTGCACCCCCACCATTGTGTTCCTTTCTCTGCTCCCCACCCCCGCTGTTTTCTTCTTATGCTATTGGGTTTCCTGCTGAAAATTAAATCTCGCAGTTTCCTCTTTGTTGATCTAAGCAACCAATTATAGAGCAATTAGAAACAATTTGTGGCACTAGGGGATTTTTTTGAGCCTGCAATTGCCTATACACAAAGGTGGTGGAACAATAGTATCGAAGAAGGAAAGCTATTTGTAGTGATTTTTCAATCAATATTTACATACCTTGGCCTCACAGTTCCTCCCATTCACCCCCATCTGAACAGGAAAAGGTGCCTCTTCCCCGTGCTGTAATCTCCGTCTCCTGCCATTTTCTCCCTGCTAATCCCCACATACTATTTTAAAGTTATGGCACTAGACCCATATAGGCCCTGTAATGGAAATGCCAAGGGCTGCTTTTGATACCAGGGCAGAATGGAATAGTTGTGACAGAAGCTGTCTGGCCAGCAAAACTGAAAATGTTTACCATCAGGCCCTTTACAGAAAATTTGTCCATCCTTCTTCTAGGTCAACTTCCTTGATGTAAGAAACAGTCATTCCATTCTCTTTCTATACCCATTTGCTGTTTTGTTCTGACAAAGCAGTTAATGCCTTCTGGAATGACTGTCTAGTACAGCCCTCATCACCCACTGAATTTCCACTCTCATTGGGCTGGGTTTTCCTCCCCATTCTAGCAACAAACAGAAACCCAAGCCAAAGGCATGTCTGGCCTCTGTCCGGGCCTCATTTCAGGAATGTTTCTTGGGCACATTAATGAACAGACAGGACTTAGCTTCAGAGCTAAAAAATAGAGATTTAAGTGAAAAGGGAATACTTTTGTTTTCACCTCCCTCCTTTCGTGTGAATCTTGAGAGTTAGTAGCTCCCATCAGGTTGCCAGGTCACAAGAAAGGGGGAGGTTGCAAGAAAATCAAAATCACACAGTTTCCTGTTTTTGAAGATGATTTCAACAGTATCACTGAGGGTTTCAAAGACAACAATGGCTATTTGCCAAAGCCAGACCAGCTCCAAGGGCTTTTGTTTGCCTTGTTTTTTGATGCTGAGGGGTCAACCTACCCGCACCTGCACCCCCACCATTGTGTTCCTTTCTCTGCTCCCCACCCCCGCTGTTTTCTTCTTATGCTATTGGGTTTCCTGCTGAAAATTAAATCTCGCAGTTTCCTCTTTGTTGATCTAAGCAACCAATTATAGAGCAATTAGAAACAATTTGTGGCACTAGGGGATTTTTTTGAGCCTGCAATTGCCTATACACAAAGGTGGTGGAACAATAGTATCGAAGAAGGAAAGCTATTTGTAGTGATTTTTCAATCAATATTTACATACCTTGGCCTCACAGTTCCTCCCATTCACCCCCATCTGAACAGGAAAAGGTGCCTCTTCCCCGTGCTGTAATCTCCGTCTCCTGCCATTTTCTCCCTGCTAATCCCCACATACTATTTTAAAGTTATGGCACTAGACCCATATAGGCCCTGTAATGGAAATGCCAAGGCCAAAGCCACACTCCCAGACTACTGAGCATGTCGCTGCCACTTACCCTCACAGCTCAGCTTTGGCATGGTTGAAAATTCTTCCACGTAGTGTGCAAGAGGGTTAGGATTTTGTTCCCCCTGAGATGAGACGGCTGTACCAACTCAGAGAGGCATGGTAGATTTTGATGACATCTCTTGGCACAGAATGTAGGTAGGGCAGCCATGGAAGGATTGGAAGATTTGCTGACAGGAAGGGGGCTTCCAGGATGATGTTAAAGAAACTATGAAATTGTCCCAATGTCCTGAGCTTTAGTTCAGATCCATGGGACCATGATGGATTTGGCTGGTTTGCCCTCTGGCCACCACAATTGAAAACCAGACTCTCGAAGAGGCTCAGAGTTTCTGGAGTCTCTTTGTGAAGTAGGGACTTTGGGCCTGGATCCAGCACCTTGAAGGTTTCCCTTGGGAATCATTTTGGATATGGTGACCACATGGTCTGAATTGAAATGGATGTGGCATGAGCAAATATCCATACACATGCACAAATATCCATAGAGTATTTAAAGCACCACTACCTCAAACAATGATGACTTTTCCCGGATTATAGGACATTTTTGTAATTTTTTCTCCTGAGTCTCCTAGGAGAGGATCATTTTTTGAGCCTGGTCTCCCCTTGTCTAGTTGATAATCAAGATCCATGTACCTCAGAACCAACATCCTGGGTCTGTGATGTCACAGGTGGCCTTAGGGAAAGGACAGAGTGCTCTAGACATCTTGATTTACGGTAAAGGCATGCAATTCCTGTTGCAATGAAGGGGCTGACCATCTGAAGTCTTTGAGCTAAAATGGAGTGATTGCCGTGGTTATGTGATCAGACTCCTCATTCCTTACTAAATATCCATCAACTAGAATTGGCCTCCAATAACATTCTAGTTAAGATTTTTCTGTATTTACCTATGGCCATCCTAGAAATGTTTTTTTTTTTTTTAAGAGCTTTATTTGCAGACATTTGCTATCCTCTTTATGATTTTACAATAATTATTAGTCATTTAGACTTAATCAGTGTTTACTACTGAACTCTCTCTGAATCACCAGTGCTTTCTGTTCAAATTTCATGTGAGTCAGGATTCATCAACACATTTGAACTTTGAGTCTATATGAGTTTGTGAACACAAAAGAAACTGGAACACAGAGAGAATCTTTTGCTATTAGCATTCACTGTCACACCTACTGGGGTAATTTAAAAAAAATTATATTATAGTTGATTTATGGTGTTGTGTCACTTTCAAGTGTACAGCAAAGTGATTCAGTTATACATATACATATATTCACCCTTTTTCAGATTCATTTCCCATATAGGTTATTACAGAATATTGAGTTGAGTTTTCTGTGCTATATAGTAGGTCTTTGTAGGTTATCTATTTTATATATAGTAGTGTATATATGTTAATCCCAAGTTCCTAATTTATCCCTCCCCTCCCCTTTCTCCTTTGGAATGGGATAATCTTAAAATAGCATAAAAACCAAGAGTTTTGAGCTTATCCCATAAAATTGTAATTCAGGAGACCCAGGTTCGATCCCTGGGTTTGGAAGATCCCTTGGAGAAGGGAATGGCAACTCACTCCAGTATTCTTGCCTGGGAAATTCCCATGGACAGAGGAGCCTGGCAGGCTACAGTCAATGGGGTCACAAAAAATTGGATATGACTGAGCAAAAATAAATAAATAACATAAAATCAGAATGACAGTGTACTTCAAATCAATATTGCTCTAAATCATCATAATCCATTCATCATTCTGGTTATGAGTAGTAAGTACTCATTCGCAAGAGTTTTCTGAATAGTCCGCAGCCTTGAATCAGTGTTTTCTGTTTGGTACAGCCATGACATTTGGATCTTCTTTTTTTAGAAATGCATTTTACTTATTCGCTTATTTGTTTATTTTTGGCTATTCTGGGTTTTCACTGCTGCTGCAGGCTCTTCTCTAGTTGCAGGGAGTGGGGGCTACTCTCTAGCGGAGGTGAGCAGGCTTCTTGTTGTGGTGACTTCTCTTGTTGTGGAACTCGGGCTCTAGGGCACACGGGCTTCAGGTGTTGTGGCACATGGGCCCCATAGTTGCAGCTCCGAGGCTTTAAAAAGGGGCTCACGGGCTGTTTACTACTGCACTCTCTCTGAATCACCAGTGCTTTCTGTTCAAATTTCATGTGAGTCAGGATTCATCAACACATTTGAACTTTGAGTCTATATGAGTTTGTGAACACAAAAGAAACTGGAACACAGAGAGAATCTTTTGCTATTAGCATTCACTGTCACACCTACTGGGGTAATTTAAAAAAAATTATATTATAGTTGATTTATGGTGTTGTGTCACTTTCAAGTGTACAGCAAAGTGATTCAGTTATACATATACATATATTCACCCTTTTTCAGATTCATTTCCCATATAGGTTATTACAGAATATTGAGTTGAGTTTTCTGTGCTATATAGTAGGTCTTTGTAGGTTATCTATTTTATATATAGTAGTGTATATATGTTAATCCCAAGTTCCTAATTTATCCCTCCCCTCCCCTTTCTCCTTTGGAATGGGATAATCTTAAAATAGCATAAAAACCAAGAGTTTTGAGCTTATCCCATAAAATTGTAATTCAGGAGACCCAGGTTCGATCCCTGGGTTTGGAAGATCCCTTGGAGAAGGGAATGGCAACTCACTCCAGTATTCTTGCCTGGGAAATTCCCATGGACAGAGGAGCCTGGCAGGCTACAGTCAATGGGGTCACAAAAAATTGGATATGACTGAGCAAAAATAAATAAATAACATAAAATCAGAATGACAGTGTACTTCAAATCAATATTGCTCTAAATCATCATAATCCATTCATCATTCTGGTTATGAGTAGTAAGTACTCATTCGCAAGAGTTTTCTGAATAGTCCGCAGCCTTGAATCAGTGTTTTCTGTTTGGTACAGCCATGACATTTGGATCTTCTTTTTTTAGAAATGCATTTTACTTATTCGCTTATTTGTTTATTTTTGGCTATTCTGGGTTTTCACTGCTGCTGCAGGCTCTTCTCTAGTTGCAGGGAGTGGGGGCTACTCTCTAGCGGAGGTGAGCAGGCTTCTTGTTGTGGTGACTTCTCTTGTTGTGGAACTCGGGCTCTAGGGCACACGGGCTTCAGGTGTTGTGGCACATGGGCCCCATAGTTGCAGCTCCGAGGCTTTAGAGCACAGGCTCCATAGCTGTGGCTCACGGGCTTTGTTGCTCCGCAGCATGTGGGATCTTCCTGGATCAGGGATCAAACCCGTGTCTCCTGCATTGGCAGGCAAACTCTTTACCACTGAGCTACCAGGAAAGCTCCTGGATTTTTTTTTTTTAATTCTAAAAATGATATGGACTTAGGATAGTGCTTTGGTGTACTAATTCTCTTCAGTTGTATCTGACTCTTTGCAACCCTATAAGCTGCAACCTGAAAGGTTCCCCTTGTCTATGGGATTCTCCCATACTGGTATGGGTTGCCATACCCTCCTCTAGGGGTTCTTCCCTGGACTCAGGATCAAGAAATGACAATTCACCCTTTCTTAGTTCCATTCCTCAGACGGATATTAACACTACCTTAGATAAGTGTTCAGATTATTTTTTTAGTCTATTTGATATGTAAGTGACATTCGTGGGTTGAAATCAGCTGGTTTCCTCTTCGGCAGCCTTGTAAATGAAAGCGTCCCAACTGCGATTTCTTTGTTTTCAAATAAATAAGCTCACACTGCGCATCTGCAACTGCCTTTTATTTAACTTAATGATGAGTTTTGAGTGTTCTCACATACAATTTCATGTATATTTGCTTTATTTCATGGTTGCACAGTGTTGCATTGTATGGATGTAGCATTTTTTTCCATCAGTTTCCTCTTGGTGGCTATTTATGTTTGTTCTAGCTAATTTTTACTTTGGTGATATAAACATGCTGTTTTTATGTCATTGTTTAGTTGTGCACATTCCTAGAGATTAAAAAAATATCTGGAGGCTTCTCTGGTGATCCAGTGGGTCAAGAGTCCACCCTGTACAGCAAGGGATGCCGGTTCGATCCCTGGCATGGGAAGATCCCACATGCCGGCGGAGCGGCTGGACCTGCGTGTCCAATTACGAGCCAGCGCTCTGGAGAGCATGCGCCCAGAGCCAGTGCTTTGCTACAGGAGAGGCCACTGCAATGGGAGGCCCATATAGGCCAAAGAACAAAGATGGATGAAAATAAATAAAAATGAAAGACTGATAAAAGTGGCCAAAAATTAAAAAAAAAAAAGCTTGTTTAACTGGGTTATATTTTAAAATCTACTCATCAGTTGCATGTTGGCATGAAAGCCAGTGCTAACTGTTTAGGAAGGGAAGACACCTTTGTGAGTGGAGGTGTCCCTGGAATAGTTTAGAATAGAATTTCTGCCCTTTTACAGTGTGTGACATTCTGTATTTCTAGCACTGGGCAGCATACTGTGTGCTATGATTCTACTGGATTTTATCCCTGTTTTTGCTTATGGAAGCTCTTCACAGATACACTGAACTTTGATTGTGAAGACGGGGTTTGATGATTTCAGGAAGGTAGAGAAGATAAATGTAAAGATTGCTATTTGGAAGGCTATCATGAATGTGCTTATTTGGCATGTAGATGCAGAATAATAAGTCTGTTACTAGTATTAGAAATATTCAGGCAAACCTTTGCCATAAAATAATTATTACTTCAGGACTCAGGTCATTCTAAATGTCCATTGGTTGCTCTTTCTGCAGTAGCACAAGTCATTGGAAGTGTTGTTTATAAAATAAAAAATTCCAACTCTGGATTGTTGTTGTCAGTCATTGAGGCATGTCTGACTCAATGTGACTCCGTGGACTGCAGCACACCAGGCTTCTCTGCCCTTCACCATCTTTCAGAGTTTGCTCAAACTCACATCCCTTGAGTCGGTGATACTATTTAACCATCCCATCCTCTGCCACCCTCTTTTTTTGCCTTCAATCTTTCTCAATATCAAAGCCTTTTCCAATGAGTCAGTCAAAGTACTGGAACTTCAGCTTCAGCAGCAGTTCTTCCAATGAATATTCAGGGTTGATTTCCTTTAGGATGGACTGGTTTGATGTTCTTGCTGGATAATTCAAACAAAAAGGAATTGATTAGAAGGACATGAGCAGATCATTATAATCACCAGAAAATGAGAGATGAGATACAGAAAGTAAATAAGCACCAACAGTGAGCCTGATGGCCCAAACCAAGGGCATGCTGTGCTCTGGTTAGAGCCTTACTACTGGCACCAAGAATTCCTAGACCTCCCCGCACCTTCAGGCTCCTGATTTCACTGCTGCCACCAAGAATAATCTCCTGGGCTTCTCTGGTGGTCCAGTGGGTAAGGACACCACCTTGCAGTGCAAGGGGCGCCGGTTCGAGCCCTGGCCTGGGAAGAGCCCATGTTCCACGGAGTGGCTGGACCCGTGTGTCCAATGACTGAGCCGGAGCTCTGGAACGCATGCGCCCAGAGCCGGTGCTCTGTGACAACAGAGGCCACCGCGATGGGAGGCCCACACGGGCCAAAGAACAAAGACGGATGAAAATAGACAAATGAAAGACCAATAGAAGTGGCCCGCCTGCTCCCCTCCCTCCCCACCCCACCCCCCCAAAAATAAATAAATAAATCTTTAAAAAAAAAAGAGAATAATCTCCTGCCTGCCTCCCTCAAGACTCAGAGTCCTAACTGGGGCTTTCCGATTGGCTGAGCCTAGGTCATGTGCTCCAATGCTAGTCCCAGAGGACTCTGGGAGAGGGAGTTATCTGACAGCCTTTGCCTTTCCCCTTGAGAAATCTACCAAGACCCACACAATGGAGAACTGTCCTTAAATAGAGAGAGAGTTCAATGCCCCATATCCAGAAAAAAAAGAAATGAGAACTGGTCACCACTGTGAGTTCTCCACTTCTGTTTCTGGAATGAAATTATAAGGATTTATGATTCTCTTTACTGGTGCCTCCTTAAAAGCAAGAGTATAACCTCATCTATTGTCCATCCCTGGGCATATGTTATTATTCTTCATGATTCCCAGCAATAGCAATACTGCTTAATTGTCACCAAGTGCTTGTGGTTTTCTGAATGCAGATTCCATGGAGGGTAACATTTAATTAACCAGCCTCTCTCTAGTAGGAGTAACACCTCCCTGTATTTACTTTTTTTGACATAAAGTTTTTCTTAGTCTTCTTCCTATCTAACCACTAATCTGCCATTCTCACTTGCTTCCTTAGCAACACTCAAGAGCTTCATTTTAGTCACTGCAATGAAGACTGGGCTTTTGTCCCTAGACTTTAGGACCCTCCTTGATTCCAACTTGTCCTGTCCATGAAACCAGAGCTAGCACCAGCTCAGATCACTCATCCAGCCAGGGGCTCCCTTCTGACCAACCTGGGGTCCTTATGCATATGTTAACCACTGCCCTGAATGGAAATAAAGTTCTGCATTTTAAGTGGAAAAAGTAACCGTATTTGTATTATTTTTTCATTTTTAGTACTCTGGAAATGTGCAAGTAGCAAATGATTTCCAATATCTCATATTTTCGCTTATCTTCTGTGCCCTTCTGTTTTGCGAGAAAAGTTGAAATGGAATAAAAATATTCTACTGAATTCTGTAAGAACTTACATGCAACCAGCTGTGTGTTTTAGGGGAAAGTAGAGAAGCTTCCTGGGTCGCATCTGAAAGGCTAAATGTCGGACCAGGTGATTTTTTACTTTTTTCTTCAAGTGTACACTTCTGTGAATTTTAGAATTGCATGAACAGAAGTGGGGGATGACAGAGAAGGGGCTCAAAGCACCATTACAAAGTATTCCTCCTTCTTTTACTGACTTTATCTGAAAACGAGAGTTGTTGTCATTGATATTTTTGGAGTAGCTTGGGGGTAGATGGGTTCACTGATGCCCCGTAAGTTAACTGTTGGAAGTTACCTTAAGACCTTCATCTTTTTATTTATTTATTTATTTTTGGCCATTCTGGGCTTTCACTGCTGCCGCAGGCTCTTCTCTAGTTGCAGGGAGTGGAGGCTACTCTCTAGTTGAGGTGAGAAGGCTTCTTGTTGTGGTGACGTCTCTTGTTGTGGACCTCGGACTCTAGGGCTCATGGGCTTCAGTAGTTGCGGCACATGGGCTCCATAGTTGTGGTTCCAAGGCTCTAGAGCACAGGCTCCATAGTTGTGGCTCATGGGCCTAGTTGCTCTGCAGCGTGTGGGATCTTCCTGAATCAGGAATCAAACCTATGTCTCCTGCATTGGCAGGTGAACACTTTACCACTGAGCTACTAGGGAAACCCTAAGACCTTCATCTTTTTGCATTAAAAACCATGATCATGAAAGGCCCAATTCTTGTTCTAGGTACTGCATGCTTTTTTTTTTTTTTTAAACATTTATTTATTTATTTATTTTTGGTGGGGGGTGGGTTGGGGAGGGAGGGGGTAGGCGGGCCACTTCTATTGGTCTTTCATTTGTTTATTTTCATCCATCTTTGTTCTTTGGCCCATGTGGGCCTCCCATCGCGGTGGCCTCTGTTGTCGCAGAGCACTGGCTCTGGGCACATGCGCTCCAGAGCTCCAGCTTGGCAATTGGACACATCAGTCCAGCCGCTCTGCGGCACGTGGGATCTTTCCAGGCCAGGGATCAAACCAGCGCCCCCTGCACTGCAAGGTGGTGTCCTTACCCACTGGACCACAAGGGAAGCCCAAGGTACTGCATGTTTTTATTAAAACATAATTGTTGTTCACTCACTAAGTTGTGTCCAACTCTTTGCGATCCCATGCACTGCAGCACATCAGGCTTCCCTGTCTTTCACCATCTCCTGGAGCCTGCTCAAACTCATGTCCATTGAGTTGGTGATGTCATCCAGCCATCTCATGGTCTGTCGTCCCCTTCTCCTTCTGCCTTCAGTCTTTGCCAGCATCAGGGTTATTTCCAATGAGTTGGCTCTTTCACATCAGGTGGCCAAAATATAGGAGCTTCAGCTTTAGCTTCAGCATCAGTCCTTTCAGTGAATTTTCAGGGTTGATTTCCTTTAGAATTGACTGCGTTGATCTCCTTGCAGTCCGAAGGACTCTCAAGAGTCTTCTCCAACACCACAGTTTGAAGGTCTCAAGTCTCCCATGCTCAGCCTTCTTTATGGTCCACTACCACCATTTTAGGGATTATTCTTTGTTGGTGGTGGAAGGCTGTTATGTAAGGGGCATTGCAAGATGCTTAGTGACATCCCTGGCCTCCACCCAGTTGATGCCAATGGGACTCCTTTCCCAGTTGTGACAACCAAGCATGTCTCCAGACATTAGCCAGTGTCCCAAGGGTTGGGGGGAATCGGCAACTTCACCCGCAGCTGAGAACTTTTTTAGAGATAAATACTGAAATATTTGTGTCTATAAAACTATGTTGTCTCGTAGGGGGTCCATAAACTATGTTGTCTCGTAGATGTGGGTGTGGATGTGGCAGGACTGGCCAAGAACTGGTGGTTGTTGGAGTTGATTGGTGGGTCCTGGGCGTGCACTGTATTTTTTAATTATTATTTATTTATTTATTTAGGTGGGAGTGGGGGTGGAGTGGGGAGGGACGGAGCAGGCGGGCCACTTCTATTGGTCTTTCATTTGTGTATTTTCATCTATCTTTGTTCTTTGGCCCGTGTGGGCCTCCCATCACAGTGGCCTCTGTTGTCACAGAGCACTGGCTCTGGGCGCATGCGCTCCAGAGCTCCGGCTCAATAATTAGACACATCAGTCCAGCCACTCTGCGGCACGTGGGATCTTCCCAGGCCAGGGCTCGAACCAGCGCCCCTTGCACTGCAAGGTGGTATCCTTACCCACTGGACCACCAGGGAAGCCCTGCACTGTATAATTTTGAAGACACTTTTGTATATGTTAGAAATTCTATAAAAGAAAAGCACACTGAAACATTGTTTTGAGATACCAATGACATCCATTTAGAATCTGTTCCCAACCTTGAGCCTGCAGAGTGTCCTGTTTTGGAGAGAGTATTAAAAACTGGAGGTGGACAAGGTAGAGTATCACTCAGGCCCTTGACTAACTGGTATTGACCAATCTGGAGAGAGACTGTCTTTTTTATTTATTTATTTATTTATTTATTTTTAGTTGAAGGATAATTGGTTTCTGCCATACATCAACATGCATCAGCCATAGGTGTTCATGTGTCCCCTCTTTCTTGAGACTCCTTCCCACCTCCTGCCCCATCCTACCCCACTAGGTTCAGACTAATTCATGAATGGTTACACTGAGCTCCTTAAGTAGCCTTGCCAGCATCTGACTACCATTATTGTTCATTCCCAAGATTGTTCATCTGGGCCAGCCTTAGCCAAATTGAAGACTGGAAGTCCATGACTTGTGGAAGTCTTCTGTCCTCTTGGTGATCAGCAGGCTCCTCACATAGGTTGTGTGCATCACTGATGTTGTGTCTCCATCTTGCCGCCTTTGGGGCTGATGTTTAGAGATGGGTTTTCCTTAATAAAACCTCCTAGCATGACTGTACCCAGTGGGAGATGCTGGGAGACAGGTAAGGGGTCCCCAAAGGGGCATACACTGTGGCAGAATGATTTTTTAGTTAAGAACCTCCTGACTTAAAGTAACTGTGCTAAATTGAATGTGCCCCATGTCAAAGCGAACAGACTCCCCATTCAGGTTTATCTTTTGCTGTTCATGTATTAAAGAGGCACGAAAACTCTGTCCCTCTGACATACTTGTATGTGTTTCAAACACTGTCTCCCAGATGGCATGTAGGCTCTTTTTGGTGTCATTTCAAATCTGGGAGTGAATCTAGTAACTATGCTGTGAGAATTTTTGTATTATGTGAGATTACAAGAAATTTGTATATGCCATGTTTACATGCTTTTTGTTCTGCCTTTGATGTTTTTCTTTTTCAGCAAGCCGATTATCCTGGCTTTTGTACAAATACTGTTCCAAACCAAAACAAGGGCTTCTCGTCCCCTTCCATGGGTGACCCGAGCATTGTCTGATTGTGCTTGCTTGTTCTGTGTACTCTGTAAACAGTTTTACCATGGTAATCTCCATTCCCAAAGGCGTCCTCAGCCCTGAATTTCTGAGTGGGGTCCAGGAAACTGTATTTTTACCAAATGCCCCAAGCGATTCTGACACAAATTGATGTTTGGGAAACACGGGTCTGTCTACCTCTCCCCGCCAGTGAATTCCTCAAGCTTCCTTATCTTCTGTCTTCTTATCCAGCCAGGAAGCTCCCTTCCCAGATATGCATCCTGCATGGTGTCAAGTTTGCTTTCCTAGGAAGGTAGGCTCTTGACATGAGCTTTGTGGTGAGGCAAAGAGAAAGCAGTATCTACCTAAAGTTCAGAGCTTGTATCTTGTAAACAGGATGAGTTATCCAAGGAGAAGTTGAAAAGGTCTGCTAGGGGCTTCCCTGGTGGTCCAGTGGGTAAGGACACCACCTTGCAGTGCAAGGGGCGCCGGTTCGAGCCCTGGCCTGGGAAGAGCCCATGTTCCACGGAGTGGCTGGACCCGTGTGTCCAATGACTGAGCCGGAGCTCTGGAACGCATGCGCCCAGAGCCGGTGCTCTGTGACAACAGAGGCCACCGCGATGGGAGGCCCACACGGGCCAAAGAACAAAGACGGATGAAAATAGGTAAATGAAAGACCAATAGAAGTGGCCCGCCCACCCCCCCCCCCCCCCACCCCCCCAAAAAAAAGAAAAAGAAAAAAAAAAAGCAATTTTCAAGAACAAGGGGAATAAGCAGGCACAGGCACTTTGGCAAGAAGTGACATTGACAGAGTTTAGAATTCTGGGAAATTTGGTTATGTGGGGTTTATCATTCCATGATTATGATATATCATGCTTATGATATATATTAGGTGGGAATCAAATGATACTTGTAAAAATTGAGTGCTCCCAACTTGAAGACTTTATCTTAAGAATCTTCCAGTACTTAAAAAAAAAAGAAAAAGTAGGCCATTGGTGCTCAAGTATTATGCTGACTACTTAGTGACGGAAAAATAGGATTAAAAAAAGTCAAAGGCCTTGCACAGGTCATGGAATTGAGTCCGTAATGATCCAGGGGCTGGGATTAGTTCTCAAAATTTAGGTCTCTCTAAATTTGTAGATTTTGTTTCATTTAAAAAAAAAAAAAGAGCCTAAAATCCTGTACTGAGCCTCTCTTCCATTTGATTGTCCTAAATGTCTTTTAGCCTTGGCTGATTACCGAAGCATTACATTAGCTGACACAAATTGATGTTTGGGAAACACGGGTCTGTCTACCTCTCCCCGCCAGTGAATTCCTCAAGCTTCCTTATCTTCTGTCTTCTTATCCAGCCAGGAAGCTCCCTTCCCAGATATGCATCCTGCATGGTGTCAAGTTTGCTTTCCTAGGAAGGTAGGCTCTTGACATGAGCTTTGTGGTGAGGCAAAGAGAAAGCAGTATCTACCTAAAGTTCAGAGCTTGTATCTTGTAAACAGGATGAGTTATCCAAGGAGAAGTTGAAAAGGTCTGCTAGGGGCTTCCCTGGTGGTCCAGTGGGTAAGGACACCACCTTGCAGTGCAAGGGGCGCCGGTTCGAGCCCTGGCCTGGGAAGAGCCCATGTTCCACGGAGTGGCTGGACCCGTGTGTCCAATGACTGAGCCGGAGCTCTGGAACGCATGCGCCCAGAGCCGGTGCTCTGTGACAACAGAGGCCACCGCGATGGGAGGCCCACACGGGCCAAAGAACAAAGACGGATGAAAATAGAGAAATGAAAGACCAATAGAAGTGGCCCGCCCCTCCCCCCCCCCCCCCCCCCCCCCCAAAAAAAAAAAAAAAGAAAAAAAAAAAGCAATTTTCAAGAACAAGGGGAATAAGCAGGCACAGGCACTTTGGCAAGAAGTGACATTGACAGAGTTTAGAATTCTGGGAAATTTGGTTATGTGGGGTTTATCATTCCATGATTATGATATATCATGCTTATGATATATATTAGGTGGGAATCAAATGATACTTGTAAAAATTGAGTGCTCCCAACTTGAAGACTTTATCTTAAGAATCTTCCAGTACTTAAAAAAAAAAGAAAAAGTAGGCCATTGGTGCTCAAGTATTATGCTGACTACTTAGTGACGGAAAAATAGGATTAAAAAAAGTCAAAGGCCTTGCACAGGTCATGGAATTGAGTCCGTAATGATCCAGGGGCTGGGATTAGTTCTCAAAATTTAGGTCTCTCTAAATTTGTAGATTTTGTTTCATTTAAAAAAAAAAAAAGAGCCTAAAATCCTGTACTGAGCCTCTCTTCCATTTGATTGTCCTAAATGTCTTTTAGCCTTGGCTGATTACCGAAGCATTACATTAGCAAAATGCTTCCTGCAAGTGTATGGACATTTAAGCTGGAAATTCAATACTCAAGTGATTAGAATCAGTGTTCTCTATACAAGTATAAGTGATAGCTTGAGTGTTTTTCTGTATCCAGGGCAGAAATAAAATCAAGTTCTGGCATCCTTCTGTAAATATTAGCTAAGTTCAGACATTTCCAATAGCACCATTGTAAGATACAGGATGCAAAATTCCAAATTCTAAAATAAAATCGAATAGTTTTATGCCTGTTTGTCTAATCTTTACATTTCAGATTATGTTAAGAGAAAAAACCTAGTGTTTGTGGTTATCTGAGGAAATGAACTAAATAAGTAAGGCAAAAACATTGTGTTAGACAGAGTGATGTCTCTCTGTGGATTTTGACTCACAAAAATAGACAAGGGTGAAATATACAAAGGAGGAAACATGTGGAGTCACCATGGGCAACATATGAAACTGCCCAGGTCCCAGTGGCTCCACTGATAAACTGGGAATATTATTGCTCATGTAACACAGCACCCCCAAAGCTAATGATTATGATATGTGGCCCTCAAACTTCGAATGTGGTTTCTGAGCAGATGGATAACAATTGAATGGAAGTCTGGGGTCTTAGATCAAGAAGAATCTCTGATTATGGAGTGTTGTACTCATCCGATAGGTGACGGACTGTGGCCGGAGAGGTCACGTGTCTCAACCACCTCTTTTCATGTACTTTCGATGGTGCATCATTATGGTCAGGTTGTGTTCCTCTCAGTTCTGGAAGTACCGCAAGGTAAGAGGTGTATCTTAATCATCTTGATGTCCCTTTGGCCTGAGCAGAGTGCCGAGAACACAGCAGATGTTTGTTGTTTATTAAACAAGTTGCTAAAACAAGTCAAGGAAGAGTGTTCCCATTAAGCAGACTCTCAGGCAGCCCTTCTTTCATTAAATCTCAGCTTTGTAAACGTTCGAAATTGGTTAGATTTTGTTTCATTTAAAAAAAAAAGAGCCTAAAATCCTGTACTGAGCCTCTCTTCCATTTGATTGTCCTAAATGTCTTTTAGCCTTGGCTGATTACGAAGCATTACATTAGCAAAATGCTTCCTGCAAGTGTATGGACATTTAAGCTGGAAATTCAATACTCAAGTGATTAGAATCAGTGTTCTCTATACAAGTATAAGTGATAGCTTGAGTGTTTTTCTGTATCCAGGGCAGAAATAAAATCAAGTTCTGGCATCCTTCTGTAAATATTAGCTAAGTTCAGACATTTCCAATAGCACCATTGTAAGATACAGGATGCAAAATTCCAAATTCTAAAATAAAATCGAATAGTTTTATGCCTGTTTGTCTAATCTTTACATTTCAGATTATGTTAAGAGAAAAAACCTAGTGTTTGTGGTTATCTGAGGAAATGAACTAAATAAGTAAGGCAAAAACATTGTGTTAGACAGAGTGATGTCTCTCTGTGGATTTTGACTCACAAAAATAGACAAGGGTGAAATATACAAAGGAGGAAACATGTGGAGTCACCATGGGCAACATATGAAACTGCCCAGGTCCCAGTGGCTCCACTGATAAACTGGGAATATTATTGCTCATGTAACACAGCACCCCCAAAGCTAATGATTATGATATGTGGCCCTCAAACTTCGAATGTGGTTTCTGAGCAGATGGATAACAATTGAATGGAAGTCTGGGGTCTTAGATCAAGAAGAATCTCTGATTATGGAGTGTTGTACTCATCCGATAGGTGACGGACTGTGGCCGGAGAGGTCACGTGTCTCAACCACCTCTTTTCATGTACTTTCGATGGTGCATCATTATGGTCAGGTTGTGTTCCTCTCAGTTCTGGAAGTACCCGCAAGGTAAGAGGTGTATCTTAATCATCTTGATGTCCCTTTGGCCTGAGCAGAGTGCCGAGAACACAGCAGATGTTTGTTGTTTATTAAACAAGTTGCTAAAACAAGTCAAGGAAGGAGTGTTCCCATTAAGCAGACTCTCAGGCAGCCCTTCTTTCATTAAATCTCAGCTTTGTAAACGTTCTTGAGAAATATGTCAGTTCAGAACGTTCTGGACTCAATGATGGCTTTGTCCAGCAGCAGCTCACTGGAGTAAGATGTTTAAATTCTTTTTATGAAAATTGTGGCCAAGTCCATACACACATGGTCCATTTCACTGGGCTCTTACTTCCTGCTGTGGCCCCCTTGAGGATGTTGATCCTGTATTTGTCATCTCTGCATCACTGGAGGCTAGCATGGCGTCCAGGGCCTGTGAGTTTTGCGGGTGTAGGTTCATGTTTTCTTGCTAAGTTGCTTCAGTAATGTCTGACTTTTTGTGACCCCATGGACTGCAGCCCTCCAGGCTCCTCTGTCCATGGGATTCTCCAGACAAGAATACTGGAGTGGGTTGCCATGCCCTCCTCCAGGGCATCTTCCCAGCCCAGGGATTGCACCCACATCTCTTATGTCTCCTGCATTAACAGGCAAGTTCTATATCACTATTGCCACCTGGGAAGCCCTAATGTTTTCTAATACTTTCTGAATACTAACCAGGCACCAGGCACCTTTCTGAAGTGCTTTCTGTGATTAACTCTAATCCTTGCAGTGGCATTGTTACTGCTATTTCAGCTGTGTAGATGGAGGAAATAGGCACAGAGAAGTTCAGAACCTAATCCAAGGTCATGCAGCTTAGTCATGAGAGAAGCTAGGATTAGAGCCAAAGGAATCTGGCTCTAGGACCCCAACAATTTCCCGAGTTTTGATCTCAGCTCCACTGCATACTCTTAGGATTAATCAAGGACCTCAAAGAGCCTTCCTTCACGTAGGCCAAGTCTCTCCAAATTGACTGCAGTAGAAATTCAACCTGGGAAATTTTAAAATAGGAATGCATTTAAATACAGCAGTAAGCCTGTTGCATGTTCCTGTGATATGTTTTTGTTTGGGATAAAAACCCGCTCTATTTTCCTAAACACAAAAACGTGTCATGAGAAGAGTGGCCAGATTGTACACTGTTGCAGATCTCTTTAATGATCTCAGCAGACAGCTGGATTCGCTCATGCCCCTTTGGCCTGAGCAGAGTGCGAGAACACAGCAGATGTTTGTTGTTTATTAAACAAGTTGCTAAAACAAGTCAAGGAAGGAGTGTTCCCATTAAGCAGACTCTCAGGCAGCCCTTCTTTCATTAAATCTCAGCTTTGTAAACGTTCTTGAGAAATATGTCAGTTCAGAACGTTCTGGACTCAATGATGGCTTTGTCCAGCAGCAGCTCACTGGAGTAAGATGTTTAAATTCTTTTTATGAAAATTGTGGCCAAGTCCATACACACATGGTCCATTTCACTGGGCTCTTACTTCCTGCTGTGGCCCCCTTGAGGATGTTGATCCTGTATTTGTCATCTCTGCATCACTGGAGGCTAGCATGGCGTCCAGGGCCTGTGAGTTTTGCGGGTGTAGGTTCATGTTTTCTTGCTAAGTTGCTTCAGTAATGTCTGACTTTTTGTGACCCCATGGACTGCAGCCCTCCAGGCTCCTCTGTCCATGGGATTCTCCAGACAAGAATACTGGAGTGGGTTGCCATGCCCTCCTCCAGGGCATCTTCCCAGCCCAGGGATTGCACCCACATCTCTTATGTCTCCTGCATTAACAGGCAAGTTCTATATCACTATTGCCACCTGGGAAGCCCTAATGTTTTCTAATACTTTCTGAATACTAACCAGGCACCAGGCACCTTTCTGAAGTGCTTTCTGTGATTAACTCTAATCCTTGCAGTGGCATTGTTACTGCTATTTCAGCTGTGTAGATGGAGGAAATAGGCACAGAGAAGTTCAGAACCTAATCCAAGGTCATGCAGCTTAGTCATGAGAGAAGCTAGGATTAGAGCCAAAGGAATCTGGCTCTAGGACCCCAACAATTTCCCGAGTTTTGATCTCAGCTCCACTGCATACTCTTAGGATTAATCAAGGACCTCAAAGAGCCTTCCTTCACGTAGGCCAAGTCTCTCCAAATTGACTGCAGTAGAAATTCAACCTGGGAAATTTTAAAATAGGAATGCATTTAAATACAGCAGTAAGCCTGTTGCATGTTCCTGTGATATGTTTTTGTTTGGGATAAAAACCCGCTCTATTTTCCTAAACACAAAAACGTGTCATGAGAAGAGTGGCCAGATTGTACACTGTTGCAGATCTCTTTAATGACTGACATCTCAGCAGACAGCTGGATTCGCTCATCATCGCTCTGCGTTCAGTCTGTTGACATTAGCCTTTGGGAAATGCCAGAGTATGCTTGGAAGAAGAGAGTAAGGCACAGTATGTTGACTTTCTGTGATCCCCAGGGCTCCCCCTGAGTATAGGTGGGACTGTAGGTTACGCCTCTTCTGTGTGAGCCCTGGGCTGGGTTGAGAGCCACACAGTCGAGCCTCTGCTGCTCAGAAGGCCCTCCCACTGCAGAGATGATCAGTCATGCATTCTCCTGTAACCCGGCGCCACCTGTGGTGGGGGAGTCCAGTCTCCTCAAACCACCCCTGCATGCTTTCCTGTCTCTGCACCCGAGTACTCACCATGCCCCCTTCCCACATGCTCTTTTCATTCAGGCCACTTCCCAGGAACCAGGCTGGGCTAATTGCCCTGCTTTCTGGGCTCATAGCTCCCCAAATAGAGCTCTGTGGTGGCCATTGCCCCACATGACATCACATCTCTCTACCTTTGACTGAGCATTCCCCAAGAGCAGAGATTTAGAATTTCATCCTCTTCCCATGTCCAGCATTGAGGGCAGAATTGCCAGAGCCAAGTGCTGGGTAACCTAGGGATGGGGGAGAAAAAATTGACCTGAAGATGGAGGGAAAGTTCCTGGAGACTGGGGACTGGACCTGGACTGGAGGCAGGTCTGTCATTTGAAACAGTCGGCGCTTGGACTGGGGCATCTCCTGGAGAAGGAGCGAGGTGATAGATGTGGTCGGAGGGTCCATGGAAAGGGGTCTGGTGGAAAACAAAGCCGGAAAGGCGAGAGAAGGCACAATGACACCTGTGTACAGAAGTCACTCGGGTCAGGGGAGTTCATCTGCTGTTGTCCTGTTGCATTCCAGAATGTTTGGACAGTTGGTAATACTGATGCAGGCTGATGGCAGGAATGGATGCGCAGGCCTTTTAGAGGAAATGAAAGTGTTTTTCCTGAGCAGCTGCCAGGAGACATCGCATTCGGAGGCTCCTGGCCCTGTGGCTGTCAGATTGCTTGTATCAGAGAAGGTCTTATATAAATGATGCTCACGGCTACTGGGAGGGTCAGTCTATTTATTCTCAAGGACACAAGCCGTAGCCCTTATACAAACCCAAGAGAAGCTACATAATGAGGAATCAGAGTAGTTAAGGCTGGAATTTCTTTTTAGTTGACACACAGCAAGACATTTTTTTCCTCCTGTGCCTCAGCTGCCTTGGTGGCTAGTTTTTATGACTCTGGAGAGAGGCGAAGCCAAGAATTTCTTGTCAACATGATTTCCCAGCAAGTGTCATGTTTTCAAATGTATGGAAACATATTAATTCCAGACATTCAATGTGGCACCACTTAAATTAGTATTAGGAACTTAACACCATTGAAAACCTACTACTACTATTATTAAAACAGTGCTCATTGAAGAATTTAGAAGTACAGAAAAACAGAAAGAAGATGAAAAAATATCCACTCCCTTAAAATTCTATACAGTAAAATGCTGATTCCCCTCTGGTGGTCTCCCAGGATGTTGGCCCTCAGTTCCTTCTCTCTATGGATGCACATGCCCTTCTGTCTATGAAGAGGTGGGGTCTCTCCCCTCTGGAACCTGGGCTCATGTCCTGAATTGCTTTGACCACCAGAAGGTTACTAAAGTGCTGCTGTGCCCAGACTTTAAGAACTTTTTAGCAACTGTCACTTTCCCTTAGGAAACCAGTTGCCATGTAAAGTCTGACTATATAGAGACTCCATGCTGTGAGGAAGCCCAAAGTAATAATGTGGAGAGGCCACCAGAGGAGAGTCAAGGTATGTGACAGATGAGGAAAGCCTTCTCGGACCTTCCAGCCTCACCCCGCCAACAGTTCAGTGCAGTTGAAGTGCTCAGCCAGCATCGTATAGAGCAGAAAACAATGACACTGGTAAAATACTGGGTCAGGAGTTCATCTGCTGTTGTCCTGTTGCATTCCAGAATGTTTGGACAGTTGGTAATACTGATGCAGGCTGATGGCAGGAATGGATGCGCAGGCCTTTTAGAGGAAATGAAAGTGTTTTTCCTGAGCAGCTGCCAGGAGACATCGCATTCGGAGGCTCCTGGCCCTGTGGCTGTCAGATTGCTTGTATCAGAGAAGGTCTTATATAAATGATGCTCACGGCTACTGGGAGGGTCAGTCTATTTATTCTCAAGGACACAAGCCGTAGCCCTTATACAAACCCAAGAGAAGCTACATAATGAGGAATCAGAGTAGTTAAGGCTGGAATTTCTTTTTAGTTGACACACAGCAAGACATTTTTTTCCTCCTGTGCCTCAGCTGCCTTGGTGGCTAGTTTTTATGACTCTGGAGAGAGGCGAAGCCAAGAATTTCTTGTCAACATGATTTCCCAGCAAGTGTCATGTTTTCAAATGTATGGAAACATATTAATTCCAGACATTCAATGTGGCACCACTTAAATTAGTATTAGGAACTTAACACCATTGAAAACCTACTACTACTATTATTAAAACAGTGCTCATTGAAGAATTTAGAAGTACAGAAAAACAGAAAGAAGATGAAAAAATATCCACTCCCTTAAAATTCTATACAGTAAAATGCTGATTCCCCTCTGGTGGTCTCCCAGGATGTTGGCCCTCAGTTCCTTCTCTCTATGGATGCACATGCCCTTCTGTCTATGAAGAGGTGGGGTCTCTCCCCTCTGGAACCTGGGCTCATGTCCTGAATTGCTTTGACCACCAGAAGGTTACTAAAGTGCTGCTGTGCCCAGACTTTAAGAACTTTTTAGCAACTGTCACTTTCCCTTAGGAAACCAGTTGCCATGTAAAGTCTGACTATATAGAGACTCCATGCTGTGAGGAAGCCCAAAGTAATAATGTGGAGAGGCCACCAGAGGAGAGTCAAGGTATGTGACAGATGAGGAAAGCCTTCTCGGACCTTCCAGCCTCACCCCGCCAACAGTTCAGTGCAGTTGAATTTGTGACCTCAGCCAGCATCGTATAGAGCAGAAAACTACCCAACTAAGGCTAGTCTGTCCATAGAATCATGAGAAATAATAAATAATCATTCTTTTATGACACTCAATTTTGCAGGGTTTGTTATTAGGCAGCAAGCAATAACTGAAGTATTCCATTGTGTCTTAGAATATTTTCTTAGTGTCTCTCTTCAAAGCATTTTTAGAAGAGTCACACCCACGTGATAAAGACAATTGTTTTTTTGAACACTTTTCACTTCATATTGTAGAACATGAATTTTATCATTTTATCAGAGTGCTGTGACAGTGTTGAAGAACTGTATTTCCATTCGACTGCTGGGAGGGGGAAGTATTAGCATCCAAGCCAATCAGACCCCCTCTGTCCCCCGCCCAGGGAGGTAGAATGAGGACCAAGTGATTCTGCTCTGTGTTTGTGACTGAGGTGGCCACAATTGGGCACTGTACAAGCAGCAAGAGAAAACCAGCTCTAGGTACAAAGAAGAAAGAAGCAAGAATAGAGAGAGAAGAGGAAAAGGGCACAGGGAGTCTTCCCAGAGTCTGCTCTTCTAGGTCTAAGTCTTGTGTGAGTCCCTCTGTGTCACCGGAAACAATGGAATATTTGTTTCTACTAAATTCTTCACTTACTCTTCAACCACTTAGAGAGACTTTGGTTCCCTAAGACCAAATGACTTTTGAATGAGGCCAGTGGTTTGAGAAGAAGAGCAGGAAGGTTTTGGAAGAAGAGCAAAAGGGAGGCTCATCTGGGAGAGGAGGGAGGGAGGTATTCTGGGGGGACATGTGGAAGCCAAGCATTGGCAATGCACAGCTATACTATAAATAGAGTCATCTTCTCTCTGCTGAAGGCTGAGTTAGCATTCTTGCAGTCAGTATTATTTGGGCTCAAAGGAACTTCCCCTCCACTCCTGGCTCCATTTCCTCTCCCGCCATTAAAGACCTTTCAGATTCAGAAGGCATCATTATTGACCGCGTCACTTCTGTTGCATGACCATCTATCTGATGTTTTTAGCTATGCTCCATTATTGATGGCCCGCTTCCCTTTGGAGGTCTTGTTTCTCATCCACTTATTGTGTATTTAATATATATGAGCACATTCCCCAAAGTTCTTGAAGTTGTGAGGTACCTTTTGTATGTGTACAAACAGGCTCTCCCCGTGTTGTTTTGTCAAACTGGGGCTTCTTCTAAAGGAAAACAATTCTATGAACACATCCATCCTGCTGCAATTAAATAGCAGGCCTGGCCCTTAGGGAAGTTCTCAAGTGGGGAACCGGGCTTTTTAAAAAAGTCTCCCTCAACTAACCCATAGTCTATAAATATTAGCCAAGACTAGAAGAGGTTTATTAAGCTAATTCTCCAGCTACAGCATGATATTTCAGGGAGTTAATGGTGATAAGTAAATCTTTATTGGAAATCACTATTAACATGATCATTAGCTTTCACATCCTTAAATACCTCATTTTGAGGGCAGTTATGTTGAACTCCATATTCATCAGAAAATAATTGCAGAAAAATGTGCCGTACACATCAGTTTTTTTTGGAGGCATCAGCATTCTAAAAGGTGAAGATCAAAAGTTACATTTCTTTTTAATGCAGTATTTGAGAATCATGCTATGGTAGTTTGGAAGGACTAATTCATAGATTGGCTTATTTATATCCAGCGTTACATAAGCCTCATGTTATCCAACTTCTCTATGATTCTTTTAATCTTTTACTTGTAAATGGATGCATGCTTCTTGCTGCCAAATATATACTAATATATAATATAATATAAAATACCTAATATATAATATACATATGCACACACTATTGAAAGACTCAACCCATTGAAACAGGGTGATCTGTAGATGGCTGTAGTGGACATACCCTAAGGCGACCCCCAAAGAGTTACCTTCTTATTTAATTCTCTCACCTTGAGTGCCAGGTAAACCTGTGACCTGCTTCCACCCAATAGAATATGGCAAAGGTGAAGGAATGGCACTGTCTTTTTTATTTTTTATTTTTATTTTTTCTTTAAAGACTTATTTATTTATTTATTTATTTTGGGCGGGGGTCGGGTTGGGGAGGGAGGGGAGTGGGCGGGCCACTTCCATTGGTCTTTCATTTCTCTATTTTCATCCGTCTTTGTTCTTTGGCTCCTGTGGGCCTCCCATCGCGGTGGCGTCTGTCGTTGCAGAGCACCGGCTCTGGGCGCATGCACTCCAGAGCTCCGGCTCGGTAATTGGACATATCGGTCCAGCCGCTCCTCGGCACGTGGGATCTTCCCAGGCCAGGGATCGAACTGGCGCCCCTTGCACTGCAAGGCGGTGTCCTTACCCACTGGACCACCAGGGGAAGCCCGGCACTGTCTTTTTTAAACTGAATTATAGTTGATTTACAATGATGTGCTAGTTTCAGATGTACAGCCAAGTGATTCAGTTATCCATATATGTTTACATTATTTTTTAATTCTTTTCCATTATATGTTATTATAAGATGGTGAATATAGATTCCCAATGCTATATAGTAAGTTATTATTATTTATCTCTTTTATGTACAGTAGTATGTACAATCCATGGGATTGTAAAGAGTCAAACATGAGTGAGTGACTGACTCACTTTTCATGTATCTGTTAATCCAAATCTTGTAATTTATCCCTCCCTCCACCACTTCCCCTTTGGTATCCATAAATTTGTTCTCTATGTCTGTGATTCTGTTTTTGAAATAAGTTCATTTGTACTATTTTTTAGATTCCACCTTTAAGTGATATGATGTGATGTTTGTCTTTGTCTGTCTGACTTACTTCACTGAGTATGACTCTCTCTAGGTCCATCCATGTTTCTGCAAATGGCAGTATTTCATTCTCTTTTTTAAATTAATTTTTTTTTTGCTTTAGCTGTGTTGGGTTTTTGTTGCTGTGAGGGCTTTTCTCTAGTTGTGGGAAATGGGAGCTACTCTCTAGTTGCCATGTGTGGGCTTCTCATTACGTAGCTTCTTTTGTTGCTGAGCACAGACTCTAGGAGCTTGGGCTTCAGTAGTTGTGGCACTTAGTTGGCCCGTGGCACATGGAATCTTCCAGGAGGGATTGAACCCATGTCCCCTGCATTGGCAGGCAGATTCTTAACCACTGGACCACCAGGGAAGTCCTATTTCATTCTTTTTTTAAGGCTGAGTAATATTCCAGTATATATATATACCACAGCTTCTTTATCTATTCCTCTGTTGATGGGCACTTAGGTTGTTTCCATATCTTGGCTATTGTGAGTAGTATTGCTCTGAACACCAGGGTGCATGTATCTTTTCAAATTAGGGTTTTCATCTTTTCTGAATGTATGGAGATGGCACTCTCTTGATTATATTACATAAGACTCTGTGTTAGAGGACTGAAGTGAGAGACTCTCCCTTGCTGATCTTGAAGAAATCACCTGCCATGTTGGGAGAGGGCCTGTGAGAGGGTCGTGGGCAGTGAACTCTGGGCAGCCTCTAGGAGCTGAGAATAGCCCCTGAATGACAACTAGGAAGAAAACAGGGACCCCAGTTCCATAGTTTCAAGTAACCAAACTCTTAAGGCCAGCTGTCACCTTTATTGCAGCCTTGTGAGACCCTGAACCAAGAGCCTAGTCATGCTGAGTCCAAGCTCCTGACCCAAGGAGCTAACACATGCATGTTGTTTGGAGCCACTAAAGCTGTGATAGTTTGTTATACAGTATAGAAGACAAATGCAATGAGTTTTCCATTAGTTTCTATGACAAAGTGTTTATAAATTTATTTTTCAACCAATTCTTCTCAAACTCTCTGTGAAGAACCATTGTTTTAATGTCTGATCTATCTATGGAAAAATACTTTCATACAATGAAGTAAACATGAATGACTAGAAAAATTCAATTAAAAGACATACAAAACACCAGTCCATGGAACAATACTTTCATAAAGTGAAACAAAACTGAGTTAGAAACGTTCAGTGAAAAGACACACAAAAGTCAAACCTAAGAGTTTCATTATTAGATTAATAGACCTACAATTTCTCTGCCAAATTAGTATAAAATTTCCAAACATTTACTCTTAAATTTACATATCTGATTGAGGAGGGTAATTCATAGTCCACAGACTGGCACCAGTCAATAGTTCATGAAGTTGAATGAAACCAAATCAACCTATAAAATAGCTTTTATTTATGGAGGGCCTTCTAGGCTCTGGACACTGTGAACAGTCCTTTCCATGAATTTCCTTCTATTCTTGTTCCTTACAACTCTATGAACTTTTCCAAAGCCCCCCATTTGTGTGTGAACAAGCTAGGATTCTTGGGGTAAAGTGACTTGCCCAACTTGTTCACACAGCTAGTAAATACAGAAAGCTGTGACCCAAACCCAGATATCCTCACTGAACAGTATGATCCTGCAGAATTCCTCTATCATTCATGATAATGGAGATAAGGTCATCCTCAAGGTACCATAAATATGAGTGATCACTGATTTCACTCCAGTCTCATATCTTCCAAAGTCCTTATGTAGGGAGTTTTCTGTGCTCAGATCCCCGAAAAATAAGACCAAACATTGGTGCCAGACATGAGCTCTAGAGAGATGAGATGTGGTGATTTCTAGAAGGAAATGAACCGTGTTCTTGGCAGTCTCTCTTCTTGAAACCTGGTGGTTCTTAATAGCAGAATCAGAAATGCAGAAAGGGGAAACTGGGTGTACTTGGTTGTTTTATGCTCTGTCTACACTCCGAAATGGCTTTCACTTCCTTCACTGAGGTCTGTTGGAGGCTTAAGGGGAACAGTTCCCATCAGAATCACTGGGGGGATTTTTACAACTACTGATGTGTGGGCCACGCCCCCAGGGATTCCTAGGCTACTCTAGAGCCCAAGCAATGGAGAGTGTTTCCAAACTTTTTCCATTGATCCTAATGTGTAGCCAAGGTTGAAACTGGATTCTTAAGGAAGATAAGCACAGGAGAAGGTGAAGCTGAGTCATCTTTGCTCCACGGCTCATGCTTTGTTGCCCAGGGCTGTTTGGAAGCCTCCTGGGAACAGCTTTCTGTCCATGGCGCTCATCTATGGAGAATGCCCAATTACAGAGTAGGTCAGCTCAAGTTCCCCACTGCATTTGAAGCTCAGGAAATCTTCCACCAGCAACCTAGCCTCTATCAATTCAGGTCTTCATGAGCTTAGGACTCATCTACCTTGCAAAATCAAGTCGATTGGTTTTAGTGTTGGAGGTTATCTTTTATGGCAAAATTAGCATTTCAATACTACTTGGCCCTCGTTAATGATTTTTACCTTCACTGGAGGAAATACTTCTATCATTTAAGGCCTTCCCAGGAATTCTAGGATTTTTACATTTTACATTAATCCAGCTTGGAGTGACCAGACTTACAAATCACTAGGAAGTTGCTTTCGAGAATCTTCTATGGGTTCCCTCCACCAGTATTCGATTGGACACAATAGCAGAGCTGGGCTTGAGACTACTCTCCCAGCATGTTTGGTGGAATCTAGTCTTGTGAGAAGTTCCTGCAAAAGACAGTTTCTCACCCCTGCATAACTCAAGGTGTGGTCCTTGGTGAACTGAAGCGCCCACATCTCCTGGCAGCCTGCCAGAGATACAGCGGTTCGGGCCCCACCCCAGATCTAAATGCAGAATCAGAATCTGCACTTAACCAGACCTCAGGCTGATTTGTATGTATGTGTAGGAAGGCTTTGAGAAGCAGCAAATGATGAGAAATGACTGCAAATTTGTTATCTCCGTTTTTGAAGATGAATGCTACGCATTAGCACATGAAGTATGCTGTTAAGTTCAATGGTAAAGAGAACCATGGCCTCTGAATTTTCTCAAACATGTTTGACCTTAGAACAGTATCTGTTTTTCCAGGTAGCACTTTAAAAAACTTTTTGCTGCGGTGTGACATGCATCGGAATGTGCTTAGTTGTGCAGTCATGTCTTGACTCTATGTGCCTGCATGGACTGTAGCCCACTAGGCTCCACCATCCATTGGTTTCCCCAGGCAAGAGTACTGGAGTGAGTTGCCATGCCCTCCTCCAGGGGATCTTCCCTACCTAGGGATTGAATCTACGTCCTGTATCTCTTACATTGCAAGTGGATTCTTTACCACTAAGTCACCTGGGAAGCCCCGTATACTCATTTTGCAGGTGATAAACAAGCACAGAGAGGCTAAGTGATTTGTCAGAGGTCACACAGCAGAATTTGAACCCAGATAATCTGACCTCAGAGCTAACTCTTAACTCTGTCACCACACTGGACCCCATGCTCTGAAAGTACCATAGGATTTCTGCAACAGGGGTCATTCTGGGATGTCTGGGTATGTGTGGTTTTATAAACACAAGCAGGCCCCAAGTATAAATACGCTGTGTTCAGAGAATTTGTTACTAACCCATCGTCTTTGTTGTATGGTAGGAAAAGTATTGAATTTAGCATCTGAAAAATATAAATTCCATCCCCACCTCTTATCTAGTAGCTCTGTGACTTTGGGCAAGTCACTTAACATCTTTGGCCTTCAAATTTCCCATGTATAAGATCATGAAGTTGACCCAGATGAGCGTTCAAGCTTCTTCTAACTTGGTAATCTTGTATTTTGATATTTAATATATATTCTCTATGGAATTCATGTGATTAATTCCAAGGCTAGCAGCACAATATTTAGTTCAAGTCAAATGAACCTGATAATTGTGAATATACATATGATAATATAGAGGACAATATCTCCATGAACTAGAACTTAACTTTATCACTGGTGAGCTGAGCATGTCATCAATAGGTGTGAGATTGCTCATAAAATGAAAGCGTGAAATGCTTGTTCTCAGGGGGAATCATGAACTCCAATTAGAGATCTATCTAGTTCTGCCTATCTATCATCTTTCTAGCTCTGTGTTTTGTAAGAGGATATATATCACACCCACCAAGATGCTTATTGTTTATAACTTTATTCATCCATTTGTTCAAAAACCATTTAGTGAGTACTTGCCTGCTTCTTGCCAGGTTCCATGTGACTGGTGAAGCTATAATACTCAAGTACAGTGGGATCGAGTTTCTGAGACAGACAAATGCGGGGTCCTGTAAATGGGTACCTAAACTAATGAGCAGGTTTTGTTCATTTGTGGGTGGAGGGAAACAGAGGAGATCCCCCTGCTTAATTGATGTAAGAGCTGAGACGAGGCAGCCAACACTGGCTGGGCTGGTGGGAGCCAGGATGGAGTGAGGCAGGTGACAGTGTCCCAGGCACAGGACACAGCAGGAGTCGAGGCTGGGCGGCATGAGAAAGCCAGATTCTTTATTGTCAGTGGAGTCCAGGCATTTGGTCTTCTCAGCATACTGTTTCCCCCCAAAAGTGGCCTGGGAGTGGTAAGGGGACCCCGCATTATAGGATGGTGCAGACAGCTGGCTCAGATGGTAAAGAATCCACCTGCCGTGCAGGAGACCCAGGTTCGATCCCTGGGTTGGGAAGATCCCCTGGAGAAGGAAATGGCAACCCAGTCTAGCATTGTGGCCTGGACAATCCCATGGACAGAAGAGCCTGGTGGGCTACAGTCTCTGGGATGGAAGAATTAGGCATGACTGAGTGACTAAATCACCCCAGACAGCTTTACTTTGCAAGCTTTAAGAATCCTTTCTGGAGCAGCCCTTTCCCCTTCCAAATTGGAGATATTAAGGAGGGGCCCCTGGAGCAAGCTCAGACTGATTTCCTATTCCTCTGAGATTCACTTTTGGGTGGAAACTGTATTAAGGGATGCTCTTTCCTCTTTAAGACTGGGGCTTTCACTGTGACTGTGCCTGGCTAAAGGTGTGTGTGTTGGGGGGAACTCTGTCTATCCGCCTGCCACTATCCCTCTCGCCGCCCCCAGGAAACACACAGACACACGCTGCCTCTCCAGAGCTGATGGGGGGGCACTGCTGGTGTGGAAGATGCCACAGAGTCTTTCTGCGCCAGCCTCTTCACAACATTCATGGGAGGAACAGGGACGGAGGAGGGGGCTGGGGAGGACTCTCTGCAGGAAAAGAGAAGAGCTTCCAATTTGGGCTTTGACTTCAGAGATCAGCCAGGCCCCCCGCTGCCCTTCCAGCCGCACCAGGCGTACACACAGTGGGGAGACGCTGTCGCGGGAACACGGCCCGTTTTCCTTATCAGAATGGTTTCTGTGACTCAAAACGAGTTGGTGGATGGAGAGCCAGGGAGCGGAAGCTCCTTCTAAGCTTGACGCCTGGGGCTTGGCTTCCTGGGGCCTCAAGTGCTTGCATCTTGGCCCCATTGTGTTTTCGCAGCTGCTTTGTGACCGACAGGAAAAATGTGTCACTGTTATTTGCTCTTGGCCACCTAGCAATATCTGGCAGGTCGTAGGCACTCAACTACTTGGTGGAGGAGGAAAAGTGAACTCAAGTTAGGAAAACTGTCTCTGAGTCAGGCGCTGTCTTTTTTTTTTTTTGGCCCTGTTTCAAGATCCATTTCCAGACACCATGATGCATTTGGTTCATTTTTATTTTTAAGCAAGAGTGATTTCCCCTTTTGGTTGGAGAAAAAGTTTCATTTTTCATCATCATTGCTTCTCCTTCTTAAAAATCCCCGTCAGTTTTGGAAAACCCAAATTCTTTGGATGATGAGAGGGCTCTTGTGTATAAGAGTCAGGTGGCTTTTAATTGCCAATGGTAGGTAAAAATTGTTTAAAAAAGCAGATGGTAGCACACTGCAGAGAGATGGGTCTAATGAATTTCACTTATTTACTTCTGCCATTTAAAATTGGATTTACAAATTCAGGCTACCAGATGACTCATAAAATAGCGTTGTGTGTATTGTACAAAATGCAAGTGAGATCATGTCCCTTTGTTACTTAACAACCTACAGTGTTTATAGCAGTAGACTCACAATAGCCAAAAGGTGGAAATAGCCCAAATGTCTATTGGCTGATGAATGGCTAAACAAAGCGTGGTTGCCGGTACCGTAGAATATTACACAACCATAAAAAGGATGCAGTGCTAATGTGTACTAAAACATGCATGACCCTCCAAAATATCATCCCATGTGAAAGAAACCAGTGAAGACCATGTATTATACAATTCCATTTTGTAAAATACTAAGAAGAGGCAAATCTATAAAGACAGGCTGCTGATTGGTGGTTGCCAGGGGCCAAGGAATATGGGGAGAGGGGTTTCCATTCGAGACAATGAAAGCGTTCTGGAGCTACAACATTTTGAATGTACCAAATGCCACTGAGTCACTCACTTTCGCTTTTGTGAATTTCACCTTAGTAAAGGAAAAAATAACTTAATTAAAACCTGCACTGGCTCCCTATTTCCTTGAGAGCAGAAGCTAGAACTTTACAGTGGCCTGCCAAGTTCCACAGGATCTGCTGGCCCCTGGCCTCATCCTCTCCTGCCTCCCTTGGTCTCTCCCTGGGCACACTGGGCTCCGTGCATCCTGCGGCTCCATGTCAGCCGTCTCTCACTGTTTGTCTAAGTTCTTTCTGCCGGGAGGGCACCTCTCTGCAGCACCTATGGCACTTCCTTCTTCATCCTGTCATGTCTTTGCTCACATATGTCGCCTCTTAGGGAGGCATGTCCTGATCACCCTGTTTCCAGTTATACCAGCCTCAAGTGCCCTTCCCTTTCTTCTGCTCCACTTTAATTACTACATTCCTGTGAACCGTGGACTTAACACTGATAGATTCTGTTTAATGGCTTGTTCTCTTTTCTCACCCGCCTTCCCCCCCACCCCACCATTAGACTGCAACTCCACGAAGGATCTTAGCCTGCTTCTGCTTTCTGGGCTCAATTTGCGGTGATTTTTATAAAAGGTCCACAGAATCAAATAACAAACTATTACATGTTCAAACAGATTCAATTAAGTGCATTCTAAAGGAAACATCCACAGAAAATGAAGTAGCAAATCTAATCGTCAAGTGCCCCGATGGCTTTTTCTCCTTTGCCAATATTTGTACTCATGGAGGCAGAAACATTTCAAAAACTCTTCTTTCCCTCTCTTCTCTCTTTTGTCACAAGTCACTCGAGTTTTGAGCCTGAAGGAGGTCCTTTGGATTAAAAGTTATTAATTACAGAAAGTGGTACAACTGGAAGACATTTCCTACTGGTTGAAGTTACCTTATTATTATTATTATTATTTTTAACCAAATAGCATTGTCATCTTCCTCAGGGTCAGTTGAGGTTGTTACAGCTTATTTGGGGTGGGGAGGGGACAGGGGAGAATATATCGGATTGACCAAAAAGTTCATTTGGGTTTTCTGTTACACCTTATGGAAAAATCCAAACTTAATGGCCAACCCAATAAAATATTTTTCTTTCTTTCTTTCTCTCTCTCTCGCTCTCTTTTATTTTTTTTTAAGAAAAAACCTTTTTCTGTGCTTGTATTTATTTAGCACATCTGTACACGGCCTCAGTGATTAGAGGAGGTCCAAAGAACACACGCATATTAGCATTTCAAGTAAGAGAACTGGATTTGTCACAAGGGGAGTGAAAGTCTGAGAAAGGGAAAAATAATAATAGTAGAAAAAGGAACAGAGAGAAAAGAAAGGATGAGAATTTAGAAATAGACTTCTGCCTGAAATATTTTCGTCCCCAAGCAGGAAGTTGCTTTCGGAAAGCTAGGCCACAGACTCTTGCACACAGACCTTGCACAAGGAGATCTATGATTAGAAAAGAGCATCGTGAGCTTAGAGCGATGACATTTTGTAGCTTGGGCATCTCTGTTCATGTGGATCTGTAATGGTGGCTGGTGATGCCCCTGTCTGATGCTGAAACGAACAAGAAATCCTACCCACCTTTCATATTTTTCTGTGCATCTGTTTATCTCTAGCATAACAAAATTGAGGATCAGAGTAGCAGAAATTGTCTGGTAGGTGGGACTTAGTGGGAAATTCTGATGCGGGAGCTCTTGAAACCAAAGTTTCAGCTTTGGACACACAAGGATTTCTTTCCATTAATTTCCTGGCTCTCACTGGGTTCAGGGGTGTGCCTCACCAGTCTGCATTCCATTGTCCTGGCATTGAGTTGGACACACCACCCATATGGATTCCATTTGAAGGCGGGGGCGGGGGGGAAGGCTCAAGAAGCAGAGGGGAGATGAGATTTTTTGTGAATGTTGTCATTTTAGAGGAATGCCAAAGTGGCCTGACCCAATATTAGCAGCTTCTGCCCTGCAAAGCATTCTGACCACAGCCACACAGGAAATGCTGCATTTATGAGGCAGAACTGGCCAATTCAGAAACCAGCAAAGATGCAGGAGCTCATGTGCGCACACACACACATACACACACGCACACGCACATGCACACACACACACCCCTGTATCTTGTAACCAAGAGCAGAAATCTGCCTGATGCTGAAAGAAAAATGACTGTTCTTAATTAGATGTAGAGTACTTGGATGAGAATGTTCTCCTTGATGAACCAGAGCCTCCTCAAATCATCACGGGCATTTGTGTTGTCATGGGGGGAGATAGATGGAGAAAGAGTGATGCTGTGAGGCCGGCACCATCACTGAGAATTTTTCATATGTCCTTGGGGCATAAACCGAGCCAAAAAAAATATCCAGAGAAGCCGGTTCCTCTTAGGCTGTACAGTGAAAGCTGCCTGGGACAGTCCACAGATTGCCCAGCAACATGGTTCTCAACCAGGGGTAAACCGGCAAGGGCACATTTGATGATATCTGGAAACATTTTTGGTTCTTACCATATGCAGGATGAGGTCTGCTGTTGTCATCAGCTGGAGGCCAGGGATGCTGGTAAACAGTTTGTCAAGCTCAGGGTAGCCCCTTAACCAAGAATGATCTGACCCAAAATGTCACCAGTTCCAAGGTTAAGAAACCCCCAGCCCAACCTACGTCCTAAATATAAACCCATTTGAAATATCCCCTGAGTGGTGGAATCAACCAGAACAACAGTCTGATAAAAGCAAAACCCAAGCAACCTAGTTGGTAATATTTCCTCGTTCCTCTTTTCCACCGCATGGAAAATCATTGAATAAATGTAAGCTTGACCTTTTTTTTTTTTTAAATGCAACTCTGTAAGCAATCCCCTTAACTATGTCTTGCTGCAATTTCTGCCATTCTCTAGAGGCTGTTCTGTTCCCAATAAAATTATTGAAACCACTGGAATAATAAACATTTATAACCGCATTAGCATCTCTTGGCTAAACTTATTGAAATGGCAAGTGAGGGTGAAACATTAAAAAGACTTTTTAAAAAGAAATCTAGCTTACTTGATCATTGCTCCCCATTTTAAGGAGAAAGACTGAGATTTCTGCTAAAAGTGGCCTTAGATGCAAGGGCCGTAAGTGTAGTGGGCTTCCCAGCTGGCGCTAGTGGTAAAGAACCTGCCCATTGATGCAGGAGACGTAAGAGATGTGGGTTCAGTCCCTGAGTTGGGAAGATCCCCTGGAGGAGGGCATGGCAACCCACTCCAGTATTCTTGCCTGGAAAATCCCATGGACAGAGGAGCCTGGCAGGCTACAGTTCATGGGGTCATAAAGAGTCAGACATGACTAAAGTGACTTAGCATGCAAGCAAGTCAGTAAGCAATAACTGTTAAATATACCAATACAAGCCCAGCAGAGCAGTGCCTGCTTCAGTCAGCCTGAGTTCTTGGTTCTTCTAATTTGTTGGCCAAAAGAGGGAACCGATCTTGGGTGGTTCTTCCTAGTTAGGAAACCTGATGACTGTTATTGAATATGAAGCCTTTGAGCATGTGAATACAGAAATCCTGCATGCAGCATGGAGGGTTTTGTACATAGAGCAGTAATTGTGAGATTGGGGCTTTTAAGACAATTGGGACCACTGTTTATCTGTGACCTTGGTCTTCTGTTTTCTGTGAAACAAAGGTTATGATCTCCAAGGTCACATTCAAGTAAAGAAACAATAGCACAAAAATAGTTTTGTACAGCCTGACCTTGAAATGTTCAGCACACTTCTCTAGTCATTTTTTCCAATTTAGAAGTGGTTAAGTGATAGCTCACCAACTCGTGGACTTGCTCTTTGATCCAGTAGAGAAAGAAATCAATATCTGCTCTAGAAGGATTGTAAGTAATTAAGACCTTCTTTCCTTCACCAGATAGGTGTAACCAGGACATCTATGATGGAGAATTGATTATTCCTGCATGTTTACCTCTGTTCGTTTTTGTGGAATGACTGAAATTGGGTATTTGTCTAACCGGAGGAGATAGTGGAGGACCAGGGAGCCTGGTGTGCTGCCGCTCATGGGATCTCAAAGAGTGGAACAGGACTTAGGGAGTGAACAACAGGCTACTCCTACATAGAAATTGGCCTTGCAGACCCTGCTAAGGTCTCAATATCAGTCTGAGTGGTAATGAATTTAGAATGTTCCAAGCAACTCAATGCAAAATAAAGTAGTGTTTCAGGGTCTAGGGCCTTCTCTATGATGGGCTCTTGAAAGCTGAAAACAAAAGAATACACAGGCCAAAAGCTCAGAAACCGCTAAAGGTTTTTTCCTTGACAGGAAGTCTCTACCGGAAGTCAGCCTACAGGGAGCAAAGCAACCAACCCCAGGCCTGCAGGACCCTCAGGGAAGGCAGGCTTTTTTTGTTTCTCTGTCAGTTTCACTCCAGGCCCACACCCTCCCACCGAGAACACTTGTGGCTATCTAGGTTACTCCTCCTGCATCTGCTTTCAATTATTTCAGGAATAGTTTTACAATCTTTGTTTTACTTACGACTTTGTCTTGCCTTTTTCTTTGTTTTGGGGCTTGAATTTAGATGAGGCATGAGGACAAAGGGCACTGAATTCCAAACCCAAATCCTGTTTGATGTATTCATTTATTTATTTTCATCTCCGCAATGGTTGAGTGAGAAAGAAGGTTATTAAGAGGAGCAGAGTGTGGGTTTAGAACATCATTAGTGACTTTTAAGAAGGCAGAAAGCATTGGCTGTTGAGGGCAGTTATTAAGAACTGAGCACTATCTATTTAGAAATGTCCCTTGGGTTGTTTATCAAGGTGTGTGACTGAGAGTGGGGAATGAAAAAATCAGATGGAGAAGGAGAAAAACCACTTTCCATTTGAGATCTTGTGAACCAGCTGTTTCCTTTGCTAAGTCTGTCTGGAGTTTACGGAAAAGAAAAAAAAACCCCGAACCGTCAGTGGGGACATATATAAATATTTCCAAAGGCTCCCCCTCACTCTTCAGTTCCCTTGAGCAAGATCCATCAACTTGCAGTCTTGCAGTGTGGTTGCATTTGAAATCAGTGGTGTAAGTAGGGTTTTTGGTTTGGTTGGTTTTTTCTTTGAAATGGGAGTGTAACCTGCTTGCACAGCTTGTGGACTTGATCTGCCTCAGAAGGGGAAAACTTGACCCAGTGCCACTAGGATCTGAACGTGTGGCTTCTAAGCGTCTGAGCATCTTTGGGCCTCTCTGACTTGCCATGAATGCATGTTCGGTAGTGATAAATATTTAAGGCCTTGAAGTAGTCTCAATACCGGAATGTTTTCCAAGCAACTCAATGAAAAATAAAGTAGTGTTTCAGGGTCTAGGGCCTTCTCTATGATGGGCTCTTGAAAGCTGAAAACAAAAGAATACACAGGCCAAAAGCTCAGAAACCGCTAAAGGTTTTTTCCTTGACAGGAAGTCTCTACCGGAAGTCAGCCTACAGGGAGCAAAGCAACCAACCCCAGGCCTGCAGGACCCTCAGGGAAGGCAGGCTTTTTTTGTTTCTCTGTCAGTTTCACTCCAGGCCCACACCCTCCCACCGAGAACACTTGTGGCTATCTAGGTTACTCCTCCTGCATCTGCTTTCAATTATTTCAGGAATAGTTTTACAATCTTTGTTTTACTTACGACTTTGTCTTGCCTTTTTCTTTGTTTTGGGGCTTGAATTTAGATGAGGCATGAGGACAAAGGGCACTGAATTCCAAACCCAAATCCTGTTTGATGTATTCATTTATTTATTTTCATCTCCGCAATGGTTGAGTGAGAAAGAAGGTTATTAAGAGGAGCAGAGTGTGGGTTTAGAACATCATTAGTGACTTTTAAGAAGGCAGAAAGCATTGGCTGTTGAGGGCAGTTATTAAGAACTGAGCACTATCTATTTAGAAATGTCCCTTGGGTTGTTTATCAAGGTGTGTGACTGAGAGTGGGGAATGAAAAAATCAGATGGAGAAGGAGAAAAACCACTTTCCATTTGAGATCTTGTGAACCAGCTGTTTCCTTTGCTAAGTCTGTCTGGAGTTTACGGAAAAGAAAAAAAAACCCCGAACCGTCAGTGGGGACATATATAAATATTTCCAAAGGCTCCCCCTCACTCTTCAGTTCCCTTGAGCAAGATCCATCAACTTGCAGTCTTGCAGTGTGGTTGCATTTGAAATCAGTGGTGTAAGTAGGGTTTTTGGTTTGGTTGGTTTTTTCTTTGAAATGGGAGTGTAACCTGCTTGCACAGCTTGTGGACTTGATCTGCCTCAGAAGGGGAAAACTTGACCCAGTGCCACTAGGATCTGAACGTGTGGCTTCTAAGCGTCTGAGCATCTTTGGGCCTCTCTGACTTGCCATGAATGCATGTTCGGTAGTGATAAATAACAGAGATTGGCCCTGAGATCTGATTCCTAAGAGAAAGCAGCTAAAAGGTCTTCTCTTTCAGCTTCTTTCCCCAGGAGAGCTCACTCTGCTGCCTTGGTGGAGCAGGGCTCTTCTTTCCCTAAGGGTTCACTTTAGAAGTTTGAGGGGTTGTGGCTCAAGGGAAAGTGACTCCATGTGAGGCTTTCAGAACAGCTGAGAAGAGGCCTCAGACACAGGCCTTTCCTCAGCTGGATCCAGTTCATATTCCTTTTCATGGCTGCAATCAGAAAAAGTATATACGGCGTTAGAAATCAAATGGCTTTTTTCCAAGTGGAAAAAGGACAGTGTCACTAACATGAAAGTTAGGCAGAAGCCCAGAAAGGGTGTCTCGTGTGAACGTTTCCGGCTGCAAGAGCTACCTGACTGTTGCCCTGAAACCACAGCAAGCTATCACATGCTTTCAGGGACCTCCCAGAAGCTTCCTGTTTCATGTGGCTCCTGAGAAGGGTTGCACAGTACCATACAAGTTGTGCTGCCTGCGTGCTGTTTCCAAGCCTAGGAGACAGCAGAACTTGTATTTTGTATTTGAAGATATTTATGAATACTTGCCATCAGTAAGTCTCACCACTCAGCACACAGACAATGGAAAGGAGCCTGTAGATTCGGCTTACCCATTCCGTCGTGGCCTCAGGGAGGAGCTGGGGCATCTCCAGGGCTAAGAGCAGTGTGGTTTGGCAACGGGGCCTCACGGAAGCATGGGCTTGAGGCAGGGGACTATGAGTGACCCATGGCGAGATGGTTATCCAAGATGAAACAATGGGACAGGCAAGGACAGGGTAGTTTGTGAGGCCAGAAGGCTTCTGGTGAGTCTGGTTCCCACCCAAGACTAATTAAGAGAGTGTGGAGGAGGAGAACGTGGCCTTCTGAAATGTTCACACCAGACCTCCCAAGTCAGCTCTGTATCCCTAAGGAATGGGGGAGGCTCCTCTTCTAGGAAACGACCATTAGCAAGTATTCAGTGCTATTTAGGACAAGCATCTGGTGGTCAGTGACCAGTGGTGTCAAAGTTCTGTGTGCACGGTGGTGAGCAGTTTCCTGAGGACTTGCAAGAGCACTGTGGCCATGGCCGCAGATCCCCAGCTAGGGCTCTCTGGGACTCCTGGGGCCCCTCCTCAGGCTCTGCTTCAATGTGTTCTGCAGTTGATGAAGGCTTCTTCTTCCCCTGTGTGAACTCAACGGAACAGAAGCCTGTCTCAGCGGGACACCAGCTGCCCTGGCCTTGTTTCTCGGCCCTCTCCAATGGTCAGCTCCGAATTCCTGCATTCTCTCAGTCAGCTAGGAGGATGCTCAGGGCGCATTGTCTCTCGATTCATAGGCAAGGGCAGCTCCCTCCTTCTCCACAGGCCTGGGCGAGCTTTCAGTCCCCATAGCTGAGTAGGAAAGGAGGACCTGGCCCCTCCCCTCCCCTTCAGCACAGGTTTTGCGGAATGAAGATGACCCTGTTCTAAGCAGCACAGTGAAGGGCCTACATGTGGCCTCAAGGCCTCTACTGGACTATTAACCCCTTGCTTTTCTCTTATTTTCATGTTATTAATTAATTAACTAAGGATATTCTTTTTCTACATGGATTTTTAAACAGTAATTAAGACCTATAGGGAATTTGAAGCATACAGAAGAACACGATGATGAAAACAAAAAACAAAAGGCCTTAGGCACTTCATCCTCAGCCAAGCCAAAGTTGTGATTAATATTTTAATGTATTTCCTTCTAGTGTTTTTTCCTTCTTTGTATGCATATTTTGGTAAACACATTGTCCTTCTTTTTATATATCTAGGTTATTCTGGATATTCAGTTTTCTTTTTTTCATGTCATGTGGTCATTTAGCTACGTTACCCCCATTCTCCTACAACGTGGCTATTAATGACTATGTTCATGTATATTTAAAAATTACTACTAAGGGATGCTTCAGAGGTCTAAAATCTTCTCCAGGGTAAATAACACTGTAGTGAACATCTCTGTTCATATACTTGAGCCTGCTTCTCTGAATATTGGCCAAGCATAGGACCCTGGAAATAAAAACTTCAAGAACAACAGGTGTGATTATTTTGCAGGCTGTTAATGCACATTGTCAGACTGCCCTCCAAAATGGCTATACCAGCTTATAGTCACATAAGGTTTTCTTATTTTTATTATCAAACAATCCTTGATACTGAGGACTAACAGTGCCCACACAGTGTCTCAAGAGAAGGAGCTGGTTTGTGCTTTCCAATCAGGAATTTCAAGATCCAAGAGAAAAACTGATGAGAAGTGCTTCCCAAAGTTGTTCTAGAAGGAAGTGACACTCCCTGAACCATTTGAGCAGAATGACTGACTCTCCCAAAGAGACTGGCACAAATTGCCTTCTACTTGAACATAAGAACGATACATACCTCATCCAAAAGTTCCCTTAGGTCTTCCAAAGCTACACTTATTTGGTCAAGTCAGGGTTCGTGACAGGGTAGCCAGTGAGGGTTTGAGGTCTCAAAGGGAAGGGTGCATGCATTCCTAGGGAGCTCTTGTATAAAGGAAAGTGAACGTACAAGCTGACCTTTGAGGTCATTCAGCTGGTGCACACCATGCAATGGGCAGCTCAGGATGAACTGGTTCTGGTCCTCTTTTTGCTTCTGACCACAACTGACTGCGTCCCTGTCTGTTTTTCCCCTGGAGATAATAATACCCACCATACTTTTTAAACAGTAATTTTAAGACCTATAGGGAATTTGAAGCATACAGAAGAACACGATGATGAAAACAAAAAACAAAAGGCCTTAGGCACTTCATCCTCAGCCAAGCCAAAGTTGTGATTAATATTTTAATGTATTTCCTTCTAGTGTTTTTTCCTTCTTTGTATGCATATTTTGGTAAACACATTGTCCTTCTTTTTATATATCTAGGTTATTCTGGATATTCAGTTTTCTTTTTTTCATGTCATGTGGTCATTTAGCTACGTTACCCCCATTCTCCTACAACGTGGCTATTAATGACTATGTTCATGTATATTTAAAAATTACTACTAAGGGATGCTTCAGAGGTCTAAAATCTTCTCCAGGGTAAATAACACTGTAGTGAACATCTCTGTTCATATACTTGAGCCTGCTTCTCTGAATATTGGCCAAGCATAGGACCCTGGAAATAAAAACTTCAAGAACAACAGGTGTGATTATTTTGCAGGCTGTTAATGCACATTGTCAGACTGCCCTCCAAAATGGCTATACCAGCTTATAGTCACATAAGGTTTTCTTATTTTTATTATCAAACAATCCTTGATACTGAGGACTAACAGTGCCCACACAGTGTCTCAAGAGAAGGAGCTGGTTTGTGCTTTCCAATCAGGAATTTCAAGATCCAAGAGAAAAACTGATGAGAAGTGCTTCCCAAAGTTGTTCTAGAAGGAAGTGACACTCCCTGAACCATTTGAGCAGAATGACTGACTCTCCCAAAGAGACTGGCACAAATTGCCTTCTACTTGAACATAAGAACGATACATACCTCATCCAAAAGTTCCCTTAGGTCTTCCAAAGCTACACTTATTTGGTCAAGTCAGGGTTCGTGACAGGGTAGCCAGTGAGGGTTTGAGGTCTCAAAGGGAAGGGTGCATGCATTCCTAGGGAGCTCTTGTATAAAGGAAAGTGAACGTACAAGCTGACCTTTGAGGTCATTCAGCTGGTGCACACCATGCAATGGGCAGCTCAGGATGAACTGGTTCTGGTCCTCTTTTTGCTTCTGACCACAACTGACTGCGTCCCTGTCTGTTTTTCCCCTGGAGATAATAATACCCACCACCTTCTCAAGGGATCCCTGGGCTTGAATTGGTGCTTATCAAAGGTTTAGAGGAGGGGACCCAACTGTGTGCAGATGGTTGATAGGAGGCCCCAGCCCATGGGCACAGCTGTCTAAGAAGGCCTTGGGCTACTCCCAGAATCAGGCTGGGGTTAATAGCCTGTATCCTTTCCGAGTTTCTGGGGATGATTGTGCAAGAGACTCATGATCTGATCACAAGAGCAAAAAGAGGGCCTGAGTTGCCGATAACAAAGAATTACACAAGGCCTGGAACACATGCCAATGTTTTAAAACACTTGGAAATTTAAGCTACAAAGCATTTTATCATCTCAGGCTATCGCTGAGAGGGTCCAGCTGAAGCTACCCCATCCACAGCCTTTTACAAGCCCTAGCCTTTGTAAATGGGGCTTTGAAAACCAGCTGAACTGTAGCTGGCTTTGCAGAGTGTTTATGCTGGTCGGCTTACAGCAGCACAAATTGGCAGCGTGACCAGAAAGAAAACTGAAATTCAACCCAACACTGGGATCGAAAGCTCTTGAGACTCAAATGTCGCCGACACTGGGGTGTAGCTTTTCTGCTAATTATGTTCTGTCAAACAAGGGTTGAAAATGTCAGCCTTGATTCAGGGTTGAGCTCCTCTGGTGGCCAATAGCAGTGGGCCTGGGGCCCTGGTTGAAACAGTAAGGAGCGAGTTTGAAACACCATTTGGTTGGTTTCAAGACTTCCTGGGGCCGACAGTGAAACCGCAATGTTCTCTTTTAGGGACAAAAAGAAGAGCCAATCACATTTGAGGTTTTGCAGCCTCTTCTGCCCATATTTGGCTGTAATCTTGCTTCATTCAACTAGGTTTATAATATATGCACTTGAAAAGCAAGGCTTTGAGAAGTATGTGTGTGTCTCGCCCCGTTATGAAAGAGGTCTTATCTTGATGCCTTTGAGCCTGCCTGCCAATGTCCAGAGCAGCTTCAAAGTGAAGGAGCCAGTGTAGAAAATTTACTTTTTACTTTTTTTTTTTTTTTTTTTTTAAAGCTTCTATCGCAGCTTCTGGCTTTATAGCGTTTACCTGAAAAATACATAGAAAACAGAGACAAGCTTTGTTTCAGTAACCAGAGGTAGCTTAGGAGATGATGGGGATATGGAAGGCATGTCACAAACTTTATTGCATTTTTGCTATGATGTGTAGGAGACCTGTTCCTCAGAGCCTCCAGGAAATAAATGCATCCTTTAAAGTTTCTCCTTAAGGGTTGCTTCAAAAAGCGTGATCAAATTTTGTGCAGAGAGAATGACACAAATACAATAAACTTCATGCTATCTTTTCCCAGTGAATATTTATCAGCCACGTTATATGCACTGTTTACTTCATTCTCCCCATGGTCTCACAAAGGAGAACCTCTGCTTCTCCACATTTTACAGATGAAGTCACAGAGGCCAAAAGCTATCTAACTTTTCCAAGGGGTCAGCACGAGCTAATGAGCGGTGAAAGTAAGAGGCTACCCTGGAGGTCAGCTGCCCACGCCCCTCACTCCTGATCCTCTGTCACTCTACTCCGTTGACATGTTATCCTGGGTTCACAGGCAGGAACAGAGAGGCCTTGTGTGTGTATGTGTGTGTGTGTGTGTTAGTTGCTCCGTTGTGTCCAACTCTTTGTGACCCTGTGGACTGTAGCCCACCAGAATCCCTTATCCATGGGATTCTCTCCAGGAAAGAATACTGGGGTGGGTGACGATTCCCTTTTCCAGGGGATCTTCCCAAACCAGGAATCAAACCCAGGTCTCCTGCATTTCAGGCAGATTCTTTACCATCCGAGCCACCAGGGAAGCCACAGAATGGTGCCAGAGACCCCCATCTCTAAGATGTTGGCCTTCACCAACTCTCAGGACCCTATGGAAACAAAGTGATGAGGTTGTTCAGCATGCCTCAGGCATGAGGGTGGGAAAGTTCCCAGGGACCCCTAGGAGATCCCATCCAGAGTTATCTGGCCAGAGAGGAGCCTGCCACCCAGCAGCTGAGCCCCTCCCTAGGGCCCGAGGCTCAGGAAATGCCCTCAAGAAGGTCCTCCTCTGTGATTCTAGAGACCCGGGGACTACAGTAGAGACCCAGCAACACGGTCTGTCCGTGTCCCCCAAACTGAGGAGACTGTGAGACCTGGAGAATCCCATGGACAAAGGAGCCTAGCAGGTTACAGTCCATGGAGTCCCAAAGAGTTGGACATGACTGAGAGGCTTTTTATTTTTTTTGAGAAAGAGGAGGGAGGTGGCCAGGCAGCCCAGCCTCCCCTGGGACTACAGACGGGCCCCACCTCCTCCCTGCAGAGCACCCATGCTCAACCAGGGCAGTTTGGGCCCCCAGGGGATATTTGGCAATGTTGGGAGGCAATTGGGGTTGTTACAGTGGGGGAGAGGGTGCCACTGTCACCTAGTGGGTGAAAGCATGGGATGCTGCTCACGAGCCTACAATGCACACAGGCAGGTCCCGCCCCCCACCCCAAAGAATGATGTGGTGCCAGGTGTCACGAATGTTGAGGTGAGAAACCCTGCCTGAGAGGCTTGGTTCAGTGCATTCCACCCACAGCTCTGAGGGAGCCCTGTCTGGGCCTTCTTCAGAGAGACATTTTGCAACCAGGAAGCCAGCAGCCTGTACAGCCAGGCAGGAGGCGGGGGAGTGAGAAGCCATGCCTACAGGTTTTAATTCACTGCATCGTCCTTCCTGACAGAGAGGGGTCAGTGTTCGCCTCTGTTTACAGGCATCAGGACCAAGGTAGGGGCCAGCACTAAGTAGACAGCTGAAGAATGGCCCCCAAAGATCAGGTCCTAATCCCTGCAGTTAACAGTTAGCCTATATGAAAGATAAGAGTGGTCTTTGCAGATGTGATTAAACTAGGGATGTTGGCGTGGGGAGATGGTCCTGCATTATCTGGGTGCGTCTTGCATGCCATGGCAAATGTCCTTCTAAGAAGGAGACAAAGGGAGGCCTGAGACAGGCCCAGTGGAGAAGGTAACGTGCTAAAAGAGGTAGAAAGTGGAACACTGGAGCCATGAGCCAAGGAATGTGGGCAGTCTCCAGAAGCTGGAAGAAGCAAAGAGCAGATTCTCCCTTGGAACCTCTAAGGGAAACCCACCCCGGGGCCCAGCTGAGCCCCTCCCTAGGGCCCGAGGCTCAGGAAATGCCCTCAAGAAGGTCCTCCTCTGTGATTCTAGAGACCCGGGGACTACAGTAGAGACCCAGCAACACGGTCTGTCCGTGTCCCCCAAACTGAGGAGACTGTGAGACCTGGAGAATCCCATGGACAAAGGAGCCTAGCAGGTTACAGTCCATGGAGTCCCAAAGAGTTGGACATGACTGAGAGGCTTTTTATTTTTTTTGAGAAAGAGGAGGGAGGTGGCCAGGCAGCCCAGCCTCCCCTGGGACTACAGACGGGCCCCACCTCCTCCCTGCAGAGCACCCATGCTCAACCAGGGCAGTTTGGGCCCCCAGGGGATATTTGGCAATGTTGGGAGGCAATTGGGGTTGTTACAGTGGGGGAGAGGGTGCCACTGTCACCTAGTGGGTGAAAGCATGGGATGCTGCTCACGAGCCTACAATGCACACAGGCAGGTCCCGCCCCCCACCCCAAAGAATGATGTGGTGCCAGGTGTCACGAATGTTGAGGTGAGAAACCCTGCCTGAGAGGCTTGGTTCAGTGCATTCCACCCACAGCTCTGAGGGAGCCCTGTCTGGGCCTTCTTCAGAGAGACATTTTGCAACCAGGAAGCCAGCAGCCTGTACAGCCAGGCAGGAGGCGGGGGAGTGAGAAGCCATGCCTACAGGTTTTAATTCACTGCATCGTCCTTCCTGACAGAGAGGGGTCAGTGTTCGCCTCTGTTTACAGGCATCAGGACCAAGGTAGGGGCCAGCACTAAGTAGACAGCTGAAGAATGGCCCCCAAAGATCAGGTCCTAATCCCTGCAGTTAACAGTTAGCCTATATGAAAGATAAGAGTGGTCTTTGCAGATGTGATTAAACTAGGGATGTTGGCGTGGGGAGATGGTCCTGCATTATCTGGGTGCGTCTTGCATGCCATGGCAAATGTCCTTCTAAGAAGGAGACAAAGGGAGGCCTGAGACAGGCCCAGTGGAGAAGGTAACGTGCTAAAAGAGGTAGAAAGTGGAACACTGGAGCCATGAGCCAAGGAATGTGGGCAGTCTCCAGAAGCTGGAAGAAGCAAAGAGCAGATTCTCCCTTGGAACCTCTAAGGGAAACATGACCCTGCCACACCTTGATTTGGGCCCAATGATACTGATGGGAAACTTGTGACCTTCTGAACCATGCAAATAACTGTCTTTTGTCTTAGGCCACCAAGTTTATGGTCATTTGTTATAACAGCCCTAGGAAACTAAAATACCCTGACCCTCCTTGCACCCCAACACTGATCAGTTGAGGCCGAGGGCCAAACTCTTCCAGCATAGACAAAGTCAGAGCCCTTCTAGTGTAGGATCTGAGGAGAGAATGGCCATTTCCTTTGTACCACCACCCTTTGAGTTACTGTCGCCTATGAAAACATGGTACCTACCTTCCCTCTGCCCCTCTCCACCAACAGTTTCCTGGGAATGCTGATCTCCATGCTTGGTTCTTACCTCTCTGGAGTGACCTGTCACTGTTACCTGCTACCTTGATTTCCTATCATTGTACATGCGCTCAAACTGTAAGCGCCTGGAACATGGGAACCCTGTTTGGTTGATTGTGAAGACTCTCAAGACATCTTTCTCATGTAGAATGTATGTTTCCTCCAGCCTGACTATGAGAAATGTTACTGAAATGTTACTTTCTATTGCTGGGTGGTCAAGCAGCCCAAAGCCAAGTGTGATGTTTATAAACAGGAATCCCTACATATTCTGTCAGTCAGGCCTTCAGCATCTGGCCACAGACACCATTAGTATCCTTTGTGTTTCAACTAGGGTATAATTTATGTTCAGTAAAGCACATGGATCTTAAGTGTACGGGCTGATGAGTGTTTATCTGTATATACCTCCTTGTGACCACCGCCTTGATAAAGATATCGAATCTTTCCAGTCACCCCAAGAAAGTTCCTTGTTCCCTTTCCCAGTCATTTAACCCCCATACTCCTCACACTCCAGTGAACCCCATGAATGAGACTTGCTGGTTTGCGCACTTCACAGAACTGAACTCATATAGAATATACTTTGGCATCTGGCTTCCTTCTTTCCACAAGATGTTTTTGTGATTTATCTGTGTGGCTGCATGAGCCAAGGAATGTGGGCAGTCTCCAGAAGCTGGAAGAAGCAAGAGCAGATTCTCCTTGGAACCTCTAAGGAAACATGACCCTGCCACACCTTGATTTGGGCCCAATGATACTGATGGGAAACTTGTGACCTTCTGAACCATGCAAATAACTGTCTTTTGTCTTAGGCCACCAAGTTTATGGTCATTTGTTATAACAGCCCTAGGAAACTAAAATACCCTGACCCTCCTTGCACCCCAACACTGATCAGTTGAGGCCGAGGGCCAAACTCTTCCAGCATAGACAAAGTCAGAGCCCTTCTAGTGTAGGATCTGAGGAGAGAATGGCCATTTCCTTTGTACCACCACCCTTTGAGTTACTGTCGCCTATGAAAACATGGTACCTACCTTCCCTCTGCCCCTCTCCACCAACAGTTTCCTGGGAATGCTGATCTCCATGCTTGGTTCTTACCTCTCTGGAGTGACCTGTCACTGTTACCTGCTACCTTGATTTCCTATCATTGTACATGCGCTCAAACTGTAAGCGCCTGGAACATGGGAACCCTGTTTGGTTGATTGTGAAGACTCTCAAGACATCTTTCTCATGTAGAATGTATGTTTCCTCCAGCCTGACTATGAGAAATGTTACTGAAATGTTACTTTCTATTGCTGGGTGGTCAAGCAGCCCAAAGCCAAGTGTGATGTTTATAAACAGGAATCCCTACATATTCTGTCAGTCAGGCCTTCAGCATCTGGCCACAGACACCATTAGTATCCTTTGTGTTTCAACTAGGGTATAATTTATGTTCAGTAAAGCACATGGATCTTAAGTGTACGGGCTGATGAGTGTTTATCTGTATATACCTCCTTGTGACCACCGCCTTGATAAAGATATCGAATCTTTCCAGTCACCCCCAAGAAAGTTCCCTTGTTCCCCTTTCCCAGTCATTTAACCCCCATACTCCTCACACTCCAGTGAACCCCATGAATGAGACTTGCTGGTTTGCGCACTTCACAGAACTGAACTCATATAGAATATACTTTGGCATCTGGCTTCCTTCTTTCCACAAGATGTTTTTGTGATTTATCTGTGTGGCTGCATGTATCAGTAGCTTTCCCTGCCCCGCCAAACCCCTGAGTGTTATTCCATTGTAAGGATGTGCCACAGTTTGTTTCTCCATTTTTCTGTTGGTGAGCATTTGGATCCTTTCCAGTTTGGACTGATTGGAAATAAAGCTGCTCTGAGCCCTGTGCTTGCATCTCTCTTGGTTATGGGAAGGGCCATAGGGAAGGTGTCTGTTTAACTTTATAGAAATTAATGTCACTAATGTTGATTTAGAGATAATAAAACCGATTTTTAGAGAAGTGGCAACTGTCTATCCGAACTTCTTTTCCCAATTCCATCCATTATAGTGATTTCTTAAATAGGAAGGCAATACGTGGCTAATTGGATGAGCAGTAGAGAAAGCTGGAGGGTCAGGAGTCATGAGAATACTGATAGCACAATGCCCATCCACTTAAGACATCCTCATATCGTTTTCTGCTCACTCACACCAACCTATATCACGCCAGCAGCTGGGCTTTCCCACGTTGGGACTGAACACAGTGCTCACAGAGACAAGATTCCTATGAAAGAGCATCTTGGAAGAGGAAACCGTGCTCTGTAATGAAGCCTTGATTGTCTGTGGCATCTCTAGACCAAGGGCAATCAGATACTTCTCTCTTGTCTGTTCTGAGTATTTTTTTTAATTGGGATATAGTTGCTTTACAATGTTGCCTTAGTTTCTATTTGTACAACAGAGTGAATCAGCTCTGCGTGTGTGCTAAGTGACTTCAGTTGTGTCCGACACTGTGACCCCATGGACTGTAGCCCGCCAGGCTCCTCTGTCCATGGGATTCTCCAGGCATGAAGACTGGAGTGGGCTGCCATGCCCTCCTCCATGAACTGCTATACATATCCATATATCCCCACCCTGTTGGACCCCCCTCTCCACTCTCCTACCCCCCACCACTGCTACCCCTCCCTGCTCCATTCTGAGTTCACAATGACAAATTCTCCTGCCAAATCCTCAGCTCTCCTGATGCCTGGGCACAAAGAGATGCCTGGGCCTTCCCAGCTGCCAGCTCCCTTCAGAAGTGAATATCTGAGCACCAGCTGCTCCTCACTCTAGTGCCATTGAATTCTAGAAATCCGAGACAGCTTTGCAAAAGCGACTAGAAAAGGGGAAACTTTTTAAAGGCCCTATAGTGTCATCATAACACTATAGAATGAAGGTTAGAATTCCAAAGGGAAGACTAGAAATGTCCCAGCTTGTCTTTCCATGATGTGTACCTTATGACAGCCGTTACTCATTGTGAGTCAAATTCCTTTCACCAAAGTTGGTGTTTCATTAAATTTTTCTAATGACGCACGATGTTTGTTTTCAGATTAACTTCATCCCACCCTTTGTGATATTTAAAACGTCTTTCTTTACCCATGAGTTACATCATGTGTGTGTGTGTGTGTGTGTGTGTGTGTAAAGTCCTGTAGTCATGTCTGACTCTTTGTGACCCCAGGGACGATAGCCCTCCAGGCTCCTCTGTCCATGGGATTTTCCAGTCAAGAATACTGGAGTGGATACCCATTCCCTTTTCCAGGGGATATTCCCAACTCAGGAATCGAACCCATGTCTCCTAGGTCTCCTGTATTGGCAGGTGGGTTCTTTACCATTGTGCCACCTGGGAAGTTCAAGGCATATCTTATGCTTCCCCAAATGACAGCTTGGTGTAGTTATATATTCCTTGGTTCTTTCTTTCAGAATCTGAGATGCCACTTCTGGGATCCAATCTGTTTCATCTGTGTGTCATAATTTACTTGGTTTCCCTAAATCCTCATGTTGCCCTTTGCTCCTTCTCATTTATGAGAATAAAGTGTCCATATTTTTGTGGCACCAGTCAGACTGATTGGTATAAGAAATGTCAACCACCCAGGCAATTAAAACAATAGGGTGATTCAGTATCTTCTTTCTTATTTTTCTTTTTTTTGTGTGTTGTTATGCATTTATTATTTTTTTTAAGGATGGCGTGGTGGGCAAGAGAGCCCTTTTATAAGGGTACCAGTGCTTCTAGTCTCATGACCTAGTTGTGTTCCAAAGCCCCACTTCCAAATGCTATCCCATTGGGGATTATCCATTGTGTGAATTTTTCCTAGAAGTGGGAATGCTGAGTTGCATGCTCAGTGTGTGTTCAGCTTACCGGAAGCTGCCAGTTTTCTCAAGTGGCAGTACCACTTAAATTCCCATTGGCGATGTATAAGATTTCCAGTTGCTTCACATCCTTGGCAGTACTGTCAGTTTCTAGAAAAAAATTGCAGACATTCTTCTGGGTTTGTGGTAGCATCTCCTTGTGGGTTTAGTTTGTATTTCCCTGAGGCCCAATGATGTTGAACATCTCTTCCTGTGCTCATTTGCTCTCTTCATCTCTTCTTTAGTGAAGTGCGTGATCACATCTTCTGATCCTTTGAAAACTGAGTTGTTTCTTTTGTTTTTATTCCTGGAAGGTGAGAGTTCTCCAGATGTTTCTCGGATGTGAGTCTTTTGTCAGATAGATGATTTGTGAATATTTTCTCCCAGTCTTGTCTTAACTTTCACTTTCTTACCACAGTCCCTTTGTACATTCTTGTTTTTAGAGGATTGGGATTGTTTCTTGCCCTACTCCCAACCCTTCCACCATCTTGGACAGCAGGACAAGGAGCCAGGCGGTCTCATTCATAATACTCTGGTTATGTGTTAACGTCAGTCTCCTGAAGGAAGAATATTGACATAAACAGTGAACACTCCAGTCTCTAGCTACAGTGGGCATAGGATAATCTGGAAAGTTTGGTGAACATTGCAGATTTCCAAGCTCCGCTCCTGGAAATGTTGATTCAGTCAGAGTGAGGTGAGGTGAGGTGCATTGTTGTAATAGTCAAGAAGCAGTCAGATTATCACAATAGAGGTGGCTTTGGGATGACCTTTGAAGAAACCTTAAAACTCTAAGGCCACTGATCTTGTGTGGTATCTACTGTGGTCATGATTTGAAGTCTCCATCCAGGCTACATAAAATGGTGTGGAATGTCATAGAAGGGAGATGTTACCACACAGCTTGGCAAAAAAAAAAGAGAAGAAACACCAAGAAGGCAGAAATTTTAGGACCTTTTTACAGAACATTCGTCCATTGCTTTATCCATCTCTCTCTGCTATCTTAGGCATGCCTTAATTTGGGCAGACATCTTTTAAAAGTGCTTTTGAAATGTGATGCTTTATTGGAAAAGATACTGGAGGGAAAAGGTGACTGATAAACAGTTATTACACATTAATAAATGTCAATAAATTATTCACCTTGATCCTAAGTAATGACCTTTTCTCCTCACATCACATCCTGGGCCGCCAGTGATGGTGTGGCAGATTCCGGTCCATGTTTTTTCAGATCCTCTGGAATTACCGGAAGCCATCCTGAACTTTTCACCAGAGACGTGTGGAATGTCTTTGGTTTTACAATAAACATTTCTTTTGGACAAAGGCAGAACTTATTCTGTGCATTTTCAAATAAATCCACGGAGGATATTGAGGTTTGAATCATTACCGTTCTTTACAGAAAAGAAACAACAAAACAGCAACTTCAGAGAATCCAGTCATCCAGCTGTTTGGACCATAAAATACCAAACAATCAGTCGGTCTGAGGTTTTTCCTGAATTGGGCAAACTATTCTGACGTTGCATAATTACAACCAGCATGATTTAAGTTTTTGCTGCAGACAGAAACCAATCCGGACTGACCTTTCTGTCTTAATTAATCAAACGTTATTGTTCCAACTTGTTGGTACCTCTCAGCAGAAATCATTTCAAAGCCTGCTGTTTTATTATCGTGTTGGTGTGGTTCTTTAAATAACTGCTAGTTAACAAATCTTCTAGGATAATTAGGACACCGTGTGCTCTAGCAGATGCAAGTAATCAATGATCGTTAATTAAAGATTGTGGAATAGGCAAAAACCTTCAACCCAGAGGCAAGGAGTGTGGATTCCGCTGCTTGCTTGAGCTGAACTTAAGCTTTCATGAGTGGAGATACTTATGGAAACATAAATTTATAAGAAGACTAAAACCAAAGTGGTTAACCGCTGTCTCTAAATAAAATCCATGCCCCCCTAAAGCTAGCAAACAAAACAGTCCTAACAATAGAATTGTTTATATACATCCCATACAAAGGGGACCCGAAACCAGGAAGCCACAGGAGTCAACGAGGTAAGCAGAGAATTATTTTATTCCAAAGCATTATTCAAATTACATATAATTCATGTTGAAAATGAGAAAATAAGGAAAAGACCAATCAGTAAATAAAATCAGTTTAAAGTCTGGAGGAGGGAATGACAAACCATTCCAGTATACTTGCCATGAGAACCTCATGAACTGTATAAAAAAACAAAATTAAAATTCTACTATTCTGTAAAAGCTACTATTACACCCAGTACGTATTCTTGCATGGATCCATGCATTTCTGATATATGTATATTTCAGATGGCTACTGTCCTGACCTCTGCTTCTTTGAGTTAATGCTGTATTGCCATGTTTCATCATCTATGTAAATGGCCAAAATGTATTCCATGATAGGCTTGTAAATATTAACAACTGGCCCATAGAGTGCTTCCTTTGTGTCCGGCTTTGTTCTAAGCACTATAATACCGTCTCTGTGAGGTCGACACCATGACTACTTTTGTTTTACAAACTAGGAAACTGAGTTAAGAAGAGGTTCGTTAACTTGGTTCCTGGGGCTCAACCCAGATGGTCTGGCTTTTGAGTCCAAGTTTGTAACACCCAGCCATATTGCTTCTCACCTTATTCCTTCAGTTATTTAAGTTATTTGTAATACTTTTCAGCAGAAATCATTTCAAAGCCTGCTGTTTTATTATCGTGTTGGTGTGGTTCTTTAAATAACTGCTAGTTAACAAATCTTCTAGGATAATTAGGACACCGTGTGCTCTAGCAGATGCAAGTAATCAATGATCGTTAATTAAAGATTGTGGAATAGGCAAAAACCTTCAACCCAGAGGCAAGGAGTGTGGATTCCGCTGCTTGCTTGAGCTGAACTTAAGCTTTCATGAGTGGAGATACTTATGGAAACATAAATTTATAAGAAGACTAAAACCAAAGTGGTTAACCGCTGTCTCTAAATAAAATCCATGCCCCCCTAAAGCTAGCAAACAAAACAGTCCTAACAATAGAATTGTTTATATACATCCCATACAAAGGGGACCCGAAACCAGGAAGCCACAGGAGTCAACGAGGTAAGCAGAGAATTATTTTATTCCAAAGCATTATTCAAATTACATATAATTCATGTTGAAAATGAGAAAATAAGGAAAAGACCAATCAGTAAATAAAATCAGTTTAAAGTCTGGAGGAGGGAATGACAAACCATTCCAGTATACTTGCCATGAGAACCTCATGAACTGTATAAAAAAACAAAATTAAAATTCTACTATTCTGTAAAAGCTACTATTACACCCAGTACGTATTCTTGCATGGATCCATGCATTTCTGATATATGTATATTTCAGATGGCTACTGTCCTGACCTCTGCTTCTTTGAGTTAATGCTGTATTGCCATGTTTCATCATCTATGTAAATGGCCAAAATGTATTCCATGATAGGCTTGTAAATATTAACAACTGGCCCATAGAGTGCTTCCTTTGTGTCCGGCTTTGTTCTAAGCACTATAATACCGTCTCTGTGAGGTCGACACCATGACTACTTTTGTTTTACAAACTAGGAAACTGAGTTAAGAAGAGGTTCGTTAACTTGGTTCCTGGGGCTCAACCCCAGATGGTCTGGCTTTTGAGTCCAAGTTTGTAACACCCAGCCATATTGCTTCTCACCTTATTCCCTTCAGTTATTTAAGTTATTTGTAATACTTTTCGCTCATTTTTCAAAAGTTGTATTGAAGTATAGTTGATTTACAATGTTGTGTGAGTTTCTGCCCTACAGCGTAATTGAGTTATACAGATATAAACATTCTTTTTCATAGTCTTTCCCATTATGATTTATTACAGGATATTGAATATCTCATTCTTTTAAACAGTGCAGATCAATCTAAACCTCTGTTTCCTCATAAGACGGGTGGTGAAGGATGCATTGATGGATGACTGTTCAGTAACAAAGTGCCAGCGGGATATTCTGTTGGGTAAGATCAGATTAGGTGTTCATGCTCATGGTAAGAATGAAGGAAGTCTATAAAATGCCTGGTTACTCAGAGGAGGAGGGATTTTCAGGCCCATGAGGAGGCATATTTGCAGGGCTGTAGGTGAGATGGAGTCTACTTGTGTCCTTGGATCTATGTAGGAGAAAATAGCGACTGCCAAGTATAAGACAGTAGTCCTGGAGATTAAAATACAGAATTAATATTCTGCAAACTGAACTTTAACCTATTGCAAATAGACAGAGAGAGAGAGAGTCTTCAGCAGTTAGCATCAGCCTTACCAGGAGGAAGTGAATATTCCTTTGGGACTGGGTGTGTTGGAAGTTGAGCCAAGGATGACTCACAGCAGATCAGCAGATGGCGGAGTTGGGAATGGGCAGGACCAGGAAGGGGGAGGGGGTCTGAGAGAGCTAGGCATGCACTTCTCTGCCAGGGTCACAGGTATTGCTAGCTCACCTTGGACACAGGGTTTTCTTTACTTAGGTCTGCATATTAAGTTCCACAGTGGACAGAGGGAGGTGACGGCGGGGCGGGGTGGGGGTAGGGGGGCAGGTCACTAGTAAATAGGAGAATAGGTGGATAAATACCTTCACTATAAAGAGTGATGAAAATCCCAGTAGACCTTTCTCCAAAGAAGCTCTTCAGATGGCTCATATTCCCATGAAAAGATGCTCACAGTAATTAGGTATAGGAAATGGAAATCAAAGCCACAATGAGATATTCTCTCACACTCATGAGGGTGTCTAGACTCAAAAAGACAGATGATACACAATGTGGAGGGTGTGGAGACTCTGGAACCCGCATACAGTGCTGGTGATGCAGACTTTCTGGAGAGCACCTTGGCACATCCTCAGAGGGTTCAACAGAATTAACATACAACCAGCAGGTTCTCTCCTAGAGAGAGGAAAACATGCCATCCTAAGCCTTGTAAACAAATGTTCATAGCTGCCTTATTGATAATAGCCAAGACGTGGAACCAGTCCAGATAGCCAACCAACAGTAGGTAAACAAACAAAATGTGGTCTCTTCGTACAGTGGAAGATTTTATGCTGTGAAAAGCAATGAAGTACTGACACATGCAGCATCCATGGCTGGGCAGGGATGAACCTTGAAAACACGATGCTGAGTGAGAGAAGGCCATCCCCATAGGCCATGCATTGTGATTCCATTTATATGAATGGAATCTCATTGCTGAAGACTCTCTCTCTGTCTGTTTGCAATAGGTTAAAGTTCAGCTTGCAGAATATTAATTCTGTATTTTGATCTCCAGGACTACTGTCTTATACTTGGCAGTCGCTATTTTCTCCTATGTAGATCCAAGGACACAAGTAGACTCCATCTTGCCTGCAATCCTGCAAATATGCTTCCTCATGGGCCGGAAAATCCCCCCTCCACTGAGTAACCAGGCAGATTTTATAGACTTCGCTTGTTCTTACCATGAGGTAAATCCATAAAGACAGATAGAGCATTGGGGATTGCCAGGGGCTGGGGGTATAGAGGAGTGAGGATTACTAATTGACATGAAGTTTCCTTTTGGGTTGATAAAGCTGCTCTATTAAATAAAATTGATGGCTGTGATGGTTTCACATGACTGCAGCTATACTAACAACTGCTGAACTGTACATTTCAAAAGGATGAATCGTTTTGGCCTGTGAATTATACCTTGACTGAGGGCAATATACTAAGTGAAATAAGTCAAACAGAGAGAGACAAATATTGCATGATCTCGCTTATATGTGCAGCCTCAACAACTGAACTCATAGAAACAAAGAGTGGAATGGCACTTGACAGGGGCTTGGAGGGAGGGTAGGGATGTGAAGATGTTGGTCAAAGCATACAAACTTCCAGTTATAAGATGAGTAAGTACTGGGGATCTAATGTACTGCATGGTGAGTATAGTTATCAATACTGTACTATATACTTGAAATTGGCTGAGAGAGTAGATCTTAAATTTCTCTACCAAAAAAATGTAATTATCCATTATGAAGTGATAGAGCTGTAGGCTAACCCTATTGTGGTCATCATTTCACAATATATACATGTATCAAATCAGCCTGTTGAACATTTTAGACTAGCACAATGTTAGACATCAGTGATAGTTCAATAAAGCTGGGGAAAGAAAAGTGATTAGGTGAGTGAAGGGAATGAAAATACGGCCCCTCAGGCATGAAAGGACATGTGGTCCAGGGATGAGAGAGAGGCATTTGATCTCCCATAGGCCACTTGTGATTCCATTTATATGAATGGAATCTCATTGCTGAAGACTCTCTCTGTCTGTTTGCAATAGGTTAAAGTTCAGCTTGCAGAATATTAATTCTGTATTTTGATCTCCAGGACTACTGTCTTATACTTGGCAGTCGCTATTTTCTCCTATGTAGATCCAAGGACACAAGTAGACTCCATCTTGCCTGCAATCCTGCAAATATGCTTCCTCATGGGCCGGAAAATCCCCCCTCCACTGAGTAACCAGGCAGATTTTATAGACTTCGCTTGTTCTTACCATGAGGTAAATCCATAAAGACAGATAGAGCATTGGGGATTGCCAGGGGCTGGGGGTATAGAGGAGTGAGGATTACTAATTGACATGAAGTTTCCTTTTGGGTTGATAAAGCTGCTCTATTAAATAAAATTGATGGCTGTGATGGTTTCACATGACTGCAGCTATACTAACAACTGCTGAACTGTACATTTCAAAAGGATGAATCGTTTTGGCCTGTGAATTATACCTTGACTGAGGGCAATATACTAAGTGAAATAAGTCAAACAGAGAGAGACAAATATTGCATGATCTCGCTTATATGTGCAGCCTCAACAACTGAACTCATAGAAACAAAGAGTGGAATGGCACTTGACAGGGGCTTGGAGGGAGGGTAGGGATGTGAAGATGTTGGTCAAAGCATACAAACTTCCAGTTATAAGATGAGTAAGTACTGGGGATCTAATGTACTGCATGGTGAGTATAGTTATCAATACTGTACTATATACTTGAAATTGGCTGAGAGAGTAGATCTTAAATTTCTCTACCAAAAAAATGTAATTATCCATTATGAAGTGATAGAGCTGTAGGCTAACCCTATTGTGGTCATCATTTCACAATATATACATGTATCAAATCAGCCTGTTGAACATTTTAGACTAGCACAATGTTAGACATCAGTGATAGTTCAATAAAGCTGGGGAAAGAAAAGTGATTAGGTGAGTGAAGGGAATGAAAATACGGCCCCTCAGGCATGAAAGGACATGTGTGGTCCAGGGATGAGAGAGGAGGCCTGGGTGACTGTCTGCCAGGCGGCCAAAGGGATGTCCAAGAGCTGGGGGTAAGGGTTCTGGTGGTAGACATCAGTAATCATAGGTACTTTGGGATTATGTTTAGAGGACAATGGGAAATCTTTTTTAAAAAAATTTTATTTTATTTTTAAAAAATTTTTACAGAATTTTGTTGTTCACAGACATGTATGTGCCCAGATCAGTCATATGCATATCCCTGGCTCCCTCCCCACTCCCAGTCCCCCCCATACCACCCCTCCAGGTCATTGCACCCCATCCCTGCAGGATCTCCTATTCCTGCAGGGCAATGACAGTAGGTGTCTTTTTCACGTATGATAGCATAGGTTTCCACATTACTCCCTCTATGCCTCCCACCCACTGTTCATTCCCCACAATGTCCATATGTCTCTTCTCTATGTCTGTTTTTCCATCGCTTCACTGCATGTGTTATCATTACTGTCTTACTAGATTCCATATATATGTGTTAGTATACTGTACTTATCTTTCTGTTTTTGACTTACTTCACTTTGCATAATAGGTTCTAGATTCATTCACCTCATTAGGACTGATTCTTCTGCCTTTCTTTTTACAGCTGAGAAGTACTCCATTGTCTATATGTACCAGAACATTTTTATCCATTCATTCGTTGATGGACATCTAGATTTCTTCCATGTTCTAGCTATTGTATAGAGAGCTGCAATGAACATTGGGGTACAGGTGCCTCTTTCAGTTTTGATTTCATCAGGGTATAAGCCTAATAGTGAGATTGCTGGGTCTGATGGAGCTTCTATTTTTAGTTTTTTAAGGAATCTCCATATTGTCCTCCATAGCAGCTGTATCAATTGACATTCCCACCAGCAATGCAAGAATATTCCCTTTTCTCCGCACCCTCTCCAGCATTTATTTTCTGTAGATTTGTTGATATGGCCATTCTGACAAGTGTGAGGTGATATCTCATTGTAGTTTTGATTTGCATTTCTCTAATAATAAATGAGGTTAAGCATCGTTTCATGTGCTTTTTGGCCATCTGTAGGACAATGGGAAATCTTTAAAGGCTACAAAACCCAGCAGTTATGTAATCCAAGTTGCATTTTAAATAGCATTCCCTTCTTGAATTGCTAGGACAGAAATAGATTCCTGTTATAGCTAATAAAACCAGATAGACATTATTAACTGAAAAAATTAGAGTTAAAATTAGCACATGGTTTTCTTTGAATTTATTATGCATGCTCAGAAAATGAGGCCAGCAAAATACTTATCCACTAATAGCACAAAAGGAGTGTATTGTCATGTAAACGATAATGTAGGCTTTTGACTTTTTACCTGGACCATATTCTGTTGCTTCTAGGAATTAACAGCTACCAGATACAAGTAAAGAATTGCACTATCACTGTTCAGGAGCATGTGAATATCAAATACAGCTTCGGTTTAATTGCATTTCATAGAAGGAGTGTGTCAAAGCATACCTGCTCAAGGTCATGACGGGGATTGCCAAAGTTTAGCTGTTTGTCAAGCATAGAATCCTTTTGGTGTCTTGGTTGCAACTGTGAAGAAGTTATTAGGACTAATGATTGAATTTCAGAGGTTCTGAGGCTCACACTCCAAGATGAGAAGAGATGGGCTTTCCTGGCCCCAGGGGTGGGAAAGAGGGGATCTCAGGCAACAGGCAAGACAGCTGTGCAAAAAGACGGCTAAGGACCTGCGTACATCCTCGGACATCCACTTAGGACCCAGGCAATGGCGAAAGGACAAGCCTGGAGTGGCAACTGTCAGGATGCTCATCCATTCCTATTTCCTTGAGAGTACGAGAGCTATGAAACTCTTGAAAAAGCCCAGGTGCTCTTTTGCAAATGGCAGCATCATTGGGAAGAAACTTCCATTTCAGGCTCCTGGCAGTGACATTAGTAAAACAAGGGGGGGAAAAAAAAAGAAAGGAACAGGTGTTGAAAATAATTACAATAGAAGATTCAGGTACACAGACTCCTCCCTCTCAGGTAGCGTTCTAGGGAGCTTCAAATACACTAAAACAAGGTGAAGAGAGCCCATGGGGTGCAAAAGTGACAGACTGACCATAGACTCCTAATAATAAATGAGGTTAAGCATCGTTTCATGTGCTTTTTGGCCATCTGTAGGACAATGGGAAATCTTTAAAGGCTACAAAACCCAGCAGTTATGTAATCCAAGTTGCATTTTAAATAGCATTCCCTTCTTGAATTGCTAGGACAGAAATAGATTCCTGTTATAGCTAATAAAACCAGATAGACATTATTAACTGAAAAAATTAGAGTTAAAATTAGCACATGGTTTTCTTTGAATTTATTATGCATGCTCAGAAAATGAGGCCAGCAAAATACTTATCCACTAATAGCACAAAAGGAGTGTATTGTCATGTAAACGATAATGTAGGCTTTTGACTTTTTACCTGGACCATATTCTGTTGCTTCTAGGAATTAACAGCTACCAGATACAAGTAAAGAATTGCACTATCACTGTTCAGGAGCATGTGAATATCAAATACAGCTTCGGTTTAATTGCATTTCATAGAAGGAGTGTGTCAAAGCATACCTGCTCAAGGTCATGACGGGGATTGCCAAAGTTTAGCTGTTTGTCAAGCATAGAATCCTTTTGGTGTCTTGGTTGCAACTGTGAAGAAGTTATTAGGACTAATGATTGAATTTCAGAGGTTCTGAGGCTCACACTCCAAGATGAGAAGAGATGGGCTTTCCTGGCCCCAGGGGTGGGAAAGAGGGGATCTCAGGCAACAGGCAAGACAGCTGTGCAAAAAGACGGCTAAGGACCTGCGTACATCCTCGGACATCCACTTAGGACCCAGGCAATGGCGAAAGGACAAGCCTGGAGTGGCAACTGTCAGGATGCTCATCCATTCCTATTTCCTTGAGAGTACGAGAGCTATGAAACTCTTGAAAAAGCCCAGGTGCTCTTTTGCAAATGGCAGCATCATTGGGAAGAAACTTCCATTTCAGGCTCCTGGCAGTGACATTAGTAAAACAAGGGGGGGAAAAAAAAAGAAAGGAACAGGTGTTGAAAATAATTACAATAGAAGATTCAGGTACACAGACTCCTCCCTCTCAGGTAGCGTTCTAGGGAGCTTCAAATACACTAAAACAAGGTGAAGAGAGCCCATGGGGGTGCAGAGCAGATGACAGAGCCTGAATTCTTCTTAAGTTAAGTATCATTTATCTTTTAATTAATATTTAATTGTTTCAATTACATAATTTTTATTGGAGTATAGTTGGTTTACAGTGTTGCATTAGTTTCAGGTATACAGCAAAGTGAATCACTTAAACATATACATATATCCACTGTTTATTAGATTCTTTTCCTACATAGGCTATTACCTCTTAGAAAAATGAAGAATCTATAAAAGACAATCTCTTGTAGACCTGGGGTGTTTGTATAAGGACTTTTTGAAAAGTGTTACTGATCTGCCCATGAGTGCCTTTCCAGACTTCTTGGATTTTTAGTGGGAAGGGAAAATTAGTTTTCTTGTTGGAATACTGAATGCCAAGGGGAAGAGCTGTTTTTCAGTGAGAAATAAGGAGAGGGGATATGATACATTCAACAATTTTTTAAAAACTGAAGTATAGTTGATTTACAGTGTTGTATTAGTTTCAGGTATACTTTGTTGGTCATCCACTTCAGAAATAGTAGTGTGTATATAGTAATCCCAATCTCCTAATCCTCCCTGCATTTCCCCTTTGGTAACCATAAGTTTGTTTCCAAAATCTATGAGTCTGTTTCTGTATTGTAAATAAGTTTATTTATGTGTGTGTACATACTGAATTGCTTCAGTCATGTCCAGCTGTCCAACTCTGTGATCCTATGACTGTAGCGCACTAGGCTCCTCAGTCCATGGGATTTGTTGGGCAAGCATACTGCAGTGGATTGCCATGCCCTCCTCCAGAGGATGTTCCTGACCCAGGGATTGAACCCATGTCTCTTAAGTCTCCTGAATTGGCAAGTAGGTTCTTTGCCACTAACGCCACCTGGGAAGCTCAAAGTTTGTTTATATGTTTTTAAAAACATTTAAATTCCACATAGTAGTAATATTATGATATTTGTCTTTCTCTGTATGACTTACTTCCCTTAGTATGATCATCTCTAGGCTCATCCATGTTGCTGCAAGTGGCAGTATTTCATTTCTTTTTATGGCTGAGTAGTATTCCATTGTACATATATATCAGAGCTTCTTTATCCATTCATTCATCAGTGGACATCTAGGTTGCTTCCACATTTCGGTTATTATTAATATTGCTTCAGTGAACATCGAGGTGCATGTATCTTTCCAAATTATGGTTTTCTTTGGGTATATGCCCGAGTGGGATTGATAGATCACATGGTAGTTCTAGTTTTAATTTTTTAAGGAACCTCTATACTCTTCTCCATAGTGGTCGTACCAATTTACATTCCTACTAACAGTGTAGGAGAGATCCCCTTTCTCCATGCCCTTTTCAGCATTTATTGTTTGTAGACTTTTAATGATGGCCATTCTTACTGGTGTGAGATAATACTTAGCTGTAGTTTTCATTTACATTTCTCTGATAATTAGTGATGCTGAGCATCTTTTCATGTACTTTTGGCCATCTGTATGTCTGCTTTTAGGTCTTCTGTCCAGTTTTTGATGGATTGTTTGTTTTTTTGACATAGAGCTATATAAACTGTTTGTGCATTTTGGAGAGTAATCCTTTATCGGTCGCTTTGTTTGCAAACATTTTCTCCCATTCTGTGGGTTGTCTTCATTTCATTTATGGTTTCCTTTGCTGTGCAAAAGCTTTTACATTTTATTAGGTCCCGTTTGCTTATTTTTGTTCTCATTTTCATTAAGAGGTGGATTTTAAAAAGATATTGCTGTGATTTATGGTAAAGAATGCTCTGCCTATGTTTTTCTCTAAGAGTTTAATAGTGTCTGGCTTTATATTTAGGTCTGTAATCCATGTCGAGTTTATTTTTGTGTATGGTGTTAGGAAGTGTGCTAATTTTATTCTTTTATATGTAGTTGTCCCGTTTCCCAGCAACACTTACTGAAGCAGTCTTTTGTCCATATATTCATGCCTTCTTTGTCATAGGTGAACAGGTTTGTGGATTTATTTCTGGACTTTCTATCCTGTTCTATTGATATGTTTTTCTGCCAGTACCATACTGTTTTGATTACTATAGCTGTGTACTATAGCCTGATATCAGGGAGCCTGATTCCTCCAGCTCTGTTTCTCTTATCCAGCATTCCTTTAGTTATTTGGGGTCTTTTGTGTTTCTATACAAATGAAAATTTTGTTTTTCTTGTACTCCTTTTCTTGATGGAGGAGTTCAGAGATGGTACCTCTTCTTCTGTCTATGGATATCCTATACCACACATAGGCCTAATAACAAGGTACTTCAATCCTATCTCTAAAAAATTGCAGTGGAAAATGAAGTGCATTCTGAAGGCTTTTAAACACAAAGAATTTAAGTTCATGGAACCCTATTTACAAGCTCGTGAAGTCATTATCAGGTTGTGCTGAAGTACAAGTCTAGAAATTAAGTAAGGAAAAATAGCATCATAGTGGTTATGGCTTCTATTTCATGTCAGCAGGACTTAGAAGCTCTCGCAGTGAGTGGGTGGGCACCCAGGGCATCATTAACTGGTGGTTCACCCCTTTGGGTACAAAATTTTAGTAGATGATGAAATGTAAAGTCTGCTTCAGATTAGTTCAAGTTATATTGCATCCTCAGAAGAGAAAGAATTCAGGGTATTATGTTTTGCTCACTTCTACAGTCTTCTCGCTTGTTTACATAAATCCTTTACAACTCTGTGTGAACTTTCCAAAGCATTCCACAGTGCTGTTGGGTGACAAGTTCTCTTTGGCTGTTTCTGTGTCAGAGCCCATGAAAAATGGGAATTGGCAGTGTTCCCCTATCACAGTCCAAAACCTAAATGAGGAGTTAAATTCTCTACGTCCATGCTTCTCTCCCCCTTATCTTCCTACTCCAGACTTGAAGTAGGAATATACTCCTTCTCCCTGTAATTTCTCCCCAGGCTGACTATTTTCCGTGTAGCACGTGCATCAGTACACTCTAGCCCATGGCCCAAACCCAGCCCACAGTCTGTGTTTTTATGGCCTGTGAGCTGAGAAGTGTTTGTATATTTTGGAATGATTTTAAGAAATTAGAAGGTGATTATTTCATGGCATATGAAAATTACACCAAATTCCAATTTGTGTGCACAAATTTTATATTGTAACACAGCAGGCATAGTCATTTACGTGTTGTCTATGGCTACTTTCAAGCTACAATGCAGAGTTGAGTAGCTGTGACAAACACAGAGACGGTATCCCTACAAAGCCAAGAAATTTAACTGAACCTTTACAGAAAAAGTTTACTGACCCCTCTTCTGGAAGTTTTATTAGATTCTGAAGGTTTGCTTTGAGTGGCTAACATGGCCCAAGAGAGCCCATTGGTTCAAAGTTGGAGCAACTGATCCCCATCTACAGTGATCCACCACTGTGGCTCAGAGTCGCCCAGTGCGCATATCTCATTTCAGGCTCCCTCTGGTCACTAAAATATTAGCACCTTTCGTGTTGGGAATGGAGATGCACAGAGGGCTGTATGTAGGAGAGTAAGGAAGGATGAAATGAGCTAATGTCCTCAGGAATATGTTCTGGATGGTGGTTCTTAAACTGTAATGTGCATTTCTGTTACCTAGAGATCTTGTCAAAGTGCAGAGTCTGATTCATGGGGTATGAAGTGGGGCCTGAGAGTCTGCATTTCTCACCAGCTTCCAGATGCTGCTGCTGCTGTTGGTCCACAGAGCACACTCTGAGCAGCCAAGACCTTCTCTACCCCTGCCTGTCCCATTGACCTGCTCCCCTTTTCATCTTTGAACTTCTGAAATACCCATGAAAATATTCCCAGATACTGATGGATGGCTCATATACTAGATCTTACTTCATCTTCTTACCTCATACTTTATACATCTTATTATAAATAGTGTTTTCTAGAAGTGGAATAATAAGTCTGTCCTCCATAGACCAAATCATGAAATAGCTAAGTTTGCCTTCAGCGCCCTGATCCTCTTGCCTTTTTTCATCCCCTATTTTCTTATGGGCCCCAGGCAGAACCCTCTTAAGGTTTCCTACTCTCTTTTTATTCCTGGGATGGATCCTCCAGTCTAGTTCCTTCTGTCACCGTTGGGCCTCCACAAGGCTCTTCTTTGCTCCAATCTGATGAACATGGAGTCCTACAGAACCTTGGAGAACATTCACAGCAGCTCCCTCATTTTGCTGGTGAGCACACCAGGACCTAGAGAACTGGGGTGAGGCTCCCAAGGTAACCAAATAGAGACCAGGAAGCTGAGGCCCCCGACCTTGGACTCTTGAACTTTACTCCCTCAGCCCTCTTCTTCCATCCCAGAAGAGTTCATCAAGATGGCCTAAAAAGGTCTTCCCTGGTGATCCAGTGGGTAAGCACACTGCCTTGCAGCACAAGGGGTGCCGGTTTGATCCCTGGCCTGGGAAGATCCCACGTGCCGCAGAGCGACTGCACTGATGTGTCCAACTACCCAGTCAGGGCTCTGGAATGCCTGCGCCCAGAGCCAGTGCTCTGTGGTGAGACAGGTCACTGTGACAGGAGGTCCACACAGGCCAAAGAACAAAGATGGATAAAAATAAATAAATGATAGACCAATAGAAGTGGCCAAAAAAAAAAAAAAAAACCTTAAAAGTAAAGAAAAGATGGCCTAAAAAGTCACCAATGGTGGAATGGTCTCTAAACATCAGGATCCAGATGTGGCATGCTCCCCGGTAATGTATTTGCAGTGAAGCAGGATCTTTCTGAAGCATTACTAACAATCATGACTGTAGATTTCATGGTGGGCTCACTGGGGACAGTAGCTTTGAAGCTCTGGGCCTTTTTCTACCTTTGCGTCTTCTCTGAGAGGGATTGCTCACCTGGTTTCCTTTATTAGAATGAGAAATTGTGATAAAATTCACAAAAAATTAAAAAGTGAGCAACTCAGTGACATTTAGTACATCCACACTGTTGTGCAACCATCACATCTATCTAGCTCCAAAATATTTCATTACCCCAAGGCGAACCTCATACACAAGTGCATGTACTCCCCATTCCTCCATACTCCCAGCTCCTCACAACTACCTGTGAGCTTACTGTCTCTCTGGATTCACCTGTTCTGGCCATTTCAGTAACCCCTATTTTCTTATGGGCCCCAGGCAGAACCCTCTTAAGGTTTCCTACTCTCTTTTTATTCCTGGGATGGATCCTCCAGTCTAGTTCCTTCTGTCACCGTTGGGCCTCCACAAGGCTCTTCTTTGCTCCAATCTGATGAACATGGAGTCCTACAGAACCTTGGAGAACATTCACAGCAGCTCCCTCATTTTGCTGGTGAGCACACCAGGACCTAGAGAACTGGGGTGAGGCTCCCAAGGTAACCAAATAGAGACCAGGAAGCTGAGGCCCCCGACCTTGGACTCTTGAACTTTACTCCCTCAGCCCTCTTCTTCCATCCCAGAAGAGTTCATCAAGATGGCCTAAAAAGGTCTTCCCTGGTGATCCAGTGGGTAAGCACACTGCCTTGCAGCACAAGGGGTGCCGGTTTGATCCCTGGCCTGGGAAGATCCCACGTGCCGCAGAGCGACTGCACTGATGTGTCCAACTACCCAGTCAGGGCTCTGGAATGCCTGCGCCCAGAGCCAGTGCTCTGTGGTGAGACAGGTCACTGTGACAGGAGGTCCACACAGGCCAAAGAACAAAGATGGATAAAAATAAATAAATGATAGACCAATAGAAGGGGCCAAAAAAAAAAAAAAAAACCTTAAAAGTAAAGAAAAGATGGCCTAAAAAGTCACCAATGGTGGAATGGTCTCTAAACATCAGGATCCAGATGTGGCATGCTCCCCGGTAATGTATTTGCAGTGAAGCAGGATCTTTCTGAAGCATTACTAACAATCATGACTGTAGATTTCATGGTGGGCTCACTGGGGACAGTAGCTTTGAAGCTCTGGGCCTTTTTCTACCTTTGCGTCTTCTCTGAGAGGGATTGCTCACCTGGTTTCCTTTATTAGAATGAGAAATTGTGATAAAATTCACAAAAAATTAAAAAGTGAGCAACTCAGTGACATTTAGTACATCCACACTGTTGTGCAACCATCACATCTATCTAGCTCCAAAATATTTCATTACCCCAAGGCGAACCTCATACACAAGTGCATGTACTCCCCATTCCTCCATACTCCCAGCTCCTCACAACTACCTGTGAGCTTACTGTCTCTCTGGATTCACCTGTTCTGGACATTTCATGTAAATAGAATCATACAATACATGACCTTTCATGACTGCCTTTTGGAGATTCATCCTCCTTGTATCATGTATCAGTACTTCATTCCTTTTCATAGTGGAATAATCTTCCATTGTATACATAAACAACAAATTCTTTCTCCATTCAACCACTGATGGACATTTGGGTTGTCTTCACCTATAGTGAACAGTGCTACTATGAATGTGCTCTTTACATATTTCTTTGAATGCCTCTTTTCAGTTCTTCTGGGCATATACTTTGCTGTGGAATTGCTGGGTCATAAGGTAATTCTGTGTTTAACTTTTTGAGGCTCTGCATTTCGTTTGAGCAATTTTACGACTCTTGCATTCTGTCACACTATTTCACAGTAAGGACAAATGAAATAATCAGGCAATGGAGAAGTATCTCACTGTCTCTGCCTGTCCCCCACCAAAGGCCTTTAGCCAAATGAATATATTTCACTTTATATCATTTATTTCCCCAGTCCACAGTTTAATGTATCAATTTCTGAAGGACCAAATTTTTGTCCCAAGTCAGCAAGCAGGGAAGTGGATGAGGGAACACACAGAGCCTGGATAACCTTCAAATTGCCTGTGAATAATTCAACATCAGGGTGGGTTTCATCAGGGCTTTGCATGTAGAAGGACCCTACACTTGGCTTTAAGCATAGAGTCTGTCTCTGTCTTGAAAATCTTGATAATTTTTGCACAAGGGGCTCCAAATTTTTAGTTTGTAATGGATACCATAAATTGCATAGATAGCCCCAAAAGGCCTGCTAGTTTTTCAGGTGGTTTCCAGAGAAGAGCGTGGGTGGTGGAGGAGAGAAATAGATGAGAGAAATTAAGAGCTACAAACTTCTGGTTGCAAAATGAACTAGTCAAGGGAATGACACTTACGACATGGGTATATAGTCAATTACATTGTAATATCTTTGTATGGTGACCCATGGTAACTTGACTTATCATGGTGATTTTTTGGAATGTATATACATACTGAAACCCTATGTTATGCACTTGGAACATAGTGTTGTAGGCCAATTATATTTCAACTAAAAAAAATGTAGACACTGGGAAGAAATGCATCAGGATACTAATGGTGGTTATCTTTGGGGAGAGTGGAGACTGTGGGTGATTGTTATTTTTTACTTGACACTTTTATGTCTTTCTAGTTGTCTGGCATGAACACGTATTCTTTTCATAGTGGAATAATCTTCCATTGTATACATAAACAACAAATTCTTTCTCCATTCAACCACTGATGGACATTTGGGTTGTCTTCACCTATAGTGAACAGTGCTACTATGAATGTGCTCTTTACATATTTCTTTGAATGCCTCTTTTCAGTTCTTCTGGGCATATACTTTGCTGTGGAATTGCTGGGTCATAAGGTAATTCTGTGTTTAACTTTTTGAGGCTCTGCATTTCGTTTGAGCAATTTTACGACTCTTGCATTCTGTCACACTATTTCACAGTAAGGACAAATGAAATAATCAGGCAATGGAGAAGTATCTCACTGTCTCTGCCTGTCCCCCACCAAAGGCCTTTAGCCAAATGAATATATTTCACTTTATATCATTTATTTCCCCAGTCCACAGTTTAATGTATCAATTTCTGAAGGACCAAATTTTTGTCCCAAGTCAGCAAGCAGGGAAGTGGATGAGGGAACACACAGAGCCTGGATAACCTTCAAATTGCCTGTGAATAATTCAACATCAGGGTGGGTTTCATCAGGGCTTTGCATGTAGAAGGACCCTACACTTGGCTTTAAGCATAGAGTCTGTCTCTGTCTTGAAAATCTTGATAATTTTTGCACAAGGGGCTCCAAATTTTTAGTTTGTAATGGATACCATAAATTGCATAGATAGCCCCAAAAGGCCTGCTAGTTTTTCAGGTGGTTTCCAGAGAAGAGCGTGGGTGGTGGAGGAGAGAAATAGATGAGAGAAATTAAGAGCTACAAACTTCTGGTTGCAAAATGAACTAGTCAAGGGAATGACACTTACGACATGGGTATATAGTCAATTACATTGTAATATCTTTGTATGGTGACCCATGGTAACTTGACTTATCATGGTGATTTTTTGGAATGTATATACATACTGAAACCCTATGTTATGCACTTGGAACATAGTGTTGTAGGCCAATTATATTTCAACTAAAAAAAATGTAGACACTGGGAAGAAATGCATCAGGATACTAATGGTGGTTATCTTTGGGGAGAGTGGAGACTGTGGGTGATTGTTATTTTTTACTTGACACTTTTATGTCTTTCTAGTTGTCTGGCATGAACACGTATTGCTTGTGAAATTAGGAAGGAAACAATTGTTGTTCAGTTGCTAAGTCGTGTCTGACTCTTTGCAACCCTGTGGACTGCAGCATGCCAAGAAAATAATAATGTCATGAAAAAGAAAAAGAATTGATACTTTCCATCTTATATCCATCTTGCACCCTAAGCAACAAATTCTAATGTCTTAAATACGAAAATGGAAATAAAAAAGATAGACTGTCATTCCAGGTGGAGGCATTCCAAACGTGGGTGGCTACTAAGTAGAATAGTGATAAAATAGCTCATTGATATTTAAAAATACAGACGACAGACCAAAGCCAGACACTTTCCACAAATGAATTTGCTGAGCCAACTGTTGTTGGCCTGAGAGACTAACTCAAAAAAGCCTTTGCAGTAACCTGAGCCCAAAAAAGGACAAACAGCAAATGCATTCCCTCTGTTGTGTTAGTTGCTCAGTCATGTTTGACTCTTTGTGACCAGGATCCTCTGTCCGTGGGAGTCTCCAGGCAAGAATGCTGGAGTGGGCTGCCATTCTCTTCTCCAGGGGATCTTCCAGACCCAGAGATTGAACCCAGGTCTCTGGTATCATAGGCAGATTCTTTATGGTTTGAGCCACCAGGGATTCCCTCTGTTTTCCAAGAAAAAGTAGGGAGGATTCCATTATGCCTCCAAGTCAATCTGAACAGTGCCCCCTGGGCTTGGAAGTGCCCGGTACAATTGAGAGCAGAATCCAGCCTCAAGAGATGACCTTTAAAGAAAACAGAATACTTTGGCAATGGACTGCTAAGCCTTTCCATTTTGCTTTGGACTCAAGAGTGATCAGACTTCATGGGCTCAAAGAAACATTAATGTGTGCCTGGTAAGCCTCAATGTGCTCTGCCCTTTCCAGTAGAAGCAGAGAGAGGAGGGTGGACTTAACAGGTTTCATATTCAGGATGGAATCCCAACTGGCCAAAACACTGATAGGGCCTCCTTATCTGCTCTGTCTGCTGGCTCTAGACAACCTTTAGTAGTTGCTCAGTTATGACACAGCAAAAGAAACCTTGCCAAGTGCACCATTTCCCCAAGCTTTCCTTAGTTAAACAGGCTACACATGACGAAGAGTAAAGAGTCAGCCATCTCTGTATTTAGTCCAAGTGGGTATCAAAGGTATCCTAGGAGAGAGATCTTCCAGAAGAATGATTGGCCAAGCGGTTCTGTCCAGAAGACTTCCAAGGAACCAGATGAGATTATGGAATTCCATGGTGTGTCTCAAGGAGACCTCATGAATGGCAGTTAGGCATCAGGCAGTCATTTGTTGTAAAGCCCATATCAGGAGAATTCAAGTTTGATACCAAAAGCGGAGGGGCTCACTTTTATAGGGAAAAATGAATAGGGGGGAAGCATTGGGCTATAGTGAAAAGTATAAACCTATTTGGAGTTTCTTATAAGGAGTTTCTTATATATTTCCTTTAACATCTCTCTACATCCCTGATTCGCCTTTAGAGTTCATTGCCTGAGTTAAAATAAGATGCTATAGGTAGAAATAACAGGGCAGACTCACCTATAGCTATAATTTTGTTGAGTTTTGTGAGAGAGAGTTTCTGTAATACGTCTATCCTCCATTCTTCTAACCTCCATGGTGCAAATTTGGGCTGTTTTCTCACAACCTTTTGTTGTTCAGTTGCTCATTTTTGCCCAGCTTTTCCCCATGGACTACAGCACACCAGGCTTCCCTATCCTTCACCATCTTCTGGAGTTTGTTCAAACTCAGTGTCCATTGACTCAGTGATACCACCCAGTCTTTACTGCAACACAAAAGACCCATCCTGTATCTTTTCATGGGTAATCTACTCAGGTTTTCCAAATGGTATTGATTCTGATCTGCCTGGAATTGCTTGAAATTGATTCTGTTGGAAGGTAAAGTGACACTGGAATTGCTTTTCTACTTATCTTTCTCCCATTGGAATGAAGTCCTTGATGGTAGGGATCTTGATACATATCTTTGCGTTCAAAGGGTCCAGTACAAGGCTTGACACAGTTGCAAATGTTTCTACTTTATCCCCTTAAACTTTTTCCCCCAGATGAAGCTTAGTGGTTGCTCAGTTATGACACAGCAAAGAAACCTTGCCAAGTGTACCAGTTCCTCAAGCTTTCCGTAGTTTAACAGGCTACACATGACGAAGACTAAAGACTCAGCCATCTCTGTATTTAGTCCAAGTGGGTATCAAAGGTATCCTAGAGAGAGATCTTCCAGAAGAATGATTGGCCAAGCGGTTCTGTCCAGAAGACTTCCAAGGAACCAGATGAGATTATGGAATTCCATGGTGTGTCTCAAGGAGACCTCATGAATGGCAGTTAGGCATCAGGCAGTCATTTGTTGTAAAGCCCATATCAGGAGAATTCAAGTTTGATACCAAAAGCGGAGGGGCTCACTTTTATAGGGAAAAATGAATAGGGGGGAAGCATTGGGCTATAGTGAAAAGTATAAACCTATTTGGAGTTTCTTATAAGGAGTTTCTTATATATTTCCTTTAACATCTCTCTACATCCCTGATTCGCCTTTAGAGTTCATTGCCTGAGTTAAAATAAGATGCTATAGGTAGAAATAACAGGGCAGACTCACCTATAGCTATAATTTTGTTGAGTTTTGTGAGAGAGAGTTTCTGTAATCGTCTATCCTCCATTCTTCTAACCTCCATGGTGCAAATTTGGGCTGTTTTCTCACAACCTTTTGTTGTTCAGTTGCTCATTTTTGCCCAGCTTTTCCCCATGGACTACAGCACACCAGGCTTCCCTATCCTTCACCATCTTCTGGAGTTTGTTCAAACTCAGTGTCCATTGACTCAGTGATACCACCCAGTCTTTACTGCAACACAAAAGACCCATCCTGTATCTTTTCATGGGTAATCTACTCAGGTTTTCCAAATGGTATTGATTCTGATCTGCCTGGAATTGCTTGAAATTGATTCTGTTGGAAGGTAAAGTGACACTGGAATTGCTTTTCTACTTATCTTTCTCCCCATTGGAATGAAGTCCTTGATGGTAGGGATCTTGATACATATCTTTGCGTTCAAAGGGTCCAGTACAAGGCTTGACACACAGTAAATGCTGATAAATGTTTCCTGACTTCTTGTTGGATTAAGAAAGCAAAGACCCTTTCAAGATCTTTTTTAACCCAGTAACTGTAGCATTGTGCTTCAGATCAGAGATTATAGAACCAGCTTAGTCGGTGTTGTATCCTAACTCTGTCTCTTTCTACCTGTGACTCTGGTGAAGTTCCTTAACCTTCTTGTGCCTCAGTTTCACCATCTTTAAATTGGGTATACTAATAAAATGTATCTTATAGAACTATGGTGATTAAATGAGTTAAAACTGAGAACAATGCCTGGAAAATAGTAGGCACTCAACTGTGCTAGCTCTATTATTTACAAAAATGTCCTGATGGCTCACTTCCATGTTCTCCAGCTTTGTTCTGTTGCCACTGTTTGCCAACCAAGTAATCTTTCAATGAAACACTTTCCTGTAATAAATCATGATGTAGGCCCTCATCTCCCTTGCAATGGCTGCATTATGTAGGGCAAAAACCCTACTGGAACCAGTGCCTCCAGATCTGCCCTTGATAAGGCATGTGTGCTAGGTCACTTCAGTCGTGTTCAACTCTTTGTAACCCCATGGACTGTAGCCTGCCAAGTTCCTCTTTGCATGGAATTCTCCAGGTGAAAACACTGGAGTGGGTTGCCATGCCCTCCTCCAGGGATCTTCCCTATTCAGGAATCATATCTGTGTCTCTTGTGTTAGCAGGCAAGTTCTTTACCACTAGTATCACCTGGGAAGCCCGATAATGGTGGCAAAAATGGGAGAGGGAAGATGGTCTTTGGTAGCCATTTGAAGCTCTTAGGGTATTAAGATGTATATTGAATACTTTTTGATGAATCCTTTTCAGTTATCCAACCTAAGAAGGATTTACTTATACTTGGCTCTGCTTGAGTAGCTTTGGTTGATACCCTGCATTTTCCATACATGTGGGAGTCAAATCAAAAGAGCGAGTTCAAGCTTTTAGACAATGCATTTCCTGACATCTCCACCACTTCTGAAAATGTCTGCACATGTTCCTTGTGGGAAGTTTGAGAAAGTATAAATATGCCAAGTGCATCTCGGTATAAATATTCCAAACACATCTCTTAGGCTGCTGGGAAGGTCCAACTCTGATTTGTACTTGCCTGACTTCTTGTTGGATTAAGAAAGCAAAGACCCTTTCAAGATCTTTTTTAACCCAGTAACTGTAGCATTGTGCTTCAGATCAGAGATTATAGAACCAGCTTAGTCGGTGTTGTATCCTAACTCTGTCTCTTTCTACCTGTGACTCTGGTGAAGTTCCTTAACCTTCTTGTGCCTCAGTTTCACCATCTTTAAATTGGGTATACTAATAAAATGTATCTTATAGAACTATGGTGATTAAATGAGTTAAAACTGAGAACAATGCCTGGAAAATAGTAGGCACTCAACTGTGCTAGCTCTATTATTTACAAAAATGTCCTGATGGCTCACTTCCATGTTCTCCAGCTTTGTTCTGTTGCCACTGTTTGCCAACCAAGTAATCTTTCAATGAAACACTTTCCTGTAATAAATCATGATGTAGGCCCTCATCTCCCTTGCAATGGCTGCATTATGTAGGGCAAAAACCCTACTGGAACCAGTGCCTCCAGATCTGCCCTTGATAAGGCATGTGTGCTAGGTCACTTCAGTCGTGTTCAACTCTTTGTAACCCCATGGACTGTAGCCTGCCAAGTTCCTCTTTGCATGGAATTCTCCAGGTGAAAACACTGGAGTGGGTTGCCATGCCCTCCTCCAGGGATCTTCCCTATTCAGGAATCATATCTGTGTCTCTTGTGTTAGCAGGCAAGTTCTTTACCACTAGTATCACCTGGGAAGCCCGATAATGGTGGCAAAAATGGGAGAGGGAAGATGGTCTTTGGTAGCCATTTGAAGCTCTTAGGGTATTAAGATGTATATTGAATACTTTTTGATGAATCCTTTTCAGTTATCCAACCTAAGAAGGATTTACTTATACTTGGCTCTGCTTGAGTAGCTTTGGTTGATACCCTGCATTTTCCATACATGTGGGAGTCAAATCAAAAGAGCGAGTTCAAGCTTTTAGACAATGCATTTCCTGACATCTCCACCACTTCTGAAAATGTCTGCACATGTTCCTTGTGGGAAGTTTGAGAAAGTATAAATATGCCAAGTGCATCTCGGTATAAATATTCCAAACACATCTCTTAGGCTGCTGGGAAGGTCCAACTCTGATTTGTACTTGCCATTCAGGGGAGAAGGACTTGGCAGTCTGGTGACATCTACCAAAGCAACCTGGATCCGGAAGCCAGCAGAGGAGAGCCTAGGACCTGATTGGTGAGTGAATGTGGCTGAAATTTCTTGTTGGTGTTTGAAGCAAGAATTCATTGGTTTGTGCACCCTGCCAGCTGTGGTCACCCCCGAGTTCTGTCCACCAACACCAGCTCATCTCCCTGGTTTGCCATCTACTTCTTTCTTCACATGTTATCAGACTCTGCAAATAGCAATCAGGTAGGGCTAAATGAGGGCAAGAAAGGAGAAGAAGCAGTTATATACAAAATGGCCTGAATTGTGGAAGAAAGAAAGGAAATCATACTTGGAGTAAACTGGAGGAAAAAACACTAAAAATGAGCAAAGATTACAGTGGAGGGTTAATTTGTAGCTGATTTTTATTTTCTTTATTATGTCCATCTGTATTTAAGTATCTCTAAAAAATCTTCTACTTGAATCACATAAAAAGGAATTAAGTTCTATTTGGAAAACTCTCCATATAATGTGGGGAGAAGTGGTTTGTCTAGCACTGCTTGGAGATGGTTTGTGGCCACATGTATAAGGCAGTATCTGGGTGGGAGAGACCCCGCTGCCTATCAGCCAGACATGGTCACAAGGACTTGTTGGGCATCCATACATTAAAGTCCACTCTTAAGGGTTCTGTCCCTGTACTTGCTGATAGTTTCCTGAGAATACATCCCCAGCCATCCCCTGTCACCCTCCTCAAGAGATGGAGGCTGGACTGCATCTGAAGCTAGGAGCAGACCCTCCCAGGAAGGAAGCTGTGTGCATCAAACCCCACCCATTCTCAGGGGCCTAGGGAACCCCAGATGGTCAGACTGACCCCCATGGTCCAGTGGTGCCAGTCAGAGCCTGTCCTCTGCAAATGACTGTGCTTTGTTGGTTAATGTTAGCTTGATACGATATTAAAGGGGTAGCATCCATGTTGTCAGTTGCTGAACCACAATTTCCTTTCTTCAAGAAGAGAGATGGTTATGCTTTCATAAAAGCGACCTCTTGGAATGAATTTTACACTTGTTGCAGACATTTTACTTTCTTGTGAACATGTCTCTTTGTCTTTTACTTTGGGGAAATGTATTTGGTGAATTAGAGTACAGCTTATTTTTGAAGCTCCAATGTGGAAGACAAGCATTAAAATATCAGTATCTGTTGAGTATTCATAAAACCTGTGAGTCAGAGACAGACCATTTAACAAATAGTATATCAAAATACGGCTTTAAAGGGATTGTTATTATTATTTGTATAGCCAAAAGGAAATCCCTATCTAGTGAGAGGGATTCCATTTACTCCAGAGATTTCTGACTTTGCCTAAGAGCTCCTCCCCATCTGCTCCAGCACGATTTGCCATTATTTCTTGTCTAGCCTTCTGTCCTGCAGCCTCCAAGGTCTCTGGACTAAAGCAACTGTATTTGTGTCTTATCTTCCCTCTTCAACTAGAGCATCATCAGGGGCAAGTGTCAGGACTTTTTTATTTTCAGAATGTCTACACTGCCTGTCTCACTTCCTGGCACATACTCGTACCTCAATTCGTTATCAGCAAACACATGATTTTTCAATCTATCCATTGGCCACTATTTCATTCATTCAATCGGTGACTCAGTATGGTTTTCTTTGACCACAGCTGTAAGACAGTCCTGTTCAAGGTGCTGGGGACACAAACTGAAAAGATTAGGTGAAATATGACCCTTTGGAAACTTATACTCAGTTGAGTTTGACCTGTTACCACATAAATCTTGAATTTCCTTGTTTAAGTGACTAGTCGCTCATCCCTGGGGGTTTGCCTGAAAGGATAAGGATAGTTTTTAGTGGCTTTTCCTTTCTCTAATAATGTGATCAGGATCAGGAAACAAATAAAGCCTTTAAAGAAGATGTGTAATTTCATAATCTTGGCCCAGAACTTCATGAGACTAAAGGAACTGCCCAGACAGATCCCTCTCTCATGGGGGAATTGATGTGATGTGGAGGAGACGGAGCAAAAGGTGGTGGTTGGCCTGTGTAAGAACAGCTTCAGTCGTCTCCCTCCTTTCCCTTGTGGTTCTCAAGTCAAGACGTTGGAAACTCTTTTACCCAGAGAAAACAAGGAGCCAGGATGAAGGGGATGGTGGGCAGCTACTTCAAAGGTGTCAGGACCTCTAAAAGGGGTATAAGATGAGGACGCCAGCCACAGGACCTGGGGCTGGAGTTGCAAGCAAAGAGAGGAAACGAGCCAGGAGGAAGGGAGTGATGTGCATGCTCTGAAATTTTAGGTTGGGTGCTGGCCTTGCTATGGCATATGTGATGGAGCCCTGAGCTCTTTTATTTAGACATTGAAGGGCAGCCTGGGTCTAAAATGCTGGAGTGTGAGGGTCAGATTGTCGTGTAGTTGTAAAAAGTTTTTTAAAAAACTCCTATCTAGTGAGAGGATTCCATTTACTCAGAGATTTCTGACTTTGCCTAAGAGCTCCTCCCCATCTGCTCCAGCACGATTTGCCATTATTTCTTGTCTAGCCTTCTGTCCTGCAGCCTCCAAGGTCTCTGGACTAAAGCAACTGTATTTGTGTCTTATCTTCCCTCTTCAACTAGAGCATCATCAGGGGCAAGTGTCAGGACTTTTTTATTTTCAGAATGTCTACACTGCCTGTCTCACTTCCTGGCACATACTCGTACCTCAATTCGTTATCAGCAAACACATGATTTTTCAATCTATCCATTGGCCACTATTTCATTCATTCAATCGGTGACTCAGTATGGTTTTCTTTGACCACAGCTGTAAGACAGTCCTGTTCAAGGTGCTGGGGACACAAACTGAAAAGATTAGGTGAAATATGACCCTTTGGAAACTTATACTCAGTTGAGTTTGACCTGTTACCACATAAATCTTGAATTTCCTTGTTTAAGTGACTAGTCGCTCATCCCTGGGGGTTTGCCTGAAAGGATAAGGATAGTTTTTAGTGGCTTTTCCTTTCTCTAATAATGTGATCAGGATCAGGAAACAAATAAAGCCTTTAAAGAAGATGTGTAATTTCATAATCTTGGCCCAGAACTTCATGAGACTAAAGGAACTGCCCAGACAGATCCCTCTCTCATGGGGGAATTGATGTGATGTGGAGGAGACGGAGCAAAAGGTGGTGGTTGGCCTGTGTAAGAACAGCTTCAGTCGTCTCCCTCCTTTCCCTTGTGGTTCTCAAGTCAAGACGTTGGAAACTCTTTTACCCAGAGAAAACAAGGAGCCAGGATGAAGGGGATGGTGGGCAGCTACTTCAAAGGTGTCAGGACCTCTAAAAGGGGTATAAGATGAGGACGCCAGCCACAGGACCTGGGGCTGGAGTTGCAAGCAAAGAGAGGAAACGAGCCAGGAGGAAGGGAGTGATGTGCATGCTCTGAAATTTTAGGTTGGGTGCTGGCCTTGCTATGGCATATGTGATGGAGCCCTGAGCTCTTTTATTTAGACATTGAAGGGCAGCCTGGGTCTAAAATGCTGGAGTGTGTGAGGAGTTCAGATTGTCGTGTAGTTGTGACCTTCTCTTCCACTGGGGAGAACAGTTCATTGGCAGATTTGTAGAGAATTACCCACATTTTATTGGGTTGATCTTTGTGTTGCCTCATTTCCCACAAATCCAAGAACTTTAAAAGATTCCTGGAAATTCGAGAGTCTTGTTTAAAAGCCATTCATTCAAACCTGGCAACAGATTTACACAAAATGAAAAGTAGACAGGATGTAAATCAGAGTTGACATGATAGAACCTTCTGCACCAATCACTGTAGTTTTGTCAAACTGTTTGCAGGATTCATTATTTGCAGTGGCCTCGTGGGTCTTAGCAGCCCATTCTTTTTCAATGAAATCCAAAACTCAGCCCAGGAAAAAGCAGAAAGACTTTTCAAGCACATGGTTTTGACATGTTCCTTGCCCACCAAGAAGAAAGTGCTTTCCACAGAGAAATGCTGCTTCAATGAGAAGCTGATTTATCGGCAATCTATTTGCACCCACTGCTTTGTCCAAATAAAAAACCAGTGACATTGACCAAAACTCCCAGTGGTGGGGGGCAAGCGAAGAGTGGGTGCTGCTGCTCCGCCTCCCAGCCTCTTCCCAAACCCTTCCATCCCCACCTGTGCAAGAGTAGCTAAACCCAAGGGAAGTCAAGTTTTCACTAAAGGAACTGCCCAGACAGATCCTCTCTCATGGGGAATTGATGTGATGTGGAGGAGACGGAGCAAAAGGTGGTGGTTGGCCTGTGTAAGAACAGCTTCAGTCGTCTCCTCCTTTCCCTTGTGGTTCTCAAGTCAAGACGTTGGAAACTCTTTTACCCAGAGAAAACAAGGAGCCAGGATGAAGGGGATGGTGGGCAGCTACTTCAAAGGTGTCAGGACCTCTAAAAGGGGTATAAGATGAGGACGCCAGCCACAGGACCTGGGGCTGGAGTTGCAAGCAAAGAGAGGAAACGAGCCAGGAGGAAGGGAGTGATGTGCATGCTCTGAAATTTTAGGTTGGGTGCTGGCCTTGCTATGGCATATGTGATGGAGCCCTGAGCTCTTTTATTTAGACATTGAAGGGCAGCCTGGGTCTAAAATGCTGGAGTGTGTGAGGAGTTCAGATTGTCGTGTAGTTGTGACCTTCTCTTCCACTGGGGAGAACAGTTCATTGGCAGATTTGTAGAGAATTACCCACATTTTATTGGGTTGATCTTTGTGTTGCCTCATTTCCCACAAATCCAAGAACTTTAAAAGATTCCTGGAAATTCGAGAGTCTTGTTTAAAAGCCATTCATTCAAACCTGGCAACAGATTTACACAAAATGAAAAGTAGACAGGATGTAAATCAGAGTTGACATGATAGAACCTTCTGCACCAATCACTGTAGTTTTGTCAAACTGTTTGCAGGATTCATTATTTGCAGTGGCCTCGTGGGTCTTAGCAGCCCATTCTTTTTCAATGAAATCCAAAACTCAGCCCAGGAAAAAGCAGAAAGACTTTTCAAGCACATGGTTTTGACATGTTCCTTGCCCACCAAGAAGAAAGTGCTTTCCACAGAGAAATGCTGCTTCAATGAGAAGCTGATTTATCGGCAATCTATTTGCACCCACTGCTTTGTCCAAATAAAAAACCAGTGACATTGACCAAAACTCCCAGTGGTGGGGGGCAAGCGAAGAGTGGGTGCTGCTGCTCCGCCTCCCAGCCTCTTCCCAAACCCTTCCATCCCCACCTGTGCAAGAGTAGCTAAACCCAAGGGAAGTCAAGTTTTCACTAACATGACAGATTCAGAGTAAATTCCCACTTTCCCCAAAGATACATACACCTGCACAGCGCTAGCTCTGACTTTAAACTTTGGGAAGGCAGATTCCAAAAGTCACCCTGGTTTGAGAGAGACCTGTGTGGCAAATTTCCTCTCCTCTGTGTCTGCTGAGAGTGAGAATGCAGAGGAAAGTTGGAACCCCTAGATCTTCCCCCCGCCCAAAAAACCTGGTAAACTCCCATGAAAGAGGTCGCTACAGTCACAATAATGACCACAGCAGGTCACCAACTACAGCAGCAACCAGGCAGGTTAGCCACATGCCTGTCCGCCTTCCACGTGCAGTTTTGCCTCTACACCCCTTAGGCTGAACTTCTTCCTTTTGGAGGGTGAAAAACAAATTGGATAATGGAGAATGGTTAGCATCAGAGGATTTCATAAGCTTTTCGTGCATTTGCTCTCCTAAAGCTGACTGAAAGATTAGAGAAGCTTCCCTTGTTATTACCCTTTAGCTCCTTACCTTGATGCTCTGTTTTGCTCCCTGAAAGCTTTTAATGGTCCCAGATAAATCAGAGCTTTTACATCTCTTCCGCTCTTTGCAATCAGAGTGCTCTGCATCCTCATCTAGGACTGAGCACGTCTAATGTCTCATTTGCTGGTGATCCCATGGTGCTGCACGTTCTCCCCAGCACAGAGCTTTTCTGCATTGATGAGTTCCCAGTCCCACTCAGGTTGTAATCAGGTCTTCCAAAAATTTCCATCAATCTCCTTAAGGGTAAAAAAGGGAAATGCCTTATAGGTCAAGACAGCTAGAAATAGATGGCTAGGATTTAGCGAACATAAAGCCAGAAAAAACCAAACCCAAGCCGCATGCTTCTCTTTCTCTGCCCTGCTGGTTCTTTTATTTTTTCTTTTAATTGAGGCATAGATGACTTTTTCAGATATGGCAAAGTGAATGCATGTATATACACACATACATATATATATTCTCTTCATATTATTTTCCACTGTATGTTACCACAGCATACTGAATATAACTCCCTGTGCTATACAGTAGGTCCTCACTGATTGTCTATTTTATACATAGTAGTTTGTGTATGTGAATCTCAGATTCCTAATATATCCTCCCCTGGCCACCCTTTTCCCTTTGGTAACGATAAATTTGTTTTCTGTGTCTGTGAGTCTGTTTGGTAAATAAGTTCATCTGTATCTGTTTTTTAGATTTCACCTATGAGTGATAGGTAGCCTATGGTATTTGTCTTTGCCTGACGTACTTCACTTAGCCTGACCAGCTCTAGGTCCATCTGTATGGGGGCAAACCTCTGCCCTGTATGTTCTGATCTGTGGTGAACCTGCCCTCCTCGGTCTCATTGACCCACCCTGGAGTCACTGTGAAGGTTCTTGTCTCTTGTCTCTTTCATTATACCTTTAAGCACCTTGCACAGTCTTCATTCCAGCACATTCCTCCTAGTTTTATAACTGTCCACTTCTCTGTCACATCTCACATCTGGCAGCTTCCTTCCTGGCCTGGGGTTCTTGTGCATATTCTTACCTCGTGCTCAGTAAATGCTGTCTACTCTTAGTGCTACAGGACAGGGTTTGTTAGCTTCTGCACTGGTGACATGTGGGGCCAGTTCATCCTTTGCAGTAGGTGCTGTCCTGTGCACTGTAGGATGTGTAGTGGCATCCCGCACCTCTCACTCACTAGGTCCTGGCAGCAACCCCAACTCCCAACCTCCCCCAAGGGGCAGTGATCAAAACTGTCCCTGACAGGGGAGTTGAGATGCCCCTCTTTCCCCCGACACCGAGAACCCCTACCTCCGAATAAGATGAAAAATGTGGATGCAATGATTGCAGCTACTTGGGTCCTTAACCAGTACTTGATTAAGACTCTCCGGAGCTATCACAACTGCCCTTTATTTCTTTCTTTCTTTTCTTTTCTTTTTTTTTTTTTTTAAAGAAAACAGCAGTGTTTAACCAATGCAGCCTTCAGATCCTCCTTTAAAAATATATTTTCTAATCATATTAAGGGCTCCCCTGGTGGTTCAGATGGTACAGAATCTGCCTCCGATATAGGAGACCTGGATTCAATTCTTGGGTTGGGATGATCCCCTGGAGAAGAGCATGGCAACCCACTCCAGTCTTCTTGCCTGGAGAAATCCATGGACAGAGGAGCCTGGTGGGCTACAGTCCATGGAGTCGCAAAAGAGTCAGACACGACTGAGTAGCTAACACTTTGATTTCACTTTCAAAGCAAACAAAAAGTCAAAGCAAAACAAAAGATCCCTGAGCAGTAGCTTTACTCACAGGCTCTCTAGGGTAATAATAAAGAGTAGAGAGAGCAGACCCACTGCAGCAGTTTGAAATCCAGTTCTACCAGATAGTATTTGTGTGATCTTAGGGGCATCACGTAACCTATCTGTGCTTCCTCAGCTAAATAATAACCCAACTAATCAAAATCATAATATAGATGTAATAGACTACTTGCTGAAAAGGGTTGAGAGGATTAATATTTGAGTTAATATTTGAAAAGCTCTTAGAATAGTCCTCAGTGTAAAACAAGGAAGATATTAGCTCAAAGCTGAGAAGCAGGGAGATTTTCAAGAGATCTCCAAATGACATTTGTCTAGAACCATCTGGAAACTTGAAGTTTCTGTTGCCAGAGGGATTAGAGTAGACCCTGCAAAATATACAAAGGATCTTTATACCTCCCACATTTTTGAGCTAAATTATAAGGTTAGGGTCAGCTCTGTACATTTCTATGCTGAAGACTTGATCTTCCTTCAGCTGTGACAACTAACTTAGCTGTGTAAGTCTGAGACACAGTGGCTCTCAATGGATAATCTGGGCCATCTCCTTGTACCTTGCAGTACTGGTCATTGGGTTTACATTGAGCTACTAATAATACATTGAAGTTTTGGTGCTCAGGGACCTGGTGCCATACGTCTCAAGGCAACTTCCTTGTTTAAAGTTTTCTTCTGGGCTTCCCTGGTGGTCCAGTGGTAAGCACACCACCTTGCAGTGCAAGGGGCGCCAGTTTGATTCCTGGCCTGGGAAGATCTCACATGCCGCAGAGCAGCTGGACCAATGTGTCCAATGACCTAGCCGGAGCTCTGGAGCGCATGCGCCCAGAGCCAGTGCTCTGAGATGAGAGAGGCCACTGCAATGGGAGGCCCACACAGGCCAAAGAACAAAGAAATAAATGAAAGACCAATAGAAATGGCCAAAAAAAACCAACAAAAAACCAAGTTTAAAGTTTCCTTCCCTTTTCATAGATTAAAAAACAGAGCGTTGAAAACATGTTATGCTTTTGTTCTCATTGTGCAGTGCTTTTTTTTTTTTTAAATGATATCCTTATTATATATTTCCCACCCCCCATCATGCCTGTTTTATTTTTATATTTATTTTCACCCATATTTTATTCTTTGGGATGTGTGGGCCGGCCTCCCATTGCAGTGGCTTCGCTAGTTGCAGAGCACCGGCTCTGGACGCGTGCACTCCAGAGCGCCAGCTCTCAATTGGACACACCAGTCCAGTCACTCCACAGCACATGGGATCTTCCTCAGCCAGGGATCGAACCACTGCCCCTTGCACTGGAAGGTGGACTCTCTGCCTACTGGACCATGAGGGAAGCCCTGTGCAGTGCTTTTTAAGCTGTCCTCTGTGATGCTAATTTCATGTTCCCACTGGTCAGTGTTGTATTTTAGAGACAGTGTAGTTCAGGGGTAAGACATAGCCTAGGGGCTCAGACTCCACTGCTGAGATGTACAACCCTGGGTGAAGCACTTAATTTCTCCATGGCTCAGCTTCTGTATCTATAAGGTGACATTGGTAGGACTACTCTAATGAGCTTGTTTTTGTGGGACTGAACTGAAAACTCCGTCTTCAGAAGTCAGTGCATGCAGAGCAGGACACATGGTTGAGGTCTGAAGACGTTGACCATTAACAAGATCTCGTCACCGTGGAATACTTGATACTCTTTCAAGCAGGTTCAAGATCATGATTTCAAGGGAGAGTGAGAGCACTTTTCAGAAATTGGGGCGAGGTGATTTGAGGCCCACTTGAGAGAGAAGATGACTGAGATGAGAAGGTGAGGAATTTGTCCAAGGCCAACAGTGAATTCACACCATTTGAAACCTGAACTGTATCTCTAACACCCCAAGACTCCTGCACTTTCTGTGATTAGTGCTTCTCAAAATTCCTGTATATTCAGATGATCTGGGAATCCTTTCACAGGCAGATATGGGAAGGAGAGGCTTGAAAAAAAATCTGCATTTCCACAAAGCTGAAAGTTTCTGCCACTGCTGGCCCATGGATTGCACTTGGAAGAGTGAATGTCTATGACCAGTTGCATCATCCCCTGGCATTTCTGATGGCTTCACGTTCATTTTCATTTGAATTTGAATAAACAAAGTTAGTGAAAGAATCAGAAAATCTGCCATGAGAATAATCCCCAAAGTTACCATTCTCTCACGGCTGTGAAGCTGCAGGGGAATTTATTACCAAACTACCCATTGACCTTCATGGTATCAGTACAAGCAGGGAACTCTAAACTTTGCCACAACCCACAGTCAGTAATAACATTTTCTACTCTATTAGCTGTTCAGAAGTCCTGCTGGGACCCACAAAAGTACCTCCACTCCCTTGCCTTCATTTAACACCAGGCAGCTCGTTCCCAATGGGGCACTCCATTCAAAAGCACATTTCTCTTTCCCCTGAAAACTGATTGCTCCTTTTCTGCACATATTTGTTTTTCATTTATACAGATATTTCAGCTATTTTAGGGTTGTTGTGTTACCTAGGTAACATCAACCAACTGAAATAAGAACTAATTCCAACATTTGCATCAAATTTCAGACCACACCTGAGCTTTCCACAGAGCGCCCAACAGAAAGATTGACAAGGTTGGCAGGGAGGGCGCCCTTTCTAATTAGAGGTGGCCAGGGTGTCATAAGCACAGGTATAGATGTGTAGGACAGGGTCAAGTGCAGCTTATGAAAATCAACTCATGAGCAAGGCATTTTCCCTTTTTTTTTTTTCTCCCCTCCGTATTGGTTTTTTTCTCCCTCTTTGGTACTTTTGCTTTCAGATTAAGCTAGTCTTTTACATATTAGAGGAGAGGTCAGACAACATTTTGTGTAAAGGGCCAGGTAGTAAATATTTTCAGCCTTGCAGGCTATAAGAGTCTCTGTCAAAAGGACTCAACACCTTGTAATTAATAGCTTTAAAGCAGCCAGGGACCATATGAAAATAGTTGGTGAGGGCTGTGTTCCAAAAGGGCTTCTCTGGTGGCTAAGACAGTAAAGAATCTGCCTGCAATGCAGGAGACCTGGGTTCAGTCCCTGGGTTGAGAAGATCCCCTGGAGAAGGGCGTGGCAACCCACTCCAGGATCCTTGCCTGGAGAATCCCATGGACAGTGGAGCCTGGTGGGCTACAGTCCACCGCATTGCAAAGACTTCCAAATGTACATCATTCATGGACCCTGAAGTTTAAATTGCAATTGATTCTCATGTGTCACAAAAAATTATTATTCTTTTGACTTTTGTTTTCATTTAAAAATGTAGGAAGCATTCTCAGCTCTCAGGCGGAACAAAAACAGGTAGTGGGCAGGCTTTGGCTCACGGGTCATACCCAGTTTGCTGACCTCTCTCTGAAAGTTCTGTGAGCCCAGCCAAAGCCAACATTCTCATATATTGTAATGATAAAACTTCGATGTAGAATAGGCTTCCAGATTTCCTGCGTTTATGATGGGAGCTTTAAAGGAAACCAAAGCTGTGTTCTGGAAAGTCCTGTAAATGGTCCGCAAATGTTTTTGCCCATGAGCTTTCAGTAAGTAACACATGCTCATTTCCTAGGGCTGTTTAGTTTGTGAAGCCATCCACTTCTTGTGTGAACTTCAAGTAGCTGAATTTCCTTATTTGTTTGAATTCCTTTAGTGGCTCCTCATCTTGTATTTATTTCTTTTAGCTCCAAAGACTGACCATAGTCATAACAACAATTCAGAAACGTGAGCTATCATTTTCTGCAAAGGAATACATTCTGACCGATTCATTTCACTGAAACCTCCTAAAGTATGTACTTTTATTCTAATAGTAATGATAATAGCAGTTCGTGTGAGGTTCTTTAGACCTTTGGGTTTTACATATAGCTACAAGAATGTAGTGGGGGTGTTTTTCATGGAGGAATTCCATGCATAGCTCAGGAACTGTTTTCAATGTAGCATTTGTCTTTGTAACGTGCATCTTAAATGCATGTGTGCTGGTTGAGCTTGCAGGCTATAATAGTCTCTGTCAAAAGGACTCAACACCTTGTAATTAATAGCTTTAAAGCAGCCAGGGACCATATGAAAATAGTTGGTGAGGGCTGTGTTCCAAAAGGGCTTCTCTGGTGGCTAAGACAGTAAAGAATCTGCCTGCAATGCAGGAGACCTGGGTTCAGTCCCTGGGTTGAGAAGATCCCCTGGAGAAGGGCGTGGCAACCCACTCCAGGATCCTTGCCTGGAGAATCCCATGGACAGTGGAGCCTGGTGGGCTACAGTCCACCGCATTGCAAAGACTTCCAAATGTACATCATTCATGGACCCTGAAGTTTAAATTGCAATTGATTCTCATGTGTCACAAAAAATTATTATTCTTTTGACTTTTGTTTTCATTTAAAAATGTAGGAAGCATTCTCAGCTCTCAGGCGGAACAAAAACAGGTAGTGGGCAGGCTTTGGCTCACGGGTCATACCCAGTTTGCTGACCTCTCTCTGAAAGTTCTGTGAGCCCAGCCAAAGCCAACATTCTCATATATTGTAATGATAAAACTTCGATGTAGAATAGGCTTCCAGATTTCCTGCGTTTATGATGGGAGCTTTAAAGGAAACCAAAGCTGTGTTCTGGAAAGTCCTGTAAATGGTCCGCAAATGTTTTTGCCCATGAGCTTTCAGTAAGTAACACATGCTCATTTCCTAGGGCTGTTTAGTTTGTGAAGCCATCCACTTCTTGTGTGAACTTCAAGTAGCTGAATTTCCTTATTTGTTTGAATTCCTTTAGTGGCTCCTCATCTTGTATTTATTTCTTTTAGCTCCAAAGACTGACCATAGTCATAACAACAATTCAGAAACGTGAGCTATCATTTTCTGCAAAGGAATACATTCTGACCGATTCATTTCACTGAAACCTCCTAAAGTATGTACTTTTATTCTAATAGTAATGATAATAGCAGTTCGTGTGAGGTTCTTTAGACCTTTGGGTTTTACATATAGCTACAAGAATGTAGTGGGGGTGTTTTTCATGGAGGAATTCCATGCATAGCTCAGGAACTGTTTTCAATGTAGCATTTGTCTTTGTAACGTGCATCTTAAATGCATGTGTGCTGGTTGAGCTTGCATGATTATTCTGTTCCTATGTTAGATCTTCTAAGCTTACCTTTCTTTTGCACATTTCTTTTCCCATCAGGCACAATCACCTATCAGATTCCTTTCTCTTGTCACCATCTGCAGGCTTACTAACCTCCACAGCGTTGCTGTAGAAATTTCTCTGAAGTTACCAAATTCATTTTCTCTAAGCACCTCATTTGTTTCGTCCTTCCCTTTGTCACACCAGCTTCAGATGAGATCTGCGGGCTCTTTGGCTTGGGATTCTTCTTTGAAGTCTTCTGTAAATCATCATCAAATAGTTCATCTGACAGATCATAGATACAGAGTAAGTTTATTAGCCAGAACATCTTTTTGTGATCTCATAAAATTGATTTATTTCTCCCCAAAGAGATTATTTGGGGAGAGGGTCAGTAAAATGAAACATCAGAATCATAATCACTTTTGGACAAGCTGTTGTATTCCATTAAAAATCACGGTGACTCAGAACGACTTCTAGCGGCCTGCGATCCTTTAGGAAGTGGGGTGATGGGATGGAGGGGCCCCAGCTTGTAGACCGGGGTAGGGTGCCCACAGATCTGGCAGCCAGTACATCTGATGGTAGTGGTGGTGTTCAGTCACTCAGTTGTGCTCGACTCTTTGTGACCCCATGAACTACAGCACGCCAGGCTTCCCTGTCCTTCACCATCTCCCAGAGCTTGCTCAAACTCATGTTCGTTGTCAGTGATGCCATCCAAGCATCTCATCCTCTGTCGCCCCCTTCTCCTCCTGCCCACAATCTTTTCCAGCATCATGGTCTTTTCCAGTAAGTTGCCTCTTTGCATCAGGTGGCTAAAGTATTGGATGTGATGGTTGGGAAGAGCATTGGTTGGCTCCTCTTTGGATAATTAGCTTGTGTCCTGTTGCACCTTTGACAGGAACAGTAAGACATAAAGGCTTTGTCAGAACACAAAAAGGGAAGGTGAGGGTGAAGGCTGCGGCTGAGACCCCACTAAAGCCCTCCACACCAGCTTTCTGGTCTCTAACACCTATGTGTCTGTGTTCCCCAAAATTCAAGCTCTGCCACAACACCCTGCAGGACCAAGGACCTCTCTGGATGTTCTGATAATAAAAGCAGAGAGTTTCGGAGGAAAGAAAAAAAAAGGGGGGGCAGGAACTGTAAGTGAGCAAATCAGCAGTGTCTTAAGGGCCAAGCTCTTCATTGTCTGTTTCATTGCCAGTTCATAAAATAGAAACAAAGGAAGTACATGCAGTTGGCAACATCTCACTTTTAAGAAGAAAGTTGAATGAAATCAAAGCATAGCCATCTTCAAAGATAGACATGCAATTTGGGCCTATGGGACCACAGGAGTTCAGAACTCCAGGTCCTTCAAATTCCTCATGGCACAGGGGAGCTGGTGGAATTCCTCCTCTGAAGACTGTGTCTGGGGAAACGTGCATTTTCCCTGTTGGTTTTTCTCATGGTAGCAAGCCTCATTTCCTGACAAGGTGAAACAGGAAGCAGCACACAAGCATGTACAGAGCCCTTTACTCTAGTGCAGGGTTTATAATCCTCAGCACAGTTGATTTCTTGGGATGGATCATTCTTGCTGGTGGACACTGCCCTGCATCATGTCTTGGTTATTGTTAATAGTGCTGCAATGAACATAGGGTGCATGTGTCTTTTCAAATTATGGTTTTCTCCAGGTATATGCCCAGGAGTGGGATTGGTGGATCACATGGTAGTTCTGGGGGCTTTCCTGGTGGCTCAGACAGTAAGGAATCTGCCTGCAATGCAGGAGACCCGGGTTCAGTCCCTGGGACTGGAAGATCCCCTGGAGAAGGAAATGGCAACCCACTCAAGGATTCTTGCCTGGAGAATTCCTTGGACAGAGGAGCCTGTCAGGCTGAAGTCCATGGGATCACAAAGAGTCAGACACGACTGAGTGACTAACACTTTGACTCACACATGGTAGTTCTAGTTTTAGTTTTTTAAAGAACCTCCATCCTATTCTCCATAACGGTTGTGCCAGTTTTCATTCATACCCTCTAGATGCCAGAAGTATCTCCCCACCCTTCAGGTATTACAGCCCAATTGTCTTCACACATGGCCCGATGTCCCCTGGGGAACACAGTCCTGATCGCCTAGCACTGCTCTTCTGTGTGGGAGCTTTGGGGTGCTCAGGACTGTGGACGTCATTCCTTGTAGCGTGGCTCAGTGTGAGGCACGAGTCCCTCTTCTCCTGACTTCCGAGGTGTATGCAGGATAGGCAGCCACGTGAGCTCCGAGAGGAAAGTGTGCCTGCTCTATCCCTAGCTCCTCGCCTGGTCAAAACAATATAGATGCTCAATGAAACTAACAAATTGCTCCATTAAGGTCAATTTGGGCCTATGGGACCACAGGAGTTCAGAACTCCAGGTCCTTCAAATTCCTCATGGCACGGGGAGCTGGTGGAATTCCTCCTCTGAAGACTGTGTCTGGGGAAACGTGCATTTTCCTGTTGGTTTTTCTCATGGTAGCAAGCCTCATTTCCTGACAAGGTGAAACAGGAAGCAGCACACAAGCATGTACAGAGCCCTTTACTCTAGTGCAGGGTTTATAATCCTCAGCACAGTTGATTTCTTGGGATGGATCATTCTTGCTGGTGGACACTGCCCTGCATCATGTCTTGGTTATTGTTAATAGTGCTGCAATGAACATAGGGTGCATGTGTCTTTTCAAATTATGGTTTTCTCCAGGTATATGCCCAGGAGTGGGATTGGTGGATCACATGGTAGTTCTGGGGGCTTTCCTGGTGGCTCAGACAGTAAGGAATCTGCCTGCAATGCAGGAGACCCGGGTTCAGTCCCTGGGACTGGAAGATCCCCTGGAGAAGGAAATGGCAACCCACTCAAGGATTCTTGCCTGGAGAATTCCTTGGACAGAGGAGCCTGTCAGGCTGAAGTCCATGGGATCACAAAGAGTCAGACACGACTGAGTGACTAACACTTTGACTCACACATGGTAGTTCTAGTTTTAGTTTTTTAAAGAACCTCCATCCTATTCTCCATAACGGTTGTGCCAGTTTTCATTCATACCCTCTAGATGCCAGAAGTATCTCCCCACCCTTCAGGTATTACAGCCCAATTGTCTTCACACATGGCCCGATGTCCCCTGGGGAACACAGTCCTGATCGCCTAGCACTGCTCTTCTGTGTGGGAGCTTTGGGGTGCTCAGGACTGTGGACGTCATTCCTTGTAGCGTGGCTCAGTGTGAGGCACGAGTCCCTCTTCTCCTGACTTCCGAGGTGTATGCAGGATAGGCAGCCACGTGAGCTCCGAGAGGAAAGTGTGCCTGCTCTATCCCTAGCTCCTCGCCTGGTCAAAACAATATAGATGCTCAATGAAACTAACAAATTGAGTTAGATTTTCCTTTATACTGCTAAATGTTTCCCCTTGTCACTCTGCACAGGAAGTCCAGGGCTGGTGCCTCTCTTAGCTTCTAATCCAAAAGAAGATACATGGATGTTGGATCCCCAGTTCTGCGGCAGTTTCAGATCAGCTTCCTTTTTGTAAACACCAGATCTCAACTCCAGGGCACCCCATGAATCTTGCTTACAGTGTATGTTTGAACGAATGTCTCTGTGCTGAGTAAGCCTTATCTCCTCACTCTTCCTTCCTCAACACTCTCTTCAACTCTCTCCTTGATGTCAACTCTTCACCCTCTGCCTTTGGCCTTCACTGGCCATCCAAGTTCTGGTTTCAGCTCCCCACATCCTTACCACTCGGGAAATTGGCATTGTCTTTTTGGGCCCTCTGTCCTGGGCATTGTCTTGTCAGATTCATGGACAGGTGAGACCAGAGCCTTTGATAGTAGAGCTCATGGGTGGGTCTTACAGAATCAGTCAATCTCTGAATCCCCAGCTAACCCTTTGCATGTGGGCATTTAAACTCTCCCTGAATGGAATGTCCTTAGCCTTCATTGCGCGTCCAGGGGGATTTAAGACACACAAAAATCTCCAGATCCCTGTCTCTAGACCCTGGCCCGACAAAATGTAGCTGCACTTTGAGATCCTTTAAACAAGTTAGTGGCTCATACTCTAGACGTGGTCTTTTTCTTCTTATTGGAATACAGTTGATTTACAATGTTGTGTTAGTTTCTGCTGTGCAACAAAGGGAACCATATGTATATGTATATATCTATATATATACATATACTGTTTTTTAGATTTCCTTCCTATGTAGGTCACCACAGAGCATTGAGTAGAGTTCCCTGTGCTACAGAATATGTTCTCGCTAGTTTTCTATTTTACACATAGTAGTGCATGTATGTTAATCCCCATCTTCCAATTCATCTCACCCCCCACCCCCCCCCCCCCCCACACACACATGAGCTTCAGGGAAAGGGGTTACTTCACTGTCTCAACAAATGGATATTGAGGACTACTGTATACAAGGCACTGGGCTAGGTATTATGGACTTGCCAAGTGGTGCAGTGGTAAAGAGTTCTTCTGCCAAGGCAGGAGATGCAAGAGATGAGGGTTCAATCTCTGGGTCGAGATCCCCTGGAGGAGGAAATTGTAAGCCAGTCTAGTATTCTTGCCTGGGAAATCCTGTGGACAGAAAAGCTGGTGGGCTACAGTGTATGGAGTTGGAAAGAGTCAGACATGACTCAGCGCCTGAGCAGGCACACATGCATGGACTAGGTATTAGAGATATGGGAGAAGCAAGAGAGAAGTAGGCTCTCCCCTCATGGAGGTTACAAAAGAAGACAAGAGAGGCCAACACACAGCCCCAAATGCAACCAGTGTCTCTGTGCAAGTTTCACAATGAGAGAATCCTTCCATGGGTCTGTATAGGGTTAAGGCATTACTAACCAGAATCAAGTATCATAAGCAATGTGGAGTCTAAGAAACCAAATGGACAGAAAGGCATGTAAGCCATTTGTATGGGAAAAGAAACTTACAAAGGACTTTTGGTCCAGTGTAAAAGAAGTATTAAGCACCAACATTTCTTTGCCAAATTTAAAGGAAATTTGAAGAATTCATGAAGTACAAATTTGATTTGTTTAGAGAAGCTTTCCATTATACTATTTTTTTTTCTTCTTCTTTTTTAACCTTTTCATCTTAAAGTGCTAGGAGAAAAGGAGGAGCAGGGAGGCTGCTAGGAGATTTTGGTGAATGGAAATGTCTCCAAAAAGCCTGGAGCGTTTTGGTCTAATAGCCCTTGGTGACTTCATTCTGCATGGGAGGTGGCTGTGGAAAAATGATGTTGACCATTATTTTTTATGATTGAGTCATATAAAGAATGATATTGCAAAAGGAGTCAGAAGTTGTGCCAGAGATGATTATATAATTGATTGTCCCATTTTAAGAAAATGCCGTTTCACAACTCGATTTTCATTTTTTAGTGTACTATACCTTGGGGGATATGTAACAAGACACAAGGCCATCTCATCCTACCCATTAATTTTTTAAGACAATATTGTCTAAAAAGAAGACCATGAGGAGCACAGTTGTTATGATCTAGATCAGAGAGGCAAACAGAAGAACTAACATGGTTATTTTAGTTTAAAAACGCCATAGAAGGACTTCCCTGGTGGTCCGATGGTTTAGAATCAGTACTCCCATTGCAGGGAATACAGATTTGATCCCTGGTGAGGATCAGATCCTGCATGCCATGTGGTGCCACCAAAAAAATTTTAAAAACGTAGAAATGAGGAAGGTCTCTTGTCTCTAAACAAGAGAAGGGAATATTCAACAGGAATGTGTGGGAATACTACCTTATGAGGCAGACAAGTGATTTAAAGTTTTCATGAGGATCATATGGCATACTTGAAAGCAGTTTGATTTTCCAAGTGTTTCCAAACTTTATGAATGATAGTATTTGTAAAGATTTTTGAGTCTCCTTATTGAGACAAGAGATATGGAACTGTGAAAGCTCAACCTGAACTCTTCAACTCACCATTGAGGGCTCAGAGAGAATGGAATCAGCACCAGCAAACTGAAGGTCAAACTTTGGATTCTGAACACCAGTAGATAAGAGCCTAACATACTTATGGAAGGTTTGATTTCTAGGCTCTTAATAGAAAAATCAGCTGTCATCAACGTTGAGTGATGACTCTTTCGAAGAAATAATGTCAGATCAATTTAGTATCTGTTTAAATTTTTTAAATTAGAATTTGTTTTAATTTTATTTATCTTTATTTTCTTTATTTAAAATTAATTTAAAAAATTTTAATTTTTATTTCATATTGGAGTACAGTTGACGTACAATGTGTGTTAGTTTCAAGTATACAGCAAAGTCATTCAGTAACACATATACATGTTTTCATTCTTTTTCAGCTTTTTTCCCATATAGATTATTATAGAATATTGAGTAGAGCTCCTTGTGTTATACAGTAGGTCCCTGTTGAGTATATATTTTATATATAATAGTGTATATATGTTAATCCCACACTCCTAATTTATTCCCCCACCCACCTTTGCCTTTCGGTAGCCATAAGTTTGTTTTCTATGTCTTTGAGTCTGTTTCTGTTTTGTAAGTAAGTTATTATATCATCTTTTTAGAGTCTACATGTAAGTGACATCATATGATATTTGTCTTTCTCTGTCTGACTTACCTCAGTATGATAATCTCTAGATCCATCTATGATGCTGCAAATGGCAGTACTGCATTCATTTTTATGGCTGAGTAGTATTCTATTACATATATGTATCAGATCTCGATCCATTCCTCTGTGGATGGACATTTAGGTTGCTTCCATGTCATGGCTATTGTAATTAGTGCTGCAATCAACATTAGGGTATGTGTATCTTTTCAAAATATATTTTGTCTGGATATAGGCTTCCCTGGTAGCTCAGCTGCAATGTAGGAGACCCTAGTTCGATCCCTGGGTTGGGAAGATGCCCAGGAGAAGGGATAGGCTACCCACTCCAGGATTCTTGCCTGGAGAATTCCATGGCTCATCCAGAGTTGAACAAAGAGTCAGGCATGACTGAGCAACTTGACTGACTGACTGATGCCCAGGAGTGGAGTTGCTAGTAATAGATCATATGGTAGTTCTGGGCTTCCCAGTTGGCACTAGTAAAGAAGCTGCCTGTCACTGCAGGAGATGGAATAGACACAGGTTCGATCCCTGGGTCAGAAAGATCTCTTATAGAAGGAAATAGCAACATATTGCAATATTCTTGCCTGTAAAATCCTATGCACAGAGGAGCCTGGCGAGCTACAGTTCATGAAGTCACAAAGAGTTGGACACAGCTGAGCACACATGTACATGGATAAATGATAGTTCTATTTTTAGTTTTTTAAGGAACGTTCATACTGTTCTCCTCAGTGGTTGTACCAGTTTACATTCCCACCCACAGTGTAGTCATTTCTTTTTTGATGTTGTTGCTTTATTTTTTAAATTCATATATTTTAAAACAATTTATAGTTTCTCTCTCTCTTTTTTTTTTTTGCAATTTTTTGGGCCTATTTTATTGATTTTTTACCCATTTATTTTCATCCATCTTTATTATTTGGCCTTTGTGGGCCTCCCATCGCAGTGGCCTCTCGTCTCAGAGCACCAGCTCTGGGCTCACGTGCTCCAGAGTGCTGGCTCATAATTGGACACACTAGCCCAGCACGTGAGATCTTCCCGGACCAGGGACCACCAGGGAAGCCCCAATTTATAGTCTCTTTTAAAAATAAAGTTACTACACTGGTGGGCCAGTGCTCTGAGAACACTAGCAAAAAGACAACGAATCCATTGCCTTGGAACAAACACAATGCAACGATTCTATGCTACATATGTGACTTCATACCATTTGGCATGTAAGACTAGAACACAATACACAGAATATTACTTGTAGTGAGAGAGAAAGGAAGGCCGTATATTAAGTAATACCAATGGCTTAAAGAAATGTGGTTACGTGTATAATTTATAGTATTTTTCTTTGAGTGAGAGGCAAAATGTTTGAGAATCTAGAATGTAACTGAGACAGTCAATGGGTCGTAGACGTAAATGACAATATTGTCACGTGGACTTACTATTTACAGGCATTTGTAAGTTGCATACAGACGGCCTAGCAGAACTCTGACATGAATTATCCCAGAGCTCTTTCCCATGACCCATTTGGTGGAAATTTTCCTGGAAATCTCAGGGGTTAGGTGTTTTTCCGGGAGGAGTATCATTCTTCGGGTTAAATCAATTGTTCCGATACTCCCAACCTCCCCACATGAAACCGCCTTAGCAGTGGAAACGTGTGGTCAGAGACTGCAGGAACTCATGTGATGATGTGGTCTGGGTGGTTACTATTTTTATAACAAATGTATCAACAAAACACACAGTCTCTGTGTAAGTTTCAGGAGAAATGAGTTGGACACAGCTGAGCACACATGTACATGGATAAATGATAGTTCTATTTTTAGTTTTTTAAGGAACGTTCATACTGTTCTCCTCAGTGGTTGTACCAGTTTACATTCCCACCCACAGTGTAGTCATTTCTTTTTTGATGTTGTTGCTTTATTTTTTAAATTCATATATTTTAAAACAATTTATAGTTTCTCTCTCTTTTTTTTTTTGCAATTTTTTGGGCCTATTTTATTGATTTTTTACCCATTTATTTTCATCCATCTTTATTATTTGGCCTTTGTGGGCCTCCCATCGCAGTGGCCTCTCGTCTCAGAGCACCAGCTCTGGGCTCACGTGCTCCAGAGTGCTGGCTCATAATTGGACACACTAGCCCAGCACGTGAGATCTTCCCGGACCAGGGACCACCAGGGAAGCCCCAATTTATAGTCTCTTTTAAAAATAAAGTTACTACACTGGTGGGCCAGTGCTCTGAGAACACTAGCAAAAAGACAACGAATCCATTGCCTTGGAACAAACACAATGCAACGATTCTATGCTACATATGTGACTTCATACCATTTGGCATGTAAGACTAGAACACAATACACAGAATATTACTTGTAGTGAGAGAGAAAGGAAGGCCGTATATTAAGTAATACCAATGGCTTAAAGAAATGTGGTTACGTGTATAATTTATAGTATTTTTCTTTGAGTGAGAGGCAAAATGTTTGAGAATCTAGAATGTAACTGAGACAGTCAATGGGTCGTAGACGTAAATGACAATATTGTCACGTGGACTTACTATTTACAGGCATTTGTAAGTTGCATACAGACGGCCTAGCAGAACTCTGACATGAATTATCCCAGAGCTCTTTCCCATGACCCATTTGGTGGAAATTTTCCTGGAAATCTCAGGGGTTAGGTGTTTTTCCGGGAGGAGTATCATTCTTCGGGTTAAATCAATTGTTCCGATACTCCCAACCTCCCCACATGAAACCGCCTTAGCAGTGGAAACGTGTGGTCAGAGACTGCAGGAACTCATGTGATGATGTGGTCTGGGTGGTTACTATTTTTATAACAAATGTATCAACAAAACACACAGTCTCTGTGTAAGTTTCAGGAGAAATGCCAAAACTGAAGGGTAGCCTCAAACAAGGGCCCTCTTTTACACACACGCACACACCATAAATAGTAGGACATATTTGTTTATTTCTCAAATACTCCTCTCCCCAGACTCTGCCAGCTCTGCTACCAAGATAATGAAAGTAAAGGCATAAATATACTTGTAATCGTTATTACTAGATTGCAAGCAATTGTTTCTAGCACCTGGATGTCAGCAAGTCCTGGCTTGTGAACTCGAGGCCTCAAATGGGACAAGGAAAGATTGTCTGAGGTTGGGATCCATTTGAGAAGGCACTGGCTTCTGAATCTATGCGATGATTGCTATGGAGACGAGGCTAAAATATTCTGCAGGCTGTTTGCTTTTCTTTGCACAAGAAATTCCATCCAATGCATGTGACCTTGAAGACAGACTCTGGGCTTGGAAAAAAAGCAAGTACCTACAGGGAGACAGAATTTAGGAGCAAGAAGGGTGCTCTCTGGTTGCCCCTCCCCACCAGATTCTATTTCATTTCTCAAATCATAATTTCTCTGTTCATCCACTTGTTTACATGGGGCTTTCTCATTATGCATTGTTTTGTTTATTTTGATTTCATTCTGGAGTCAAATACTAACACCCTGTGAGGAATAGCTTCTAGGCAGTGTTTATGGGCAGCTTTGGGCAAGGATCAAGTTAGATAGCATATATCCTCCCCGTGGGATTTTCATCCTTGCACTTTATAAACTTCACATTGCTAAATTCCTCAAACTACAGTTGCTTCTCTCTGTAAGAATTGCCAAGGCACTGCCAAAGCAAACACCAAAAATAGGATGTTTATACAAATATGTGGAGAGCATCTGAACCGTATTTTAATTCATTAATGAGGAAATGATATACAGGAGAGATGACCAGTGGAAAAAAACAATGTTAAAGTGTGATTGTGAAGATAAATACAGAGCTGCTTTATGTTGTCCAAGGCAATAAAACTGTAATCTTTGAGGCCATCTTTTTTTACCAAAGAGAAATCATTTGCAACTCTACTGGACAAAAATCCCTTGTAAATTATCAGTCTATGTATTCATATCTGACTTGGTAGAGTCCAGTCCTAATCAGTGGTAGATAGTAAGTCAAACAAAGATGCATTTCCATAGAGAATTAAATACCCTTGGCTTAACAGAAAGTGGTTCAGCACAGCTTTGAAAGGACTTGTTGACTTCCCTTTTGCTTGGTTTCTAGCCTTGTAAAATTATTCTTCACAGGGTCACACATAAAGCACAGTGTCTAAAGTCCAGTGGAAGGGGAATTCATGGGTCTTGGTCTCTGAAATTCCCTCATAATTCCTCCCCAAAGCCCTATGTCATGAAAAGCTTCAGCAATCAAAGGAAAACTCTGATATTTCAAAAAAGAGATCTCCAGGGGTTTCTCTTTCTAACAGCAAGCGTTGGCCATGCAGTCAAGGCAGTGGTGGCCCCCTCTTCAACCAGCAGCTCATTAGATTGCAGACTGGTAGTCTGCAGGTACCGTGTGCTAATGTTCTGTTGTGATCTGAGGTTTTGATAGGTGTGACTACCCACAGCTGGCCACAGCTTCTTAGTCGACATTTTGCTGGTGCATGCCTGCAGACAGAAAGTCCTTTGGAATGCTGTAGTGAACAAAACCAAAAGGCCGCAGGCCATCTCAGGCAGAGGAAACCACAGAGATACTTGCTGCCTTCCCCAGGCTCCCAGCTGGAGTTGACCCCATTCATTTCTCCGTGTTTGAAGTCCTATGACCTTAATAAAGGGTTCAGCACACAGGGCTGACTGAGAAGGTAGACACAGACTTGCAGTTCTTAACACAAGCTTTGAAGACACCAGTTCAATTCCAATTGTGTGCCTGCCATGTCCATCCAGCTGTATATGCCCTGTCTATATGGTGGGGTGAGAAGATTGAACATAGCTACTTGGCACAATTGTTGAAAGATGAACAAAAGCTCCATGTTAATTGTTTCCTAGAGGACTTGCTGAGTGGATTCTGTCTTTTATAAAGTTGCATGATGGAGGTGCCTTTCATGCAGTAGTTTCCACTCAGATATTAATAATCCCTTAAATGGAAATGCTATAGGATTTACTTAAGGTGGTTCAGTGGTAGATAGTAAGTCAAACGAAGATGCATTTCCATAGAGAATTAAATACCCTTGGCTTAACAGAAAGTGGTTCAGCACAGCTTTGAAAGGACTTGTTGACTTCCCTTTTGCTTGGTTTCTAGCCTTGTAAAATTATTCTTCACAGGGTCACACATAAAGCACAGTGTCTAAAGTCCAGTGGAAGGGGAATTCATGGGTCTTGGTCTCTGAAATTCCCTCATAATTCCTCCCCAAAGCCCTATGTCATGAAAAGCTTCAGCAATCAAAGGAAAACTCTGATATTTCAAAAAAGAGATCTCCAGGGGTTTCTCTTTCTAACAGCAAGCGTTGGCCATGCAGTCAAGGCAGTGGTGGCCCCCTCTTCAACCAGCAGCTCACTAGATTGCAGACTGGTAGTCTGCAGGTACCGTGTGCTAATGTTCTGTTGTGATCTGAGGTTTTGATAGGTGTGACTACCCACAGCTGGCCACAGCTTCTTAGTCGACATTTTGCTGGTGCATGCCTGCAGACAGAAAGTCCTTTGGAATGCTGTAGTGAACAAAACCAAAAGGCCGCAGGCCATCTCAGGCAGAGGAAACCACAGAGATACTTGCTGCCTTCCCCAGGCTCCCAGCTGGAGTTGACCCCATTCATTTCTCCGTGTTTGAAGTCCTATGACCTTAATAAAGGGTTCAGCACACAGGGCTGACTGAGAAGGTAGACACAGACTTGCAGTTCTTAACACAAGCTTTGAAGACACCAGTTCAATTCCAATTGTGTGCCTGCCATGTCCATCCAGCTGTATATGCCCTGTCTATATGGTGGGGTGAGAAGATTGAACATAGCTACTTGGCACAATTGTTGAAAGATGAACAAAAGCTCCATGTTAATTGTTTCCTAGAGGACTTGCTGAGTGGATTCTGTCTTTTATAAAGTTGCATGATGGAGGTGCCTTTCATGCAGTAGTTTCCACTCAGATATTAATAATCCCTTAAATGGAAATGCTATAGGATTTACAAGTTTCATAGGTGGTTCAGTGGTAAAGAATCCACCTGGCAATGCAGGAGATGCAAGAGATGTGGGTTTGATCCCTGGGTTTGGAAGATCCCCTGGAAGAGGAAAAGGCAACCCACTCCAGTATTCTTGCCTGAAGAATCCCATGGACAGAAGAGCCTGGTGGTCTGTAGTCCATAGGGCCACAAAGAGTGGGACAAGACTGAACACAGGAGCACCTTTTTTTTTTTAAATTTTGGCCTCTTTTGTTGTTTTTTTCTTGTTTTTCAATTTATTTGTTTTCTTCTTTATTCTTTGGCCTGTGTGGGCCTCCCATTGCAGCGGCCCCCCTTGCGGCAGAGCACTGGCTCTGGGCACATGCGCTCCAGAGCAATGGCTTGCTATTGGACAAACCGGTCCAGCTGCTCTGCGGCACGTGGAATCTTCTTGGGCCAGGGATCGAACCAGTGCCCCTTGCACTGCAAGGTGGACTCTTTACCCACTGGACCACCAGGGGAAACCCCACCTTTGTTTTTAATTGACCCGTGTCTTGTGACTTGTGTGTCCTTCCTTCCATGGTGACATTTGGTGAGCATTTTTGCAACTTCCTTCTGGAAGTTTAAGAAATGCCAGGAAACACAAAGCCTAAGACTCCTAGGGGAAAAAAAATGCTCTCTTTCTAAAATAATTACTTCATTTTTCTTTTTCTCTTGCAGTTTTATGGGGTTTATTTTTGGAAAGATTTGCTTCAGCTTCCTCTCTCCCTGCCCCCTCTTTTTCTAGTTAGAGGCCCAGAGGTGAGAGTGAGGGCAATATAACACACCCATTGACTGCAGCACTTCCAGGTGCAGCGCAGGTTGAGTACACAAAATTATCAAGAGATAAAGCCAGAGGCTTGGCCAAGAGGGAGGTCAAGAATGGTAGCTGTGTGGGCATAAACCATTTCAGGGCCTCTCCCAGTGGATATAAGGCAGACCAGTCTTTTCAGAACCACAGCTCCAAGACAGGCTATTAGCAGAATATCTCTGGGGTGAATCCTGACACTAGGTCTGCATGCCCCTGAGTGGATTCTGTCTTTTATAAAGTTGCATGATGGAGGTGCCTTTCATGCAGTAGTTTCCACTCAGATATTAATAATCCCTTAAATGGAAATGCTATAGGATTTACAAGTTTCATAGGTGGTTCAGTGGTAAAGAATCCACCTGGCAATGCAGGAGATGCAAGAGATGTGGGTTTGATCCCTGGGTTTGGAAGATCCCCTGGAAGAGGAAAAGGCAACCCACTCCAGTATTCTTGCCTGAAGAATCCCATGGACAGAAGAGCCTGGTGGTCTGTAGTCCATAGGGCCACAAAGAGTGGGACAAGACTGAACACAGGAGCACCTTTTTTTTTTTAAATTTTGGCCTCTTTTGTTGTTTTTTTCTTGTTTTTCAATTTATTTGTTTTCTTCTTTATTCTTTGGCCTGTGTGGGCCTCCCATTGCAGCGGCCCCCCTTGCGGCAGAGCACTGGCTCTGGGCACATGCGCTCCAGAGCAATGGCTTGCTATTGGACAAACCGGTCCAGCTGCTCTGCGGCACGTGGAATCTTCTTGGGCCAGGGATCGAACCAGTGCCCCTTGCACTGCAAGGTGGACTCTTTACCCACTGGACCACCAGGGAAGCCCCACCTTTGTTTTTAATTGACCCGTGTCTTGTGACTTGTGTGTCCTTCCTTCCATGGTGACATTTGGTGAGCATTTTTGCAACTTCCTTCTGGAAGTTTAAGAAATGCCAGGAAACACAAAGCCTAAGACTCCTAGGGGAAAAAAAATGCTCTCTTTCTAAAATAATTACTTCATTTTTCTTTTTCTCTTGCAGTTTTATGGGGTTTATTTTTGGAAAGATTTGCTTCAGCTTCCTCTCTCCCTGCCCCCTCTTTTTCTAGTTAGAGGCCCAGAGGTGAGAGTGAGGGCAATATAACACACCCATTGACTGCAGCACTTCCAGGTGCAGCGCAGGTTGAGTACACAAAATTATCAAGAGATAAAGCCAGAGGCTTGGCCAAGAGGGAGGCCAAGAACGCCAGCTCTGTGGCCATAAACCATTTCCAGGGGCCTCTCCCAGTGGATATAAGGCAGACCAGTCTTTTCAGAACCACAGCTCCAAGACAGGCTATTAGCAGAATATCTCTGGGGTGAATCCTGACACTAGGGGTCTGCATGCCCCTGGGCTGTGTGGTTTTAGACAACATAGCCCCAGGGTCTCAAATCCTTGTTTCATATTGGATCGTAGCCAGAAGGCTGACTCCTGTGCCTTTGTTGATAGAACAAGGAGCAGTTACTTCTAGGTTTGGGGTTCTGGGTTCGTGTCTCTTGGAGGGCACTTTTCTCTCTGTGGAGAGGTCCGTAAGGATCCATACTCACTTTGCCTGTGGAGATTTGGACATTTCAACTCTCCCAGGCCTTCTCAAAAGCAGCAGGAACCATTCCCCCAGGTTGAGACAGAACCACAGTTCTCGCGGCAAATGGAAATGGAGAAAGCACTGAGACCTCAGAAAGTGGGAAAATTGGGATTATTTTAAGATGTGCTTTCATAGAACTATTGGGTTGATCAGACAGTTTGTTAGGTTTTTATATAATATGTTATGCAAAAACCAGAGTGAACACTTTAGCCAACCCAGTATATCCACACACGGTAAAGACTTGGGCCAGGGGCGGGGAGTGGGGGGCGTGTGTGTGAATTTTTTTTTACCTTTGATAAACTTGATGTTGTGAAAATCAAGACACAGAGTCATTCGTTTCACCTTCTTTTCCTAGCGCAGTACCTAGGCACAGTAGGGATTGTACAGATATTTGTTAAATGAATGTGTCCATGAGTGTTAATTACTTCCATTAGTAGTCAAAATATCTCCTCGAAGTGTCATTGTCTATTTCTAGGTGGGGGAGTTGTGGCAGTTGTGGGTTAGCTAATTCACTCAGTATTCAGTTAGCTAATTCATATGTAGCAGATGAGAGCTGAAGAGGGATTTCAGTCCAGGTCAATGAGTTCTGTGCTGCGTGCTTGGTCGCTAAGTCGTGTCCGACTCTTTGCAACCCTATGGACTGTAGCCCACCAGGCTCCTCTGTCCATGGGATCTTCCAGACAGGAATATTGGAGTGGGTTGCCATTTCCTTCTCCAGTGAGTTCTGAATTATTGCCAGAAATGAGGGGGCATGGAGATACTGCCCTCCCACAGCCCATCTTACCACTCAGGTATAACTCAGAGTTAACCACCATTCAGCTTTTAAACTATTGATATTGTTTTACCAAAATAGGTTTAAAGCAGATTTTGCCACATAAACTGCTTTTTGGGGCTAATAGATACCATGTACCTTGAGGGGTTCCTGTGCAGTGGTGGTTCCCAGAATCTGGCCTATGGACTAGCAGTGCCAGCATCAGCCTGAAACATGGCAGAGAGGCAAAATCCCAGGCCCCATCCTAGATTTACCTAATCAGAGGCTCCGGGAACAATGCACAGCAATTTGTGTTTGATTTTACAAGCCTTCTGGGGGTATTCAGAAACACAGTTTGAGATGAGTCTTATTTTATCATCTGGATATAATATATTTTTTTTAGTACTCTTCCTCTTTTTATTGGAGGCTCAGGACGCCCTGAACAATGTTTTGTTTTGTTTTTTTTCTTATAAAAATTCCAGTGGTAAACAAGCTTATAATCCAACCTTTGGGCATATCTCTAATTATTTCTCTAGAATAGCTGTAAAAAGTACAATTGCTCGGTCAAAGGATATGCGCAGTTGTAAGCATTCATATTCTTTGTTGTTACATGATCGTAATGTCAGTGACTGTGGTCTGGAACCAGTGTGTTCTGTCTCCATACCTCCATGGTGCCCTTTTATGGCTGACCTCATGAAAGGTAGGAACATTCTTCGAGAGAATTTGGAACAGGCTCTGATATTCAGACACCAGGACAGGACACCAGTAGATAATGAGAAAAGTCCTGAGGCTTGAGAGGATGGAGGAAGAAGGTGAGATGAAAAGCAGAAAGAGCTCCCCATGACTCTGTGAATGGTGAAGGAAGTGATCACAAATTCAACTCATGATGATCGACTGTGATTAATTGAAATGTAAGGCAAATATAAAGCAAAAGTTAAACTCCCAATGAAGAGGAATTTCATATTAGCTGTTACATTCAGATGCCTTACTGCATCTAGATCAGGACATTATTAAAGCATTCCAAGTCTTATAAATGTTTCCAGAGACATCTGAGTCATTTTTATAGAAATAGACTATTTTTTCCACTCGAGATTAGAAATGAGGGGCATGGAGATACTGCTCCCACAGCCCATCTTACCACTCAGGTATAACTCAGAGTTAACCACCATTCAGCTTTTAAACTATTGATATTGTTTTACCAAAATAGGTTTAAAGCAGATTTTGCCACATAAACTGCTTTTTGGGGCTAATAGATACCATGTACCTTGAGGGGTTCCTGTGCAGTGGTGGTTCCCAGAATCTGGCCTATGGACTAGCAGTGCCAGCATCAGCCTGAAACATGGCAGAGAGGCAAAATCCCAGGCCCCATCCTAGATTTACCTAATCAGAGGCTCCGGGAACAATGCACAGCAATTTGTGTTTGATTTTACAAGCCTTCTGGGGGTATTCAGAAACACAGTTTGAGATGAGTCTTATTTTATCATCTGGATATAATATATTTTTTTTAGTACTCTTCCTCTTTTTATTGGAGGCTCAGGACGCCCTGAACAATGTTTTGTTTTGTTTTTTTTCTTATAAAAATTCCAGTGGTAAACAAGCTTATAATCCAACCTTTGGGCATATCTCTAATTATTTCTCTAGAATAGCTGTAAAAAGTACAATTGCTCGGTCAAAGGATATGCGCAGTTGTAAGCATTCATATTCTTTGTTGTTACATGATCGTAATGTCAGTGACTGTGGTCTGGAACCAGTGTGTTCTGTCTCCATACCTCCATGGTGCCCTTTTATGGCTGACCTCATGAAAGGTAGGAACATTCTTCGAGAGAATTTGGAACAGGCTCTGATATTCAGACACCAGGACAGGACACCAGTAGATAATGAGAAAAGTCCTGAGGCTTGAGAGGATGGAGGAAGAAGGTGAGATGAAAAGCAGAAAGAGCTCCCCATGACTCTGTGAATGGTGAAGGAAGTGATCACAAATTCAACTCATGATGATCGACTGTGATTAATTGAAATGTAAGGCAAATATAAAGCAAAAGTTAAACTCCCAATGAAGAGGAATTTCATATTAGCTGTTACATTCAGATGCCTTACTGCATCTAGATCAGGACATTATTAAAGCATTCCAAGTCTTATAAATGTTTCCAGAGACATCTGAGTCATTTTTATAGAAATAGACTATTTTTTTTCTCTTATTAACAGAGAGTTGGTATCAAAAGTTAGAAAGAAAACCAGAAATCCCATACCAGGGCTGGCGATACATGCCAAAGAACTTAAATATTCCTTGAACAAGGGAAGACTCAAATGGAGGTCCTCATGTGAGGGGCAAAGAACAGAATCAAATAGATGACAATGACTCTGTGGTCAGTAGACACACAAGCTAAATGGTGGCATACTATTTGAGATCTTTCCTGACCCATAAAAAAGGTAGTACCCTAGGCATAGGGTTTAATCTCGGCCCTGTGACACTCAGGTATGTGACCTTGGGCTAGACTGCTCTCTCATCCTCCATGTCAAGGGCACACAAATGTCTGCTCTTGTCTCTCCCAGGATTGTGTTGGTCATAACAGGAGATCATAGCTCTGAAAGTGCTTTATAAAGGACAGTAAAATGGTAGGTGTTGACATTATAAAGAGTAGACTTGATGAGTCAGTGGCAAGACTGAGAGATGGGTTTGAGTCTTGACTGTGCCACTAACCAGGATATGGCTTTGGGTAAGCAACTAGAGACATTACTGGTGGTGGCCCACTCACATCCCCTTCATCAGGCTGGCATAGCCTCCCCCAGCTGCTGAATGTTCCAAGCTCTCCCCTCCTCCAGATAGTTGCTCCTGGCCACAGGAAGTCATTTAGTCTGGGAGTTTATGTGCTTTCCAGGAGCCCACAGCCTACAGCCCACAGCCAGGGGGATCCCAGAAATGGGGGCTCTTGCTTCCAGATGCGGCTCTGGGATGCCCTTCATGGTCCAGAGCTCCCCATGGGATCAGGCTGGCACCCAGCTGAGATGGAAGCCTCGCTTTGCTCCTTCTCCTCCTTGGCCTTCGCTTCCCTCGTTCCTTTTCTCCTGAGGACACTACCTCCATAATTCCCATGACCTAGATCCCAGTCCCCAGTTCTGCTTCTGGAAAATCCACTGAGGACATTTACTTGATCTTTCTCTCACTCATTGCTATCATGTTCTACAGCGATTTCTCAGTCTAAAGGGTTCAATGAAACTTCTGGTCACCAGTGTGATTCCTGTCTATGTGTCAACAGTCTTCCAGCTAAAAACATTTATTCTGACACAAAATGGTGCACTTCCCAAAGACCTTGGTGCTTCTTGTGTTACCTACATCCTGGTGACATCCTCCTTTTCATGCAAAGTGGCCCCCAAAATGACTCAAAATGAACTCTCTATGGACATCACACAATTATCCCTGGGCATATCAGAACTTAAAAGGTAGTTAGTCTTGTTTATCCAACTAAGTCATAGCCTTGTTGGGTTTTTTTTTTTTTTTCCAGCAATGTAAGTGAATAAACACCCGGTTCTTTTAGTTTTGTTTATAAAATGTTCTTCCTGCCACCAGGCTGCCTTTCTACAGCTCAGATGAAATCCCAGAAGACCTGTCCCTGAGGATAATAGTGTTGTGCTGACTCCCGGATGCAGACATGACTCCTGGTTCAGTAGGGGATAACAGGAGATCATAGCTCTGAAAGTGCTTTATAAAGGACAGTAAAATGGTAGGTGTTGACATTATAAAGAGTAGACTTGATGAGTCAGTGGCAAGACTGAGAGATGGGTTTGAGTCTTGACTGTGCCACTAACCAGGATATGGCTTTGGGTAAGCAACTAGAGACATTACTGGTGGTGGCCCACTCACATCCCCTTCATCAGGCTGGCATAGCCTCCCCCAGCTGCTGAATGTTCCAAGCTCTCCCCTCCTCCAGATAGTTGCTCCTGGCCACAGGAAGTCATTTAGTCTGGGAGTTTATGTGCTTTCCAGGAGCCCACAGCCTACAGCCCACAGCCAGGGGGATCCCAGAAATGGGGGCTCTTGCTTCCAGATGCGGCTCTGGGATGCCCTTCATGGTCCAGAGCTCCCCATGGGATCAGGCTGGCACCCAGCTGAGATGGAAGCCTCGCTTTGCTCCTTCTCCTCCTTGGCCTTCGCTTCCCTCGTTCCTTTTCTCCTGAGGACACTACCTCCATAATTCCCATGACCTAGATCCCAGTCCCCAGTTCTGCTTCTGGAAAATCCACTGAGGACATTTACTTGATCTTTCTCTCACTCATTGCTATCATGTTCTACAGCGATTTCTCAGTCTAAAGGGTTCAATGAAACTTCTGGTCACCAGTGTGATTCCTGTCTATGTGTCAACAGTCTTCCAGCTAAAAACATTTATTCTGACACAAAATGGTGCACTTCCCAAAGACCTTGGTGCTTCTTGTGTTACCTACATCCTGGTGACATCCTCCTTTTCATGCAAAGTGGCCCCCAAAATGACTCAAAAATGAACTCTCTATGGACATCACACAATTATCCCTGGGCATATCAGAACTTAAAAGGTAGTTAGTCTTGTTTATCCAACTAAGTCATAGCCTTGTTGGGTTTTTTTTTTTTTTTCCAGCAATGTAAGTGAATAAACACCCGGTTCTTTTAGTTTTGTTTATAAAATGTTCTTCCTGCCACCAGGCTGCCTTTCTACAGCTCAGATGAAATCCCAGAAGACCTGTCCCTGAGGATAATAGTGTTGCTGCTAGAACCTCCCAGGATGCAGACATGACTCCTGGTTCAGTAGGGAGTGTTTCCCATAGTAACCTTCATGTGGGATCTAGCAACAGGGGAAGGCAGGAAAATGGTCTAGTCTGTGGCATTCAAGAGAAGTGTTCCTATAATTCCTCGCTGGGGCTGACAACCAACACAACAATCATATCTGACATGTTAGCACATCATATCATTCTTCTGACCATTCGTTAATACCTGGTGAACATCTTTCATCAGCAAGTGTCTCCGTGGGCATTCCAAGATGGACAGTATAAGGCATTGAGGCTCTCAACCTCCCTCACTGGCTTGTCAGGCTGATAGATTTCCCAAATCTCCAAGCCCCTCTTGAATTCCACAGGCTTTCACAAACATCACCTTCCTCACTGCCACTCACAAACATTGCTGCAATCCTCTGTCTCTTCAGCCAAGAAAACACAAACTGGAAGAAAATGAGAAAAAATAATTCTGAAATTTTCACTTTTCCTGAACCCTAGAGTCATTTCTTCCTTCGTTCCTTTCTTCCTCCAAACACCAGTTCTGCAAGTATTTCCTTAGCTTACTGGGATGCTCAGAAGGTAACATGGAACAGACCAAAGGAACCCATCACAAAGGGACCCATCACTCAGTCTTTGATTTCATATAGCTAACAGTCAAGTTGAAGAGATGAATAATGGCTAACTTGGGTATCGTTATGTACGTTTCTCAGACAAAGAAGCAGAGATTAGAAGGGCTTAACTGGTAAGTCTGGGGTCACCCAGCTATCCAACACTGAGCCAAGACTCAAACCCAGATCTTACTCCTGGTCAGCCCTCCTTCCACTGCCTCCAACTGGCCCAGTCCATAAGGCATAGAATGGTTATCTTCCATGACTGTAGAATAAAATGGACTTAGAAGAGAGACTCAGAGTCACAAGAAAAATCCAGGGATGACATGATTATCTAGAATATAGTTGCCGTTGTTGTTATTCAGTCACTCACTGTTGTCTGACTCTGCAAATCCATGGACTGCAGCATGCCAAGTGTCCCTGTCCTTCACCATTAGCTTGCCCGGGTTTTTTTGATAATAGTGTTGTGCTAGAACCTCCCAGGATGCAGACATGACTCCTGGTTCAGTAGGGAGTGTTTCCCATAGTAACCTTCATGTGGGATCTAGCAACAGGGGAAGGCAGGAAAATGGTCTAGTCTGTGGCATTCAAGAGAAGTGTTCCTATAATTCCTCGCTGGGGCTGACAACCAACACAACAATCATATCTGACATGTTAGCACATCATATCATTCTTCTGACCATTCGTTAATACCTGGTGAACATCTTTCATCAGCAAGTGTCTCCGTGGGCATTCCAAGATGGACAGTATAAGGCATTGAGGCTCTCAACCTCCCTCACTGGCTTGTCAGGCTGATAGATTTCCCAAATCTCCAAGCCCCTCTTGAATTCCACAGGCTTTCACAAACATCACCTTCCTCACTGCCACTCACAAACATTGCTGCAATCCTCTGTCTCTTCAGCCAAGAAAACACAAACTGGAAGAAAATGAGAAAAAATAATTCTGAAATTTTCACTTTTCCTGAACCCTAGAGTCATTTCTTCCTTCGTTCCTTTCTTCCTCCAAACACCAGTTCTGCAAGTATTTCCTTAGCTTACTGGGATGCTCAGAAGGTAACATGGAACAGACCAAAGGAACCCATCACAAAGGGACCCATCACTCAGTCTTTGATTTCATATAGCTAACAGTCAAGTTGAAGAGATGAATAATGGCTAACTTGGGTATCGTTATGTACGTTTCTCAGACAAAGAAGCAGAGATTAGAAGGGCTTAACTGGTAAGTCTGGGGTCACCCAGCTATCCAACACTGAGCCAAGACTCAAACCCAGATCTTACTCCTGGTCAGCCCTCCTTCCACTGCCTCCAACTGGCCCAGTCCATAAGGCATAGAATGGTTATCTTCCATGACTGTAGAATAAAATGGACTTAGAAGAGAGACTCAGAGTCACAAGAAAAATCCAGGGATGACATGATTATCTAGAATATAGTTGCCGTTGTTGTTATTCAGTCACTCACTGTTGTCTGACTCTGCAAATCCATGGACTGCAGCATGCCAAGTTTCCCTGTCCTTCACCATCTCCTGGAGCTTGCTCAAAGTCACATCCATTGAGTTGGTGATGCCATCCAACCATCTCATCCTCTGTTGTCCCCATCTACTCCTAACTTTTATCTTTCCCAACTTCAGGGGCTTTTCCAATGAGTTGGCTCTTCACATCAGGTGGCCAAAGGATTGGAGCTTTAGTGGTTGCCGTGGAACCATTACGGATGTATATTTAAGGCAGGACTTTTTCATTAGTGAGTAAACCAATTCAACCATCTCTGTTGTGTACTCTTTTGAGTGAAAAAAGTACATTGTGAATGAGATATGTTCAGTCTCACACTAAGTGCTGTGAGGAGCTAAAGTATATAACAGCGTGACATCAAAGCATGTGCACTTTTCTTGAAAAGCACTTATATGGAACATGGCAGTTGCCAGGGAGAATTCCTCCAATAGCCAGTAAATTAGCTGTATGATCACACCACTCACATTTGTATAGAAGACAAGTCAGGTGGTTTAGTCCTATTGCAAGGTTGGGGGCAAGAAGCGGGGGTTTTCAGTTGGTCCAAGTTAACTCTTGGGAGAATTTTTAAATGACCTATCATAGAAGCTTGCCACTTGACACCCATGTTCTACGTGCCTGCCTGCCAATAAATGCCTCCTGTTTTATCCTCAAGTAATAGGACCTCCTTGCCTGTTGTTTTGCTCTAGTAGATGATTTAAGGTTGATCTTGCAAGTCCAGGAGTTGCTCTAAGTAAGCTCAGCCATGCAGGTTGGCATCTGTGCTATGAGATGTCTGGATTAGGAAGTAACAACCAGGGAAAGAGACACCTCTTTCTCTCCCTTCCACCAGCTAAATATGCAGTGACCAATCATCTTCCCAGGTACTCTGTGAAACGGCATCTCAGGACACACTTTAAGATGTCAGGAAATTGGAGTTGATTCCCTAGAATTTATGCTACAATATTTTTATTTGAAAGCTGTTGTTATTATTTAGACTTAGTTCTGGGAAAAGTAAAAGAATGTGTGAATAAATATTGCCACCGACAGCGTCTGGAACATTGTGTGAAGTCTCCTCAGGCCTTTCTCAAGTGTCTCTATGCAAAAACCATTTTTCTTGTCCTATTGCATCTCCCTCTCTGGCTTCTTCCAGTGCTAAATACATGCCATGATTGCTCAGGACATTTTATCTAAGATGAGTTGGGTCATGGTTCCATGATTCCTAACTTGGAGCTTTTTCCTGCTCATTCTGGCTCAAGCCAGCCCCAGCATTCATCCCTCCCACCTTCTGAATCCCACTCACCATGAGACCCAGCCCCAGGCCCACCTCTCTGGAGAGCTTGACAAAAAGGTCTAGACTCTGCAGAACCCTTGGCTCACTACAAAAGATGTGAGGCCCTGGTCATTTCGTATTAAAATATTTTCTGAGTGATTCTGATGAACAGCCAGTGCTAGCAACAACTAGTTTAGTTTATCTTTGGCTCCCAAAGTGTGGTGAGTTATCAGCCCAACATACTTTTAGGTCTCCAATAGCCAGTAAATTAGCTGTATGATCACACCACTCACATTTGTATAGAAGACAAGTCAGGTGGTTTAGTCCTATTGCAAGGTTGGGGGCAAGAAGCGGGGGTTTTCAGTTGGTCCAAGTTAACTCTTGGGAGAATTTTTAAATGACCTATCATAGAAGCTTGCCACTTGACACCCATGTTCTACGTGCCTGCCTGCCAATAAATGCCTCCTGTTTTATCCTCAAGTAATAGGACCTCCTTGCCTGTTGTTTTGCTCTAGTAGATGATTTAAGGTTGATCTTGCAAGTCCAGGAGTTGCTCTAAGTAAGCTCAGCCATGCAGGTTGGCATCTGTGCTATGAGATGTCTGGATTAGGAAGTAACAACCAGGGAAAGAGACACCTCTTTCTCTCCCTTCCACCAGCTAAATATGCAGTGACCAATCATCTTCCCAGGTACTCTGTGAAACGGCATCTCAGGACACACTTTAAGATGTCAGGAAATTGGAGTTGATTCCCTAGAATTTATGCTACAATATTTTTATTTGAAAGCTGTTGTTATTATTTAGACTTAGTTCTGGGAAAAGTAAAAAGAATGTGTGAATAAATATTGCCACCGACAGCGTCTGGAACATTGTGTGAAGTCTCCTCAGGCCTTTCTCAAGTGTCTCTATGCAAAAACCATTTTTCTTGTCCTATTGCATCTCCCTCTCTGGCTTCTTCCAGTGCTAAATACATGCCATGATTGCTCAGGACATTTTATCTAAGATGAGTTGGGTCATGGTTCCATGATTCCTAACTTGGAGCTTTTTCCTGCTCATTCTGGCTCAAGCCAGCCCCAGCATTCATCCCTCCCACCTTCTGAATCCCACTCACCATGAGACCCAGCCCCAGGCCCACCTCTCTGGAGAGCTTGACAAAAAGGTCTAGACTCTGCAGAACCCTTGGCTCACTACAAAAGATGTGAGGCCCTGGTCATTTCGTATTAAAATATTTTCTGAGTGATTCTGATGAACAGCCAGTGCTAGCAACAACTAGTTTAGTTTATCTTTGGCTCCCAAAGTGTGGTGAGTTATCAGCCTCTCGAGGAACTTGTTAGCCGTGCACATTTTCAGGTCTCCACCCCAGACCCCCTGGATCAGAAACTCTGCAATCTGAGTACTAATAAACCCCAGGGATTCAAGTCTAAAAACCTCTGGTTAATCTCTCAGAGGCCTTTTCTCTAAGCATAAGGGTGTTTCTGTGTTTTAAATGTTCCACAGACATGGGTGGTGTCAGCTCAGACTGGTAAGCACTTAGCAGAGAAGACCAAGGCCCAGAAAGTTAGATGGCTTGACCAAGTTCGGAGTCGTGCAGCGATCCGATCAGGGACCAGCAGCCCTAGCTCTCTGTTAGTACTTGTGCTTCCTCCAGACCCTCCTTTAGCCTGAGAGCAGTCCAGCCTAGGAGAGCTTTGCCACCTCTAAATTCTGTGAGCATTCACTATACTCTTTATTGCTCTTTTGAGCTCTTGGCCTTACTAATTCGTTTTTCCATAAGATTCCAGCTGAGGCAGGGTGTGGCCTCCTAGAGGAGTTACGCTGGCTGTCAGCATTTGTTTCCCACCACCCTGGTGGCCCTTTTGGGCACAGCGGCTCTCCCAACTACCCCTACTCCCTAAGACTACCAACCCCACCCACCCCACCCCATTCCCATCCCCATCACAGCATGGCGAGTTTTGTTTCCACGTCTTTCCTCCTCTCTTTGAGGTATGGATGGTTCATTTAATGTTAATTGACTGTGTCTGCTTGCCAGGCTGCTTTTTTTTTTTAAATGTTTTGTTTTATACATATATACTTTTTACTGAGCTATAATTGGCATACCACATTATACTAGTTTAAGGTACAAAACAAAGAGATTCAACATTTATATGCATTATACATTGATCAATACAATCAGTCTAGTACAGGCTGCTTTCTTTTTTCAATAATAACTGATTATTTGATATTTTCTTGTTGACTATATTATTTGTATTTAGAAAGATTTTATGTAACAATCTCTTTGCAGAAGTTTTTAATTTGAGGTAAAATTCACATAAAACTGACCACTTGAAATGTACAGCTCAATTTAGACGTTCCCACTGTGGTACAATCGCCAGTGTTATCTACGATTTATATGAACAGCCAGTGCTAGCAACAACTAGTTTAGTTTATCTTTGGCTCCCAAAGTGTGGTGAGTTATCAGCCTCTCGAGGAACTTGTTAGCCGTGCACATTTTCAGGTCTCCACCCCAGACCCCCTGGATCAGAAACTCTGCAATCTGAGTACTAATAAACCCCAGGGATTCAAGTCTAAAAACCTCTGGTTAATCTCTCAGAGGCCTTTTCTCTAAGCATAAGGGTGTTTCTGTGTTTTAAATGTTCCACAGACATGGGTGGTGTCAGCTCAGACTGGTAAGCACTTAGCAGAGAAGACCAAGGCCCAGAAAGTTAGATGGCTTGACCAAGTTCGGAGTCGTGCAGCGATCCGATCAGGGACCAGCAGCCCTAGCTCTCTGTTAGTACTTGTGCTTCCTCCAGACCCTCCTTTAGCCTGAGAGCAGTCCAGCCTAGGAGAGCTTTGCCACCTCTAAATTCTGTGAGCATTCACTATACTCTTTATTGCTCTTTTGAGCTCTTGGCCTTACTAATTCGTTTTTCCATAAGATTCCAGCTGAGGCAGGGTGTGGCCTCCTAGAGGAGTTACGCTGGCTGTCAGCATTTGTTTCCCACCACCCTGGTGGCCCTTTTGGGCACAGCGGCTCTCCCAACTACCCCTACTCCCTAAGACTACCAACCCCACCCACCCCACCCCATTCCCATCCCCATCACAGCATGGCGAGTTTTGTTTCCACGTCTTTCCTCCTCTCTTTGAGGTATGGATGGTTCATTTAATGTTAATTGACTGTGTCTGCTTGCCAGGCTGCTTTTTTTTTTTAAATGTTTTGTTTTATACATATATACTTTTTACTGAGCTATAATTGGCATACCACATTATACTAGTTTAAGGTACAAAACAAAGAGATTCAACATTTATATGCATTATACATTGATCAATACAATCAGTCTAGTACAGGCTGCTTTCTTTTTTCAATAATAACTGATTATTTGATATTTTCTTGTTGACTATATTATTTGTATTTAGAAAGATTTTATGTAACAATCTCTTTGCAGAAGTTTTTTAATTTGAGGTAAAATTCACATAAAACTGACCACTTGAAAATGTACAGCTCAGTGGCATTTAGGACGTTCCCACTGTGGTACAATCGCCAGTGTTATCTAGTTCCAGAACTTTCTCATCATCCTCACAAAACCCGAGACCCATTCAGCAGGCACCCCTCAGTTTCTCTGTACTTCCAGCCTCTGGCAACCATCAATCTGCTCTCTGTCTCTGTGGTTTTGCTTAGTCTGGACATTTCATATAAATGGAATCATACAATATGTGACCTTTTGTGTCTGGCTTCTTTCATTTAGCTTTAAGACTTGAGGGTCATGCATATTATAGCATTTGTTAGTATCTTATTCCCCATTATGGTAGGATAACACACCATTGTGTGGCTAGACCACATTTTGTTTATCTATTCATCCACTGATGGACATTCAGGTGGTTTCTACCATTTAGTTGTTATGGATAGTGCTGAATGAATATTCCTGTATAAGTCTTTTTTGATTATCTATTTTCAATTCATCTGGGAGCCTGTTCACTTTCGTGTGGAGAGCAGGAATGTGTTTTGGTGAGTGGTGAGAGACAGCAGGCTGCATTTCACCAGAGAAGTGAGTCCCTTCATGCCTTATTTACTCTCCCAGACATTTTTTAATCCTCTTCTGAGGGGGGGTGTCTCATATCATTATTCTTTTGTAAAAGCCCAAATGGCTATAGTGAAGCAGTTGCAGGATCAAAACTCATCTCCTGTAACCCAAGAGTAGAGACCCTGCCTGACTTCCCAATTATGTGAGAAACTCATGCTCATGAGGGACTTACAGTTTAGTGCAGTGTTGAGAAGGGTTTTTTGGTTTCTCTACTTAATCACAACTTCCTGTTTTTTTTTCAGAAGGATAAAATGATTATTGTGAATATAAAAAGCACCAGATATTAGCTAGGTGCCAAGAAAACATGCTCTGAGGATGGTATTTTTTAACAACTGAGAAAAACAAGTGCAATCGAATATTTCCCCTCACTACAACATTCCATTCCTAGGCCCATGCCCTCAGCAGTGGTAAATCAAAACTTCCCTACTTTGGCAGCTTGGAGAAAAAACAGTCTATCTCCAGTAGCTACCAAAAGGAAACAAACACGGCAAGAAATGGAAGCTACAAAATGTTAATATCTCTTCAGAGACTTGGAGCCCTTTTCCAGAAGCCTGTGCTTCTCTTTGTAGTCTGGTTGCTATGGCTGTGTCTCCATTATTGCAAAACGCTGTCAGATAGACTGCAGTAAGTGGTTCATTGAAAGAGTTGATAGCTAGGGAAGTGCCCACATAACCCCATCTTTCAGACTCCCCTCCCAGCCCCAAGCTTTCTGACTACACCTTTACATCCACATTCTCCAGCTTCTGGAGTTGCCAGTGACTAATGTTGCACAGGAAGAAATCAAAGAAGATGCCACTAGGAATACATTAGCCAGTTCATGCTCCCAGGGGCTCCATGTGGCAGGAATACCAAACTGGAAGGGGGCTGAATTTGGAGGTGTAAGAAGGTTAGACCTTGCAGACCTTCTACACGGAGAGAACACATGGCAGGTTAAGATACGGCCATAGGAGTCTCCCTCTTCAGGTTTGAATGAACCTCATGGTGATTGACATGAATGTGTATATTCAAAGGAGACTCTGGGCAGACAGAAATGCATTTTGTTGAAAATGACATGAATGTGTACTCTTTCCTTCATGCCTTATTTACTCTCCCAGACATTTTTAATCCTCTTCTGAGGGTGTCTCATATCATTATTCTTGTAAAAGCCCAAATGGCTATAGTGAAGCAGTTGCAGGATCAAAACTCATCTCCTGTAACCCAAGAGTAGAGACCCTGCCTGACTTCCCAATTATGTGAGAAACTCATGCTCATGAGGGACTTACAGTTTAGTGCAGTGTTGAGAAGGGTTTTTTGGTTTCTCTACTTAATCACAACTTCCTGTTTTTTTTTCAGAAGGATAAAATGATTATTGTGAATATAAAAAGCACCAGATATTAGCTAGGTGCCAAGAAAACATGCTCTGAGGATGGTATTTTTTAACAACTGAGAAAAACAAGTGCAATCGAATATTTCCCCTCACTACAACATTCCATTCCTAGGCCCATGCCCTCAGCAGTGGTAAATCAAAACTTCCCTACTTTGGCAGCTTGGAGAAAAAACAGTCTATCTCCAGTAGCTACCAAAAGGAAACAAACACGGCAAGAAATGGAAGCTACAAAATGTTAATATCTCTTCAGAGACTTGGAGCCCTTTTCCAGAAGCCTGTGCTTCTCTTTGTAGTCTGGTTGCTATGGCTGTGTCTCCATTATTGCAAAACGCTGTCAGATAGACTGCAGTAAGTGGTTCATTGAAAGAGTTGATAGCTAGGGAAGTGCCCACATAACCCCATCTTTCAGACTCCCCTCCCAGCCCCAAGCTTTCTGACTACACCTTTACATCCACATTCTCCAGCTTCTGGAGTTGCCAGTGACTAATGTTGCACAGGAAGAAATCAAAGAAGATGCCACTAGGAATACATTAGCCAGTTCATGCTCCCAGGGGCTCCATGTGGCAGGAATACCAAACTGGAAGGGGGCTGAATTTGGAGGTGTAAGAAGGTTAGACCTTGCAGACCTTCTACACGGAGAGAACACATGGCAGGTTAAGATACGGCCATAGGAGTCTCCCTCTTCAGGTTTGAATGAACCTCATGGTGATTGACATGAATGTGTATATTCAAAGGAGACTCTGGGCTGCAGACAGAAATGCTGGGAGTTTTGCAAAAGCTTTCAGACATACAAATGGCGGCTAAGCACTCTCTTCTCTCTCCACCTATGGATGGATCTGGGGGTTCTCTCTGCCTTGAACTCTTTCCCTTCATTCTCCATGAAAGAGGTGTTCCCTTCTAGTCCACAGGATCCCAGAGAGCCTCCCTGTCTGTTTGTAAATTAGCTTTATTGAAATATAATTCACATACAATGAATGGCATCCATTTAAAGTGTACAGACCATTGAGTTTTGACAACAGGAAACCACTGCCACAAACAAGATACAGAACATCTCCATCATCTCCCAAACTTCTCTTGTACCTCTCTGCTGTGCATTCCTGTCTCTGCTTCTAACCTTAGGTACCCACTGATCTACTTTCTGTCCCTCTCAATTAGTTTGCATTTTGTAGAGTTTCATGTAAATAGGATCAGACAGCTGGTACTTTGTGGTGTCTGGCCTTTTTCACTCAAGTTGATATTGAGGTACATCCACCTGTTGTGGAAAGCAGTGGGTCATACCTTTGGCTCACTGAGTTGTATTTTGTTGTATGGATGCACCACTTTTTGTTTATGCATTTCCCTGGTGGATGGGTCGTTTCCGGTTGCTGGCTTTTATTTCTTTTCTATCTTTAATTGCTTTTGCTCTCCTGTCTCTAATTCCAGAACAAAGAGGTATGCTCAAGTCTCTTCCATCTTTAAAAAACACTCTCTGGCCCCAGCAACCTTATGTGTCCAGTCTCAGAACAAGGATGAGCTGGGTTTTTCTGGGATACTCTAAGGCTTTCTAGACATAATCCAAAGAAACCAGGCAGGCAAATTCAAGTGGTCTGTCACAATCCTGGGAAAAGTTTGCCTTTGCAGACATGGTTTATCCAATCTGTACATTTCTCAGGACTGGCTCACTGTTTCTACAAGCGGCTGCCTTACACTGGGTTCTTCGTGGTTTTTTTTTCTTTCCTCTTTCTGGTCCAAATAATCATTCTGTGTCCCAGTTTCCCCCTTGAAAATAAGGAAGAACTTTTAGTTATGATTTCCTAAAATTAGCAAACCAAGTAAAAGTCCAAGAATATTGGCTTGATAGGGAAAAGACAGTGACTAAATCTAAAGTATCTGTATCTCGTGTTCTCAAGTATTTTAAATATGCTGGTAATTAGAGTCAAGGACAACTACTTGTTTTAAAGCATAAAATACAGGACAAGTTGTATTATTGCAATTGTAAATGCTATAGGTGTGGCATCAGCAATATAGAGGCAATCATCTCAGATACTGTGGGTTTGGTTTCAGATTGCCATAATAAAGTCAATGCCACAATAAATCAAGCCACAAATTTTTTCCATATAAAACTTCTGTTTGTACTACACTGTAGCCTATTAAATGTGCAATAGTATTATATCTAAAATAGACTGCATATGCCTTCATTAAAAGATACTAGCCATCAATCTCAGTCTTCAAAGAGTTGGAATCTTTTTGCAATACTAACATCAAAGATCATCAATCACAAATCACCATAACAAACATAGTGATAATGAAAATGTTTGAAATACTGTGAAAATTCTCAAATGTAGTACAAACACAGTGAGCAAATGCTGTTGGAAAAATGGTACTGATAAATTTGCTTAACGCAAGGTTGTGTCCCACCTTCAATTAAAAAAAAATATGATGTCTGTAAAGCAATTTTCAAAAAGTACAAAGTATAATAAAATGCTTTATGCCTGTACAGAATGGTTTGCCATAAAATTGAATTGCCAGGGCCTGATACCATCCCTAGTGTATAGAGGGCACTCAAGAAATATCATAGGACTGAGCCTACTCCACAGTGAGGCAGACAAGTGAGGTGGATGCTATGTCAGCCTTACCCATCCAGGTCTTTGCTGGGTAGGCACTGGGTTGGCAGTGAGACCTGGGGGTTGAACAGACTGAGCAGGAGAAGGTGGGATGATGAAGACAAGGTGTTCTCACAACCCTAGAGGGAAGTGGCTGTAGTGACCATGAGAGGCCAACCAGAGTTCCCTGAAAGGGTTTGATTCACAACCTTTGCAGTAGGAGGTGCCAGGACTCAGGACTATGAGACTCTTGACAAGTCATGCCTCCCGGAGCTTCAGTGTTAACACATGTGTAATGGGTGATCCAGTACTGTACTCCAGTGTGAAGAGCAACATGAAGTGATGGGTGCCTATGCCTGGACAGTTGTAGGCATTTACAGGCAGTGGTGATGGTGGTGAGGCCTCCTCTTTGTTTCGTTTCTGTGATAGAATAATGACCCCCAAAGATATCCATGTCTTAATCCTTGAGTCCCATGAATGTGCCATTTCACATGACCACAGGACTTTTGCAGATTCGTTACATTAAGGATCTTGAGGTGGAGAGATTATCCTGGATTACCCTCATGGGCCCAATGTGATTACAGGGCTTCTTAGACAAGTGAGGCAGAGAGAGGTCGGAAGACCTGATGAGTTGAAGAACCAAGAAGAGGCCATGAGCCAAAGAATGGCAGCGGCCTCTGGAAACTAGGAAAGGCCAGGAGATGGAGTCTTCTCTAGAACCTACAGAGGGAACTATCCTTGGTGACGCCTTGATTTTGACCCAGTGAAGATGAATTTAGACTTTGGGCCTCCAGAATTGGAAGATAACAGATCTGTGCTTTTTTAGGCCACTGAGTTTGTGGTAATTTGTTGCAGTAGCTATAGGAAACTCATGCAGTCTTTCATGTAAAGCCAGTGTGGTCAGCGAGGATTCTAATTCCCAAATCCACAGTCACCACCATTAACAGGGTCCCATTAACATAGAAAGGAGATTCCAAACCAGTGAATGAAGTTTTCTACTAACTATAGCCATGGCCCCACACCTCTGGGTGGAAACTCTAGCTTTGGTAAGCTTGCCTAGGCCCTGGGTGGTCCTCAAGGAACTGAGGAATCTTAAAAATGAGGCTGTGAGACAATCCATGGGAAGTTGCTCATCCAAGGGTTCTGCTATGCCCACAGATTTAATTTTGCATTTTCACTCACTGAGTTAGCTCATTCAAATTAAGATACTTGAGAGGCAAATGATTTCTGACCTCCAATGAAATGATACTTCCCTGATATGAAAACATGATAATTTACTAGATTGCCCTGCAAAAACTTCCACTACTGAATTTAAACCTTGTGAGGTGCCAGGACTCAGGACTATGAGACTCTTGACAAGTCATGCCTCCCGGAGTTTGGTTAACACATGTGTAATGGGTGATCCAGTACTGTACTCCAGTGTGAAGAGCAACATGAAGTGATGGGTGCCTATGCCTGGACAGTTGTAGGCATTTACAGGCAGTGGTGATGGTGGTGAGGCCTCCTCTTGTTTCGTTTCTGTGATAGAATAATGACCCCCAAAGATATCCATGTCTTAATCCTTGAGTCCCATGAATGTGCCATTTCACATGACCACAGGACTTTTGCAGATTCGTTACATTAAGGATCTTGAGGTGGAGAGATTATCCTGGATTACCCTCATGGGCCCAATGTGATTACAGGGCTTCTTAGACAAGTGAGGCAGAGAGAGGTCGGAAGACCTGATGAGTTGAAGAACCAAGAAGAGGCCATGAGCCAAAGAATGGCAGCGGCCTCTGGAAACTAGGAAAGGCCAGGAGATGGAGTCTTCTCTAGAACCTACAGAGGGAACTATCCTTGGTGACGCCTTGATTTTGACCCAGTGAAGATGAATTTAGACTTTGGGCCTCCAGAATTGGAAGATAACAGATCTGTGCTTTTTTAGGCCACTGAGTTTGTGGTAATTTGTTGCAGTAGCTATAGGAAACTCATGCAGTCTTTCATGTAAAGCCAGTGTGGTCAGCGAGGATTCTAATTCCCAAATCCACAGTCACCACCATTAACAGGGTCCCATTAACATAGAAAGGAGATTCCAAACCAGTGAATGAAGTTTTCTACTAACTATAGCCATGGCCCCACACCTCTGGGTGGAAACTCTAGCTTTGGTAAGCTTGCCTAGGCCCTGGGTGGTCCTCAAGGAACTGAGGAATCTTAAAAATGAGGCTGTGAGACAATCCATGGGAAGTTGCTCATCCAAGGGTTCTGCTATGCCCACAGATTTAATTTTGCATTTTCACTCACTGAGTTAGCTCATTCAAATTAAGATACTTGAGAGGCAAATGATTTCTGACCTCCAATGAAATGATACTTCCCTGATATGAAAACATGATAATTTACTAGATTGCTGCATCTTCACTCTGAATAGTATCAAAGAGTAGAAAGTTCTTTTGGAACCCAAGATTGCTACTAAGGTAACTTAACCCTTGTGCTGAAAGCATTTACTTGGGTATAGTTTATGGAATGGATCATGTATCTCTCTAGAGAATGCTTAACACAAATAGTAATCTGTTTTTCCCCCATATCCTTAATTTCTTGCTGGCCTAGTTAGTCATAATATGTTGAATATAGACCTATGATGCACACTTTAATATTTTACTAATTGATATATTTCTAGTAACCAGGTCCCAAATATAAACTTTAGAAAAAAAGCAAATTGTTAGCAAAGAGAACTTAAGAATACCTGGTGCTTAGTATACAGAAAACTGACAGCTATGGTCATTAATGACTTAACGAATTTGTTTAAATAGTCTTTGGGTCCAACATTGCACATAGTAGATTAATAATAGTCATAAGTAATAGCAGAATGTGTGTATATATATATATATATATATATATATGTATGTATATGTAAATATATATATATATATATATAATTCTGTCATAATTTGGCTTTATGAATGAGGAAACTGCAACATAAGCATAACCATGAGCACATGTTCCATTATTAAGTCAGATCTGACTCTTTGTGACCCCATGGACTGTCACCCACCAGGCTCCTCTATCCATGGGATTTCCCAAGTGACAATATTGAAGTGGGCTGCCATTTTCTTCTCCAAGGAATCTTCCCAACCCAGGGATTGAACCTGTGTCTCTTGTGGTTCCTGCATTGGCAGGTGGATTCTTTACCACTGAGCCACCAGGGAAGCCATAAGACATAAGCAAATATCCTAATTTCTAAGCACTCTGCAGTGGATCAGATACTGCCTGCGCCCAGTTAATAGCATTCAAGGAATGCACAGTCATAAAAGCAAGACACATCAATTCACAAATGAAAACAAAGATTATTTTTTCCCCACTTCATTTCACATCAGTACTGTCCTTGAAAGTTGTGTTTGACATAGCCACACTCTATAAGCTATCATCTCCAGCTCTGGTTTGATTCAAGTTATTTTAACCACTGGGATGTTACTTTAACCACTCAGAATGGATGAATCACAAGCTGGAATCAAGATTGCTAGGAGAAATATAAAGAACTTCAAACTTGCAGATGATGCCTCCCTAATCACAGAGGGCAAAGCAGAACTAAAGAGCCTCTTGATGAGGGTGAAAGAGAAAAATGAAAAAGCTGGCTTAAAACTCAGTATTCAGAAAACTAAGATCATGGCATCTGGTCCTATCACTTCATGGCAACTAGAAGGGGAGAAAGTGGAAACGGTGACAGATTTTCTCTTCTTGAGTTTGAAAATCACTGCTGACAGTGACTGCCACCATGAAATTAAAAAAGGCTTGCTACTTGGAGGGAATGAGAAATGGGAACTACAGAGACCCTCAAAGTTCCAGCCAGGGTCCCTGGGAAACCTCTGGCATATTCAGAGAAATAAGGAAGTTAGGAGCAGTGGTTATTTTCTGAGGTGGATAAAGGCCAGGGCAGTTTTTATATTGTAAGTATCAAGGCTGAGGGTGTTTTTGGACAGTGGGAGGAATGGAACTTGCAGGGCAGTTAACCCACTTCCACCCTGGGCCCAATCCAGATCACAGTGGATCATAGTCTGCCTTTTATATGGCCCATGAGTAGTTTTTACATATTTAAGTGACTGGGGGAAAAGATCTAAAAAAGAAGATTTTAGGAGAGGTTAAAATTACACAAAATGCAAATTTCAATGTTCATAAGTAAAGTTTTATTGGAACACAGCCATCCCCATCCACTTGCAAGTTGTCTCTGGCTGCTTCCATGCTGTGAAGATGGGGTTTGACCAGAGATAGATGTCCTGAAAGGCCTAAAGTGTTGACTCTTCACAGAAAACCTTTGCCAACACTTGGGTTAGAGAGACAGTAGCAAATATCCTAATTTCTAAGCACTCTGCAGTGGATCAGATACTGCCTGCGCCATTAATAGCATTCAAGGAATGCACAGTCATAAAAGAAACAATCAATTCACAAATGAAAACAAAGATTATTTTTTCCCCACTTCATTTCACATCAGTACTGTCCTTGAAAGTTGTGTTTGACATAGCCACACTCTATAAGCTATCATCTCCAGCTCTGGTTTGATTCAAGTTATTTTAACCACTGGGATGTTACTTTAACCACTCAGAATGGATGAATCACAAGCTGGAATCAAGATTGCTAGGAGAAATATAAAGAACTTCAAACTTGCAGATGATGCCTCCCTAATCACAGAGGGCAAAGCAGAACTAAAGAGCCTCTTGATGAGGGTGAAAGAGAAAAATGAAAAAGCTGGCTTAAAACTCAGTATTCAGAAAACTAAGATCATGGCATCTGGTCCTATCACTTCATGGCAACTAGAAGGGGAGAAAGTGGAAACGGTGACAGATTTTCTCTTCTTGAGTTTGAAAATCACTGCTGACAGTGACTGCCACCATGAAATTAAAAAAGGCTTGCTACTTGGAGGGAATGAGAAATGGGAACTACAGAGACCCTCAAAGTTCCAGCCAGGGTCCCTGGGAAACCTCTGGCATATTCAGAGAAATAAGGAAGTTAGGAGCAGTGGTTATTTTCTGAGGTGGATAAAGGCCAGGGCAGTTTTTATATTGTAAGTATCAAGGCTGAGGGTGTTTTTGGACAGTGGGAGGAATGGAACTTGCAGGGCAGTTAACCCACTTCCACCCTGGGCCCAATCCAGATCACAGTGGATCATAGTCTGCCTTTTATATGGCCCATGAGTAGTTTTTACATATTTAAGTGACTGGGGGAAAAGATCTAAAAAAGAAGATTTTAGGAGAGGTTAAAATTACACAAAATGCAAATTTCAATGTTCATAAGTAAAGTTTTATTGGAACACAGCCATCCCCATCCACTTGCAAGTTGTCTCTGGCTGCTTCCATGCTGTGAAGATGGGGTTTGACCAGAGATAGATGTCCTGAAAGGCCTAAAGTGTTGACTCTTCACAGAAAACCTTTGCCAACACTTGGGTTAGAGAGACAGTAGGAAGTGCAGTCTCCTCATTGCGATACTTAAAGTTGAAAAAGTGATATTTTTCCCAAATGGAGAAAGAGGATAGAGGAAAAAGGGAGCCGGTGAGCCCCTGGCATGGCTTCTGTTTAGGGAACAGAGGGAGGCAGAAGACATCAGCAAAGATCCCAGGTAAATAAGCTTGAGTACACATCCCACTTAATTAAACATGTCAACTCCCAGAGACTACTCAGTGCTTAGTCTCTCAAACCACTCTCAAGAAGAAAAGGAAGGAATAAAGTTGCAACCTGGGGATAGCTAGTCCTCTGAAAGCAGGATCAATTCTCAGCCTTCCACCCTGTCTTTTCCTCTTTTCTTTCCTTCTCTGACAGGCTGGCATGATCTCATTCCAAGAATGGCTGTGTGTGTGTGTGTGTGCCCAGTTGCTCAGTCATGTCCGACTCTTTGTGACCTCCAGGGCCCGATTCTCCAGGCAAGAATACTGGAGTGGGTGGCCATTCTCTTCCCCAGTGGTTCAAATAACTTGAATTCCCAGCTCAGGGATTGAACCCGCATCTCCTGTGTCTCCTGCATTGACAGACAGATTCTTTACCATTAGCTGACTTCTGGCTAATTTGCTCAGAAAGTGGTATGAGGAAGAATATTCCACTAAGATAAATGTTTGATAAAAGTCCAAAGTTCTATTCCTGCCCTAAGATTTGAATCTTTATTGGCAAACACTGCATACAAGGAATGACTGTCAACTCTGGACATTTCAGGCCCTTCCAAAGGGGCACCAGGGAGTCATGCAAGAGTTAAGGGGTGGGGTGGAAATACTGGCCTGGTCCCTCCCACCAGGCCAGAGTGTGTGCTAAAGTCTGCAGGTCACCAGCTTGCCAAGTAACCTTGGGTGTGGCCTTTCAGCATTCTGGTTTGGTAACTCCTTCAGAAGTAAGAAAGCAGTTCTAAGGCCGTGCTAGAGGAGATACAAGTCTTCAGTGAGACTGCAGTCCTCAGTCTTTGCTGAGCGCATCACGGCAGGTTGGCCGTGTCAACAAGGGTGTTTGGAGAGCCCACCTCCATGACCGTGGTGGGTGAAGTTGTTTTGCAGGGAACAGGAAGCCATTCCCAGATGCTGCCTTCCCCTCCTACCCCTGAGTATGTAGCAGGGTGGCAACTATGGCTGAATGCCCAGGCCCAGAGTCATGAGGACTAACCTTGCCTCGAAAGCAGGAAACACATTGTCTTTGTGGCCCCTGGTCTTTGGGAACAAACCCCACACCTCTTGTAGGAGGCCCTCAAATACCCATTCAGTGGAGTGTCTGCTCTCTCTCACGATTGCTCCATCTTATTTTTGTTTCTGGAGTTATTCAGAAAGTACCACCTGTTGTCAGTGCCCCATGGTGTATGTATTTAATAAATGATCTTTCACATCTGTCTACAAACACACACCCTTGCTCACCTAGCTTATCTCACCCAAGGGACCAAGAGAGACACAGAAGACCAACATGAGCAGACTGTACAACTTCGCTTGGGAAAGTCAGACCCTGGATTCTCCCTGTACCCAGCCCCAAATTAGTATATTCTCAGGTTCCTTCTGTATGTGTGCCCATGGCAAGTTGACTGTTCACTGGTGGTTGATGAGAAGAATGCCTCAATGTCCATCCAATACAGGGCTGTTAGAATCTCCAGAGTACAATGGAACTGCTGATCTGGGAGTTATCTTGGGGAGCATTTGATCTCCTAAGCACTGACCCCCTCCCCTCCCCTTATGTGGTAAGGAGAACAGGCCCAGAAAGTTAAAGTGCTAGTAAGAAAAAGGTAATAGTTGAGACTCAGTTTAGAACAGGACTCAAGGCACCTTGATTCACAATGAAACCATCTTTCTAAGTGCTGAGTTCATGAATGTAAAAAAAAAAAAAAAAAACTTTGTAAAAAAAATTATAATGCCTATCAAGATGTTAATCACCATTATTTTTCAGTACCAATTAAAACTTACCCTTCATGGTGCTTTTGTGGGGATCTTGGCAGAGGTATTTCCAATCCTGCCCCAAGAAACTTTCTCTAGAGTAGCGGTCCCCAAACTTTTTGGCACCAGAGACCAATTTCATAGAAGACAATTTTTCCACACACCAGGGGTGGAGGGAATGGTTTCAGGATGATTCAAGCACATTGCATTTATTGTTATTATTATTATTACATCACCTCAACCTCAGATCATGAGGCATTAGATCCCAGAGGCTGGAAACCCCTGGTCTAGAGACCAAGGAAAATCTAGGAAAAGTCGAGGGAACAAATCTACAGGCAGGATACTGGCTGAATGCCCAGGCCCAGAGTCATGAGGACTAACCTTGCCTCGAAAGCAGGAAACACATTGTCTTTGTGGCCCCTGGTCTTTGGGAACAAACCCCACACCTCTTGTAGGAGGCCCTCAAATACCCATTCAGTGGAGTGTCTGCTCTCTCTCACGATTGCTCCATCTTATTTTTGTTTCTGGAGTTATTCAGAAAGTACCACCTGTTGTCAGTGCCCCATGGTGTATGTATTTAATAAATGATCTTTCACATCTGTCTACAAACACACACCCTTGCTCACCTAGCTTATCTCACCCAAGGGACCAAGAGAGACACAGAAGACCAACATGAGCAGACTGTACAACTTCGCTTGGGAAAGTCAGACCCTGGATTCTCCCTGTACCCAGCCCCAAATTAGTATATTCTCAGGTTCCTTCTGTATGTGTGCCCATGGCAAGTTGACTGTTCACTGGTGGTTGATGAGAAGAATGCCTCAATGTCCATCCAATACAGGGCTGTTAGAATCTCCAGAGTACAATGGAACTGCTGATCTGGGAGTTATCTTGGAGAGCATTTGATCTCCTAAGCACTGACCCCCTCCCCTCCCCTTATGTGGTAAGGAGAACAGGCCCAGAAAGTTAAAGTGCTAGTAAGAAAAAGGTAATAGTTGAGACTCAGTTTAGAACAGGACTCAAGGCACCTTGATTCACAATGAAACCATCTTTCTAAGTGCTGAGTTCATGAATGTAAAAAAAAAAAAAAAAAACTTTGTAAAAAAAATTATAATGCCTATCAAGATGTTAATCACCATTATTTTTCAGTACCAATTAAAACTTACCCTTCATGGTGCTTTTGTGGGGATCTTGGCAGAGGTATTTCCAATCCTGCCCCAAGAAACTTTCTCTAGAGTAGCGGTCCCCAAACTTTTTGGCACCAGAGACCAATTTCATAGAAGACAATTTTTCCACACACCAGGGGTGGAGGGAATGGTTTCAGGATGATTCAAGCACATTGCATTTATTGTTATTATTATTATTACATCACCTCAACCTCAGATCATGAGGCATTAGATCCCAGAGGCTGGAAACCCCTGGTCTAGAGACCAAGGAGTCACCAAACACCCACGTCTGGAGGGATATAACAGAGTAAGAAGAGGCGAGGCTGTGGAACCAAATTCTACAGGCAGGGATTACAAAGAAAATAATCTTTAGTGCAAACGTCTCAAGTTCTGGGTGATTTTCCGTTTTTGTTTTAGTTACACTAAGAAAACCACCAACTTCTTGATTGCAAGGAATTTTTAACAGAGAATAATAGGCCATAAATTCCCATGGGCCACCCTGCCTAGCAAAGCCAGAAGATCCCCCAGAGTAAAGGTTGCAAATGAGAGGGTAAGAGTCAAAACATCTGAAAATCAGTGACAATGCAAAATTTACGTAACAAACTACAGAGATATAGAACTACATATAATTATATAAAGGGATAGATAAACAGCTGAAGAAAAGGGGCTATGTGAATAATGGATGCATGGGTGAATGAACAGGAAGGAAGAAGGGCAGGGAGGGAGAAAGGAAGGAATAAAATAGGCCAAATTGGTTGGTTGTAGTGGATCTCTGGGTGGCAGGCAATTTTAATTTTCTAACTTTCTCTTCTCTGTATTTTACAAATTCCTGTGTTTTCTTCTAATTAGTAAACAACAGCAATGCCATGATAAATACAATGTGTTAAAAGGCTTGATTGACAGTGAAAAACACAAACCCCTGGAAATTTCCAACTCCCTTTTCCAGCAATTCTGTCATATCTCAGCCACATGAAGCTCCCAAGAAATCCCTCCCAGTTAAAAGCCAGCCCACATGTAGATTGAGCCCCCTGGACTAAAACCCTTCTCCGATGACCCAGTGACCTGCCCACAGTTTCATTTTTTTTTAGATTCTGTCAAAGGAACCCAAGACCCACTGCACCATTTGGTTTTCATCAATATGGGTGCCACTGACCCAAGCAAGAACCTCTTTGAAAGGATGACCTACAGTCAGTACCTCTAGGTTAACTTCAGGGCCCTAGTGAAAGAATCTGAAACCCCTTAACAAACCTAATTTGAATGGTAAAGAGCTGCTGGCTCACATCCAAAGCTTATCTCACAGCCCTGAGAAATTAGCTCTTTTGGTATGATAATCCTTATTTATTTATTTATTTATTTTCATCCATTTTTATTCTTTGACCTGTGTGGGCCTCCCATTGAAGTGGCCTCTCTGGTCGCAGAGCACCAGTTCTGGGTGCATGTGCTCCAGAGCTCTGGCTGGTAATTGGACACACCAGGCCAGCTGCTCCATGGCACGTGGGATCTTACTGGGCCAGGAATCGAACCAGGGCCCCTTGCACTGCAAGGCGAACTCTTTACCCACTGGACCACCAGGGAAGCCCTATGGTAATCCTTTAGTTAAGAAAATTTCTCCCTTTGCTGTTTTATCTTTTATCTACCAATTACTTAACAAAAATTCCTCTACAGTACTTTTTCTTTTTACACTTTCCAGTACTCTTTAGGCTAAAATAGATGATGTATATTCCAGCTACTAAAAGAACATCAGGAAAGAATAAGCTGTGACTCTAAAGAATATGAATACAGGAGAAATGAAGGTTTTAGTGGCATTTGGATCTAGTTCATTTTTAAACCCAGATCAAAGAAGGCCACTTGGACTAGGAAAAGATATATGTTCTGCAGTATGTTCTGGAAATTTCATTTTAGGGCTTTTGGTGGGATTGTAGGAATCTAAGAAACATGAGCTGTAAATTTTTTTAAAACTTCTGTAGAATTTGTGACCTTTGTGTTTCATGTTGTTTGTTTCAGAGGCTGCAACAATAGATATTTTAACTTTAAAACATGTGCTTTTGTCTCTATTATGTGCTGTTAGATAAAGGAATTAAAGTTGAATATAATAGCACAGCCACTGACACATTATAGAGACAATAATTATTCAGTTAATGAATGGCAAAAATCTGGAATTATTCACATAAGATTGAAAGTGCTACCCAACCCTAATAGAAGCAAGGTTTAAGATTTGTACATCAGGTTCCTGGAAGTTAGACAAGTCCCATAATTTCTTGTAGAAGGTATCCTAACTATTGTCTTCACTCAGCTTTGGCTTAAATGAATATGGGTCTCTATGATAAGAGGTATTTACCTAAGAATAATATTAGCAATAATACCATCTAGTATCTGTCAAATGCTTCCTTCTTGGAAAATGAAACACTTTTGCAATTCTGGGTGTTTTCCTTTATATCTTACTGAATCCTTAAAGTCAGTATTTTTGTTGTTATTGTTGTTACAGATGAGGAAGCCGTAGCACAGATGTGTGAGTGCCCAGCACTCAGACTAGAGAGTACTGACAGCAGGCATCAAAACCATGATTCAGATCTCAGGTTTCTAAGCTGCATGGTGTCTATTGTGCTACTTCTTGTAAAAATACTAGGAAATCTGACTGGTAAGGCAACCAGTTAACTTTAGTTTAAGCTTTTCACGTATAAGATTTAAACAATGAATCATCCAATCAACATTAGATTATAGGACACTGGTAGGTCACGTGAAAAATGAATTGGGGTTCCAGTAGCACGAAGCATGGTGGATAGAGAATAAGGCCCTGAAGGGAAAGCTTGGAGAGACCAGGGTTAATTCAAGCAGTATTTCTGCCAGGATTGGATTAATCCATTGAAAAGGGGAAGAGGAAAGTGTCTAACGGTACTTGAAGGTTTTAGGTTGGACACCTGGGTAGTTGTGATGTCATTTCTGCCAGAAGATTGGGAATAGGGTGGGAGGAGGGCATTTGGGGACAGTGGGTGGAGAGCGGTAGATAAGGAGCCTAGTTTGGGAGGTGTGTCTTTGGGAGTGATTTGCCCCTAAAGAGGTGGGATATACAGAGGGCAGTTGGAATGCAGGGTTGGGGGTTAAGGGCCATGTGACTCATAGAAGGAAATTCTCTGCTCTCAAATAGCTGGTCGTTGTTCAGTCGCTAAGTCATGTGTGACTCTTTGCGACCTTATGGACTGCAGCACCCCACACTCCTCTGTCCTCCACTCTCTCCCGGAGTTTGCCCTCATTCCTGTCCATTGAGTCAGTGATGCTATCTTACCACCTCAAATAGCACATATATGAGAAAGTAGAGAGCAGGTCTATTCCATATGAATGTTTTGATTTTTCTTTTAACTTTCAGTAGCTCTACATAAGAAGCCAAACTAAATGTTAGAATTCCTTGCACTTCTATACATTTTTTTTCGGAAGCAGTGCGCTGCTTTGTATCAACTCACTGAGTTGCACAAAACCCTTTCTGGATTTTGCCTGGATCGTTTATGCAATTGCTTCTCTAAAACATCCACTTTCCCAGATTTAAATAGAATTTCCCTTCTGAGGGCAAGTCGAGTTTAATATGGAAAAGTCTTGCCTGCTGGCTACTCTGTGTTCCTAGACCCTTTGTTGCTGTATTATGGTATCAGGTAATTTGGATTTAAATTTAAAATTAGTGTGGGCTGCAGCTGCTGCCTGCGGCTTTTACACAGCCTGCTGCTCAGAGGCCCTTCCAGTGATGTCATCGCCCTTGTAATTATAGAAAAGTTTGTTTTACTTAAGACAAGTGACAGGGCTTCCTGGTGACTCAGATGAAACTTATAGGACACTGGTAGGTCACGTGAAAATGAATTGGGGTTCCAGTAGCACGAAGCATGGTGGATAGAGAATAAGGCCCTGAAGGGAAAGCTTGGAGAGACCAGGGTTAATTCAAGCAGTATTTCTGCCAGGATTGGATTAATCCATTGAAGGGGAAGAGGAAAGTGTCTAACGGTACTTGAAGGTTTTAGGTTGGACACCTGGGTAGTTGTGATGTCATTTCTGCCAGAAGATTGGGAATAGGGTGGGAGGAGGGCATTTGGGGACAGTGGGTGGAGAGCGGTAGATAAGGAGCCTAGTTTGGGAGGTGTGTCTTTGGGAGTGATTTGCCCCTAAAGAGGTGGGATATACAGAGGGCAGTTGGAATGCAGGGTTGGGGGTTAAGGGCCATGTGACTCATAGAAGGAAATTCTCTGCTCTCAAATAGCTGGTCGTTGTTCAGTCGCTAAGTCATGTGTGACTCTTTGCGACCTTATGGACTGCAGCACCCCACACTCCTCTGTCCTCCACTCTCTCCCGGAGTTTGCCCTCATTCCTGTCCATTGAGTCAGTGATGCTATCTTACCACCTCAAATAGCACATATATGAGAAAGTAGAGAGCAGGTCTATTCCATATGAATGTTTTGATTTTTCTTTTAACTTTCAGTAGCTCTACATAAGAAGCCAAACTAAATGTTAGAATTCCTTGCACTTCTATACATTTTTGTTCGGAAGCAGTGCGCTGCTTTGTATCAACTCACTGAGTTGCACAAAACCCTTTCTGGATTTTGCCTGGATCGTTTATGCAATTGCTTCTCTAAAACATCCACTTTCCCAGATTTAAATAGAATTTCCCTTCTGAGGGCAAGTCGAGTTTAATATGGAAAAGTCTTGCCTGCTGGCTACTCTGTGTTCCTAGACCCTTTGTTGCTGTATTATGGTATCAGGTAATTTGGATTTAAATTTAAAATTAGTGTGGGCTGCAGCTGCTGCCTGCGGCTTTTACACAGCCTGCTGCTCAGAGGCCCTTCCAGTGATGTCATCGCCCTTGTAATTATAGAAAAGTTTGTTTTACTTAAGACAAGTGACAGGGCTTCCCTGGTGACTCAGATGGTAAAGAATCTGTCTGCAGTGAAGACAAACAACAAAATAGAATAATGGGAACGGGTGACAAGGAGGTCTTGGTGTCCAGAAATCAACAACCAGTCTCCGGTGGACAGACTTCCTTATCCCATCAGGAATTCATAGGAAGGAGCAGCTTTCCTTCTAGTTTAAAGACAAAAAGGCAGTTTTTCCCCACTAAATGTGTATCACAGTACTTTCTGGCTTCTTTGGGGGTCAGAAATGTCCCTGAATATCTACAAGGGCAGCTGCTTCTCATTAAGAAGAATCCATCCCTGATGACTGGAGGAGGAAATGGCAACCCACTCCAGTATTCTTGCCTGGGAAATCCCATGGACAGAGGACTCTGGCGAGCTACAGTTCATAGGTTGGCAAAATCCTGAAGCAACTTAACAACTTTGTACGCATCTCTGGTGAAGGTGATAATGTTTTCAGCGAAGCCTGTTCTGAATGTTTCTCTGCAGTGAACCTGGGAACCTTTGACTTCCTGTGAGGAAATCAGCTTCTGGAAATGCGCTGATGTTTCTCTTCTCTTCAACCAGCCTTTCGGTTGATGGTGGAGACTTACCAGAGTTTTTGTTCATTTTTCATCTATCCCATTTTCTCAGCAACTTAGGACGAGAGGGAAAAAAACCCACAAGCACTGGTATTGTAAAAATCCACTTGAAGGCATATTTACAGCTGAATTTCCACATGACTCCAAGATTTGGGGGGGAAAGAAATGTTGAATTTTGGCAAATATTTTTGGCATCGTCCACAGTGTGATATAATAGCAAGGCCATTAGAAGGTCAAAATACATTTCCTTTTGTCTTGGTTGGGTAAAAGAAATCTTTAGTGGTTGATGGCCCTCAATGCCTGCTTCTACTGTATCTCTCTGCAGAGATCTCTGAGGAATGATCAGTTAATGGGGCCACAAGAAATCTAGCTATATGAATAGTTTTCTCTGCATCAGAAAATGAGCTCTTCTTCTAGAATAAGTAATTCAAGACGAAGAGCAACAAATTGAGACTAAGGTGTTTTCTGTTGACAGACACAAAGTGTTTATCAATTTAGGGACAGGTTGTGCTTCGACCTACATAAATTCCCATCTGGTTTGGGTAGGATGGACTGTTTTATTTATTTATTTATTTTTTGGCTATTCTGGGTTTTCCCTGCTACTGCAGGCTCTTCTCTAGTTGCAGGGAGTGGGAGCTACTCTCTACCTGACGTGAACAGGCTTCTTGGTGACTTCTCTTGTTGTGGAACTTGGGCCCTTGGGCACATAGGCTTCAGTAATTGTGGCCCATAGGCTCAATCATTGTGGTTCCAAGGCTCTAGAACACAGGCTCCATAGTTGTGGCTCATGGGCCTAGTTGCTCTGCAGCATGTGGGATCTTCCTGGATCAGGAATTAAACCCATGTCTCCTGCATTGGCAGGTGAACTCTTTACCACTGAGCTACCAGGGAAGCCCTGGACTGTTTTTAATTGTTTACTGCTGAGTAATAGAGACATGATTGAGTTGTTAATGAGCCTCAAATACTTATATAAGTGCAGTTTTAACCTCTATTTATCTGAGTTACTTCCAGTCTTCTGAGTCATCCCAGCTGAGCCCTTAAATATCCTGGAGGAGAGAGCCATCCTTGCTGGATCCTTGGTGAATTCTGGACATATCACAAAGCTTTTTTATACCACTGCTTATTTTGGAGGCTTATTGCATGGCAGATATAACCAGTATACTATATTTTTCTCCCTTCCTTCATCACTTTTTATTTGCTCGTTTGTTTTATTTTGGTAGAGTAAATCCATCAGTGTTTTTTCTGAGAATGAATATATAGAAGGTAAATTTTTTACCCATTTTTCTGTCTGAAAATATTATTTTGACCACTCATTTGACTGATACTTTCACTGGGTATAGAATTTTTATTTCGTCTTATAAGACATTTAGCTCCTATAACCTCTAGCATCCTTTGTCCCTATTAAGAAGGGCAAGTCTAAGTCCTAATCCTTTGTTGTCTGCCCACATCCACCCCATCAGCAGCGAACTTTCATGCCCTATTTTTTTTTTTACTTCATTGCATGGCTTGTGGAGCCTTAGTTCCCTGACCAGGAATTGAACCTGGGCCCTCAGCAGTGGAAAGCACAGAGTCCTAATCACTGGATCACCAGGGAAGTCCCTCTCAGTGAGTTTTAATCTGGAGACCTTTGAATATATTCATGTTATTTTATGATTTTCCTTCTCTGCTTTCCCTATTTTCTATTTCTGGAACTTCTATTTATTGGACAGTGGACTTGCTAGATAGATTGTTCTTATTGTCTCTCTCTCACATTTTCCATTTGTTTGTATTTTCTTCTCCTTTGGGTGACATGGTTGTGTAACTTCACAAAGCACTGGATAATGTCAATGGTTTTCCACAAAGGTGTCCATTAGGACAGCATAGCTGGGCTGTCCCAGTGATTCAGCAGTGAGGAATCCACCTGCAGTGCAGGAGCCACAGGAAACATGGGTTCAGTCCCTGGGTCAGGAAGATTCCCTGTAGGAGGAAATGGCTGCCCACTCCAGTACCGCAAAGACTCGGACACAACTGAAGCAAAGTAGCATGCATATATGCACAATATGGCTGGGAGATAACTTTGACTATATTGTCTATATCTTTTACTGAATTTTTTCATTTGCACTGTAAGAACAGTCTTCTGGTTTTTGTTTTTGTTTTTTTAAAAAACACATCCTAATCTTGTTTCATTTGTAATCTTACTTCACACATACTGTCCCTTTTAGTTCCAAGAAAGTTAGTTTCTCCTATCCAAGTACTGACCAGGACTGACCCTGCTTAGCTTGCAAGATCAGACAAGATCAGGCGCATTCAGGGTGGTATGGTCATAGATGAAGTTAGTTTCTTTAATCTTTTTCTTCTTTCTGACTCATATTTGGGTCCTACAAGTTCTTTCACTTGTGTGTGTTTGGGTTTCTGTCTTTCATGTTGCAGACTTTCCTTGGTTCTATGTTCAGGCTTAAGGCTAAAGCATGGAAAATAAAATTAGGAGCTTTGTAAGCAGAGATGGAGCTCAGTGACAATTGACTTTTGCTATAGGGTAAAGCGTAGTTTTTTCTTGAGTTAGATTTAATTTGCGTGGATCTCTAGATATTAGCATCGATACATTTAGTATTTATAGATGTAGACAGTATGTAGTATTTATAGTGTTAGTCACTTAGTCATGTCCAACTCTTTGCAAACCCAGGGACTGTAACCTACCAGGCTCCTCTGTCCATGGAACTCTCAAGGCAAGAAGACTGGAGTGAGATGCTATTCCCTTCTCCAGGGAATCTTCCTGACCCAGGGGTCAAACCCAAGTCTCCCGCATTTCAGGCAGATTCTTTTACCTTCTAAGCCACCAGCGAAGATAATCTGTAGTTCAGTGAGGCATTCTCCTTTTCCTGGTACCATTTTTCAGTTTGTTGTTCAACTTCCCCAAAATGTTGGCATCTGCCTTAGTGAGCTATTTGCTGTAGCCATAGGCACTGACCCCCCACCCCATCTCAATGGTTTCCTTTTTTGGTTTTCTTTTTTGTTTGTTTTGGTTTAAGTTACGAGAGGGCTGTTTCTCTGCTAGACTTGGCTGCAGTTGGTTCAACTTGTTTTTGAAATCTGGGACTCAAGCTTAAGAGCAAACATCATCTGGGGAATTTAATTCTCCTGTTGAAGGACAGAAGCACCACAATGAGATCTGAACCACAGAAGTGCATGAGAGCTCTGCTGAGACATGTCTTCTGTATCATTTGTTTACAATATATTGACCAAAGCAGGTCAGATGGCTATGTCCAGAGAACATGGGGTGGAGTATTCCCAGCTGTAGAGCAGGGCAAGTACAGGCAGGGAACACATAATTGTAAACAAATAATAAAACCTATCAGGCTATCTCATGCTGCCTGGTTTCTCTGTTTCTGTTCTCTATATCTTTTTGAAGTTGGACTGTTTCTATCTTTTGCTATCATTTTAATAGACCAGAGATAAATGTGGGTGTTCAGTCTGAAATTTAACTAAAAGGTTGCTATTAATTTAAACTCTAGATGCTATCAATATTATTGGGCCAAGCTTTAGTGTTTGTCAGAAGCAACTCTTGTATAAAAACTGGCAATGGGGCTTCCTGGTGGTCCAGTGGGTAAGAACCTCAGCGGAGATGGAGATCAGTGACATTTGAATTTTGCTATAGGGTAAAGCGTAGTTTTTTCTTGAGTTAGATTTAATTTGCGTGGATCTCTAGATATTAGCATCGATACATTTAGTATTTATAGATGTAGACAGTATGTAGTATTTATAGTGTTAGTCACTTAGTCATGTCCAACTCTTTGCAAACCCAGGGACTGTAACCTACCAGGCTCCTCTGTCCATGGAACTCTCAAGGCAAGAAGACTGGAGTGAGATGCTATTCCCTTCTCCAGGGAATCTTCCTGACCCAGGGGTCAAACCCAAGTCTCCCGCATTTCAGGCAGATTCTTTTACCTTCTAAGCCACCAGCGAAGATAATCTGTAGTTCAGTGAGGCATTCTCCTTTTCCTGGTACCATTTTTCAGTTTGTTGTTCAACTTCCCCAAAATGTTGGCATCTGCCTTAGTGAGCTATTTGCTGTAGCCATAGGCACTGACCCCCCACCCCATCTCAATGGTTTCCTTTTTTGGTTTTCTTTTTTGTTTGTTTTGGTTTAAGTTACGAGGGCTGTTTCTCTGCTAGACTTGGCTGCAGTTGGTTCAACTTGTTTTTGAAATCTGGGACTCAAGCTTAAGAGCAAACATCATCTGGGGAATTTAATTCTCCTGTTGAAGGACAGAAGCACCACAATGAGATCTGAACCACAGAAGTGCATGAGAGCTCTGCTGAGACATGTCTTCTGTATCATTTGTTTACAATATATTGACCAAAGCAGGTCAGATGGCTATGTCCAGAGAACATGGGGTGGAGTATTCCCAGCTGTAGAGCAGGGCAAGTACAGGCAGGGAACACATAATTGTAAACAAATAATAAAACCTATCAGGCTATCTCATGCTGCCTGGTTTCTCTGTTTCTGTTCTCTATATCTTTTTGAAGTTGGACTGTTTCTATCTTTTGCTATCATTTTAATAGACCAGAGATAAATGTGGGTGTTCAGTCTGAAATTTAACTAAAAGGTTGCTATTAATTTAAACTCTAGATGCTATCAATATTATTGGGCCAAGCTTTAGTGTTTGTCAGAAGCAACTCTTGTATAAAAACTGGCAATGGGGGCTTCCCCTGGTGGTCCAGTGGGTAAGGACACCACCTTGCAGTGCAAGGGGCACCGGTTCGATCCCTGGCCTGGGAAGATCCCATGTGCCGCGGAGCGGCTGGACCGATGTGTCCAATTACCGAGCCAGAGCTCTGGGGCGCATGTGCCCAGAGCCGGCGCTCTGCAGCGACAGACGCCACCGCGATGGGAGGCCCACAGGAGCCAAAGAACGAAGACGAATGAAGATAGAGAAATAAAAAAGACCAATAGAAGTGGCCCGCCCACTCCCCTCCCTCCCCAACAAACTGGCAAATAAGAACCAACATTCATATTTGTTTGCTGGAAATTCTGAAAAAAAAAAAAGCATACAAAAGAGCAGTATTTACCTGGGGTGGAAGGAACAGGGATATGACCGACAGGAATGCCAGGGAGCTTTCCCCTGCATAATAGTCATACATTCTTAGTTTTGTATTATGCAAATGTGTTTCTTCCTCAGAACATTGAATTTACTGTTAATAAGTAAATTCTAGAGATGATAAACCTTAGAAGAATTAACATAAACTTTCAATACGGTTATGACTAAACTAGCAAATCAAATTGACTTTCTTCCCTAAAGCCATAAGCAGTGTACATGCAATCTTTCTGTTTATTACCCTGGTTGTGTAATATGTAAAATGAGTTTTACAAAGTGTTTTGCTTAATCTTGAGTGCCCCTTGTCTTTCCTAATGATATAATTTGAATTCCTGGTCGACAAATAGTGTCTTTTAAAGTTATAGTAGAGAAGTAAATCTTGCCCTAAACCAATGAGAGGTAGGTAAAAGCTCATTAATGAGAGGTAGGTAAAGCCTCATTTATTTCATTTATCTAAATTTAAAAATATAAGAAAAAAAGAAACCCAGAAATAAGACAAACAAACAAATCTGTTTTGTTATTTCCAGCATATTAGCAGAAAGCACTAGAAACCAAGGGGAACCTGATAAAAAGATTCAGTTCAAATGTCATTTTCTGAAGACTTTTTTAACCTATCCCCTACCCACTTCTGCCCCAGAAGAACTAACATTTTGTGTCTCTGTATTAGCAAAGCTTTGTTCCTGTCAGCACTGTGGGACTCATAAATCTCTAATGCAGTCAATGATCTGTATGTTGGTTTCTGATGGCTTTGTAATGTTAGGATGTATTGAATAACTCGGTGTGGCACTTAATCAAATGTCAGTGAATTGTTAATGAATTCATATACTGAATCTCATCTAGTAAAATGAGCAAAACCCTAACAAAAGATGCCACTGTCTTTCTGTTTCATGAGACTCTCACTTTCAATGCTGACATTTTAAAGCTTTCATTTTATTTCTCCTACCTACTGTATTATTTTCTTCTCTTCTGCTTTGTTTGTTTTGCTGAATAACCACAGGAAATAAATATCACTGATAAACTAATTGTTTTAAATAAATTTTTTGCAGATTATAAAACTAGTACATGTTTATTAAACAATACAAAACAAAATACTAACACAGTAAAAAGTGTACAAAGTAGAATATGAATAAACCATGTCCTTTTCCTACCAGAGAGTAAACAGCTAGTAACAGACGCAGAGACAACTGCAGTTAACAGATGCAGATGCTCATCTCCATTCCCCACCCCCCGCAACACATGCAGCAAAAATTGGGAAATAAAAATATAGCTTTTAAAATAAAAAGAATCAGTATATATACTGGCCTTCTGGTGAGCACAGTAAATTGAACACTCACACTAATCTGTACTCCTCACAAAATCCTACTAAAATGGAAATTATATTCTTATACTAAATTATATAATTATAATATATATTATATATTATATAAATATATATATATGTACATATTTTAAGTGAACAACTCTGCAGTTAACAGTGACATGCCTAGTTCTCTCCCCTACTTGGAGGACAAAACTCTGGGAGCAGTCTTCTGTACCTCAGCCAAGAAATCAAAGATTCTTCTCAGGAATCACTGATTAACCCAAGAAAAATACCTAAAGAAACTGATAGCCAGGAAGGAACCTATACAGTTCAAATGTCATTTTCTGAAGACTTTTTTAACCTATCCCCTACCCACTTCTGCCCCAGAAGAACTAACATTTTGTGTCTCTGTATTAGCAAAGCTTTGTTCCTGTCAGCACTGTGGGACTCATAAATCTCTAATGCAGTCAATGATCTGTATGTTGGTTTCTGATGGCTTTGTAATGTTAGGATGTATTGAATAACTCGGTGTGGCACTTAATCAAATGTCAGTGAATTGTTAATGAATTCATATACTGAATCTCATCTAGTAAAATGAGCAAAACCCTAACAAAAGATGCCACTGTCTTTCTGTTTCATGAGACTCTCACTTTCAATGCTGACATTTTAAAGCTTTCATTTTATTTCTCCTACCTACTGTATTATTTTCTTCTCTTCTGCTTTGTTTGTTTTGCTGAATAACCACAGGAAATAAATATCACTGATAAACTAATTGTTTTAAATAAATTTTTTGCAGATTATAAAACTAGTACATGTTTATTAAACAATACAAAACAAAATACTAACACAGTAAAAAGTGTACAAAGTAGAATATGAATAAACCATGTCCTTTTCCTACCAGAGAGTAAACAGCTAGTAACAGACGCAGAGACAACTGCAGTTAACAGATGCAGATGCTCATCTCCATTCCCCACCCCCCGCAACACATGCAGCAAAAATTGGGAAATAAAAATATAGCTTTTAAAATAAAAAGAATCAGTATATATACTGGCCTTCTGGTGAGCACAGTAAATTGAACACTCACACTAATCTGTACTCCTCACAAAATCCTACTAAAATGGAAATTATATTCTTATACTAAATTATATAATTATAATATATATTATATATTATATAAATATATATATATGTACATATTTTAAGTGAACAACTCTGCAGTTAACAGTGACATGCCTAGTTCTCTCCCCTACTTGGAGGACAAAACTCTGGGAGCAGTCTTCTGTACCTCAGCCAAGAAATCAAAGATTCTTCTCAGGAATCACTGATTAACCCAAGAAAAATACCTAAAGAAACTGATAGCCAGGAAGGATCCCACAATTGAGTGTCTCAGACAGAACATGCTATATTGAATTCTGCTAAGAACAAAAAAGTTACCCATGGATCTTCTAGCCTGCCTCAGTCTTAAATATGAGCAGGCAGACAAAAGTGATAGATGTCTGAGGGAAGCTAGCAACAGAAAAGGTAGAGACCAAAACAAACAAGTAACTTGGAAGGAACAGAGATAGTATAGGGAGCAGAAAATAAAAATAGTAAGGAAGCTATGATTAATATTCTCAAAGGTAGATGAGAAGATACTGCATCCATGAAGCAAGAACAGAACACTACAAAGAGAAAACATTTACTGAATGCTTAGAAGTTAAAAGCATAAAAAAATTTTAAATGATAGAGTTCTGCAAAATAAAATTGAGAAAATCTTTCAAGAAGTAGAACAAAAACAAAAAGATGGCATGGAAGACAGAACAGATTTTTTAAAAATCAGTCAAGCAAACCAGGAGATGAAAAACTAAACAGCAGCCAACCCAGAAACAAAGGACAGAGAAAATACATTTAATGGAAGAGACCTTCTAGAAAGCATTTCAAAACTTGTAACTGAAGGCCATGGGCCTCCAGATTGAAAAGGCTCCTCTAAGTGAGCAGCACAATGAAAGATAATCAGTCCAAACCAGTTCATATCTATAGGAAATGTTAGTGCACTAGGCTCAAAGAGAAGATTCCCAACATTTCCACACACAGAAATTATGTAGTAGGTCATATAAGAGCACAGGGAATAAATAAGACATCAGTTTTCTCAAGAGCAACCTGAAAGAGTTAAGGAGACAGCTCTAAAACCCTGTATGGAAACCCTTAGCTATGTTCTACCCTACAATCAGGAAGTCAAGTGTGAGGATCAGAGTGATATATTTAGACCTGAAAGATTTTGAAATTTTCATCCCCTCTTTTTTTTCTTGGAAAATTACTAGGGGAGGAGCTACACCAAAATGAGATACTCAGCCAAGAAAGAGGAAGTTTGGAGACTTAGAAACCCCTGACCCTACACAAGAGGGCTGTAGAGGCGGTCCCCAAAATGCAACATGATGGTAGAAGCAGAGCCTAGGATGATGTGCCGCAGAACCACAGTGCAACCAGTCCAGACTGATGGCTGATGTTACATGTTGGGATACATGGAGAGAGGAGTTGTCTTCTAGCAGAGATCTGAGGTGACAAATCAGTGGCAGGTATAGCACAGTCACATACGCACAAAGCTTTACATGAATAGCTCATTGAAAACATCACCCCTAGGATATGGAGCAAAAGAAACTCTCCTACACTGTTCATGTAGCAGCTATGGAAACCAGTATGGACATTCCTTAAAAAAATTAAAAGTAGAGTTACCATATGATCCAGCAGCCCCACTCCTGGCTGTATATCCACAAAGATGAAAATTCTAAATTGAAAAGATCAATGCATCCCAGTGGTCATAGTGACACAGTTTATAATAGCCAAAATGTAAAATGAAGCCCACACACCCACGATCATGCTGAAGAAGATGTGTGTGTATGTATGCGTGGGTACATGCAATGGAATACTGGTCACAAAAAAGAATGAAATATTGGATTTGTGGCAACATGAATGGACCTTGAGAATATCATACTAAATAGAATAAGCCAGACAGAAAAAAATATTCTATGATATCATGTATGTGTGTACTCTAAAAAATACAAATGAGTCTATTTACAAAACAGAAGCAGACTCACAGAAAATTAACTTATGGTTACCCAAGGGGAAAGGAAATAAGGGGGCTAAGTTAGGAGTTTGGGATTAACAGATACAAACTACTATACATAATGAAAGTAATAAGCACCAAGGATTTACTGTATAGCACAGGGAACTATATTCAACATCTTTTAATAACCATTAATAGAGTAGAATGGAAAAAAAGAATCTCTATCTATCTATGTATCTATCAGTGAATCATTTTGCTGTGCCGCTGAAATTAACCCAACATTATAAATCAACCTCATTTTTTAAAAAAATCACTCCTTTGTCCTTCCTCATCCTACTTAGTCTGACTGGCCAGAGGCAGTCATTTTCAGGTCTTTCAGCTGTTTCCCAGAGCATCTATAAAAAAAAACAAACCCGAATTTTTGTTTATCAAGAGGGCTGTAGACGGTCCAAAATGCAACATGATGGTAGAAGCAGAGCCTAGGATGATGTGCCGAGAACCACAGTGCAACCAGTCCAGACTGATGGCTGATGTTACATGTTGGGATACATGGAGAGAGGAGTTGTCTTCTAGCAGAGATCTGAGGTGACAAATCAGTGGCAGGTATAGCACAGTCACATACGCACAAAGCTTTACATGAATAGCTCATTGAAAACATCACCCCTAGGATATGGAGCAAAAGAAACTCTCCTACACTGTTCATGTAGCAGCTATGGAAACCAGTATGGACATTCCTTAAAAAAATTAAAAGTAGAGTTACCATATGATCCAGCAGCCCCACTCCTGGCTGTATATCCACAAAGATGAAAATTCTAAATTGAAAAGATCAATGCATCCCAGTGGTCATAGTGACACAGTTTATAATAGCCAAAATGTAAAATGAAGCCCACACACCCACGATCATGCTGAAGAAGATGTGTGTGTATGTATGCGTGGGTACATGCAATGGAATACTGGTCACAAAAAAGAATGAAATATTGGATTTGTGGCAACATGAATGGACCTTGAGAATATCATACTAAATAGAATAAGCCAGACAGAAAAAAATATTCTATGATATCATGTATGTGTGTACTCTAAAAAATACAAATGAGTCTATTTACAAAACAGAAGCAGACTCACAGAAAATTAACTTATGGTTACCCAAGGGGAAAGGAAATAAGGGGGCTAAGTTAGGAGTTTGGGATTAACAGATACAAACTACTATACATAATGAAAGTAATAAGCACCAAGGATTTACTGTATAGCACAGGGAACTATATTCAACATCTTTTAATAACCATTAATAGAGTAGAATGGAAAAAAAGAATCTCTATCTATCTATGTATCTATCAGTGAATCATTTTGCTGTGCCGCTGAAATTAACCCAACATTATAAATCAACCTCATTTTTTAAAAAAATCACTCCTTTGTCCTTCCTCATCCTACATAGTCTGACTGGCCAGAGGCAGGCATTTTCAGGTCTTTCAGCTGTTTCCTCTAGTATGCAATTCTACATCGCAAACAAAACAAGAATAACAAAACCCAACTTTGATTATTTTGCTGTTTATTCAATGTTCAGTTTTACATATTGTCACTTTATTTCCTAATAAGGCAATTTGCTGTTCTTCCCTCATCCTCCTAATGTAACGTTTTTATCCATCATTTTTAGTATTTTTATTTTATGGTTATGTAAATATTATTCACAGATATGATTTCATTTCCTTCCTATAATGCTTATTTCTAGAGTTAATAATTATGTTCTTTTCTTTTTTTTGGCAAGTGGAGAAGTTGAGATTTCTAAGACAGAGGGGGCAAGTTTGATTGCACACTAGGTCTTGGATATTTACTTGGTTCAGCATGAATGGCGCTGTGGTTCAGTGTAAGAAAATGTCTAATTTTTAGAGATGAACATGGAAATACTTAGAAGTAATAAGATATAGCATTTAGGATTTGTTTAAAAGTACTTCAGCAAAGATGAAAAGGGACATATAAAGCAAGTGTGGCAAAATTTGATAATTGCTGAATCTGGATGAAAGTTTGATTCTCTGCTTTTGTGTACTTTGACATTTTTCCTAATTAAAGTTAAGTGTCTCTTCATAGGGCTTCAGTAGAACCACATTCAACAAAAGCTCGCCAATAAAGTTTAGATTTCTGAGGAGTGACTATGATGTGGAAAATAGAATGCTATTTAGATATGTTTATTACCTAAAACCACACACACACACACACACACGGACCCTAAATGCTGAAGTTTAAGCCCTTAATCTCAGCTTTGCCACCACTACCTACAGTATATGACTGGGTCATTGTCTCTAAGATGTATGTCCATGGAAATCATATTTGCCAGGACCTCTGCCTGTCCCTGGGAAGCTCAGGTGCTAAAGAGCCCACCTGCCAATGCAGGAGATGCAAGAGATGCAGGTTCGATCCCTGTGTCATGGAGATCCCGTGGAGGAGAAAACAGCACTCACTCCAGTATTCTTGTTCAGGAAATCCCATGTGCAGAGGAGCCTGGAGGGCCACAGTCCATGGGGTCACAGAGAATCAGACATGACTGAGTGACTAACACTTCGACTTTCTATAGCCAATCATAGGTGCATAGGGGCTTTTAAGATTAGCATTACCACATAAGTGAAAAGGTCCAGGTTGGTGGCCTAGCCACCATTGAGACAGCTATTTGTATGACAGCAGAGAAGATAGCATTTTCTCTTTGTATGTCCAGTCTTTCTTAAAGCAAGGGCCAAGACCGTATATTAGAATGTAAATCCCAAAGCCCCTCTTTAAATTTCATTTAACTTTGAATTTCTGAAAGGCAGGTACAGTCATCTGCATTGTGATCTCTTCAGTTTATTCTTATGTGAATTGAGGTTTTGAGGATTGAGGTAGCCAGGTTGCTGCATCCTCTTTAGGGGGATTTGCTGGACCTCTGCTGGGTTAGGCTTTATGGGCCAAACTCAGAGACAGTTTGAATTTTTCCTGCTCCTTCTCAAACCCCAAATCATGATCCCCCAAGCTCCAGTTCTGGCTTGGTTTCCCACTGCCTCCGAGTTGGAAGTTCCAAGCTGGGTTGTCATTGCTCTATGTCAGGCTTTCATTCTAGACCCTATCCTGTGGGTCCCTTCCAGAAGCCTCAGCTTTTAGCGTTCCTCCAAATCTCACTCCACTCCCAGAGTGTGCCTTCTGGCTCCTCAGACTAAATCCTCAGGCAAGTTTCTGCTGCCCTTGGGGAATAATTATCCTGCCTTCTCTTTCTGAGCTAGCTCTTGGGGTGTCTTGGCTACAGTATATCTCATGAGTCAGCCCTGTCAGGGGAAAGGAAAACTCACCAACAAGTCAGGTCCTGTGGGAATCACCTCTTCCCTGTGAAAGAAGCACAGTGCCAGCTGGCCCTGCCCCAGTGCTTGCTGGGAAACCAGAAGAGAAGTGGCCGGAGCACCCACTCTTCTTCTCCTGACCCATTTTGGAGGGAAATTCCAATATTCAGAGAGTTCCAGAACTGATCCAGAGCAAGATTCCCATTCACCTTCACTGCCCTTAGAACCAGGAGAAACTGGGGACCACTCTGTTTGATCAAGGGGTCTTCAGAGAGTGCCAGCCACATCAGGCCCCAGTGATGTTCTACTTCCTTAACTCTCACAGAAAGAAATATATGTTAGAAAAGCAAGGCTTTCTCTCATAGATAAGCACTAACACAGCATGCACTAGCTTTGGTAGCAGATATTAAGATAACTTCTAGTACTAACTATGAATCTGAGCAGTAAGACCATCGTTCTTGACTTACTGTCCTGGAATCAATTCTCAGGACATATATATGTCCCTGTGGATCTGAGGACATTTGAAGATGTAGGCTTTATTCCCAGTAACACTTGTTCATCTTTTTCTTTCATGGTGTCTCTATAGGATAATACTGTAGTCCTTTGTCTTTACCAAGGGAAATGACAGTAGATTTTGGTAGGAGGCTGCTTTTATTGGTTGGTATTAAGATACTGACTTGCTGGTTTTGTTTAGATTAGGGGTTGATAGCTCAGCCTGTATACCTGTTTTTGTAAATAAAGTTTTATAGTTTTATTGAAATACAACCACACCCATTTATTTACAGTACTATCCATGACTGCTTTCCCCCTACAATGGTCAGAATTGTGTAGTTGCAACAAGATAGTATGATTCTCAAAGCCCGATATATTTACCACCTGACTCTTCAACAAAAAAAACCTTTCTGACCCCTGATTTAGACTGTAAACTTTGAGAGGTCAAATAGAGGACAAATACCATTAGGTATTTGAGGACGAATACTGTTAGGCTTGTTTTGTAAAGAGCTGAGCAGTTCAGCATGCCTACTAGGTGCATCTGGGTGTGTCTGATGGTTTCTGGATGTGCAGTACGTTGGGCTTTACACTTTCTATGTGGAAGCAAAGAAACTGAAGAAACCAAATGTTAATCAAGCTTATCTTTGATTAATAGGACTATTAGTTCAATTCACTGACTCAGTTGTGTCCAATTCTTTGCAACTCCATGGATGCCAGGTCCCTGTCCTTTACCATCTCCCAGAGCTTGCTCAAACTCATGTCCATTGACTCGGTGATGCCATCCAACCATCCCATCCTCTGTCATCCCCTTTGCCTTCTGCCTTCTATATTTCCCAATATCAGGGTCTTTTCCAGTGAGTCTTCCCTTTATATCAGATGACCAAAGTAGTAGAACTTCAGCATCAGTCCTTCCAATGAATATTAAGTTGATTTCAAGACTTTATGGTTTCAAGTGACAGAAAGCTGAGTCACATAAGGCAAAAAGAGAAGGCATTTAATAGCCCCCTACACTTAAGCCACTGGAAGAACATAGGAACCATTGAAACCAGCTTTAGCACCAGCTTTCCCTGCTTTTACTTCTGCTTGTCTCTGTGGAACTTGAATTCTCTCAAGCCAACTTACTAGATCTTGTTTGAAAGGTCAGGCTTGGGGCATGTGCTCACTCCTGGTTGGGGATAAGTAGGAAGCGAGAGAAAGTGAGTGTCTGTTGCCAGAGGCAGAGGAGGAGTCACGATCACTGGGGAATTTTATTGGAGCCCATTGACATCTGTTCATTATGGACACATGGTACAAATGTATGAAGAGAGCCTGGATAGTATGTATAGACAGACCTCTTAGATATTGACTTGGTTCACCTGTTTTTGAATACAACCACACCCATTTATTTACAGTACTATCCATGACTGCTTTCCCCCTACAATGGTCAGAATTGTGTAGTTGCAACAAGATAGTATGATTCTCAAAGCCCGATATATTTACCACCTGACTCTTCAACAAAAAAAACCTTTCTGACCCCTGATTTAGACTGTAAACTTTGAGAGGTCAAATAGAGGACAAATACCATTAGGTATTTGAGGACGAATACTGTTAGGCTTGTTTTGTAAAGAGCTGAGCAGTTCAGCATGCCTACTAGGTGCATCTGGGTGTGTCTGATGGTTTCTGGATGTGCAGTACGTTGGGCTTTACACTTTCTATGTGGAAGCAAAGAAACTGAAGAAACCAAATGTTAATCAAGCTTATCTTTGATTAATAGGACTATTAGTTCAATTCACTGACTCAGTTGTGTCCAATTCTTTGCAACTCCATGGATGCCAGGTCCCTGTCCTTTACCATCTCCCAGAGCTTGCTCAAACTCATGTCCATTGACTCGGTGATGCCATCCAACCATCCCATCCTCTGTCATCCCCTTTGCCTTCTGCCTTCTATATTTCCCAATATCAGGGTCTTTTCCAGTGAGTCTTCCCTTTATATCAGATGACCAAAGTAGTAGAACTTCAGCATCAGTCCTTCCAATGAATATTAAGTTGATTTCAAGACTTTATGGTTTCAAGTGACAGAAAGCTGAGTCACATAAGGCAAAAAGAGAAGGCATTTAATAGCCCCCTACACTTAAGCCACTGGAAGAACATAGGAACCATTGAAACCAGCTTTAGCACCAGCTTTCCCTGCTTTTACTTCTGCTTGTCTCTGTGGAACTTGAATTCTCTCAAGCCAACTTACTAGATCTTGTTTGAAAGGTCAGGCTTGGGGCATGTGCTCACTCCTGGTTGGGGATAAGTAGGAAGCGAAGAGAAAGTGAGTGTCTGTTGCCAGAGGCAGAGGAGGAGTCACGATCACTGGGGGAATTTTATTGGAGCAGGCACCCACTGTGATTGACATCTGTTCATTATGGACACATGGTACAAATGTATGAAGAGAGCCTGGATAGTATGTATAGACAGACCTCTTAGATATTGCGAGCTTGGTTCCAAACCACCACAATAAATCAAATATTGGAATAAAGCAAGTCACATGTACTTTTTTCATTTTCTAGGCCATACAAAAGTTATGTTGATGTTGTATTGCAATGGCATTCTGTCTAAAAAAAATCAGTGTACATAGCTTAATTTAAAAATACTGGGCTTCCCTGGTAGTCCAGTGGGTAAAGAGTCTGCCTTGCAGTGCAGGGGGCACCAGTTTGATCCCTGGCCCAGGAGGATCCCATGTGCTGCATTGCAGCTGGGCTGGTGTGTCCAATCACAGGCCTGTGCTCTGGAGTGCATGCGCCCAGAGCCAGAGCTCTGCAACGAGGAAGGCCACTGTGATGGGAGGCCCACACAGTCCAAAGAATAAAGATGGATGGAAATAAATGGATTAAAAAAATAAATAAAAGAAGCCAAAATAAAAATAAAAGAAAACCATCCATTAAAAAAAAAAAAAACTTTATTGTGGGACTTCCTTGGTAGTCCAGTGGTTAAGACTTCAGGCTTCCAATGCACGGGGTGTGGGTTCCATCCTTGATCAGGGAATAAGATCCCACATGCTGCTTGGTATAGCCCAAAGATTAAAAAAACAAACAACAGCAACAACAAAAAACCCTTCCCTCCCCAGAACCAAAACTTTATTGCTAAAAAATGCAAAACATCATCTGAGCCTTTAGCCACAAATATTCAATTTGTAAAACACCCAATATCTGTAAAGCGCAATGAAGCAAGGTGTGGCTGTTCAGGTTGGCGGTGAATAATGTTCATCTCAGGAAATCCATGTTGTTTAAATCCTTAACAGCCATTTATCAAATGCCTTAAAATCTAGTCTTCCTTTTCCTTCCTCCCTTTCTTATGGATGAAAAATGAAATGCACTTTTGTTTCTCTTCCTCGAGCATTTTCCTGTCTATTCTATCCGTCAGCAGTCTAATCACCTGCATAGATCTCACCTTCATTCAGCAGGGCAGGAGTCTGACTTGCTCCTCTAAGAATCAGCCCCAATGGTACTGAAATTTTAGTAAGCCGCAGTCACCCTGATGGCCTCCTAAAGCACTGACTGCAAGCCCCCATCCCCAGAGTCTGAGCCAGTATGCATGGAGATAGGCCCATGAACTTGCATTTCAAACATGCTACCAGGTAATGTTTATGCTGTGGGTCCGTGGACCATACTTTATTTTTTTTTTTTTTTGGACCATACTTTAAATGGCACTGAAAATAGTGCATACCTCAAACCCATGTTTCCATAGTAACCATACAACCTCAGTGGTTTTCACTCAGGGGAAGTTTTGCCCCCAAGGGGACAATTCACATTTCTGCCACTTGACACTTGTCAGTACCTGGAGGCATTTTCTGTTGCCACTGCTTGGAGAGTGGGGTTGGGCGCGGCTGGCATCTAATAGATAGAAGCCAAGGATGCTACTAAACATAAAGTACAGGACAGCCCTCCAAGCAAAAAATTATCTGCTACAAAATGTCAGTAGTGCTGAAGTGTAGAAACCCTTCGTTAATCCAGAGGATCAACTCATGGGCCAAGACAAACTGTGCAAGTGCTTTTGTTTGTCTTCTAGTGTTTTTCTAAAAGGTGGCCTAAGTGAAATGATGCTTTACGTCATCATCATGTCATCAGGCAAACATACATTGAAACGACAGTGAGAGACCACTTGATACCTGTTAGTATGGCCAAAATCTAGAACACTGGTGCCGTGACACCACATGCTGGCAAGGACAGGGACTCATTGCTGGTGGGAGTGCAAAATGGTACAGTCACTTTTGGAAGACAGGTTGACAGTTTCTTACAAAGCTAAGCATCCTCTTACCATACCACCCCCAAATCACACTCTTTAGAATTTTCCCATAGGAGCTGAAAGTGAACATGTACACCGAAACCTGCACATGGCTGTTTATTGCACTTTTAGTCATTGTTGCCAAAACTTGGAATTAACCCAGATCTCTTTCTGTAGGTGAATGGATCAACAAAGTGTGGTACATTCAGTCAATGGAATATTTTTCAACTCTAAAAAGAAATGAGGCCGTGAGCCATGAAAAAAATATGGAGGAACCTTAAATGAAATGTTACTGAGTGAAACAAGTCAATGTGAAATGGCTATGTGCTGTGTGATTCCAGCTGTCCAACCTTCTCAACAAGGTAAAGCTATGGAGCGAGGAAAAAGATCAGTAGTTGCCAGGGGTTGAGGGAGTGGAAAGGATGAATAAGTGGAACACAGGATTTCCAGGGCAGTGAAGTGTCATACTCTCTAAGATTTCTAATGATGGATACATGTCACTATACATTTGTCCAAGCCCTAGAACATCCAACACCAAGCGTGAACTGGAATGTTGTCATGTAAACTGTGGACTTTAGGTGATGATGATGCATCAGTGTAGGTTTATCAGTTGACAGATGTACCTTTCTGGTGGGGGAATGTTGACATTGGGAGAGGCTACACATGTGTGGAAATCTAGACCTGGAGTTCAAGCCTACACATTAGTATACACATGATGGTACCCTCTAGTATGTGGTCCGTAACCTCAGGCACCTATGCTTAATGAGCTGAGGTGGAACTGATGTTAAAATCATAGAAATAAAGTGTACCATATCTAAAAAGGGCTTGAATCATCTCAAATCCACCCCCCCCTCCCCACAAGCCACCACCATGCGTGGAAAAACTGTCTTCCATGAAACTGGTCCCTGATGCCAAAAAGGTTGGGGAGCAATGATCCTATGCATTCTGGTGAAGCTATATTATTTGTTGTTTATTTATTCCTTCAGCATCCATTCACCATGTTCGTATTTTCACACACACAATTAAATGTTTAGATACCTATATGAGAAAGTTTCATGTATTACTTAAGGACAGTATTGGACACATGGCAGATTTGGCCCATGGTATTGTTCTAGTGTCCCCTCTAAATGCTTAAGGATAGAGATGTTCCAGCAATAAGTTCTATTTTTGAAATACTGCATTGAAGCTTGGAACTTGTTATGGGACCAGGTGGCTCTTCCAATTATCAATGCAGAGCGAAAACAGGTGGCCCCTTCATACGGATGTGCCACCACCAAGCCATTCCTCTGTCTTTCAGAGAAGTTTTGCACCATCTAGGATTTGTTTATTAATCTTCATTATTTTGACATTAAAAAATATTGTAAAAAATAAAAGCACTGAACAAAAACAAACCCAGAAATTCAAAGGGCAAAGAAAGATATGAAGTTATACTTGAGTGCTTCCTCTGGATCAGGGGTTGGTCAACTGTGACCTCTATGTCACATTCAGCCCACCATAGCCTTTTTGTTGTTGTTAAAAGTTTTTTTTTTTTTTTTTTTTGGCCACTTCTATGGGTCTTTCATTTATTTCCATCTTTGCTCTTTGGCCTGTGTGGGCCTCCCATGACAGTGGCCTCTGTTTTCACAGAGCACCAGCTCAGTAGTTGGACACATCTATCCAGCTGCTCGCGGCATGTAAACTGTGGACTTTAGGTGATGATGATGCATCAGTGTAGGTTTATCAGTTGACAGATGTACCTTTCTGGTGGGGGAATGTTGACATTGGGAGAGGCTACACATGTGTGGAAATCTAGACCTGGAGTTCAAGCCTACACATTAGTATACACATGATGGTACCCTCTAGTATGTGGTCCAGTAACCTCAGGCACCTATGCTTAATGAGCTGAGGTGGAACTGATGTTAAAATCATAGAAATAAAGTGTACCATATCTAAAAAGGGCTTGAATCATCTCAAATCCACCCCCCCCTCCCCACAAGCCACCACCATGCGTGGAAAAACTGTCTTCCATGAAACTGGTCCCTGATGCCAAAAAGGTTGGGGAGCAATGATCCTATGCATTCTGGTGAAGCTATATTATTTGTTGTTTATTTATTCCTTCAGCATCCATTCACCATGTTCGTATTTTCACACACACAATTAAATGTTTAGATACCTATATGAGAAAGTTTCATGTATTACTTAAGGACAGTATTGGACACATGGCAGATTTGGCCCATGGTATTGTTCTAGTGTCCCCTCTAAATGCTTAAGGATAGAGATGTTCCAGCAATAAGTTCTATTTTTGAAATACTGCATTGAAGCTTGGAACTTGTTATGGGACCAGGTGGCTCTTCCAATTATCAATGCAGAGCGAAAACAGGTGGCCCCTTCATACGGATGTGCCACCACCAAGCCATTCCTCTGTCTTTCAGAGAAGTTTTGCACCATCTAGGATTTGTTTATTAATCTTCATTATTTTGACATTAAAAAATATTGTAAAAAATAAAAGCACTGAACAAAAACAAACCCAGAAATTCAAAGGGCAAAGAAAGATATGAAGTTATACTTGAGTGCTTCCTCTGGATCAGGGGTTGGTCAACTGTGACCTCTATGTCACATTCAGCCCACCATAGCCTTTTTGTTGTTGTTAAAAGTTTTTTTTTTTTTTTTTTTTTTGGCCACTTCTATGGGTCTTTCATTTATTTCCATCTTTGCTCTTTGGCCTGTGTGGGCCTCCCATGACAGTGGCCTCTGTTTTCACAGAGCACCAGCTCAGTAGTTGGACACATCTATCCAGCTGCTCCGCGGCATGTGGGATCTTCCCAGGCCAGGAATTGAACCAGCGCCCCTTTCACTGAAAGGTGGTGTCCTTACCCGTTGGACCACCAGGGAAGCCCCCCACCATTGCTTTTTATAAACAAGGTTTGATTAGACTACAGCCACGTACATTCACTTACATATATTTTTTTAAAGATTTATTTATTTATTTTGGTGGGATAGGGTGGGGAGGGAGGGGAGCAGGCGGGCCACTTCTATTGGTCTTTCATTTGTCCATCTTCATCCATCTTTTTTCTTTGGCCCATGTGGGCCTCCCATTGCGGTGGCCTCTGTTGTCGCAGAGCACCAGCTCTGGGCACATGCGCCCCAGAGCTCCAGCTTGGTAATTGGACACATCAGTCCAGCCGCTCCGTGGCACATGGGATCTTCCCAGGCCAGGGATCGAACCAGCACCCCTTGCACTGCAAGGCGGTGTCCTTACCCACTGGACCACCAGGGAAGCCCTCACTTATATATTTTCTGTGGCCAGTTTCATGCTACAATGAGAAAGATGAGTAGTGGGAGGAGGCCTTATGTCTGGCTAGCAGGGCCAAAAGTATTTACTCTCTGGCCCTTCAGGAAAAGTTTGCCAGATCTACTGTTGCTTATATATTAGGTTGTACTATCGGAAAGTGCCAACATTTGGCAATGCTGACCTCCACTTGCATATGACCCACTCCAAAAAGCAAAGGATAATGTGTTTCCATTGAAAAATGTCTCTTTTTTTCTTCCTTGCAGGCAAAAACTTGTAGCAACTTGTAGCTCAGAATTTCACAACGGCCATGTTTAGCAATAAAATCACTTCTTCATCTACAGAAAATAAAATAAATGAAATCATCCTTTTCCCAGAAAGTGGACCAAGGTTAAACTGCCTCACTGGGCCTTAAAACAGAATTTTCTAGGGAAAGATTTTGCAGGTCTCTGTAGGTGAAGATCCATTCTGCCCCACATAAGATCTCTCTCAACAGCAGTTAGTCATTCATGCGGCCTTTTTATGAGTTCCATCTTTTGCAAACACTCAAAGGTCTACGCTTCACTTAAGAGCTGGCAGTAATGTGTTTGCATAATGCAGGTCACTTCAGGTCATTGCTGATATAATAGAGTAAACCTCTGTTTGGATGGCCTCAAGTTACAGCACCCCTGTAGATGTCAATTTCTATCTTCCTATAGAAATATCCAGTTTCATGAGACAAAGAAACATTTAAGATGCGTGTCTTGGGCCAACCTACTTTGGAACTCTGGCACTACCTCTGACCAGTGGTATGAACTTGAGTGAGTTTTGTAGCTTTGATGACCCTCGCTTTCCTTAACTGTAAGACGGGGATGTTTCTGTTGTGCAGAGCTTGTCATAAGAAATAAGAATTCCATGAGCCAAGTGCCTGATCATTAGCAAATTAGTAAATGATATTAAAACAGACTATATGACGTCACTGAGAAAAGCGGCAATGGCATGTCATATATGCTACAATTGTCATTGTTGGGATTGTTGTCATTCTTGTGTGTACATGGGCAAGGCCCAAGTAAAATGGCCAAGGTACTACGTGCCTCTTAGAGTTTCCAACCAGGGTTAAGACTAAGGTGAAGCAAGTTAGGCATCCAGGGCACAAAATTTAAGGAGGCCCTGATTCTCAAGTGCAGACCCTGCCCAGCAGAGCCGTGGGCTCAGGCCCCCCAACCCAAGAGAGCTGTGTGGCTCAGGCAGAGAATGGCTGGCTGTAGGGCTGTCTGGCTGAACTGCCAGTGACATTGGCACACAGTGGGGCACCGCACAGCTTCAGAATTGAATGAGCTTCAGTTACATACAGCGAAAGGGCTGTGCCTCACAGACAGGATGCTGAGTTTCTAGGGGTCTAAAGTGAAGTGAAAGTCACTCAGTCGTTTCTGATTCTTTGTGAGCCCATGGACTATAGCCCAACAGGCTCCTCTGTCAGTGGAATTTCCCAGGCAAGAATCCTGAAATGGGTTGCCATGCCCTTCTCCAGGGGATCTTCCCAACCCACTGGGTCTCCTGCATTGCAGGCAGGTTCTTTCCCATCTGAGCCACCAGAGAAACCCTTCTAGGGGGCTGGTGATATCTTTTTTTTATTTTGTAATCTGGGCATGGCCACATGGATGGGTTTAGACTGTATACATTTGCCTAACTGTGAAAAAAGATCTTGAAGGTGCCTACTTTTCTGAGATGTGTTGAGGTTAACCACTTCAGATCATCATCTTGTGGTTCTTAAGTCCCAGTTTAGGGTAAAGTAGTGGGAGGATCACCTGTTCTCTAATTCAGGCCAGGGCAGGAGGGCGGGGGCAGCAGTACCAGCCTGCAGGCAAAATCCAGCCAGTCACCTCTTTTTGTAAATAAAGTTTTATTAGGGCACAACCACACCCATTTACTTGTGTATTACCTTTGGCTGCTTCCACCAGGCATCAGCAGAGCTGAGTGGTTGTGACAGATCGCCTGACCCACACAGCGGTCTGCTCTGACTGACTGAGAAGCTTCCATACTGTTGCATCTCTCATGTCTTTATCCTCTGCATCTTTTAGCCTCCCTTCCTCTCGCTCGTGTCTATGCATTAAGGCTTTTTCCAAATGCAGACCAGGTCTGATTCTCTAGATAAAGGACAGGTAGGGTCAGTACCGTGTTTGCCATTACCCTGCCTCTGTCACTTACCTGAGCTGTCTCCTGGGGCCCAATGCAGGCATGCCTGTGTTGTGCGCCACAAAATAGAATGATGAGATAGAGTCATCACAAAGGTGATGCTGAAGCTAAGATAGAACTTGACAACAATGGCACACCGGGTTGTGCAGAACACCTGCACACATTCAAGCTGCTTAAATAGAAAGCCATCTCTAATTCAACTACTAAGAAAATATCAACAGGATTACAGGGACATGTATCTCATTAAACTCCCAATAGCCTCCTGGGAGTGAATCATGTATGGAAAAGGACATCCACACAGAACCATTTGATTACTAACTTCAAGGCTTCTCTAGTACATGATCGTAGGTAGATGGGCTCTGGATTCCCACAGCATGGTGCATAGTTGAGTATAGCCGGTACATCTTGCTGAATCAGATCACCAACATGAAAATACAAAAATTATTCACTATGGATGAAAATAAGAAAATTGTCACTCCCCGACATGTCAGAGGCATTCTTTTTCTGTGATATTTTCTCTCTTCCATTTTTAGTCAGCCATCTTTTTGGTCTTGTTTTTCCTTAAGAAAAGGAGACATCAAAATGGAAGAAAACAGTTTTGAGACATTGTCCAGTAGATAAAACTTTTTTGGTTTCAATTGAAAATGTTGGCTCTCTTTTCTGCATTCTTCCAAGGACTTGCCCCATGACTTCGGGTTTGCGTCACCTATCTGGTCTTCCATCTGTAAAAAAATAAATAAAAATAATGTTAGGTCATGCTCACTTCCTCAGTTGATCTAGGGAATGATTGTTGTCTGTGAAGTTCTTTTAGCTGTCTTGGTGAAATAGATGATGGAATTTAAAAACTAACTAACCCCTGTCATGGGCCAGTACATTTCCACTGCCAGTACTTTGTGATAAAGAATGAAGAGTTATAGCCATACTTGGTCCTAACTTGCTCAGTATCCTGGAGTGATGTAACCACTGCATGACTTCCTGTACCTTTAACTGTGGGAGGAGAAGAGGAGTCTGAGTAAAAAGAAGAATTTCCTTCAGGGAGAGAGAAATTGTACAGAAGCACAAAGGGAAGGACCTTCCAGAATTATTACTTCATTTTTTTTGTTTGTATTGGTTGAATTTTCAACAAATTCACCAGAAACACATGTTGAACGTATATACTGTTCAAAGCACTATTGTAGATACACAGACATTTTAGAAACCCTTTTGATGGGACTTCCCTGGAGGTAAAGTGGGTAAGAATCCATGAGCCAGTGCAGGGGACATGGGTTTGATCCCTGGTCCAGGAAGATTCCACATTTTGCGGGCAACTAGGCCAGTGTGCCACAACTGCGGAGCCTGTGCTCTAGAACCTGAGATCCAGAATTCCCATGCTCCCTAGAGCCCGTGCTCCACAAGAAGAGAAGCCCCTGCAATGAGAAGCCTGTGCACCACACCTAGAGAGTAGCCCCTGCTCGGTGCAGCTAGAGAAACCTGCACACAGCCACAAAGAGCCTCTGCAGCCAGAAAAGAATAATAAAATAAGTAAAAATTAAAAAAAAAGAAACCCTCTTTGTGAGATATGGAGGCTTTTACAGTGAGAAACCACAAACTCAAATTGTGTCCACACCTCTTACTGGATTCATGACCTTGAAGCATCTGCTTATTTTATCTGGGCCTTCATTTTCTCATCCTAAAATGGAAATAATCACTGTCCAGCCATCATCCCTTAGCTTTGCACTGAGGAGGAAATGATGTAAACATGTAATGTACACTGTGGCGAACCTGGAAAGGAGCCAGCAGTAAACATTAGCCCTGAGACTATTGTTGTTATATTAAAAGGTATTCCACAATTGAATCTACTTTTGTTAAAAAAAAGTTAAAAGTTCTCAAACGTGGAACCCAGAAAGATTACACTCTGCCCTTTCAGTGCCATTCTAGGACAGTTTTTATAAGCCTACCTACAGGGCAGCTAATGTAGGCAGCTTCGTTTAATGTCTTATTTACTTGATTAGACCAAAGCCTTTATAAAACTGAATTCTAACTTGTATAAAGATTGACAGACTAGAAAAGGATTTCGTCAGGTAGGTATAGAAATGATTTCTAACCAGTAGAAGAGTACTATCGTTCTATTGCATCATCAGTATTTCGCATTTTGTCTCTAAGTTGGAGATCTTATTTCAACCTTCTTTCTTTTGGAGACTACAAATACTTAAGTTTTTGTGTTCTTCTTTGGGACACCTATGCCATAATGCTCACTCCCTCATTTGTGAGTTAAATAAATCTTTAAAACAAGCTTATTCACTGTAGGGATGTTAGTTCTGTTTTAACCTTATTGAAAATTATAATTCGATAGCATCATTTTTTTTCTCTCTTCTTTGAACAGATTAGGGGAGGAGGGTATTTGAATCTTCCAGGATCCTCATTAGAGAAACTGAAATTGTCCTGATATCAGAGGGCCAGGGTCTTCCATAACAAAAGAGCTATGTGTGCATGCATGCTATGTAACCTCAGTTGTGTCTGACTCTTTGTGGTGCTATGGACTGTAGCCCGCCAGGCACCTCTGACCAAGGGATTCTCCAGGCAAGAATACTGGAGTGGGTTGCCATTTCCTTCTCCAGGGGATCTTCCCAACCCAGGGATCAAACGTACATCTCTTATGTCTCCTGCATTGGCAGGTGGGTTCTTTACCACTAGCGCCACCTGGGAAGCCCCAAAAGAGCTATCAGTTCAGTTCAGTCTTAGTCCTGTCCAACTCTTTGTGACCCCATGGACTGCAGGACCCCAGGCTTCCCTGTCCTTCACCATCTCCTGGAGCTTGCTCAAACTCATGTCCATTGAGTCAGTGATGCCATCCAACTATCTCAGCCTTTGTTGTCCCCTTCATGTGGCCAAAGTATTGGAGCTTTAGCTTCAGCATCAGTCATTCCAATGACTATTCAGTGTTGATTTCCTTTAGGATTGACCAATTTGATCTCCTTGCAGTCCAAGGGACTCTCAAGAGTCTTCTCCAACACCACAGTTTCAAGGAATCAATTCTTCCACGCTCAGTCTTCTTTATATGGTCTGACTCTCACATCCAGACATGGTTACTGGAAAAACCATAACTTTGACTTTATGGACGTTTGTTGACAAAATGATATCTCTGCTTTTTAATATGCTGTCTAGGTTTGTCATAGCTTTTCTTCCAAGGAGCAAATGTCTTTTATTTTCATGGCTGCATTCACCGTCCACATTGATTTAGTTAAGGCCAGAAACCAGTGTACTTCAGTGCCTAATATGTAGCAGATTAAATGTACTCACCCACTGCAAACACCCACTGCCATCCATAAACATTAGCATAGCTTTCCATTTTGACTCTAAGTCGGACTCCTATGGACAGCATATAGTTGAATCTTGTTTTCTTTGTCTGTCTGACAGTTACTGCCTTTGGATTGTACTGTCTGATTCTTTTATATTTACAGTTAGTATTGATATGGTTAAATTTATATCTACCATTTTGTTTTGTTTGTTTCCCATATGTCTCTGGTATCTTTTGTGCCTATTTTCCCTCTTTACTACATTTTATTGTAGTAAGTGGATATTTTCTAGTGTATTATTTTAATTTCTTTAATGATATTTAAAAATTTTTATTTTAGTTTTTTTTTCTGGGCTTACATTAAGCCATTAATGGCTCCAGAGCTTACAGAATACATCTTAATTTATTATAATACATTTCAGATATATTAACAATTCCAGTAAAATATAAAACTTTTCTCTTTATATAGTTCCAAAATTTTCTTTTACTGAAGTCGGGTTGCCATTTCCTTCTCCAGGGATCTTCCCAACCCAGGGATCAAACGTACATCTCTTATGTCTGCATTGGCAGGTGGGTTCTTACCACTAGCGCCACCTGGGAAGCCCCAAGAGCTATCAGTTCAGTTCAGTCTGAGTCCTGTCCAACTCTTTGTGACCCCATGGACTGCAGGACCCCAGGCTTCCCTGTCCTTCACCATCTCCTGGAGCTTGCTCAAACTCATGTCCATTGAGTCAGTGATGCCATCCAACTATCTCAGCCTTTGTTGTCCCCTTCATGTGGCCAAAGTATTGGAGCTTTAGCTTCAGCATCAGTCATTCCAATGACTATTCAGTGTTGATTTCCTTTAGGATTGACCAATTTGATCTCCTTGCAGTCCAAGGGACTCTCAAGAGTCTTCTCCAACACCACAGTTTCAAGGAATCAATTCTTCCACGCTCAGTCTTCTTTATATGGTCTGACTCTCACATCCAGACATGGTTACTGGAAAAACCATAACTTTGACTTTATGGACGTTTGTTGACAAAATGATATCTCTGCTTTTTAATATGCTGTCTAGGTTTGTCATAGCTTTTCTTCCAAGGAGCAAATGTCTTTTATTTTCATGGCTGCATTCACCGTCCACATTGATTTAGTTAAGGCCAGAAACCAGTGTACTTCAGTGCCTAATATGTAGCAGATTAAATGTACTCACCCACTGCAAACACCCACTGCCATCCATAAACATTAGCATAGCTTTCCATTTTGACTCTAAGTCGGACTCCTATGGACAGCATATAGTTGAATCTTGTTTTCTTTGTCTGTCTGACAGTTACTGCCTTTGGATTGTACTGTCTGATTCTTTTATATTTACAGTTAGTATTGATATGGTTAAATTTATATCTACCATTTTGTTTTGTTTGTTTCCCATATGTCTCTGGTATCTTTTGTGCCTATTTTCCCTCTTTACTACATTTTATTGTAGTAAGTGGATATTTTCTAGTGTATTATTTTAATTTCTTTAATGATATTTAAAAATTTTTATTTTAGTTTTTTTTTCTGGGCTTACATTAAGCCATTAATGGCTCCAGAGCTTACAGAATACATCTTAATTTATTATAATACATTTCAGATATATTAACAATTCCAGTAAAATATAAAAACTTTTCTCTTTATATAGTTCCATTTCTTACTCCAATTTTTTGCTATTACTGCTATACATATTATGTCGAAACATGTTAGAAGGCAAACAACACATTGTTATAATTATTGCTTTCTATAATTTTGTCTTTTAAAGTAGCTTAGAAAAAAAAGTGAAAGCAAGTATATATTTATCCTTTTTAAAAAAAAGAAATCATGTCATTGCCTTGTTATTTATTTATATGTATTTTAATATTTATTTTTATTTTTTGATAATATTTATTTGGCTGTCCTGGGTCTTAGCTGCAGCACATAGGATCTCAGTTGCAGCCTGTAGGATCTAGTTCTCTGACCGGGAGTCAAATCCAGGCCCCCTGCTTTGAGAGTGTGGAGTCTTAGCCACTGGACCACCAAGGAAGTCCCTATAGTTTGTTACATTATCCTTCTTGTTTACCATTTGTGGTTCTCTTCATTTCTTCCTGAGGATTTGACTTAGCGTTTGGTATTATTTCTTTTCTGCATACCTTCACAGTTGAACTTCTTTTATTAAAAGTAGAGTTTACAGTCTTAGCCTCTTTTTTCTGTCTGTCTCTCTCTCTTTTTTTTTTTTTTGTAGAGTTCCAGAGAAATAATCATGCTTTCTCTGATTTAGTGTAAGATCTTTGTCAATAAATTTTAACCTTATATCCTCACATCTGAAATCAGAGTATCTGGGTGCTAGCTCTTCCAGGCACAAAAAGACAAATACAAATATTTCATTATTCTTAATCTCAACTCTAAATCCTTTCTCTTGTAAACATACTTTCAAAACATGAAAAAAAAAATCAGAGGTCTTTTTGTGGACACTGACTTATTTGGACAAAGTTTAAGGGTGTGGGTAATGTAATAGAATATTCTTTGACTCTTCAACCTACAAGAGTTTCCTGGGAAAAGACAAAATTAGTTTTTTGGAGGCTTCTGCTTTTGGCTCCTTTCTCCCTTAAGTTTCTGGGAATTTTGGTAAGCAACTGCACTGTCCACTAGCAAGCTATGCATTTTAATTTCAAACACTCTAGCACTGGTGACAGACTTCTCAGGTTCTCCCAAATAAGACCTGTGTTTCCACCTCTAGCAGTGTTTGCAGTTAGACGAAGAGGTCGGGGAGGGGAGAAGGCATGTCTTCCTTGGGCTGCAAAATGGGAGATAGTCCAAGTGTTTCTCCTCATACAGAAGTCACACTGCACCAATGCTTCCGGAACTTTTCATGCCCATGCTAATTAACTGGAGCTTAGTTACAATGCATATTCTGACTCAGTAAATGGAGGGTGCAGCCTGGGAATTTGCAATTCATCTGCTCCTATGTTACCACTGTTGAGGGGTCTGCATTCGAATAGCAACGGCGACCAGGACACTCATTCTCAAAACTTGCTGCATATAGTAATCCATCTTTTTTTAAATTCCTGATACTTGGAGCCCATGTTCAAAGATTCTGATTTGATTGATTGTGACTGTAATCGTCAGGTGCAGACAGGTTTGAGAATTACTGGGAGTTCCAAGTCAAAAGTGCAAGAGACTGTGGTCAAGCCAGTAATATCTTGGCTCAGTCTGTGCATCAGCAAAACCCAAGTCAATATTGTTCCATCGTTGAGTCTCTTCTTTGCTAGCAGGTCCTGCCCATGGCTCTCAGGTTAATCTGATTTCTCTTTTTTCCTTTTTTTTGCATCTTTCCTTGTTCAGTTCAACATTAGTACAACTGCAGCCAGGTATTTTTATAGCCATGGCTTACTAACACTGTCATCTACTAGGGTGTAGGCAATATAGGGATGCAAGTACAATGTTTGGAAACAACTGAGAGACTGAATATGTAAATGGACAGGGGCCAGACCATATATTACAAAAGAACTTTGATCCACAATTTCTGTGGCATCCCACTGAGGAAGCCAAATCAATACATCTACTACCATCAGCCCAGAGCATCAGAATGTGGTCAGTGACTGCCAGCTTCCCTGTTTTTTGCCCTGACTTCCAACTTAGGACCAGTCAGAGTAAGCCAAGTATGCTCCCCAAAACAGTCACATTATATGTCCCGCTTCTAATTATTCTCCTCCAGTTTCCCCATGTCAACCCACTCCCATCAGGATATACCTGGAGCCTTATTTTATTTTATTTTAAGATTTTTAAAAAATTAATTAATTAATTAATTTATTTAGGGTGGGGGGCAGGTTGGGGAGGGAGAGGAGCAGGCGGGCCACTTCTATTGGTCTTTCATTTATCTATTTTCATCCGTCTTTGTTCTTTGGCTCCTGTGGGCCTCCCATCCCGGTGGCCTCTGTAGTCGTAGCGCACCGGCTCTGGGCGCATGCGCCCCAGAGCTCCGGCTCGGTAATTGGACACATCAGTCCAGCCGCTCCGTGGCACGTGGGATCTTCTCAGGCCAGGGCTCGAACCTGCGCCCCCTTTCGCTGCAAGGCGGTGTCCTTACCCACTGGACCACCAGGGGAAGCTCTGGAGCCTTATTTTTCACTGTAGAGCTTCCCTGTCCTGTCCCTATCTTTGAATCTCTGTAAGTGACAATGACTGACTCCCTTGCTCTGAATAAGTAACCTCTGTCTGTTCTTCTTTGGGTGATCGTCATTGACGTCCACATAATCATAAAACCAAGAGTCAGTCTGCCTTTTATTATCACCACGCACCAGCAATTCTAAATCATTTCAGTGAAATAGTACTCCTCCTAGGTTACAGCTTCCCTGGTGGCTCAGATGGTAAAGAATCCGCCTGCAATGCAGGAGATCTGGGTTTGATTCCTGGGTTAGGAAGATCCCTGGAAAAAGGGGAAAGGCAACCCACCCCAGTATTCTTGTCTGGAGAACCCTATGGACAGAGGAATTGGTGGGCTACAGTGCATGGAGTCACAAGAGTTGGACAGAACTGAGTGAGTAAGCATTTAGGCAGGGATGGACTGCTCCCATTACCCTGGCCTCCTGATGGCTTTAGGCTCCTAAACCAAGTTCCCACTGAGGAAGACAAATCAATACATCTACTACCATCAGCCCAGAGCATCAGAATGTGGTCAGTGACTGCCAGCTTCCCTGTTTTTTGCCCTGACTTCCAACTTAGGACCAGTCAGAGTAAGCCAAGTATGCTCCCCAAAACAGTCACATTATATGTCCCGCTTCTAATTATTCTCCTCCAGTTTCCCCATGTCAACCCACTCCCATCAGGATATACCTGGAGCCTTATTTTATTTTATTTTAAGATTTTTAAAAAATTAATTAATTAATTAATTTATTTAGGGTGGGGGGCAGGTTGGGGAGGGAGAGGAGCAGGCGGGCCACTTCTATTGGTCTTTCATTTATCTATTTTCATCCGTCTTTGTTCTTTGGCTCCTGTGGGCCTCCCATCCCGGTGGCCTCTGTAGTCGTAGCGCACCGGCTCTGGGCGCATGCGCCCCAGAGCTCCGGCTCGGTAATTGGACACATCAGTCCAGCCGCTCCGTGGCACGTGGGATCTTCTCAGGCCAGGGCTCGAACCTGCGCCCCTTGCGCTGCAAGGCGGTGTCCTTACCCACTGGACCACCAGGGGAAGCTCTGGAGCCTTATTTTTCACTGTAGAGCTTCCCTGTCCTGTCCCTATCTTTGAATCTCTGTAAGTGACAATGACTGACTCCCTTGCTCTGAATAAGTAACCTCTGTCTGTTCTTCTTTGGGTGATCGTCATTGACGTCCACATAATCATAAAACCAAGAGTCAGTCTGCCTTTTATTATCACCACGCACCAGCAATTCTAAATCATTTCAGTGAAATAGTACTCCTCCTAGGTTACAGCTTCCCTGGTGGCTCAGATGGTAAAGAATCCGCCTGCAATGCAGGAGATCTGGGTTTGATTCCTGGGTTAGGAAGATCCCCTGGAAAAGGGAATGGCAACCCACCCCAGTATTCTTGTCTGGAGAACCCTATGGACAGAGGAATTGGTGGGCTACAGTGCATGGAGTCACAAGAGTTGGACACAACTGAGTGACTAACGATTTAGGCAAGGATGGACTGCTCCCATTACCCTGGCCTCCTGATGATGTGCCTGCTTTTTAGGCACTTCACCTGATTGTTTTTGAAACCCAGCTCAGTCTCTAGGCTGTCCTGGAACTCTAGACAGCAGCTCCCTTCTTCTTGAACTGGCTACCCCTTAAGCCCCTGTCTCCACTGCAGGGGACTTCTCCACTTCCAGAGACCTTCTTCAGCTTCAGTTCTGACCATTCAAGATCATTTCTTTTTCTGGGAGAGCATGACCTCTGACTCACTCTACCTCCTTTTTTCCCAGCGACTCCCTAGCTCCTCACCCCAACCCATAGGCCTGGCTCCAAACCTCAGCTTTTCACTTTGCTGTCTGTTGTTCTATTTTCTGCCAGTTGATCCCTGGCCCACTGAAAATTCACATATATAGCATTATATAATTAACATGACATAAACTAAGAGGTTGTTTTCTGTGAAAAACAAAACAAAACAAAACCAGTGCATGTGCATTCTCCATCAGCAAAGTGTGCTATTTAAAGTCAAAATGCAGTTAACAGGCTGTTTTTACACCAGAGTATCAGTTTCTGAGAGGACACAGTAAGCCTGTAGTTACAGTTAGATTTTTTAGAAAGCTGCTTACTTTGGTTGTTTAGGGTTTTTTTTCTTGCGTCTCCCTCCCCCACACCACCTACCCTCACCCGTAAAATGCATCCATCCACATTCTTCACACATCTGGTGTGTAACCATAAGTAGTGGTTAAATCTGTTTGCCAGTATATTCCTTCTATCATCTTGACTATGAATCAAAATCGAGCAGGAAAGCAACAATAGTCAAGTGTTTAAAAAATGATCTAAATCTTGAAAATTAGCTCAGGAGGGTTCAGACTCTCCCTTCAATGTCATTAACTCTGAACTGCTTAACAAGCTACCTACAAGTACAACCTATAAGGTGTGAAAAGTTACAAGCTACCTACCAGAACTACTTACAAGGTGTGGAAAGTTACCTTAGTTTGATTTGCTATTTTCTCTTTATTAAGTAAGATCCCAGATTCTGTGTAGTTACATGTTAACATGTATATATTCCCTGATCTAGATGCTAAATTGTCCCTGATGGGTGAGCAAGATAGCCCCAAAGATTAGAGTTTTATTGCCCCAAAGGACTTTGAGCCGTTTTATATCTAACCTGGTAGTCTCAAACTTTCTTCTTTGATGTCTGTAAGTATAGTTCCTCCACTTCTCTTTAAAATACCTTCATCGTTTATTGATTCCATGAATGTTATTGGCTGAAATCTTGACATGAACTTGGAAAGCCTCGAACCTCTTAGCTCTACCTAGACAGCAGCTCCCTTTTTTGAACTGGCTACCCCTTAAGCCCCTGTCTCCACTGCAGGGGACTTCTCCACTTCCAGAGACCTTCTTCAGCTTCAGTTCTGACCATTCAAGATCATTTCTTTTTCTGGGAGAGCATGACCTCTGACTCACTCTACCTCCTTTTTTCCCAGCGACTCCCTAGCTCCTCACCCCAACCCATAGGCCTGGCTCCAAACCTCAGCTTTTCACTTTGCTGTCTGTTGTTCTATTTTCTGCCAGTTGATCCCTGGCCCACTGAAAATTCACATATATAGCATTATATAATTAACATGACATAAACTAAGAGGTTGTTTTCTGTGAAAAACAAAACAAAACAAAACCAGTGCATGTGCATTCTCCATCAGCAAAGTGTGCTATTTAAAGTCAAAATGCAGTTAACAGGCTGTTTTTACACCAGAGTATCAGTTTCTGAGAGGACACAGTAAGCCTGTAGTTACAGTTAGATTTTTTAGAAAGCTGCTTACTTTGGTTGTTTAGGGTTTTTTTCTTGCGTCTCCCTCCCCCACACCACCTACCCTCACCCGTAAAATGCATCCATCCACATTCTTCACACATCTGGTGTGTAACCATAAGTAGTGGTTAAATCTGTTTGCCAGTATATTCCTTCTATCATCTTGACTATGAATCAAAATCGAGCAGGAAAGCAACAATAGTCAAGTGTTTAAAAAATGATCTAAATCTTGAAAATTAGCTCAGGAGGGTTCAGACTCTCCCTTCAATGTCATTAACTCTGAACTGCTTAACAAGCTACCTACAAGTACAACCTATAAGGTGTGAAAAGTTACAAGCTACCTACCAGAACTACTTACAAGGTGTGGAAAGTTACCTTAGTTTGATTTGCTATTTTCTCTTTATTAAGTAAGATCCCAGATTCTGTGTAGTTACATGTTAACATGTATATATTCCCTGATCTAGATGCTAAATTGTCCCTGATGGGTGAGCAAGATAGCCCCAAAGATTAGAGTTTTATTGCCCCAAAGGACTTTGAGCCGTTTTATATCTAACCTGGTAGTCTCAAACTTTCTTCTTTGATGTCTGTAAGTATAGTTCCTCCACTTCTCTTTAAAATACCTTCATCGTTTCATTGATTCCATCATGAATGTTATTGGCTGAAATCTTTGACATGAGACATGTTTTTAACTGTTTGGAAACTATATTTTAAAAAGAGTTCAGAAGAGTCCCCATACAAAGCCAGTCATGGTAGATGTGGTGAATGAGACTCTACATTCGTTAGTAGCACAGCTCATCCTTGCTAATCTAATTCTAATCCTTTCATAGGTTCCCAGTAGAGAGTTGGGTTTTTGTCTGTGTTTTTTTCCAACATATACTCTTCACTTCAAGAGCCATAACCATGGAAAAGCGTTTGCACAGAGTTCCTTAAATGAGGAATCTGAGCATGTAAATTACATTTGTGGCCTTCCATCTATCTGGTGCAGCATTGGCAGGAGGGCTGGGGGTTGCAGCAGTAACTTACACAGAATGAAAGCAGCCCCGGAGTATGGGGGATGAGGGGAGGCGGGGTACAGGGGTGACGGTGGTGGGGTACCCCAGCCCACCATTTCCCAGAGAGCCAAGTAGGACAGGTAACTGGCTTTTCCAAACTGGATGAGGAATGAAGTCAACTGAGTCAAGTCACAGTATCAGTCAGTCTCAAAGATGCGAGTTGGAGTAGTAGTCATTTCATACTAGAAAAGCCTAGACACTCAGCAAGTTCGAATATCAAACCCAGGGGAAACTTTAGCCTCCAATAAGGGGAGCCTACTTGCTTGAGAAATTTGTTGGTAGGACATGGCATGTTCTATACAGAGGAACCTTTTCCCTTGCTCAAAAAGAGGGAAAATATTTTCATGTTTTTATTTAAAAGTAGTCATTAATCTTACTGGGCTTCCTTGGTGGCTCAGGTGGTAAAGAATGTGCCTGCAATGCAGGAAACCTGAGTTCAATCCCTGGGTTGGGAAAGTCCCTTGGAGAAGAACATGGCTACCCACTCCAGGACTCTTGCCTGGAGAATCCCTACAGTTCATAGGTCACAAAGAGTCAGACACGACTAAGGGATTAACACAATCCTACTAGGTCAGTTGGCCTGCTTGTTTTCTGGCTTCGTATTTAACAGAATTTCTTATCATTAACTATGTGTTTTCAATCATCTTGTGTGTATTGAAGTGGCTTTTTCTAATTTAAAAAGGCATTTCATTTTTTGAAAATATTGTGAGGCATGTTTTTAACTGTTTGGAAACTATATTTTAAAAAGAGTTCAGAAGAGTCCCCATACAAAGCCAGTCATGGTAGATGTGGTGAATGAGACTCTACATTCGTTAGTAGCACAGCTCATCCTTGCTAATCTAATTCTAATCCTTTCATAGGTTCCCAGTAGAGAGTTGGGTTTTTGTCTGTGTTTTTTTCCAACATATACTCTTCACTTCAAGAGCCATAACCATGGAAAAGCGTTTGCACAGAGTTCCTTAAATGAGGAATCTGAGCATGTAAATTACATTTGTGGCCTTCCATCTATCTGGTGCAGCATTGGCAGGAGGGCTGGGGGTTGCAGCAGTAACTTACACAGAATGAAAGCAGCCCCGGAGTATGGGGGATGAGGGGAGGCGGGGTACAGGGGTGACGGTGGTGGGGTACCCCAGCCCACCATTTCCCAGAGAGCCAAGTAGGACAGGTAACTGGCTTTTCCAAACTGGATGAGGAATGAAGTCAACTGAGTCAAGTCACAGTATCAGTCAGTCTCAAAGATGCGAGTTGGAGTAGTAGTCATTTCATACTAGAAAAGCCTAGACACTCAGCAAGTTCGAATATCAAACCCAGGGGAAACTTTAGCCTCCAATAAGGGGAGCCTACTTGCTTGAGAAATTTGTTGGTAGGACATGGCATGTTCTATACAGAGGAACCTTTTCCCTTGCTCAAAAAGAGGGAAAATATTTTCATGTTTTTATTTAAAAGTAGTCATTAATCTTACTGGGCTTCCTTGGTGGCTCAGGTGGTAAAGAATGTGCCTGCAATGCAGGAAACCTGAGTTCAATCCCTGGGTTGGGAAAGTCCCTTGGAGAAGAACATGGCTACCCACTCCAGGACTCTTGCCTGGAGAATCCCTACAGTTCATAGGTCACAAAGAGTCAGACACGACTAAGGGATTAACACAATCCTACTAGGTCAGTTGGCCTGCTTGTTTTCTGGCTTCGTATTTAACAGAATTTCTTATCATTAACTATGTGTTTTCAATCATCTTGTGTGTATTGAAGTGGCTTTTTCTAATTTAAAAAGGCATTTCATTTTTTGAAAATATTGTGAGGCATGTTTGTCTCTTCAGTACAGTGTTGGCATTCAGGCTGCTGTTTGCACTGTGGTTCTCTATTTCATGTGCTGTTTCCTACTTAACCAGCTCTTAAGTATTGACTCTATTAAAAATAAATAAATAAAAACTATTGAGAAGGTATTGACTGATAGCGTTAATCTAAATCATTAAGATCTCACACATTATGGAGGATTCTTCATTTTGTTTTGGTTTGAAATATTAAGATGAACTGAGTGAGAAGATAAATTCAGTGAAAATCTTATTTTAAAATGTCTCTTTTGCTAAAAATACCCAGACTCATTCCATATTTTGCTAACTCTTCAATGAAACTGTTTATTATGAAGCAGTTATTAGCAGAGATGCAAAAGGATATCCAGGGCCTAGAAAAGCACTGCTGTAATTGTTGGATGAATTTTCTTAAATAATAAAAGCAACCCAAGTGGTCAATCTGTATATAGTTTGTTTTACCTTAGTCTAGGAGTGTATCTGTCCCAAAATAATTTTGGAAAGCAGAGTTGAGGAATGAAGCCAGTCAGGGTTTTACTATTACAGCTCTGTGGGGCAAACTAATACCTCCTTCCCCCTTCACCCCAAAAGAGGTTTCCTGAGCTGGGGTCTCCCCACCCCTGTGGTCAGTCACTAGATCACTGCTGTGTTCCCCCAGACTCTCACTGCTTTCTGAGCCACTTGACAGGCTTGAAAACAGTGTGCTTGCCTTGACTTTTCCTCCCACATCCTAGTGCTGTCAGGAGAGAAACCCAGAAAGGAATATAAAGAAACTAAATGTACAGTATTTTCCTTAAATGGCTTTAATATTGGTTACTTTGCAGTAGGATTAAGAAAACTGCCCTGAAAAATTGCTGCTCCCTTTTGGAGATATTAGCTCAGGGCATTTCCTTGCATTTTCCAGAACATTCCATCTTCAAAGAACTGAACATGCTTGCTCTGCTTCAAAGCTTCAGGGTCGGCCTTAACCACCACTGGCTCTCGAGATGCTTCTGACTCTCAAAATTACTTGGTCTACCGCAGAAAGGCCTTCCCTTGCTGCTTCTCACTGGATCTGTAAGTGGTGATTTAATGAAGAGGAGAAACTTGCCTGCCTTCTTTCTCCTTTAGCCCTGCTGTGAGGCTGGGACGAGTGACCCCTCATAAATGGTGAGTTCCTTCATCTGCCATAGCCATCAATTTGACCCCATAGCACATGGAATGAAAGTGAATGGGAGCCAGTCTCCATCAAATGAGTCTGTTTGTTGAAAGAGCTCACTTTGTTGTGTTTGTGTTAAGCCCTGGAATCGCTGTTCTTCCCCTTCCGGTTCTGAGATGCCCTCGCTCTTTGTCAGTTGCTTTTCCCCCTGATGCACGCTCCCTTCTCACAGGTCTCTGCTATTTTCAGCGGAATCCTGAGCTCCTCTCACTCTGCACAGAGACCTAGAAGAAAGGCTGACCTTCCACTTTCAGGGCACTGTTTCCAGATTTTCGACCACGCTGTCCACTGGGGTGGCCACAGCCTTATTGAGCATTTGAAAGGCAGCCAGTCCGCATGAGATGTGCGGTAAGTACAAAATTCTTCCCACATTCCAGAGAGCTCATACAGAATAAATAAAAACATTACATACCTCAGTACTTTCTGCATTGATTAAATGTTGAAGGGATAGTATTTCACATATATGGGGTTATGTAGCATGTATTATTAACAATAACCTCTATATAAAATAGATCACCAACAAGGACCTAGCACAGGGAAGTGTATTCAGTATCTACTCATAATAACCTATAATGGAAAAGACTCTGAAAAGAATAGATAGGTATATGTATATCTGAATCAGGGAAAGTTAATGTACAGTATTTTCCTTAAATGGCTTTAATATTGGTTACTTTGCAGTAGGATTAAGAAAACTGCCCTGAAAAATTGCTGCTCCCTTTTGGAGATATTAGCTCAGGGCATTTCCTTGCATTTTCCAGAACATTCCATCTTCAAAGAACTGAACATGCTTGCTCTGCTTCAAAGCTTCAGGGTCGGCCTTAACCACCACTGGCTCTCGAGATGCTTCTGACTCTCAAAATTACTTGGTCTACCGCAGAAAGGCCTTCCCTTGCTGCTTCTCACTGGATCTGTAAGTGGTGATTTAATGAAGAGGAGAAACTTGCCTGCCTTCTTTCTCCTTTAGCCCTGCTGTGAGGCTGGGACGAGTGACCCCTCATAAATGGTGAGTTCCTTCATCTGCCATAGCCATCAATTTGACCCCATAGCACATGGAATGAAAGTGAATGGGAGCCAGTCTCCATCAAATGAGTCTGTTTGTTGAAAGAGCTCACTTTGTTGTGTTTGTGTTAAGCCCTGGAATCGCTGTTCTTCCCCTTCCGGTTCTGAGATGCCCTCGCTCTTTGTCAGTTGCTTTTCCCTCTGATGCACGCTCCCTTCTCACAGGTCTCTGCTATTTTCAGCGGAATCCTGAGCTCCTCTCACTCTGCACAGAGACCTAGAAGAAAGGCTGACCTTCCACTTTCAGGGCACTGTTTCCAGATTTTCGACCACGCTGTCCACTGGGGTGGCCACAGCCTTATTGAGCATTTGAAAGGCAGCCAGTCCGCATGAGATGTGCGGTAAGTACAAAATTCTTCCCACATTCCAGAGAGCTCATACAGAATAAATAAAAACATTACATACCTCAGTACTTTCTGCATTGATTAAATGTTGAAGGGATAGTATTTCACATATATGGGGTTATGTAGCATGTATTATTAACAATAACCTCTATATAAAATAGATCACCAACAAGGACCTAGCACAGGGAAGTGTATTCAGTATCTACTCATAATAACCTATAATGGAAAAGACTCTGAAAAAGAATAGATAGGTATATGTATATCTGAATCACTTTGCTGTATTCCTGAAATATCATAAATCCACTATATTTCAACTTAAAAAAATAGTATAATAAAATTATGACAATCAAAAAAAAAGAAACCCACATTAGCCCCACCAGTTTCTTTTTACTCTTTTGAAAACTGTGGTCCCTGGACATTTCAAATTTTATATTTGGCCTCATTTGTAGTTTACCTTCTGTTCCCATTCAGTAGAGCCTGTAAGTATTCGTTAGGCACTTCCTGTCGCCAGGTATTTTGAAACTGTGGATCCATGTGTTTTTAAGAGTAAGAAATAGATTACTGGGCTCCCCTGGTGGTCCAGTGGGTAAGGACACCACCGTGCAGTGCAAGGGGCGCCGGTTCAATCCCTGGCCTGGGAAGATCCCACGTGCCGCGGAGCAGCTGGACCGATGTGTCCAATTACCGAGCCAGAGCTCTGGAGCGCATGCGCCCAGAACCGGTGCTCTGCAGTGACAGCGGCCACCATGATGGGAGGCCCACAGGAGCCAAAGAACAAAGATGGATGAAAATAGATAAATGAAAGACCAATAGAAGTGGCCAAAAAACAAAAGAGTTTAAAAAAAATAGATTACCAAGAATATACAGTCTACCAAAGGATTATATGAATGGCTCCCATGAAGTCATGGGAGGTAAGACTGCAGAGTGTGATGAGACCAGTTGAGGAGTCTGGCTGGGGTCCTCGTAATCCAGCTCAGAGAACCTCAGGGAGATGAGGAGACATGGGTGACGGGGCCACAGGGTCCCCTGGGGGTTAAGGCCACAGTCCTGCCAACCATGGAAGCAGGAGAGGAGAGTTTTGCTGGTGATGCTGAAGCAGGTTAGGGCATGAGGGCTGTTACAGGAAGGAGGGTGGAATGCCAAAGGTCTCAGCCCCCTGCACCACCTCATTCTTGACCCTGGTCACATGCGTCTCTTTGGGAGCACCCAACGGCACCACCAGGGAGCAGGAGCAGGAGAGCTTGCTAATGCAAGGGTTTGCAAGCCTGCTCTTTGACAGCAGAGCTGCTTTTGCATGGAAAAGTACAGCAGAAACAATGACCTAGTTCACCTGCCTCAAGGCTGGCTGGACTGCCAAGGCAAAACACTGGACGTTTATTCAAAGTGAAAATGCATTCTCCAGTTAAACGCCTTACTTGTCAGAATCTTCACCTCTCCAAGACACCAGATGTGGGGTAACAAGCAGTTACAGAGCATGTATATTTTCTTTGCTCTTGAAGCCCAAAGAGAAAATGTCAGAGGACCGGTCCACTAAGGGGTGTTGCCTGGTACACCCAGGACTGGACCCCAAAGAGCAGACAGCCCCCCGTCTGTGTGCCCAGCTCCCCGTCTGATATTCCCATTCTTGTTGGCTTCACTGTCCCTGAGGGGAAGGTATGCATGGTTTGGGGTAGAGGATGCTCAGCGATGAGAAACGGCTTACTCCAAAAATAGCAACATTTGGGGCTATGTTTATTTATTTATTTATTTTTATAAAGAAAGCACTACCAAGCCAAGGCCACAGCATTGATTCTCTGCTAGATTTTTGGCACGTGGGATTACACTGAGAACCTAAAAAATAAATAAATAGCAGCAACAAAGAGCCCCTGGAGATTCTGATTTAACTGGTATGAATGTTTATTTTTTAATTTTTTTTTGAGAGCTCCCGAGGTGATTGCAATGTGCAGCCAAAGTTGAAGACCACTGGGTTAGATTGGTTTTTTTAAGTCCATCCTTTTTTTTTTTTTTTTTTTGCAGTTGACTTGGCACTGACTTTCTGCTTAAAGTGGGAGAAGGGAGCATTGAGATTACTGACTCAAGGTTTGGGAAAGCCAGTGGGCAAGGGCACAGCAGCGGAGTACCAAGAGTCTGTGGTGTGTCCTGGGATGAGAAAGCAGGACAGTAGCTGGAAACCTCCCTTGGGGCAGGCTCCTTGCTTGCTTGGCTGCTTTGTTGCTCAGGAAAAGCCTGACAATTGTCCTGAAAGAGCCAGAAAGAAGCAACTGCTTAGCTCCTATTTCTCTAAGGCTGTGTTTCTCAAGTATATCATCTGGAAGCCTGGAAGGGACCTCCGTTTGATTTTTGGAGATGTATAGGGCTAGAAAGAGTATGGCTCCCACGCTTCGAATATAGAATAGTCAAACTGCAAGTTCCAACATTCCATGAATTCACAAGACAGTGAAGTCATAGGGCAAACAACTAACCCCAAAAGAAAGGCCAGATAGATAGCTGCAGGAAGAGACAGGACAGAAGCTCTTGCTTACCTAGGGCAGATGCTGCCAGACAGGGGTAAAAATTTGCTAGAATTCTTTTTTCCCTTATTTTTAATTTTTGCCTCTTTTATTGTCTTATTTACTTATTTATTTTCATCCATCTTTTTATTCTTTGGCCTGTGTGGGCCTCCCATTGCAGTGGCCTCTCTTGTTGCGGAGCACTGGCTCTGGGAGCATGCATTCCAGAGCACTGGCTCGTAATTGGACACACCAGTCCAGCCGCTCCACAGCACATGGAATCTTCCCGGGCCAGGGATCGAACCTGGTGCCCCTTGCACTGCATGGTAGACTCCTTACCCACTGGACCACCAGGGAAGCCCTGCTAGAATTCTTTTTAGTTTGTAAGATTATTTGCATTGAGGTCCTGTGTAGGTTTCAGGTCACAATTGGAAATCCAATTTGAGACCAGGCGCCCAACTCTGCCACTTCCAACTTCCCCAAATGACAGCCCAGCCGTGGGGTGGGAGTGAGGGGGAACTGTGAAAAGAACCCAGACCTTCTACTTAAATAGGGTGCTTCAAGCCAGGCATGAAACTAGAGGAGTTTGAATTGTTGGAGGAAGCCCCTGATTGGGGGGGGGCAAAAGGGTAAACGGGAAGAAAGCCAGTCAACAGCACCCATGCTAATTGCTGCAAATGATATTTGTGCCACCAAGATGTCTGAAACTCGAGAAATGGATCAGCCTTGTAGATCAACAAGGTTTCTTTTTTTATTGTTTTAAATATTAGAGCATAGGTGATTAACAATGCCGTGTCAGTTTCAGGTGTACAGCTAAGTGATTCAGTTTTACATGTGTCTATTCTTTTTCAAATTCTTCTCTCGTTGAGATGATTACAGATGATTGAGTACAGTTCCCTGTTATTTTTGTCAACAGTTTCTGTCACTGGTGGCCTTGTCCCTTGGCAGAGCAGGGGACATCCATAGAGCCTTTCTCTCCTGACTGTTTCCATTTTAGCACCATCCTATGCAGAGCCTCAGAGTAAACTCAAACTAAGTGTTCTCACAATAAAAGAAGCCACATGAATGAAGTCTTTTAAATATTGCCAATCATTGGGCAACTCCTGTATCTGTTTCTGTACATGAAAGCTGTAGTCCTGTAGGTTTGAGGCAAGCCTGGAATGTTATTGGAAGCTTAGAGATCAGAAAATATTTTGATTGCCCTTTCTGAAATCTGTCATGTAAAGTCCATTAGTGTATATCATTTTTCTTTCCTCGGGACTTTAGAATAACAGCAAAGAGTTCAAAGGAAAAAATGTTCATCACCTGGAACATGCTAATAACTAAGATTTGCTGCTTCTTAATGAGAGGCCAACAGGAGTCCAGCTAACTCTAGAGGAGAAGGGTAATTCTTCATCTACTGTATGGTCCTGATTCATTATATCTTACTCCTCATTGTTTTCAAGATTCCTGGGTCTCTCTCTGGCCTTTACTGACTGGAAAGATGCTCAACTCAGTTCTTCCTTTCAGAATCTGTGTGGACAATTTTTGCTTCCTGTGAACCCTTCACTGGCTGAAACCACTCCTTTTCAGTTATCACAGCTTTGCCCACATGCCAGGGACCAGGGGAGAGATGTAGGCCCTGGTATAAGAAATTTTACTTCCTTGATTGTCAACAGAAACCTTCTAGTAGTTCCGGCAATTCATCAGTAATATATGGCCCTCAATTACCAGAGTCCCTTTTGCTGGTGAATTCTTGGTGTTTCTTGGAATCATTCATTTTCACTCGTCTTCCCTTCAAGCTAATTCAAACATTCAGGGGGGAATCAAAGCCATTTTCTGACACTATCTGGAGGTGTCTATTTTAATTCTATCCCCAAACTGAGTCAGGTAGCTGTCCCATGGATTGTCGCAGTAGCATCCTTTGTTTGGATCTGCTGAAGGAGTCTACAGTTAGAATCTTTATTTATTTATTTATTGGGATATAGTTGATTTTCAATGTTGCATTAGTTTCATGTATACAGCAAAGTTATTGTTTTATGTATTTTACAGAGTTTTGTTGTTTACAGCTATACATAATCCCAAATCAGTCATAGGTATATCCCTGACCCCTCCCACCTGAGCCCCACTCTCTCTCCCCCCACCGTCCCATCCCACCCCTTAAGGTTGTTGCATAGCCCCCATGTAAATTCCCTTAGTCTTACAGTGTATTCACAAGGGCAACTCCTGTATCTGTTTCTGTACATGAAAGCTGTAGTCCTGTAGGTTTGAGGCAAGCCTGGAATGTTATTGGAAGCTTAGAGATCAGAAAATATTTTGATTGCCCTTTCTGAAATCTGTCATGTAAAGTCCATTAGTGTATATCATTTTTCTTTCCTCGGGACTTTAGAATAACAGCAAAGAGTTCAAAGGAAAAAATGTTCATCACCTGGAACATGCTAATAACTAAGATTTGCTGCTTCTTAATGAGAGGCCAACAGGAGTCCAGCTAACTCTAGAGGAGAAGGGTAATTCTTCATCTACTGTATGGTCCTGATTCATTATATCTTACTCCTCATTGTTTTCAAGATTCCTGGGTCTCTCTCTGGCCTTTACTGACTGGAAAGATGCTCAACTCAGTTCTTCCTTTCAGAATCTGTGTGGACAATTTTTGCTTCCTGTGAACCCTTCACTGGCTGAAACCACTCCTTTTCAGTTATCACAGCTTTGCCCACATGCCAGGGACCAGGGGAGAGATGTAGGCCCTGGTATAAGAAATTTTACTTCCTTGATTGTCAACAGAAACCTTCTAGTAGTTCCGGCAATTCATCAGTAATATATGGCCCTCAATTACCAGAGTCCCTTTTGCTGGTGAATTCTTGGTGTTTCTTGGAATCATTCATTTTCACTCGTCTTCCCTTCAAGCTAATTCAAACATTCAGGGGGGAATCAAAGCCATTTTCTGACACTATCTGGAGGTGTCTATTTTAATTCTATCCCCAAACTGAGTCAGGTAGCTGTCCCATGGATTGTCGCAGTAGCATCCTTTGTTTGGATCTGCTGAAGGAGTCTACAGTTAGAATCTTTATTTATTTATTTATTGGGATATAGTTGATATACAATGTTTCATTAGTTTCAGGTGTATAGCAAAGTTATTGTTAAACGTCTTTTACAGAGCTTTGTTGTTTACAGCTATACATAATCCCAAATCAGTCATAGGCATATCCCTGACCCCTCCCACCTGAGCCCCATCCATCCCTCTCCCCTCCGCCATCCCACCCGTCCAGCTTGTTGCATAGTCCCCATGTAAATTCCCTTAGTCTTAACAGTGTATTTGCAATGATTATCTCTTTCACATATGATAGTGTAGGTTTCCATGTTACTCTGTCCATACATACCTCTCACCCAGTCTTCCCTCCCCACTGTGTCCATAGGTCTGTTCTTTATGTCTGTTTCTCCATTGCTGCTCTGCATGTGTATTTATCAGTACCATTTTTTAGATTCCATATGTATATGTGTTAGTATACTGTATTTGTCTTTCACTTTTTGACTTCCTTCACTTTGTATAATAGGTTCTAGGTTCATCCACCTCATTAGGGCTGATTCTTCTGCATTTCTTTTTATGGCTGAGAAATATTCCATTTTATATATGTACCATAGCTTCTTTATCCATTCATATGTTGCTGGACATCTAGGTTGCTTCCATGTTCTAGTTATTGTAAAAAGTGCTGCAGTGAACATTGGGATACAGGTATCTCTTTCAATTTTGATTTTATCGGGGTATATGCCTAGTAGTGAGATTGCTGGGTCATATGGTGCTTCCGTTCCTAGTTCTTTAAGGAATCTTCATATTATCTTCCAAAGTGGCTGTATCAATTTACATTCCCACCAGCAGTGCAAGAGTGTTCCCTTTTCTCCACATCCTCTCCAGCGTTTATTGTGTGTAGATCTTTTGATGGATGTCCATTCTGACAGGTATGAGGTGAAATCTCATTGTAGTTTTGATTTGCATTTTGCTATAGAATCTTTATTTTTTTAAAAAAATGTTTATTTATTCATTTGAATGTGCCAGGCCTCAGTTGCAGCATGTGGGATCTAGTTCCCTGACCAGGGGCTCGAACCCAAGTCCTGTGTATTAGGAGCGTGGAGTCTTAGCTACTGGACCACCAGGGAATTCCCTAGAATTTTAAACTGAACAATTGTGATCCTAATTCCCGGCTTTGTATCCTCATCTCCAAATAAATCTGTGTGTCCAGCACACAGATTCACAGTTTCAAAATTTTCTTGGAGCTGAGCAACTTCTCCCCATCAGTAATTAACCCAGGCCCAAATTGAATGTCATGAGCTAGCACTGAACTCAAGTTAACCCTTTGTGTTTGCTCTTAATCTCAGTACTGAAGCTGGGTCATTACCAAGTTGTTATGTAAGCTTCGAATGAATACATTCTGTCCACATTTTCCTGGCCGTTGTCTTACCATTTTGGGTGAAGGAGATCACCTTTGTGAGTAAGAATCACCCAATGCACGTGTACTTTCACCAAAGACAGCATGATGTCCGCTTTACGCACATGCCGTAGAGTGTTCTTTGCCTTGAACATTCACATGGATTTTCTAAAAGACCTCAAATCCTCATATTCCAGGACAGTAAATATATCTACACACACACACACACACACACGCACACCCCAATGAGTCACAGAAGAGTATCACTGCATGGGAAAGGGATTACATTAGTAAAATGTTAAACCAAGTATCACTGTCCGTTTGCCTGTTCTTGTTAGGATTAAACTGAAAGCTGTTTATCTGCAGCAAGTTTCACAGGGATACATCTTGGCTTTACTCTCGAAATAAATTCTTGGCACAGTTTCATTGTTTGGGATACAGGATCCAAGACAAAAAGAAAACGTCTTTAAGGAGCGTATAAGAATTATGGTCCTCAGATCTTTATCTCTCCTGATGTTTTGAAAACCTGCTTTAAGACAAATAACATAGGCCTGCAATAGAGGGACAGGAAGGAAGGGGAGGTTGAGGGAACAGCCAGGAAGCTGCTGTGTTTTTGTGAGCAGGGGGAATAATTAGAGGAGAGTTACAAGTGCACAAGTATAAAATAGCCCTGTGTCTGAGCAAGGCCGGGTGGTGGTGGTGAATCCGTTAGCTTGTGGTCAGAGGACAATTAAAATCAGTTCACAAGAAGTTCAGGAGGAACACTGTGAACGTGCTGGGCGGAGTCCTGATCTCTCCCAAGTGCAGACTCCTCCTGCTGGGGGCGTGAGAAAAGCCTGCTGACGTTTAGTCTGTTGATTTCCGCTCAGCCTTCAGGCCACATACCGCTTGGTTTCATTTCTGCTTTTGAACATTATACCACATTGTGGCTTCATGATGACAACAGCTCGAACCAAAGGTCACAGTAATTAACCCAGGCCCAAATTGAATGTCATGAGCTAGCACTGAACTCAAGTTAACCCTTTGTGTTTGCTCTTAATCTCAGTACTGAAGCTGGGTCATTACCAAGTTGTTATGTAAGCTTCGAATGAATACATTCTGTCCACATTTTCCTGGCCGTTGTCTTACCATTTTGGGTGAAGGAGATCACCTTTGTGAGTAAGAATCACCCAATGCACGTGTACTTTCACCAAAGACAGCATGATGTCCGCTTTACGCACATGCCGTAGAGTGTTCTTTGCCTTGAACATTCACATGGATTTTCTAAAAGACCTCAAATCCTCATATTCCAGGACAGTAAATATATCTACACACACACACACACACACACGCACACCCCAATGAGTCACAGAAGAGTATCACTGCATGGGAAAGGGATTACATTAGTAAAATGTTAAACCAAGTATCACTGTCCGTTTGCCTGTTCTTGTTAGGATTAAACTGAAAGCTGTTTATCTGCAGCAAGTTTCACAGGGATACATCTTGGCTTTACTCTCGAAATAAATTCTTGGCACAGTTTCATTGTTTGGGATACAGGATCCAAGACAAAAAGAAAACGTCTTTAAGGAGCGTATAAGAATTATGGTCCTCAGATCTTTATCTCTCCTGATGTTTTGAAAACCTGCTTTAAGACAAATAACATAGGCCTGCAATAGAGGGACAGGAAGGAAGGGGAGGTTGAGGGAACAGCCAGGAAGCTGCTGTGTTTTTGTGAGCAGGGGGAATAATTAGAGGAGAGTTACAAGTGCACAAGTATAAAATAGCCCTGTGTCTGAGCAAGGCCGGGTGGTGGTGGTGAATCCGTTAGCTTGTGGTCAGAGGACAATTAAAATCAGTTCACAAGAAGTTCAGGAGGAACACTGTGAACGTGCTGGGCGGAGTCCTGATCTCTCCCAAGTGCAGACTCCTCCTGCTGGGGGCGTGAGAAAAGCCTGCTGACGTTTAGTCTGTTGATTTCCGCTCAGCCTTCAGGCCACATACCGCTTGGTTTCATTTCTGCTTTTGAACATTATACCACATTGTGGCTTCATGATGACAACAGCTCCGAACCAAAGGTCACAGTACAGCCTTTCAGGCCTGAGTGACACATCCATGCAGGTTAATTTGTATGCAAAAGTCTTCGTTTATGAATTCATCTTTGGCTCTAGTTCCACACCCAGCCATTATGAACCACACAAGGTGGTTTTGTTTATACTTTACTTCTTGAAATCAGACTCAAGGAAACAGTCCTCTTAGACGTTTGTTTCTTCAACATAGCCTCCCTAAGTGTGCATGCTCTCTAGTGTTTGCTTGTTTCCCCTCCCTGTCTCTTACCCTCGACCTGTTGTTATCTAAATCATAGTGTGAAGCGTCTGCCTTAATGGGGAAACTTCCTACTAAAAGGAGTCCTTTGGTAAATTCTTTTTCACAGTCCATGGACTGCATTAAAATCTGTTCAGTCATTTAACAAAATGATTGAGTCCATAAATACGTACTAGATACCACTCCAGGCAGTGGGCAAAACACAGAAAATGAAGTATATATAAATCCCACCCTCCTGAAACTTACATTCTACTAGTGATAAATAGGGAAAAAAGGAAAGAAGAGATGAGGGGAGAGAATGACAGGGGTCATAGTATTAGGGCAGTTTTATCGAGGTTGGTCCACAGAGGTGATGCTTGCAGAGATGTTCGAGCAAAAACTGAAAGAGATGGGAGCAAGGTGGATGCTGGGGAGAGAACATTCTTGGAAGATGAAGTAGCAAATGCCAAGGCTGTAGAGTGAAAGCCTGTCCCCATGAAACGGCAGAGCTGCACGGCCGTTAGGACTGCTGCAGGGAATAAGGGAGGAAGCGAAGCCTAAGTGAAAAGTGTTAATCACTTCAGTCGTTTTCGACTCTTTGTGACCCCATAGACTGTAGCCCCCGAGCCTCCTCTGTCCATGGGATTCTCCAGGCAAGAATCCTGGAGTGGGTAACTGTTCCCTTCTCCAGGGGATCTGCCCGACCCAGAGATTGAACCTGGGGCTCCTGCTTCACAGGCAGACTCTTTACCGTTTGAGCCATCAGGGAAGCTTGAACTAAAAATTAAAATCGCAAAACACAGTGTTCTTTCTCAACTTGATTCTTACCGAAATTATTTTTTTTGGTTTTTCCCTCCATGTCAAGACAAGATAAACAGTTTGAGGGGTCAGGAGTCTTATTACTTCAGATGTTAAAAATAATAATGCCATATTACTGGATCTGCTTTTAATTACTACACTGAGTATAATCATCATCATGGTCATTACCACCCTGACCACCAGTAACACACTGGCTCCACAGTTGACATCATCTCATTTGACCGTGTGCTGGTGCCTGTGAATTTCCCATTTTGCAGAGAGGGAAGCTTTTCAGATGCATTGTGGGATTTGCCTAAAATTGCTCCACTAGTAATGCTCGTGGGCATGCTGTAGCTGGAGAAAATTTGTTGACCTAACAAGGGAAAAGTAGATCAAGTGATGACATGGCTCACAGTGTTATATATTATAGCAAAAAATGAGAAACAACCTGAAAGTCCAAGAATGAGAGATGGATACGTTTGGTAAAGAGCATAACCACCATCCAAAGATGTCAGAACTTGTGAGCATGTCGCCCACTTGACAAAGGGCAATTGAGGTTGCAGAATCAAGATTGCAAATCAGGGAGATTGTGATGGGCTCGCTGTGATCACAAGGGTCCTCAAAAATGGAAGAGGAAGAAAGTGACAGCTGCAGAATTGCTGACTTTGAAAAATGGAGGAAGAGGTCACACGCTGAAAAATACAGGAGGCCTCTAGAAGCTAGGAAAAAAACAAGGAAACCTTCTCCCCTAGAGCCTCTAGAAGGGAACGTAGCCCTATCCACACTTGGATTTACCCGAGTAAAACTCAGGCTGGACTTCTGACCTCAGGAGTGGTCAGATAATAAACCTGTGTCATTGTAAGCTGCTAAGTTTGTGGTAATTTGGTAGAGCAGCCATAGACAAACAATAACGTCAGTCAACATGGACTGGGGGGCTTCCCTGGTGGTCCAGTGGGTAAGGACACTGCCTGGCAATGCAAGGGGCACTGGTTCGATCCCTGGCCTGGGAAGATCCCATGTGCTGCAGAGCGGCAGGACCAATGTATCCAACTCCTGAGCGGAGCTCTGGAGCACATGTTGAACTAAAAATTAAAATCGCAAAACACAGTGTTCTTTCTCAACTTGATTCTTACCGAAATTATTTTTTTTGGTTTTTCCCTCCATGTCAAGACAAGATAAACAGTTTGAGGGGTCAGGAGTCTTATTACTTCAGATGTTAAAAATAATAATGCCATATTACTGGATCTGCTTTTAATTACTACACTGAGTATAATCATCATCATGGTCATTACCACCCTGACCACCAGTAACACACTGGCTCCACAGTTGACATCATCTCATTTGACCGTGTGCTGGTGCCTGTGAATTTCCCATTTTGCAGAGAGGGAAGCTTTTCAGATGCATTGTGGGATTTGCCTAAAATTGCTCCACTAGTAATGCTCGTGGGCATGCTGTAGCTGGAGAAAATTTGTTGACCTAACAAGGGAAAAGTAGATCAAGTGATGACATGGCTCACAGTGTTATATATTATAGCAAAAAATGAGAAACAACCTGAAAGTCCAAGAATGAGAGATGGATACGTTTGGTAAAGAGCATAACCACCATCCAAAGATGTCAGAACTTGTGAGCATGTCGCCCACTTGACAAAGGGCAATTGAGGTTGCAGAATCAAGATTGCAAATCAGGGAGATTGTGATGGGCTCGCTGTGATCACAAGGGTCCTCAAAAATGGAAGAGGAAGAAAGTGACAGCTGCAGAATTGCTGACTTTGAAAAATGGAGGAAGAGGTCACACGCTGAAAAATACAGGAGGCCTCTAGAAGCTAGGAAAAAAACAAGGAAACCTTCTCCCCTAGAGCCTCTAGAAGGGAACGTAGCCCTATCCACACTTGGATTTACCCGAGTAAAACTCAGGCTGGACTTCTGACCTCAGGAGTGGTCAGATAATAAACCTGTGTCATTGTAAGCTGCTAAGTTTGTGGTAATTTGGTAGAGCAGCCATAGACAAACAATAACGTCAGTCAACATGGACTGGGGGGCTTCCCTGGTGGTCCAGTGGGTAAGGACACTGCCTGGCAATGCAAGGGGCACTGGTTCGATCCCTGGCCTGGGAAGATCCCATGTGCTGCAGAGCGGCAGGACCAATGTATCCAACTCCTGAGCGGAGCTCTGGAGCACATGTGCCCTGAGCCGGTGCTCTGCAGCGAGAGAGGCCACAGCGATGGGAGGCCCACACAGGCCAAAGAACAAAGGTGGAAATAAATGAAAGACCAATAGAAGTGGGCAAAAAAAAAAAAAAACCCATGGACTGGGTACTTGAGGGTCTGTCGCGTGGACATTTAAAAAATACATATGAGATCTGGGTGATAACATGGCAAATATTTAGGATCAACATTTACAAAGCAGTATGGAGACATGTATATACAGTGTGGTTAAAACTGTGTTTGACAAACAAAGAAACCAGAACCTCAGTTCAGTGACTATAACATCTGGGAGAAAACTCACAGAAATGTGAACGATGAGTCATATGAGGCATGGAATGATGCTGATTCATTTTCTTTTCTCACAAATTTTTATGCATTTGCCAAATTTCCTTTAAGGGGTCTTTATGGAGAAAATACTAAATTGAAGTTTGAAATTGATTTATGAAAGTCAAAATCCCATGCAGAGAGTCCTAATGATACATGTGGGCTAGAGAGGACACTGCCAATGATTACATCTCTGCTCGAGCTACAGCATTCTTTCTTATTTTATCTTATGGCCATATGGAGAAACAGTTATTGCTTTAGCAGCTGGGACCAGAATTCCTCTGTCGAGAGAGCCCATCTTAATGGAGACATTGAAAAGACTTGATCAAGTCCACTGGAGGGAAAGAAGGCCTCAGGCCTGAGTGTTCAGCCGGTTATCAGATTTCATATTAGAGAAGGGGGAGGGCAGAGCAAGGGAACTGAGGCTGCTTGGAGCCGGAGGCAGGAAAAGGTGGGATAGGCAGAAGACATTTGAAGGAAAATATGAACTGACAGCATGTTTTCAAAGAATTCAGTGTGTTGTAGGTTGGATGGCTACCTGTAACCTCCAGTTTTCAGCAAAACTGTACCTTCATGTTTGATGGGATTTCAGAGGGAAACTAATAAAGGAGGCAACACTAGCGTCAAGGTTGACTTGGAAGAGAAGTTTGGGCCGCCCTGTAGACAGGAACAGAGCACTGAGATCATGACAGAGCGGCAGGACCAATGTATCCAACTCCTGAGCTGGAGCTCTGGAGCGCATGCGCCCAGAGCCAGCGCTCTGCAACGACAGAGGCCACCGCGATGGGAGGCCCACAGGAGCCAAAGAACAAAGGTGGAAATAAATGAAAGACCAATAGAAGTGGGCAAAAAAAAAAAAAAACCCATGGACTGGGTACTTGAGGGTCTGTCGCGTGGACATTTAAAAAATACATATGAGATCTGGGTGATAACATGGCAAATATTTAGGATCAACATTTACAAAGCAGTATGGAGACATGTATATACAGTGTGGTTAAAACTGTGTTTGACAAACAAAGAAACCAGAACCTCAGTTCAGTGACTATAACATCTGGGAGAAAACTCACAGAAATGTGAACGATGAGTCATATGAGGCATGGAATGATGCTGATTCATTTTCTTTTCTCACAAATTTTTATGCATTTGCCAAATTTCCTTTAAGGGGTCTTTATGGAGAAAATACTAAATTGAAGTTTGAAATTGATTTATGAAAGTCAAAATCCCATGCAGAGAGTCCTAATGATACATGTGGGCTAGAGAGGACACTGCCAATGATTACATCTCTGCTCGAGCTACAGCATTCTTTCTTATTTTATCTTATGGCCATATGGAGAAACAGTTATTGCTTTAGCAGCTGGGACCAGAATTCCTCTGTCGAGAGAGCCCATCTTAATGGAGACATTGAAAAGACTTGATCAAGTCCACTGGAGGGAAAGAAGGCCTCAGGCCTGAGTGTTCAGCCGGTTATCAGATTTCATATTAGAGAAGGGGGAGGGCAGAGCAAGGGAACTGAGGCTGCTTGGAGCCGGAGGCAGGAAAAGGTGGGATAGGCAGAAGACATTTGAAGGAAAATATGAACTGACAGCATGTTTTCAAAGAATTCAGTGTGTTGTAGGTTGGATGGCTACCTGTAACCTCCAGTTTTCAGCAAAACTGTACCTTCATGTTTGATGGGATTTCAGAGGGAAACTAATAAAGGAGGCAACACTAGCGTCAAGGTTGACTTGGAAGAGAAGTTTGGGCCGGCCCATGTAGACAGGAACAGAGCACTGAGATCTGAACCTCATGTTCCTTCACAGCATGGGCGACATCCACATGAGCACCTTCAGCTTTGCCCAGTCACCCTTCCCCTGCCTGGGCGCCTCCTGCCCTGCTCACCATCTCCCCTCACTAGGGTAACTCCTGGCCCCTGTGTGCTGCACAGAGCATCGCAAAATAGCAAACATTGGCAGAGCTCTCTCCTGCTCCCTGGAGTTGCAGTTCATGCCCAAGACACCCTTAGAAACCAGCCATTGGATTACTTGGGAGTTGTGCCAGCTTGCTGCGAAGAAACTACTAAACAGATCCCCTGAGAACCAGTGAAAGGTTCCTCAGCACTGATGTTCCTTGGGGACTCAGCAGCTACCAACGTGAGATAGTTTCAGGGCTTGGGACCTGCAATTACTCAGGGGAGCTGAGGCGCTCGGGTTGTGCTCCAAGGCCCAGAAGATGCCAGGAGGTGGGCGAGGAAGGTGTTAGATGATCTACTGGGGCATCTACATTCTCCAGGGTGCCCTTGCAATCCAAGCCAACTTAACTCCCCCAGACACAAGAGCTCAGAACTCCTGAAGTGCCCATGATTGAAAACAAGGAGGCTTCCTTGGAGATGTTTTGGGCCAAACCCAGCTCTGTTCACAGTGGGGTCTCTAGTGGCAATAGCCTTCTTAGGTTTTCTCTAGTCCTGTTTTGAGGACTCAGGAAACCAGAACTCCCTTGAGGTCACATGATATCCCAGGAGGTCTAGCGTCTGCTGGATAGCAAAACTGTTGCCCAAGAATGTCAACACATTTGACAATGTTAGTGTATTTTGTGTGTGTGTGTGTGTGTGTGTATTAGGCAGGCAGGATTATATTCAGATTTTGTGGACCTGAAGCTTATATGATTTTGAGCGTCTTTTCAGAAAAAAGCGCAAGTTCAAAATTAGGTACAAAAATTCAAATATGTATTTAGAATAAGAAAGAAGGTTGTAAACATTAACAAGGTAGCAAATACCAAAAACATCAAAGAAAATTAACATAACTACCTCTCTCAACACTAGCGTCAAGGTTGACTTGGAAGAGAAGTTTGGGCGGCCCATGTAGACAGGAACAGAGCACTGAGATCTGAACCTCATGTTCCTTCACAGCATGGGCGACATCCACATGAGCACCTTCAGCTTTGCCCAGTCACCCTTCCCCTGCCTGGGCGCCTCCTGCCCTGCTCACCATCTCCCCTCACTAGGGTAACTCCTGGCCCCTGTGTGCTGCACAGAGCATCGCAAAATAGCAAACATTGGCAGAGCTCTCTCCTGCTCCCTGGAGTTGCAGTTCATGCCCAAGACACCCTTAGAAACCAGCCATTGGATTACTTGGGAGTTGTGCCAGCTTGCTGCGAAGAAACTACTAAACAGATCCCCTGAGAACCAGTGAAAGGTTCCTCAGCACTGATGTTCCTTGGGGACTCAGCAGCTACCAACGTGAGATAGTTTCAGGGCTTGGGACCTGCAATTACTCAGGGGAGCTGAGGCGCTCGGGTTGTGCTCCAAGGCCCAGAAGATGCCAGGAGGTGGGCGAGGAAGGTGTTAGATGATCTACTGGGGCATCTACATTCTCCAGGGTGCCCTTGCAATCCAAGCCAACTTAACTCCCCCAGACACAAGAGCTCAGAACTCCTGAAGTGCCCATGATTGAAAACAAGGAGGCTTCCTTGGAGATGTTTTGGGCCAAACCCAGCTCTGTTCACAGTGGGGTCTCTAGTGGCAATAGCCTTCTTAGGTTTTCTCTAGTCCTGTTTTGAGGACTCAGGAAACCAGAACTCCCTTGAGGTCACATGATATCCCAGGAGGTCTAGCGTCTGCTGGATAGCAAAACTGTTGCCCAAGAATGTCAACACATTTGACAATGTTAGTGTATGTGTGTGTGTGTGTGTGTGTGTGTGTATTAGGCAGGCAGGATTATATTCAGATTTTGTGGACCTGAAGCTTATATGATTTTGAGCGTCTTTTCAGAAAAAAGCGCAAGTTCAAAATTAGGTACAAAAATTCAAATATGTATTTAGAATAAGAAAGAAGGTTGTAAACATTAACAAGGTAGCAAATACCAAAAACATCAAAGAAAATTAACATAACTACCTCTCTGACACAGCTCTATAATTTTTTTCTTGACATATTTTAGCTGTAATTCCTTTGATCTGTATTACAAATGACTATGATTTTATAATTCATTTCTGTTGCAGGCATTGAAAGTCTTTGCTCTATCTAGCATAATTGATTACATTTTTAAAAAGTTATTGATTTTTGGCTTCCTAATTCATTTTCAAGTTGAAATGACAGTGCCAAAACTGTCATGTCAATTCTTAGGATCTGTTGTCAAGTTTAGAAAACCTATCACATTTCTTTCATGTGTAAGCTCTCAGATTTTAGAGCATTTCAAGTCTCTTTATCCAGTGACTAGTCTGTAGCATTCTTTGAACTGATGATACTCATTTGTCACTGATGTCCTTATTTAACATTTTTGAGTTATTCTTTGTCAATATTAGCATTTCTTGTCAAATTGACAAGAAATTTCATTTTCTTCAAATGTGCTTATAGGAGTCACTTCTTTTCATTAACTGGATTAGCAGATGATCTAGGATCATTTGCTTCTATCACTTCTATTCAAAATGTATTTCTTCTTCTTCATGTATTATTGATCTTGTTATGATCTAAAAGAATCTTTCAATTATAATTTATTTCTCCCAATGATTATAATTTCTATTGATTTCAAATATATATCATATGTATATTTCTACTGAGTTCATATATATCACACTTATTTCTTGTGTATGTTTCATTAATTGTACAGTGAAATGATATATATGCCACATATTTATAATGAAATACATATATAGCATATTAAAATATGTAGCATATATTTGAAAATAAATCATATGAAATATATCTGATATATTTTCACTTTATAATGAGTTTATAATTTTGTTCCCTGGGCTTTCACTCTATTCCTGGTTGGAAAGAACTTCCATTTTGCCTTAAGGTTATTCAACTAAATCCTCTACTTATAATTCTACCTATCACATGACTGGAAGATTAAATTTAGGGTTCTTCCACTGTTTCATACTTCTGGTGCTTCTAACTGTGACAGTGCACATTAATATTTTTTGCCTCTGGCCCTCAGTGTCATGATTTTTTAACAAGGTAGCAAATACCAAAAACATCAAAGAAAATTAACATAACTACCTCTCTGACACAGCTCTATAATTTTTTTCTTGACATATTTTAGCTGTAATTCCTTTGATCTGTATTACAAATGACTATGATTTTATAATTCATTTCTGTTGCAGGCATTGAAAGTCTTTGCTCTATCTAGCATAATTGATTACATTTTTAAAAAGTTATTGATTTTTGGCTTCCTAATTCATTTTCAAGTTGAAATGACAGTGCCAAAACTGTCATGTCAATTCTTAGGATCTGTTGTCAAGTTTAGAAAACCTATCACATTTCTTTCATGTGTAAGCTCTCAGATTTTAGAGCATTTCAAGTCTCTTTATCCAGTGACTAGTCTGTAGCATTCTTTGAACTGATGATACTCATTTGTCACTGATGTCCTTATTTAACATTTTTGAGTTATTCTTTGTCAATATTAGCATTTCTTGTCAAATTGACAAGAAATTTCATTTTCTTCAAATGTGCTTATAGGAGTCACTTCTTTTCATTAACTGGATTAGCAGATGATCTAGGATCATTTGCTTCTATCACTTCTATTCAAAATGTATTTCTTCTTCTTCATGTATTATTGATCTTGTTATGATCTAAAAGAATCTTTCAATTATAATTTATTTCTCCCAATGATTATAATTTCTATTGATTTCAAATATATATCATATGTATATTTCTACTGAGTTCATATATATCACACTTATTTCTTGTGTATGTTTCATTAATTGTACAGTGAAATGATATATATGCCACATATTTATAATGAAATACATATATAGCATATTAAAATATGTAGCATATATTTGAAAATAAATCATATGAAATATATCTGATATATTTTCACTTTATAATGAGTTTATAATTTTGTTCCCTGGGCTTTCACTCTATTCCTGGTTGGAAAGAACTTCCATTTTGCCTTAAGGTTATTCAACTAAATCCTCTACTTATAATTCTACCTATCACATGACTGGAAGATTAAATTTAGGGTTCTTCCACTGTTTCATACTTCTGGTGCTTCTAACTGTGACAGTGCACATTAATATTTTTTGCCTCTGGCCCTCAGTGTCATGATTTTAAAGAAGTCACCCCACTAGCTGGTAGAAATATCCTTAAAAGCCATGTCTCCATCAGGACGACTCATAATAAATATGAAATACAGATATATCCCACTAAAACCATACTCTTCCTCATTCAACTCGACTTTCATTCAATGTGAAAAGTGCTACGGCCATCTCTAATACCACTCAATTCAAGAAAGGGAAGTCATAGTGAAAAGACACAGAGGTCTTTATTAGTTGTGAGGAAGCTATATTATTTTTGCACATTTTACAAGAACATAAGACCATGTGAAGACATTGTCTTGAAAGGGGCCACGTATGCCATGGGCCCTTAAACTTGCTTGCCTCAGGAGGCGAGAGTAGGTAACTGGACAGTGCACTGTACTAGCCCTTTCTCTGGCTCATGACTGAATTCAACTATGTTTTTGCATCCACATACTTTTTAGCCCACACTCATCCATGGTATGTCTCTTTGACTCATTGTTTCAATATTTCCAATTGAAACAGCTATGCCACAACCACAGTTTTAAAGCTACCTATTGAAAACAGTTTTCTAGCAAAGACTTATTTTTCCCAAATGAAGCAAGAGTTTGACTTTTAAGCTGACAAAGAAATTTTATCTGACGACTTCAATAAAGCTAATATTTTGCCAGGAATGCAAGAGACGGTAAAGGAAATAAAAATTACTTGTACAATACCACACACAATAATAAAAGTTTCCACTTGTTATGAAAAAAAGAGTTTGAGTAAAGTATAAAAGAAGTCACCAGAAAATTGTTTGAAAAGGCTTTATTCTTCTGAATAATATTGCTTGCCAATTTGAATAAGACTAACTTTATTTTTAAATTTCATCTAGAAAGCTTTAGAAATGAATCTAAATTTAGTAATCATTTCTGTATCTTTTATCAGTGGCCGGAAAAATCTTAACAGTCTACTGATACTAGTTGATCCATAGCAAGAAGAACAATTCTTTGTGTAGATTCATTCAGGGAAAGAGTAAACTTATGTCCTCCTGGTTCTTGATGAATTCTTTCTGGTGCTTCTAACTGTGACAGTGCACATTAATATTTTTTGCCTCTGGCCCTCAGTGTCATGATTTTAAAGAAGTCACCCCACTAGCTGGTAGAAATATCCTTAAAAGCCATGTCTCCATCAGGACGACTCATAATAAATATGAAATACAGATATATCCCACTAAAACCATACTCTTCCTCATTCAACTCGACTTTCATTCAATGTGAAAAGTGCTACGGCCATCTCTAATACCACTCAATTCAAGAAAGGGAAGTCATAGTGAAAAGACACAGAGGTCTTTATTAGTTGTGAGGAAGCTATATTATTTTTGCACATTTTACAAGAACATAAGACCATGTGAAGACATTGTCTTGAAAGGGGCCACGTATGCCATGGGCCCTTAAACTTGCTTGCCTCAGGAGGCGAGAGTAGGTAACTGGACAGTGCACTGTACTAGCCCTTTCTCTGGCTCATGACTGAATTCAACTATGTTTTTGCATCCACATACTTTTTAGCCCACACTCATCCATGGTATGTCTCTTTGACTCATTGTTTCAATATTTCCAATTGAAACAGCTATGCCACAACCACAGTTTTAAAGCTACCTATTGAAAACAGTTTTCTAGCAAAGACTTATTTTTCCCAAATGAAGCAAGAGTTTGACTTTTAAGCTGACAAAGAAATTTTATCTGACGACTTCAATAAAGCTAATATTTTGCCAGGAATGCAAGAGACGGTAAAGGAAATAAAAATTACTTGTACAATACCACACACAATAATAAAAGTTTCCACTTGTTATGAAAAAAAGAGTTTGAGTAAAGTATAAAAGAAGTCACCAGAAAATTGTTTGAAAAGGCTTTATTCTTCTGAATAATATTGCTTGCCAATTTGAATAAGACTAACTTTATTTTTAAATTTCATCTAGAAAGCTTTAGAAATGAATCTAAATTTAGTAATCATTTCTGTATCTTTTATCAGTGGCCGGAAAAATCTTAACAGTCTACTGATACTAGTTGATCCATAGCAAGAAGAACAATTCTTTGTGTAGATTCATTCAGGGAAAGAGTAAACTTATGTCCTCCTGGTTCTTGATGAATTCTTTCTGGTTCATGTGTGTGTGTGTGTGTGTGCACGCATGTCTCGCTTTTACACAAAACCCAACCAAACACTTCCTTTTCCAGATATTATGATCATCATTATCTCTTGGATCAGGGGAATTTTCAGCATTCTAAAAATACTTTCAATTCTATGGAGTCAGTGTTTTTAGTTACGGCTGCACAAACAGTGGAGTTTCATATCAGATCCATTTTGAAATGCTCTAAAAGACTCAGAGCATGATGAAAACATGAAAAATGCTTTGGAAATTAGGTTAACTAAGCCTAATTAAAATCAACTTCTTTAATAGCTGAAGTATAAAATTCTAGTCTTAATGACTGATCTTAGATACTTACTAGGTGCCTCTTTCCTTTCTCTTAAGTCTCTGCCTTGAGTCTTTTATTCTGCACTGTAACATCAGCCAGGCCTGGCTCCAGCCCCATGCTTAACCCCTTCTCAACCAGTTGTCATGAAAAATCCTAAACCTAGGAGTAAGAAGCTAGGTAGGCTCTAGGCAAAAGGTGTCCCTAAAGCAAGTTTATTTTCTTCTTGCTTCCTTCCCAAGTCACCTGTTTTTGATTGTGCATTTCTGTATAATTGAATTAAAATGTCCTTACTTATAGGTGTTTGTGTGTGTGTGCGTGTGTATATAATGAGAGATATAAATGATTTGCCTTATTACCACCTTCAGCCATGCAAAAGTAACTTTTTCCATTTGGTTCACATCGCTTATACTTACTAGTTTATGAAGACGAGGTACTGGATTCTAATTATACAATTCTTATGAAAAGCTTGGTGGCAGAAATTAATATTCATAGGCACTGCTTAAGGCAAGTACAATCTGTCACTTACTGTAGGAATTCACGGACTCCAGATTAAGCATGACTGTTGTGACTGATAGTGTTAATTAGTTATTCTGCATAATAAATACCCCGCCCCACCACCCAATTCTCAAGAGCTAGTAACAGTAAACATCTGTTTTTTCACTCATAGACTTATGGGTCAGTTCTAGCTTGGTTGAACTCCCCTGGGGTTAGGAGGGCTTGGCTGTTATTTTTTCATCTGCTCTGTGTGTTTCTTCATTCTCTTAGGACTACCAGCTGCTTGAGGCACATTTTTTTCTCTTGGTGAATCCCGGAACTCTTAGAGGTCAAGCCCAACTAATCAGATACCCTTAAAGCTGTAAAGCTCCAATTAAGTTTGCAATCTTTCCACTGGTGTTGTTTAGTCGCTCAGTTGTGTCCGACTCTGTGACCCCATAGACTGTAGCCCACCAGACTTTCTGTCCCTGGGATTTACCAAGCAAGAATCCTGGAACGGGTCTTCCCTGGTGGTCCAGTGGGTAAAGAGTCCTCCTTGCAGTGCAAAGGGCACCAGTTTGATCCCCGGCCGGGGAAGATCCCACGTGCTGCGAGTGGCTGGACTGATGTGTCCATTTACCAGCCTGTGCTCTGGTGTACATGCGCCCAGAGCCGGTGCTCTGCGGCAAGAAAGGCCACCGCAATGGGAGGCCCACACAGGCTGAAGAGTAAAGATGGATGAAAAATAAATCAATAAAAAATCAATAAAAAGAGGCCAAAAAATAAAAAGAATCCTGAAATGGGTTGCTATTTCCTTCACTGGCTGAGCTCAAAGTCAGGAGACTGCACTATTGCACAGCTAGGTCACAGGCAGAGGGAGAGAGGGAAGAGTTGACACATAAGAGGGAGACGCCAAACCCATGAATAGCCAGACTTTGCACTATTATACAGCCATCAAAAACAGTTATGGAGAGCTGCAATAATCTGGGAAAATGCTTTGGCTTTACTAATAGGTGAAGAAAAAAGCCACATATGTGAAAATACGTAAATGTGATCCAATAGTGTAAAAAACCTATACGAATGAAAGATACAAAGAAAATACCCCAATCATTAAAGAGACTGATTCTGGAAGGTGACTCTTTTCTTCTATTTTTCTGCATTTCCCAGTTTTCTATAATAATGTGTTATTTTCTCTAATAATGATAAGCTGAACAAACATTGTTAAAGATAAAAGAGATCTGGAGTTTAAGCTTAGAATAGCAGTAGCTGATACCATCAACTTTGGGTCACTCATAGACTTATGGGTCAGTTCTAGCTTGGTTGAACTCCCCTGGGGTTAGGAGGGCTTGGCTGTTATTTTTTCATCTGCTCTGTGTGTTTCTTCATTCTCTTAGGACTACCAGCTGCTTGAGGCACATTTTTTTCTCTTGGTGAATCCCGGAACTCTTAGAGGTCAAGCCCAACTAATCAGATACCCTTAAAGCTGTAAAGCTCCAATTAAGTTTGCAATCTTTCCACTGGTGTTGTTTAGTCGCTCAGTTGTGTCCGACTCTGTGACCCCATAGACTGTAGCCCACCAGACTTTCTGTCCCTGGGATTTACCAAGCAAGAATCCTGGAACGGGTCTTCCCTGGTGGTCCAGTGGGTAAAGAGTCCTCCTTGCAGTGCAAAGGGCACCAGTTTGATCCCCGGCCGGGGAAGATCCCACGTGCTGCGAGTGGCTGGACTGATGTGTCCATTTACCAGCCTGTGCTCTGGTGTACATGCGCCCAGAGCCGGTGCTCTGCGGCAAGAAAGGCCACCGCAATGGGAGGCCCACACAGGCTGAAGAGTAAAGATGGATGAAAAATAAATCAATAAAAAATCAATAAAAAGAGGCCAAAAAATAAAAAGAATCCTGAAATGGGTTGCTATTTCCTTCACTGGCTGAGCTCAAAGTCAGGAGACTGCACTATTGCACAGCTAGGTCACAGGCAGAGGGAGAGAGGGAAGAGTTGACACATAAGAGGGAGACGCCAAACCCATGAATAGCCAGACTTTGCACTATTATACAGCCATCAAAAACAGTTATGGAGAGCTGCAATAATCTGGGAAAATGCTTTGGCTTTACTAATAGGTGAAGAAAAAAGCCACATATGTGAAAATACGTAAATGTGATCCAATAGTGTAAAAAACCTATACGAATGAAAGATACAAAGAAAATACCCCAATCATTAAAGAGACTGATTCTGGAAGGTGACTCTTTTCTTCTATTTTTCTGCATTTCCCAGTTTTCTATAATAATGTGTTATTTTTCTCTAATAATGATAAGCTGAACAAACATTGTTAAAGATAAAAAGAGATCTGGAGTTTAAGCTTAGAATAGCAGTAGCTGATACCATCATTAGTTGTTTGTCTTGTGTTTGGGGGGTAATTTTTAACCTTTGTATTTGTTTCTCATCTTCTTAGGAAACAATATAATTAGCTTGATCATTTCAAGTATCCAGTTTCTTTCCTGTTACATCTGGCATTGGATTATTTCAGAAGTCAAATAGGGGTACCTTTCATGATTGGAAAGATACGCAGCAGAAGCTGGGGTGCTGTAAACCTAAGAATGCAATGAGATGACAGCCAAAGGTAGAATAACACAATTTTTCTGAAAACCTAATAAATGCAAGGGAGATATTTCTAGATACTAACCTATTACCCTTACGTTATTTTTCTTTTTTAAGTATTTGTCTTTTTCCCTGAGACCCTAAGAATAATGGGGATTGTGAACCTGATCTTTTCAAAAAAATGCCACAGTTCTATAATTATGTTTCAGAGACACAGTATCATTTGAATAGGCATCTCAGTATTATTCAGACATATTGTAATGTTACCAGGACTCAAAGTCTTGGAATGGTGCAGACTTTCCTGATATGACTCATTGCAGTGTAGGTTGAAATGTGAGCATTTTTTTTTTTTTAGTTCCATTTGGTAAATTGAATTGAAATGTGTTTTCTATGATCTTGGATTTCCAGAGCACAACTATTTTCAGAAATCCAATGTCTGCTTACCTAGTTGCTTGAAAATATGTCCACAGATTCTTTGGCATTGCTTCCTTTAAAAGGTGGAGTCTAATTCTTCTTCCTTTGAATGTAGGCAGTACCTGGTGACGCGCTTCTAACAAATATCATGTGACTGAAGTGTCTGTGGGGGGGGGGGTACTTCAGAGACTAGGTCATAAGAAGGCATTGAGGTCTCTTTCTTGTTCTTTCTTTAATCATTCATCCTCAAGGAAGCCAGCTGCCGTGTTGTGGGGCTGCTCAAGCATCCCTATGGGGAAACCCTATGGCAAGGCACAGAGGATGCCTGACAGCAGTCATGTGAGTGCGCCATCTTGGAAGCACATCCACTAGCCCCCATCAAGCCTTCAGATGAGTGCAGCCCTGTGGATGTCCTAATTAGCACTCACAAGAGACCCTGAGCCGAAATCACCCAGCTAAGCTGCTTGCTAAGTCCTAACCCACAGAAACTGTGAGATGACAAATCCTTATTGCTTTGAACCAACAAGTTTTGGAGTCATTTGTTAGCAGTCATAGATAAATAATGACAGGCTATCACAGAAGCCCATTGCTGGAAAACTATCTTGAAAAGTTGTTTATCTTGACCACATAGTCCCTATCATAGGACGGAGTCTGAACTACAAGGAAGATACATCATGACGAGGAAAGCAAACAAACCCAGAGTCTGCATAGAGTTGTCCCTCATAAATGCTTGTGATTATTATTATAGAAGTGGATTTTCACCACCAGCTTTTTCTTTTGTGCACTTCAAGTTAGAGCCACTGTATAATGCCTAAAATGTGTAATCATTGCATGTGTGTGGAAGACAGCATATTTTTCACTAATAGGTTTCAGAGACACAGTATCATTTGAATAGGCATCCAGAAGACATATTGTAATGTTACCAGGACTCAAAGTCTTGGAATGGTGCAGACTTTCCTGATATGACTCATTGCAGTGTAGGTTGAAATGTGAGCATTTTTTTTTAGTTCCATTTGGTAAATTGAATTGAAATGTGTTTTCTATGATCTTGGATTTCCAGAGCACAACTATTTTCAGAAATCCAATGTCTGCTTACCTAGTTGCTTGAAAATATGTCCACAGATTCTTTGGCATTGCTTCCTTTAAAAGGTGGAGTCTAATTCTTCTTCCTTTGAATGTAGGCAGTACCTGGTGACGCGCTTCTAACAAATATCATGTGACTGAAGTGTCTGTGGGGGGGGGGGTACTTCAGAGACTAGGTCATAAGAAGGCATTGAGGTCTCTTTCTTGTTCTTTCTTTAATCATTCATCCTCAAGGAAGCCAGCTGCGTGTTGTGGGGCTGCTCAAGCATCCCTATGGGGAAACCCTATGGCAAGGCACAGAGGATGCCTGACAGCAGTCATGTGAGTGCGCCATCTTGGAAGCACATCCACTAGCCCCCATCAAGCCTTCAGATGAGTGCAGCCCTGTGGATGTCCTAATTAGCACTCACAAGAGACCCTGAGCCGAAATCACCCAGCTAAGCTGCTTGCTAAGTCCTAACCCACAGAAACTGTGAGATGACAAATCCTTATTGCTTTGAACCAACAAGTTTTGGAGTCATTTGTTAGCAGTCATAGATAAATAATGACAGGCTATCACAGAAGCCCATTGCTGGAAAACTATCTTGAAAAGTTGTTTATCTTGACCACATAGTCCCTATCATAGGACGGAGTCTGAACTACAAGGAAGATACATCATGACGAGGAAAGCAAACAAACCCAGAGTCTGCATAGAGTTGTCCCTCATAAATGCTTGTGATTATTATTATAGAAGTGGATTTTCACCACCAGCTTTTTCTTTTGTGCACTTCAAGTTAGAGCCACTGTATAATGCCTAAAATGTGTAATCATTGCATGTGTGTGGAAGACAGCATATTTTTCACTAATAGGTTTGAAAAGTTAGAAACTTTACTAGAAAAAGCACTCTGCTGTCTTTCTCAAAACTGTTGGTTTAAATCTGAGTCTATTTTTGCTTTCTAAATAAACTCATTTGTATCTTTCTTCAGATTCTATGTATAAGCAATAGCATGTGGCATTTGTCTTTTTCTGTATGACATACTTCACATAGTACGAAAATCTCTAGGTCCATCCTTGTTGCTGCAAATGGTGTTATTTCATTATTTTTTAAGTGTTTTTTTTTTTTAATAACTTTGGCCTCTTTTATTGTTTTTATTTATTTATTTATTTTCATCCATCTTTATTCTTTGGCCTGTGTGGGCCTCCCATCACAGTGGCCTCTCGTTGCAGAGCACTGGCTCTGGGCACATGTGCTCTGGAGTGCTGGCTTGTAATTGGCACACCAGTCCAGCTGCTCTGCAGTGCGTGGGATCTTCCTTGCCTAGGGATCAAACCAGTGCCCCCTGTACTGCAAGGTGGACTCTTTACCCACTGTACCACCAGAGAAGCCCTATTTCATTACTTTTTTATAGCTGAGTAGTTTTCCATTGTGTGTATATGTAGAAGACAAACAGAGTTGCCAAAGGGGAAAGAAGGTCATAAATTGTGGGGGCGGGGGTGGGATTAATAGATATGCACTACTATATATAAAATAGAAAAACAGCAGTTAAAGTGTCAGTCACTGAGGCATGTCTGACTCTTTGCAACCCCATGGACTGTAGCCCGCCAGGTTCCTCTGTCTATGGAATTCTCTAGTACCCAAGAATACTGAAATGGGTAGCCATTCCCTTCTCCAGGAGATCTTTCCAGCCCAGGGATAGAAGCCATGTCTCCTGCATGGCAGGTGAATTCTGTACCATGTGAACCACCAGGGAAGTATAGCACAGGAAACTGTATTCAACATCTTATAATAAGCCTATAATGGAAAATAATCTGAAAAAGAAAAAAATATAGCTGAGGAACTTTGCTATACACCAAAAACTAGCACAACATTGTAAATCAACTCTACTTCCATAAAAAACAATTTTTTTTTGAATCTGTTAGCTTGAAAACCTCCTAGTGAATTGATGGTGCCATAGTTTAGATTTGACTCAGTGCCTGTTGTAAATTGGTTGTGAATATGTATTTTTATTGCTAATCATTTAGAGTAATATATAAGCTGAGTTCCCACACTGATGTGCTACATGTGAAATGTCTTCAGCCATGTTGTTGAAAGACAGGGTAATATTTCTTATACTGGACCATGAGTGTGATATTTTATTCCAAAGCAATCTACTTATCATCTAAATCATTGTCTATCATCACATTATGTAAGTCAAAATTACATTGGTTCCCCCTTTCATTAAGTATATGGTTGCTTCAATTCTGTCTCATCAGTTATGTTGATTTTTTAAGCTATTGAAATCAAGTGGCCTGACACATACCCATTTTGTTCATCTTCTTCTGCTCAAGTATTCTAGGAATAATCAAGAGAAGAAGCTTAGAACCTAAAGTTTAAGTAGATGAGCAGCAATTGTAAGAGCCTGAATCTGGTTAATTGATGGACAAAGTGAATTAACTAGATAACTAGGAACAAGCCAGTTGTTTCTGACCAGAGCAGCTGTCCCTCACTGCCAGTTTCCTTATATGCATGGTTGCAGCTCCTGGATTGCTCTGTTGTTATGACAACCATCACTGTATATCGCACTAAAATCTGGCAGTGATGTATAATAGAAGCATGTATTTTTCCTATTTTTCAAAGTTCATTTTTTCCTCATGGTTTCATGTAGCAGTCCAACGTGAAACATTGATTTGAGCTGAAAAATCCTAAAGACATATTCTTCTGCTTTGAGATTAAGAACTAGCCTCTGTGACTGAAATAGCAATTCACCATCAAATGAAGTTAATGCACTGCCATTCCCTTCTCCAGGAGATCTTTCCAGCCCAGGGATAGAAGCCATGTCTCCTGCATGGCAGGTGAATTCTGTACCATGTGAACCACCAGGGAAGTATAGCACAGGAAACTGTATTCAACATCTTATAATAAGCCTATAATGGAAAATAATCTGAAAAAGAAAAAAATATAGCTGAGGAACTTTGCTATACACCAAAAACTAGCACAACATTGTAAATCAACTCTACTTCCACAAAAAGCCAATTTTTTTTTGAATCTGTTAGCTTGAAAACCTCCTAGTGAATTGATGGTGCCATAGTTTAGATTTGACTCAGTGCCTGTTGTAAATTGGTTGTGAATATGTATTTTTATTGCTAATCATTTAGAGTAATATATAAGCTGAGTTCCCACACTGATGTGCTACATGTGAAATGTCTTCAGCCATGTTGTTGAAAGACAGGGTAATATTTCTTATACTGGACCATGAGTGTGATATTTTATTCCAAAGCAATCTACTTATCATCTAAATCATTGTCTATCATCACATTATGTAAGTCAAAATTACATTGGTTCCCCCTTTCATTAAGTATATGGTTGCTTCAATTCTGTCTCATCAGTTATGTTGATTTTTTAAGCTATTGAAATCAAGTGGCCTGACACATACCCATTTTGTTCATCTTCTTCTGCTCAAGTATTCTAGGAATAATCAAGAGAAGAAGCTTAGAACCTAAAGTTTAAGTAGATGAGCAGCAATTGTAAGAGCCTGAATCTGGTTAATTGATGGACAAAGTGAATTAACTAGATAACTAGGAACAAGCCAGTTGTTTCTGACCAGAGCAGCTGTCCCTCACTGCCAGTTTCCTTATATGCATGGTTGCAGCTCCTGGATTGCTCTGTTGTTATGACAACCATCACTGTATATCGCACTAAAATCTGGCAGTGATGTATAATAGAAGCATGTATTTTTCCTATTTTTTCAAAGTTCATTTTTTCCTCATGGTTTCATGTAGCAGTCCAACGTGAAACATTGATTTGAGCTGAAAAAATCCTAAAGACATATTCTTCTGCTTTGAGATTAAGAACTAGCCTCTGTGACTGAAATAGCAATTCACCATCAAATGAAGTTAATGCACTGCCAACAATCAGGCTCTTTTCAGAGAGAGGAATTGCACACAGTTGTCCTCTGCGGCGCTCACGTGCATCACTTCCCTCCCTGATATAAGCAGAATCGGTCTTCAGATTGCAAACTGCAAGAATGTGAGGAGATTTCAAATGAGGGGTGACCTTTTCCCTCCCGTTCCACAAGGAATAGGTAATGTTGAAAGTCACATGCTGCCGTAATGTTGGGGGCTTCTTGATTCAAGACTAGTTGCTCCTCTCCTGTCTTAGAGCAGCTACTAACTAGTGTTTTGCACTTTGCTGAGATACAGTGTTCTGTGTATCAGAATTGCTGGTGTTCAGATAATGGTGATTAGCCCATAGCTGATAGTTAATATGGAGCACTGAAATTGATTTAAAATAAAACTTTCAATAACCTAATTCATGAACTCCCAGGGATGTCTCCTGAAAGAATGTTGCATGAAATGTTCCTATCAAGAGAAAGAGCCACGTCCATTTACCTGACACATTTGCTTCATGACATTATTTCTTTTTTTCCAGGGAAAGATGATATAACTGGAAATATCATAACAAATGCAAGTAGGACACAGAAAACACTCTGTTGGTGAGTACCTCGCTGACTGGGTGTGAATTTTTGCAAACATTTCTTGGTTGCAAACCTAACAATTATTTTCCATTCTTAATATTATGATAATATCCATGGCCATGACTAGAATGTATTGCTAAGAATTTGTAAAGAACAGAGATTTGGAGGTTTACATCCGCTTTCTCAATTTTGGAGAGAATTTGCTGGTTGCCATATCCTTGCTTTCTTTTTATTTTTTTTATTTTAGGGAAAGACCATTATAATCAACTGAACAGTCTTGTTAGAATATAGCTTGAGAGGGGAGAGGGATGAATCAGGAGTTTGGAATCAACAGATGCACACTACTATATATAAAAGAGAGAAATAACAAATACCTAATGCCTACTGTATAGCACAAGGAACTATATTCAATGTCATAAAATAACCTATAATGGAAAAAAAAATATATATATATAATAGGATCACTGTGCTATATACCTGAAACTAACACATTGTAAATCAAGTATATCTCAGCAAAAATAATAAAATAAGAATATAGCTTGAGAGGAATGAAAGATTTTCGCTTAATAGCTGCACTGTTCTAGGAGGAAATTTATGAATTTTGGACATAGAAATAAAAATAAAGCTTAAATGAATCAAAATAACTTTGAGCTAGGAAATAAGGATGGAGAAATGAATGTCACCTGATTTGTTTTACTTTAATTCAAATACCATAAGTAAAGCCCAGCTACTCAGGGGCCTTGTTGAAGAAATATCCCCAACTGAGACTACAGGTCGCTGAACTAGCCCACAGCCATCCCCAGCTGGTCCACCATAGAGGACACTGCTGATATAGTGAATTTCTAGGATGGATCTGCAGGGTAGTTAGAGAGAATTGTCCTATGTCGAGGCAACGAGCGTCTGACTCTCCTCTCGAGGAGACACATTGCTCAAGCTCTAAATTAAACTGGTTCCACTTTCCCACTCAGTCTGCTAAACCAGGGGCTGTGCTCTCGGTACCAGGGCACCCAGTCGTGATGCCAGATCACAGCAGACGGAGGCCCACGTTGCGCTGTGTCTATTAGAACATTTGCATCACAGCCCAAAGTTCCACCGGACAGAGCTGTTTCAGATTCAGAGCCAGTGATACAAATTAATCCAGATTAACAGTATTGTTGTAGAAATATTTCTTGAAATAACATCCACGCTTTGAATGCTTTCCATTTGACAACAGCTTAGAAAGGAAACATCAACATGTTTTGGTGGGTAAGGGAAAATAAGGAAATGAAAACTGCATCCAATAATAGGAAGAACTTACAGAGTATTTTTCAAACTTTAAAAAGGGTATTCGGGGATTTCCCTGGCAGTCCAGTGGCTAAGACTTCACCATCCAATGTAAGGAGTGTGGGTTTGCTCTCTGATTGGGAGACTAAGATCCCACATGCCTCAGGGCTAAAACATAAACCATAAAGCAGAAGCAATATTGTAATAAATTCAGCAAATGCTTTTAATAATGGTCCACCTCAAAAAAAAATTTTTCAAGAATATATTTAATAAAAATGTGTGACTCGTTTCCATACTAGATACAGCGTTAGGTATGGATGCAAAAATAAAGAGAAGTACACTGTAGCCTCAGCCTTCCCAGATGACTTAGTAGTAAGGAATATGCCTGCTAATGCAGGAGACACAGATTCAGTCCCTGAGTCGGAAAGATCCCCTGGAGTAGGAAATGGCAACCTGCTTTAGTATTCTTTGTCTAGAAAATCCCATAGACAGAGGAGTCTGATGGGCTGCAGTCCATGGGGCCGCAAAGAGTCAGACATGACTGACCAACTGAGCACGCATAGTAGACTCACAATGGATTTTAAAGAAATTGAAACCATCACCACAGCCCAGGTCCCAGGAACGGGGCATTCCCTGCCCAGCTGCTGAAAGTTCTGCCTGCTGACGCCCTCCCTAGCAGGTTAGCAGACCTCATTGGCCACATTTCCACATCAAACATCTGCACAAACATAGAACGATGTCTCCCCTTCCCTGTGACCTCCCAGAATCACTGGTAGACACAAGCCAGTAGGCAGCCAGCCTTGAGCAAAGAGAAAATTCAAGGTAAGAAGTGATCAATGTCCTCAAGAGGGAAGACCTAGTAAAAGCAGGCTTTTATTGTTTGAGGGATCTGGTTTTGCAAAGTTTGAGGCTTGGGGTTGCCAGGGAAACTGTTGAGAGATGTGGGGAGTTCAGAAGAAAACGTTAGGATTAGCTGGGCAAAGATTAGAGGCTCAGCCAAGGAGGATGGCACAAAATCCCTCATCCCTCATCCCTGTGATAGAGAAAGACCTTTCTGGGGGAAAAGTATCTCATGGATTCATGGGGTGGTGAGGAGAACAGGTGAAAGCAGGTCACAGCAAACTGACCATTGTTGGTCAGCAGACTGGGGATCACTCAGGTGACACACTGCAACCTGGGCTGACTCCTCTCTACTGAACCTGAACTTGGAATGCAAAGGGAACTGCATGTTCTCTGGGGCCAGGTATTCTTCCACAAGAGTCAAGCCCAAGTTTCTTTCCATGTTGCACAGAATGACACCGGCAGTCTCAGCACCCCTTGCACGCTTGTGAGAGATGCAGGGCCCTGTGTATCAGAGTCTGCATTTTCACAGGACTCTCAAATAAAAACATTGCGTGTCAAAGGCTAAGAGGAGTTATATAAGCACTTGGGTCCTCATTTGCCACTTCCAGCTGAAGATACTGAAGCTCAGGGAACCGGGTTTTGGCATTGGAAGCTTGAACCCGTAAATCTCTCTCCGGCGCTCCCAGTCTCCACTTTCGCCCTCACACTGAGGATCTGAGTCCCCATCTTAGGCTAGGTACGTGCCATGAACCCCAGCAGGTTTGTACAATACTGAGGGACACCAAATGCATAAAATAGGCATTCTTGTGACTTTACCTCCTAACCTGGAGTTCACTCAGAAATAGATTTGTTTTCTCCACCTTCTTGCTTATTGACTTTTTGATTGCTTTCTTGGGGTCTATTCACATTGAGCTTCTACTGGGCTGGAGAGGAGTAGGAAAGAGAGGGGCTGGAAGCAAAAGCCAGGCAGGGGACACAGATTCTGACAGGGGGAAAAAGGAGGCTCTCATTTCCCCGGGCTGCCAAGGAGAATGGCTCCCTCCCAGGCAGAACTGGTTTCTGTTAGAACAAATGGCCCAGCTGAGTTCCCACCACAGAAGTCAGCCCCCTCAATGTTCTGACGTGTGATTCTTTGGGAACAAAGTACTGTTTGGGGAATCATAACCATTTGCAGCTCTTTTACTGTGTGAGCCAAATAAAAATGGATCCTTCCTGAACATTCTAATGAACAGAATAATACAGAAGTGACTTCAGCAGAGTTGGGAAGGCAGCATTACTTTTTTGCCTAAGTATGACTAATGCCATCTGAAAGATAGTCTGGCAGGAAATAGAAAATAATGAGATTTATCTGATAATGAATAAAGTTGTGGGAACTCTGTCATCCCTTGTGAAGTGACCCTTGAGTTTAAGGGTCCTTTTGTCATTGATTTATCTGTACTGTGACTGAAGGAGCCTGCTTTCGTTGGAATGCAAAGGGAACTGCAAGGTATTCTTCCACAAGAGTCAAGCCCAATTCTTTCCATGTTGCACAGAATGACACCGGCAGTCTCAGCACCCCTTGCACGCTTGTGAGAGATGCAGGGCCCTGTGTATCAGAGTCTGCATTTTCACAGGACTCTCAAATAAAAACATTGCGTGTCAAAGGCTAAGAGGAGTTATATAAGCACTTGGGTCCTCATTTGCCACTTCCAGCTGAAGATACTGAAGCTCAGGGAACCGGGTTTTGGCATTGGAAGCTTGAACCCGTAAATCTCTCTCCGGCGCTCCCAGTCTCCACTTTCGCCCTCACACTGAGGATCTGAGTCCCCATCTTAGGCTAGGTACGTGCCATGAACCCCAGCAGGTTTGTACAATACTGAGGGACACCAAATGCATAAAATAGGCATTCTTGTGACTTTACCTCCTAACCTGGAGTTCACTCAGAAATAGATTTGTTTTCTCCACCTTCTTGCTTATTGACTTTTTGATTGCTTTCTTGGGGTCTATTCACATTGAGCTTCTACTGGGCTGGAGAGGAGTAGGAAAGAGAGGGGCTGGAAGCAAAAGCCAGGCAGGGGACACAGATTCTGACAGGGGGAAAAAGGAGGCTCTCATTTCCCCGGGCTGCCAAGGAGAATGGCTCCCTCCCAGGCAGAACTGGTTTCTGTTAGAACAAATGGCCCAGCTGAGTTCCCACCACAGAAGTCAGCCCCCTCAATGTTCTGACGTGTGATTCTTTGGGAACAAAGTACTGTTTGGGGAATCATAACCATTTGCAGCTCTTTTACTGTGTGAGCCAAATAAAAATGGATCCTTCCTGAACATTCTAATGAACAGAATAATACAGAAGTGACTTCAGCAGAGTTGGGAAGGCAGCATTACTTTTTTGCCTAAGTATGACTAATGCCATCTGAAAGATAGTCTGGCAGGAAATAGAAAATAATGAGATTTATCTGATAATGAATAAAGTTGTGGGAACTCTGTCATCCCTTGTGAAGTGACCCTTGAGTTTAAGGGTCCTTTTGTCATTGAACCTGCTCTTCAATGCTTCTCGTACTGTGACTGAAGGAGCCTGCTTTCGTTTGATTAGACATCATGCAGGAAGATCACTTTCTCTTCCCTTGAAGCTGAGGGAGGCTGGACTATGCACATAAACAAGCCATTGTCCCCAATTCTGTGGCTGCGAAATTTATGCTACCCATTAGAGGGGAAATCAATACCGCGATATTCACTTTATAGCTGCAAGATGTTCAGGGATGGGAAATAATTTATCCAAGGTCATAGCTGGTCCAATATGGGGATAGGCTTAAAATTTAGATCCCCTGTCTGCAGCCTCTTGTTATAAAACATAGACATAAACATGGGGAGTTTCGAGAGGGGAGGTTCAAGAGGGAGGAGGCACATGTATACCTATGGCTGAATCATGTTGATGTATGGCAGAAACCAGCCAAATATGGTAGAGCAATTATCCTTCAGTTAAAAATAAATAAACTTTACAAAAATGATAATGTTCAAAAAAAGAGCTAGATTTTAAACTTTGAGTCTTGCTTTCCTTACTTAGCTATATATTTTCTTCCCTGGCCCTTGAGCACTGACATCTCCTGGATATCGTTGCCAGGGTTATGTCATGGAAACAGAAGCAACGCAGGGGAAGTGGATTTCAGTTAGGCCTTAATCAAAAGCTCACTTGTGAGAATTTGGCCTCCAGTTCGAGACTGGGCAGAGCCCCTTAGGATAAATCCACAGCTCAACTCATATAATCAATAAGGACTTGCAGAACTGTGCTTCCTCCCTCTCCAGTTCCCAGACACACTTCCAAACTCAATGAGATGGGAAAAAGAAACGGTGATTACCCCTAAGGATGAAAGGGAAGTGATTTGGGGCTGGGAAGGAAGGGGAAAGGGGGATCTATCTGGAGTGAAAGTAATGACCAGTGTCATCGGGGGTTGGATTAGGTGTGCGGTACACATTTGTTAAGACTCACGGAATGGTACATTGAAGATTGTGTGTTTTGTCATATCTTAAGTTTACCGAAAATAAAACCCTGTATGTATAATAGAACAGACTCCCCCAAGGAAATATTTGGGACAGTCATAGGGTTAAGAGCCAGAAATATTAGAGTGGCATTTTTTCTTTTTGTCATTTCTGTCGTCATTTTCACCAACTACAAAATACAAACATCTTGTGACCACTTCTGTAGAGGGGAGCCAGTGGAAGCTCTCAGAAGCTGAAATGACTCAAATGGAGAGTGTAGGCTCTGGTGCCATTGTCAGTGCTTCCAGGAAACCAGATCTTTGCACCTGAACTGAGCAGGCCTCTGTTATCAGTCAATCCTTTTTTAAGAACAATCACTAGGGCTATGAGTGTGTGTGTGGATTTGGATGAGTAAATGGAGACAGGGTCCCAAAACAGACCGGGAGGAGGAGAGACCTGACTTTCAGATAGAATCCATTCTATTGTATTTGGGAAGAATTATAAAAGGATTACAGTGGGTAATTAGGTATGTAGGTAAAGAATAAATTTTGTTAAAATTATATTGTTTGAGAGTCTCTATCCTTTGATTCCTGCTTTGAATCTCACTTGTCCAATATGGTAGAGCAATTATCCTTCAGTTAAAAATAAAAAAACTTTACAAAAATGATAATGTTCAAAAAAAGAGCTAGATTTTAAACTTTGAGTCTTGCTTTCCTTACTTAGCTATATATTTTCTTCCCTGGCCCTTGAGCACTGACATCTCCTGGATATCGTTGCCAGGGTTATGTCATGGAAACAGAAGCAACGCAGGGGAACTGGATTTCAGTTAGGCCTTAATCAAAAGCTCACTTGTGAGAATTTGGCCTCCAGTTCGAGACTGGGCAGAGCCCCTTAGGATAAATCCACAGCTCAACTCATATAATCAATAAGGACTTGCAGAACTGTGCTTCCTCCCTCTCCAGTTCCCAGACACACTTCCAAACTCAATGAGATGGGAAAAAGAAACGGTGATTACCCCTAAGGATGAAAGGGAAGTGATTTGGGGCTGGGAAGGAAGGGGAAAGGGGGATCTATCTGGAGTGAAAGTAATGACCAGTGTCATCGGGGGTTGGATTAGGTGTGCGGTACACATTTGTTAAGACTCACGGAATGGTACATTGAAGATTGTGTGTTTTGTCATATCTTAAGTTTACCGAAAATAAAACCCTGTATGTATAATAGAACAGACTCCCCCAAGGAAATATTTGGGACAGTCATAGGGTTAAGAGCCAGAAATATTAGAGTGGCATTTTTTCTTTTTGTCATTTCTGTCGTCATTTTCACCAACTACAAAATACAAACATCTTGTGACCACTTCTGTAGAGGGGAGCCAGTGGAAGCTCTCAGAAGCTGAAATGACTCAAATGGAGAGTGTAGGCTCTGGTGCCATTGTCAGTGCTTCCAGGAAACCAGATCTTTGCACCTGAACTGAGCAGGCCTCTGTTATCAGTCAATCCTTTTTTAAGAACAATCACTAGGGCTATGAGTGTGTGTGTGGATTTGGATGAGTAAATGGAGACAGGGGTCCCAAAACAGACAGGGAGGAGGAGAGACCTGACTTTCAGATAGAATCCATTCTATTGTATTTGGGAAGAATTATAAAAGGATTACAGTGGGTAATTAGGTATGTAGGTAAAGAATAAATTTTGTTAAAATTATATTGTTTGAGAGTCTCTATCCTTTGATTCCTGCTTTGAATCTCACTTGATTTCCCCAGTTTGCCAATGTGGTTTGCTTCTTTTATTTTATCATGAAATATTTTGAGCATAGAAAATACAAAGGATAATGTAACAAAGAGCAGTCCATCCATGAGCCAACCTTGTCAGGTTCCTTTTTTTTTTTTTTTTAAGACTTAATTAATTTGTTTATTATAGGCTGTGCTGGGTCTTCATTGCTGCATGCCATGCGCTTTCACTAGTTTTGGTACATGGGCTTCTCGTTGCAATGGCTTCTCTCCTTGTGAAATGTGGGCTCTAGGCGCTTGAGCTTCAGTCATTGTGGTGCACAGGCTTAGCTGCCATGTGGCATGTGGAATCTTCCCAGCAGGTACTGAATCCATGTCCCCTGCATTGGCAGATGGATTGTTAAGCACTGGACCACCAGGGAGCCCAGATTACTTTTTTATTCAAGATTAAAAATGTATTTTATGATTAGTACTTAATTATTAACAACTACATGACTCAAATAAATGTCCTTATATTGACATTTGTCCTTTGACATTTTGCCTCACCTTTATGTTATGCATACTGTGAAATAGGCATTGGTACATAATTGTCATTTAAAATAACAATAATAAGCATGTTACATGTTAACTTATTTTTATGAAAATAATTGTTTTCTGCAACAAAAAATGTATCAAGGAGAAAGGCATTATCATATATCTTTGCAGAGTCTTTAATGTCTGCCTTAATAGAAGCAGCGGGATTCTCATATTTGCTTTTGTATTGAATACATTGTGAAACTGTTTTGGTTGGAAAATATGGAAAAAATTCATCTTCACACAAATATGTAGTTGGAAATTGGAGAAGTATATTAATAACTTTTTCAGATACTTGTGGATATTCTTCTTTGATACCATGCCAAGTTGAGAATGTGGTAGTTATTTTGTTTTAATTGAAATGTATTTGATTTAGACTGCTGTGTTGGTTTCAAGTTCAGTTTATCTCTTCCCTCTTTGCTTTTGGTAATCCTAAGTTTCTTATGTCTGTGGATGTATTTATGTTTTATATATAAGTTTCTTTGTATAGTTTATTTACAGTCCATGTATAAGTGATATTATATATTTGTCTTTTTCTGGTTCACTTCACTTAGTCTGATAATCTCTAGGTTCATCCATGTTGCTGCAAACGGCATTATTTCATTCTTCTTTATGGCTGAGTAGTATTCCGTTGTAAAAAATATCCAAATGTGGTAGTTTCTTAGAGGAAAGATGTATTTTGAGGTTTAAAACCATAAAAATTAGCTTTTCCTACACAGTTACATGTAAATTCATTAGTTTAACTGTCATTTTGAATGGATAGTTTAACGATACATGATTTTGTAGCATCATATGGCTTCTCTCCTTGTGAAATGTGGGCTCTAGGCGCTTGAGCTTCAGTCATTGTGGTGCACAGGCTTAGCTGCCATGTGGCATGTGGAATCTTCCCAGCAGGTACTGAATCCATGTCCCCTGCATTGGCAGATGGATTGTTAAGCACTGGACCACCAGGGAGCCCAGATTACTTTTTTATTCAAGATTAAAAATGTATTTTATGATTAGTACTTAATTATTAACAACTACATGACTCAAATAAATGTCCTTATATTGACATTTGTCCTTTGACATTTTGCCTCACCTTTATGTTATGCATACTGTGAAATAGGCATTGGTACATAATTGTCATTTAAAATAACAATAATAAGCATGTTACATGTTAACTTATTTTTATGAAAATAATTGTTTTCTGCAACAAAAAATGTATCAAGGAGAAAGGCATTATCATATATCTTTGCAGAGTCTTTAATGTCTGCCTTAATAGAAGCAGCGGGATTCTCATATTTGCTTTTGTATTGAATACATTGTGAAACTGTTTTGGTTGGAAAATATGGAAAAAATTCATCTTCACACAAATATGTAGTTGGAAATTGGAGAAGTATATTAATAACTTTTTCAGATACTTGTGGATATTCTTCTTTGATACCATGCCAAGTTGAGAATGTGGTAGTTATTTTGTTTTAATTGAAATGTATTTGATTTAGACTGCTGTGTTGGTTTCAAGTTCAGTTTATCTCTTCCCTCTTTGCTTTTGGTAATCCTAAGTTTCTTATGTCTGTGGATGTATTTATGTTTTATATATAAGTTTCTTTGTATAGTTTATTTACAGTCCATGTATAAGTGATATTATATATTTGTCTTTTTCTGGTTCACTTCACTTAGTCTGATAATCTCTAGGTTCATCCATGTTGCTGCAAACGGCATTATTTCATTCTTCTTTATGGCTGAGTAGTATTCCGTTGTAAAAAATATCCAAATGTGGTAGTTTCTTAGAGGAAAGATGTATTTTGAGGTTTAAAACCATAAAAATTAGCTTTTCCTACACAGTTACATGTAAATTCATTAGTTTAACTGTCATTTTGAATGGATAGTTTAACGATACATGATTTTGTAGCATCATATGTTGTTCATTAGGAAAATATTAGTTTGCTGAGTTAGGCAGATATTCCTTATACAATTTAAAGAAAAAACACTTTAATAATATCACTGATCTCATCCAAGAAGTTTGTAAATGTTGTAAAGCTGTCAAGCCCATGGGAGCAGATTCAGATTTTCTAAAATTTTAATTGTCACTTAAAAATTCAAATTTTATTACTGGCAACAAAAGCTGTCAACTATTTTCCTTAAAGTAATAGACTCATTGTGTTCATTTTTGAGAAAACATCTGCCTCATTCCCAAGGCTGCAAAAATCACTGATTTTCAGTCATCTTTCAAGTTAAATTGGTGTTACAGGAAAACAGCCACTAGTTTAGCTGGCAACTCAAATACTGACAGTTCAGTCACAGTGCATTTCCTTGACACAATCTATGAACACTGGTATGCAGCATTAAGATACAGTGTTTCTAAGAATATAATGTTTGACTTAAAACCTCAAAGGCCAATGAGCAGGTGAAGGAGATAGTGGTGGGGAGCATTTCAGGCAGAGAAACCGGCATGTGCAAAGATCCTGAGGCAGGAAGGAGCTTGGCATGCTCAAGAAATCAGAAATAACTATGAAGGGGTGTGAGATAATAGGAGATAATGCCAGAATGGAATGTATAGACTGGACTATGCAGTATTCTCTGCTACCACTTTTAGGCAGAGATCAGAGTGGTGCCATTGAAACCTTTCTGGAAAGGAAGCTTCATCCACTGGGCAGTATACAAAGATCACCTGGGCAGCATTGAGACTCAATGGGTGATGGGAGTTAGGAGATGAAATACAGGGGGTCATTTAAAAGACTGCTGTTGTCATTTAGAAGAAGAATAGAATGGAAGAATTATGTTAGGGCCCTACCATGAGAAGGAAGTGATACGGATTCAGTGGAAAGGTGAGCGTGGTTAGCAGAGAAAGGGGCTTCACAGATAATGCCATGGTTCCTTGCTTGTCCAGCTGGATGCATAATGGTGCCATGGGAGAATTTTAGAGATTTTACACAGTTACATGTAAATTCATTAGTTTATGTCATTTTGAATGGATAGTTTAACGATACATGATTTTGTAGCATCATATGTTGTTCATTAGGAAAATATTAGTTTGCTGAGTTAGGCAGATATTCCTTATACAATTTAAAGAAAAAACACTTTAATAATATCACTGATCTCATCCAAGAAGTTTGTAAATGTTGTAAAGCTGTCAAGCCCATGGGAGCAGATTCAGATTTTCTAAAATTTTAATTGTCACTTAAAAATTCAAATTTTATTACTGGCAACAAAAGCTGTCAACTATTTTCCTTAAAGTAATAGACTCATTGTGTTCATTTTTGAGAAAACATCTGCCTCATTCCCAAGGCTGCAAAAATCACTGATTTTCAGTCATCTTTCAAGTTAAATTGGTGTTACAGGAAAACAGCCACTAGTTTAGCTGGCAACTCAAATACTGACAGTTCAGTCACAGTGCATTTCCTTGACACAATCTATGAACACTGGTATGCAGCATTAAGATACAGTGTTTCTAAGAATATAATGTTTGACTTAAAACCTCAAAGGCCAATGAGCAGGTGAAGGAGATAGTGGTGGGGAGCATTTCAGGCAGAGAAACCGGCATGTGCAAAGATCCTGAGGCAGGAAGGAGCTTGGCATGCTCAAGAAATCAGAAATAACTATGAAGGGGTGTGAGATAATAGGAGATAATGCCAGAATGGAATGTATAGACTGGACTATGCAGTATTCTCTGCTACCACTTTTAGGCAGAGATCAGAGTGGTGCCATTGAAACCTTTCTGGAAAGGAAGCTTCATCCACTGGGCAGTATACAAAGATCACCTGGGCAGCATTGAGACTCAATGGGTGATGGGAGTTAGGGAGATGAAATACAGGGGGTCATTTAAAAGACTGCTGTTGTCATTTAGAAGAAGAATAGAATGGAAGAATTATGTTAGGGCCCTACCATGAGAAGGAAGTGATACGGATTCAGTGGAAAGGTGAGCGTGGTTAGCAGAGAAAGGGGCTTCACAGATAATGCCATGGTTCCTTGCTTGTCCAGCTGGATGCATAATGGTGCCATGGGAGAATCATTCTTATTTAACTCAGGATAACTTGGAACAAAAACTGGAGGGAAAATGACATAAAATAGTAAATAAAACAACAACTCATCATCACCCAAGGCCAGGAGTGGAAGAGAGACTCAAGTTGTTAGGAGAGGGATTTGAGTTTATTAACTTAATTATATCAGTTTTCACTTACAAATAAATGATTTTACGAGAGAATTCCCTGCTGGTCCAGCGGTTAGAACTCTGCCCTTTCACTGCCAAGGACCTGGATTTGATCCCTCGTCAGGAAATTAAAATCCCACAAGCCACATAGCTTGACCAAAAAAAAAAAAAAAGCCCAAAATATTTCAATAGATGATTCAGAGATTCCTTAGAAAATTAAGTTCAGTTTTCTTTTTTTTTTTTTAAACCTTTATTTTACTTTTAACTTTTACAGAGTTTTGTTGTTCACAGACATGCATGTTCTCAGATTAGTCACATGTATATCCCCCCCTTCCCTCCCCTCCCGACCATCACACAGCACCCCTGAAGGATCCCCTTTTTTCACAGAGCAATGACTATAGCTATTTTCTTCACTTATGATAGTACAGGCCTTCATGCTACTTCCTTTACGCCTCTCACCCGCTGTTCCTTCCCCACAATGTCCATATGTCCACTGTCCATGTCTGTCTTTCTGTCGCTTCACTGCATGTGCCATCATCACCATCCTACTAGATTCCATATATATGTGTTAATATACTGTATTTGTCCTTCTCTTTCTGACTGACTTCACTTTTTATGATACGTTCTAGATCCAGCCACCTCATTAGGGTTGATTCTTCTGCATTTCTCTTTACAGCTGTGTAGTATTCCATTGTATATATGTACCAGAGCTTTTGGATCCATTCGTTCGTTGATGGGCATCTAGGTTCCTTCCAAGTTCTAGCTATTGTATAGAGAGCTGCAATGAACATTGGGGTACAGGTGCTTCTTTCAGTTTTGATTTCGTCAGGGTATAAGCCTAAGAGTGGGATTGCTGGGCCGTATGGTGCTTCTATTTTTAGTTTTTTAAGAAATCTCCAGACTGTCTTCCATAGAGGCTGTATCAATTTACACTCCCACCAGCAATGCAGGAGTGTTCCCTTTTCTCCGCAGCCTCTCCAGCATTTATTGTCTGTCGATTTGTGGATGATGGCCATTCTGACGGGTGTGAGGTGATATCTCATTGTAGTTTTGATTTGCATTTCTCTAATTATTAGTGAAGTTGAGCATCGTTTCATGTGTTTTTGAGCCATCTGTATGTCATCATTGGAGAGGTGTCTGTTTAGGTCCTTTTCCCATTTTTTGATTGGGTTGTTCGTTTTTCCAGTGCTGAGTTGTCTGAGTTGCTTGTAGATTTTGGAGATTAATTCTTTGTCTGTTGTTTCATTTGCTATGATTTTCTCCCACTCTGTGGGCTGTCTGTTCAGCTTTTTTGTAATTTCAGTTTTCTTTTATATATCTATTTTTAGCAGCCAAAGAGTTTGCTGTGGTGTTTTGTTTTCTCTGCAGAAGACAAGGCGTAAAGACACAGTCAGTAAAGGAGAGGACTTTCAGACATTCTGCGCAAAAGATGATGATCCCCTTCCACCCCCACAGGGCAATCTGCACATCTAGGTCCACCTTAGGTTCACAGAGGTGACCTCACTTCATTATAACACAGCCTGACAGGTACTGTCGCTGCTTCCATTTTATACATAGGGGAGCTCAAAAATGATGTTTGCCAAGGATCACATCACTCCTAAGAATTAAAATTAAGATTTCCAAACTATTCCTTTTTTTCAACTTAATTAAGGTATAACTGACAAATAAAATTGTAATATGTTTAGCCATATGATGTTTTCTTTTTTTAACGCTATTTTTTTTCTTGAAGCAGATGAGTGATATTTCTAATGCAGAAGTATCCAGGTTTGGTGGGGGGAGGGGGAGGTCACGGATCCCTTTGAGATTGTCCTGAAAACTATTAACCTTCTCTCTAGTAAAGCTTACATTTGCACACACAGAGAACTGACACCCCATTTCCAGAGGTTTTCAACTCTCTTGAAACCTATCCAGAAATTGCCAAAGACCATTTGAAACCCAGTGTTGAGAAGGCTTATTCTAGGGTGTTTCAGAGCCTTATTGATTTGTTTTCATGTGTGGTTCATGGTGGATTTTTTTATTAATAATCACAGAAAAAAATCAACCTCCTTTTCTCCCCCCAGGCCTTCTCCACCAGCAATGCAGGAGTGTTCCCTTTTCTCCGCAGCCTCTCCAGCATTTATTGTCTGTCGATTTGTGGATGATGGCCATTCTGACGGGTGTGAGGTGATATCTCATTGTAGTTTTGATTTGCATTTCTCTAATTATTAGTGAAGTTGAGCATCGTTTCATGTGTTTTTGAGCCATCTGTATGTCATCATTGGAGAGGTGTCTGTTTAGGTCCTTTTCCCATTTTTTGATTGGGTTGTTCGTTTTTCCAGTGCTGAGTTGTCTGAGTTGCTTGTAGATTTTGGAGATTAATTCTTTGTCTGTTGTTTCATTTGCTATGATTTTCTCCCACTCTGTGGGCTGTCTGTTCAGCTTTTTTGTAATTTCAGTTTTCTTTTATATATCTATTTTTAGCAGCCAAAGAGTTTGCTGTGGTGTTTTGTTTTCTCTGCAGAAGACAAGGCGTAAAGACACAGTCAGTAAAGGAGAGGACTTTCAGACATTCTGCGCAAAAGATGATGATCCCCTTCCACCCCCACAGGGCAATCTGCACATCTAGGTCCACCTTAGGTTCACAGAGGTGACCTCACTTCATTATAACACAGCCTGACAGGTACTGTCGCTGCTTCCATTTTATACATAGGGGAGCTCAAAAATGATGTTTGCCAAGGATCACATCACTCCTAAGAATTAAAATTAAGATTTCCAAACTATTCCTTTTTTTCAACTTAATTAAGGTATAACTGACAAATAAAATTGTAATATGTTTAGCCATATGATGTTTTCTTTTTTTAACGCTATTTTTTTTCTTGAAGCAGATGAGTGATATTTCTAATGCAGAAGTATCCAGGTTTGGTGGGGGGAGGGGGAGGTCACGGATCCCTTTGAGATTGTCCTGAAAACTATTAACCTTCTCTCTAGTAAAGCTTACATTTGCACACACAGAGAACTGACACCCCATTTCCAGAGGTTTTCAACTCTCTTGAAACCTATCCAGAAATTGCCAAAGACCATTTGAAACCCAGTGTTGAGAAGGCTTATTCTAGGGTGTTTCAGAGCCTTATTGATTTGTTTTCATGTGTGGTTCATGGTGGATTTTTTTATTAATAATCACAGAAAAAAATCAACCTCTTTATATTTCTCCATTAAAAATTGGTTACTCTTCATCAAATTACAATATAACCTAGCAAGTTTTCTCCTAGGTATATGCCCAAAAGAATTAAGAACAGGTACTCAAACAAAAAAGTGTATATACATGTTTGTAGAAGCAATATTCACAACAGCCAAAAGACAGAATATCCTGAGAAAGTGTAACTGAGGAATGGATAAACAAAATGTGGTAAATCCATACAATGGAATATTATTTGGTAGTAAAGGACTGGGGTCCTGATGCATGCTATGACATGAATGAACCTTGGAGAAATTATATAAAATGAGAAAACTAGATAAAAATGGCTGCATATTTTGTGATTGTATGAAATGTCCAGAGTAAGTCCATCCACAGATAAGCAGAAAGTAGATAAGTGGTTGTCTGTGTGTGGGGAAGAAGGAAAGGGAGTGGCAGCCTAATGGGAGCAGCTTTCTTTTGTGGTGATGAAAATGCTCTGGAAATCGAGGTGATGGCTACACAACATTGTAAACGTACCAAAAGTCATGAATCATATACTTCAAAGTGGTTAAAATGGTGACTGTTATGTTATGTGAATTTTAGCTTGGTTACAAAAAAATGATTCTCAAGAAACCAGTGGCTTTCCAGCTCTCCCCTTTTTAGTACCTCCCTCTCCTGGGCTGGACTAGTTAGAGAGGTGTGGGGTCCTTTACCCTGTTCCCAGGCGTGGCCTCCCTGGTGGGCTGATTTGCACCTACAGGCTGCATCCTGGCAGCGTTCCCCGGGAGTGACCTAGGGGTCTGGCAAAGAATATGGCCACCTCTGTGCAGAGATACCATGCATCTGCCCTTCAACCTGCATTTGTAGCATTTCGTTGGCATTAAAAAAGACAGTAATATATGGACTTTTTTACGCCTTTAAACCTGAAGCGTCATTCTTTGTATTTTTTCTTCTTCGCCTGTTCCTTAGCTCTTGATCAGAGATTTCTTTCTGGCTGACTACAGCAGTGATTCTCAAAGGTGGAGGGCTGCAGCTACGGAGAGCCTTATTGATTTGTTTTCATGTGTGGTTCATGGTGGATTTTTTTATTAATAATCACAGAAAAAAATCAACCTCTTTATATTTCTCCATTAAAAATTGGTTACTCTTCATCAAATTACAATATAACCTAGCAAGTTTTCTCCTAGGTATATGCCCAAAAGAATTAAGAACAGGTACTCAAACAAAAAAGTGTATATACATGTTTGTAGAAGCAATATTCACAACAGCCAAAAGACAGAATATCCTGAGAAAGTGTAACTGAGGAATGGATAAACAAAATGTGGTAAATCCATACAATGGAATATTATTTGGTAGTAAAGGACTGGGGTCCTGATGCATGCTATGACATGAATGAACCTTGGAGAAATTATATAAAATGAGAAAACTAGATAAAAATGGCTGCATATTTTGTGATTGTATGAAATGTCCAGAGTAAGTCCATCCACAGATAAGCAGAAAGTAGATAAGTGGTTGTCTGTGTGTGGGGAAGAAGGAAAGGGAGTGGCAGCCTAATGGGAGCAGCTTTCTTTTGTGGTGATGAAAATGCTCTGGAAATCGAGGTGATGGCTACACAACATTGTAAACGTACCAAAAGTCATGAATCATATACTTCAAAGTGGTTAAAATGGTGACTGTTATGTTATGTGAATTTTAGCTTGGTTACAAAAAAATGATTCTCAAGAAACCAGTGGCTTTCCAGCTCTCCCTTCTTAGTACCTCCCTCTCCTGGGCTGGACTAGTTAGAGAGGTGTGGGGTCCTTTACCCTGTTCCCAGGCGTGGCCTCCCTGGTGGGCTGATTTGCACCTACAGGCTGCATCCTGGCAGCGTTCCCTGGGAGTGACCTAGGGGTCTGGCAAAGAATATGGCCACCTCTGTGCAGAGATACCATGCATCTGCCCTTCAACCTGCATTTGTAGCATTTCGTTGGCATTAAAAAAGACAGTAATATATGGACTTTTTTACGCCTTTAAACCTGAAGCGTCATTCTTTGTATTTTTTCTTCTTCGCCTGTTCCTTAGCTCTTGATCAGAGATTTCTTTCTGGCTGACTACAGCAGTGATTCTCAAAGGTGGAGGGTCAGGAGAGGTTGGGGGGTTGTGCCATGTGGCAATATCTGGAGGCAGTTGAGTTGTCATGACTTGGGCGGGGAGGGTACTACTGGCATCTAGAATCATCTGCCTCCAAACATCAGGAGCATTGAGATCAAGAAACCCAGATGACAGTATCGTTGGTGTCATGTCATTGAAAATGCCAGTAAGCACGTCCTGTGGGCATTCTCCTGGAGACACTTCCTGTTCTCTTGATCTCTGTGACTTGTGATGCCTAAGACTGAAACAGCCCCAAGGAAAGGACTCTGCAACTGTGTAGGGAAATCAAGGACCTCAGCCTTGCAACCTAGTGAACCCACAAAGACTGTATCCCATGAGGTTTGGGAGCTATAAGATGGAAGTTCTTTGGTGTCCACGACCACGGCATATACATGTGGTCTGCCTGGCAGAGACAAATTGGTAAAGAATTAGAATTCTCTCCACAGCGTAAGAATAACAGGATCTAGAAAGAAAGGAAATAAGCACATTATTGTTACATTTTTCTTTACCGTTTCAAATTTTTCTAACAATTGTCATTAGTGACTTCATTCTGAACCAAGGTTTATTTATTGATTTATATTAATCTTTTATCTTGCAAGGGAGACACTGGATGTATGGATTGGCTTCATTTTCTTTAACAATGTTCTAATGCTGATCGAACAAGTGTTAACACAGCCATGATCCTAGATGAAAACCAGACCTCCCATTTTCAAAACCTTGTCACGGTCTTTCCTGAAGAGAGCAAACACATGCTATTATATATTAAAAAGCAGCCGATTCTTAAACGTTCTTTTTATTCTTCAGAGAGAGCATATGTTCAAAACACCCTTAGCTATTCTTGCTCACATTACCTTGGAAAACACCTTAGGAGAAACCCTCAGTAATTATTTACTTGCTGGAAGGTTTAATCCCTGAAACTTGTGCTTTGGCCAGACCCTTGCTGTAGGAAAATGTCACAGTGAAGAGACAGCATCTGAATGCGTTGTTTGACAATCTAGCGGCCATAAAGGGAAGAGGTTCATTATAGTTGCTCTATAAGGAGTTTGCCAAATGCATCTATACCTGCCCCTGCAGTGGTTAACTTCCTAGCAGTAGCCATCCAGAATTAATGGAAAAATCATGTCTGAAAACAGGAATATTTGATGATGTGGACTCACTCACATTAAAAAAGACACAAATGAAATTCACATCTCTATTCATCTAGGGGTTATGGCCAACCATTTCTGATAACAGTCCATCCTTCTGTGAGGCCACTGAAGCCAGAACTTCATAGGTTTGTGATGGAACACTATTCCCACAATAGAAAGTGACATATTTGGAAGAAATTTACAAATACACATGAGGGTGTGTGTGAGTTTCTCAGCTTGGAAATGGATAATGTCCCCAAATGGTTGCCTGGAAACATCTGTTTCAAACCACTCTGAGTTAGAAAAAATGTGAGGATCAAGTATGTGGTTCTCTTAGAAAACTGCTTGCCTCACAGTCTTGACCTAAGAGATGGTATCTGGACAGGGGAGGAAAGAGAAGTGGTCTTGAAATCACATCCCCCTCAAAACAAAACAAAAACTGTGTCTTGACACTTTTTTGGAAGGTTATTTTTCAGAGCATAAAAATTCCCTGAATTTCCCCTGTTTATTGTTGAACCACAGACTTTATTTGGATTTCACACATTTTTCCACTCCTCTCCTTTTTCTGTTCCATGATCCCAGCTAAGATATTGCATGTCGTCATTATTTCTCGTAGTCTTCTGTTAACACAGCCATGATCCTAGATGAAAACCAGACCTCCCATTTTCAAAACCTTGTCACGGTCTTTCCTGAAGAGAGCAAACACATGCTATTATATATTAAAAAGCAGCCGATTCTTAAACGTTCTTTTTATTCTTCAGAGAGAGCATATGTTCAAAACACCCTTAGCTATTCTTGCTCACATTACCTTGGAAAACACCTTAGGAGAAACCCTCAGTAATTATTTACTTGCTGGAAGGTTTAATCCCTGAAACTTGTGCTTTGGCCAGACCCTTGCTGTAGGAAAATGTCACAGTGAAGAGACAGCATCTGAATGCGTTGTTTGACAATCTAGCGGCCATAAAGGGAAGAGGTTCATTATAGTTGCTCTATAAGGAGTTTGCCAAATGCATCTATACCTGCCCCTGCAGTGGTTAACTTCCTAGCAGTAGCCATCCAGAATTAATGGAAAAATCATGTCTGAAAACAGGAATATTTGATGATGTGGACTCACTCACATTAAAAAAGACACAAATGAAATTCACATCTCTATTCATCTAGGGGTTATGGCCAACCATTTCTGATAACAGTCCATCCTTCTGTGAGGCCACTGAAGCCAGAACTTCATAGGTTTGTGATGGAACACTATTCCCACAATAGAAAGTGACATATTTGGAAGAAATTTACAAATACACATGAGGGTGTGTGTGAGTTTCTCAGCTTGGAAATGGATAATGTCCCCAAATGGTTGCCTGGAAACATCTGTTTCAAACCACTCTGAGTTAGAAAAAATGTGAGGATCAAGTATGTGGTTCTCTTAGAAAACTGCTTGCCTCACAGTCTTGACCTAAGAGATGGTATCTGGACAGGGGAGGAAAGAGAAGTGGTCTTGAAATCACATCCCCCTCAAAACAAAACAAAAACTGTGTCTTGACACTTTTTTGGAAGGTTATTTTTCAGAGCATAAAAATTCCCTGAATTTCCCCTGTTTATTGTTGAACCACAGACTTTATTTGGATTTCACACATTTTTCCACTCCTCTCCTTTTTCTGTTCCATGATCCCAGCTAAGATATTGCATGTCGTCATTATTTCTCGTAGTCTTCTCTCTTGCCTTTTGATAATTCTCCTCTCTTCTTTTTGATTGAGATGGTGAACTTCAAAATGGACTCTTAAGAAGCCTTCTAACCATACCAGAGTCAACTTTTCAGTTGTGTCCATTACAAGGGAGGAAATAAAAACCTTTTCCTTTAGCCTTCTAGATTCTGCAGTTGGGATCTTGGGAATTAAACTGACAAAAGATAGAAATAACAAGAGAAAAAAATTAACACAATAGAGTGTATAATAAACATGGGAGAACTCAGTGATGAGTAGCTCAATGTGGTGGTTAGGACTTGAGGCTTATATACCATCTTAACAAACAACCATAAATGTGTAGGAAAGTGACAAGACAAACAGCAAAGAGGTATAGGCTTTTTGGGGATGGCAGACTATGGGAAAGTAAATCTAGAGGGGAAAAACTAATACAAGGTAACAGTCATTTAGTCAAATTTGTTATGTAGATTCGTCTCAGTGCTATCTCTAGGCTCATAAGAGTCTTGAGTTGTCTGCAGTGATTAAGAATCTCAGAATTGGGCTTCCCTGGTGGTCCAGTGGGTAAAGAGTCTGCCTTGCAGTGCAAGGGGCACTAGTTCAATCCCTGACCCGGGGAGATCTCATGTGCCATGGAGCAGCTGGACCAGTGTGTCCAATTAGGAGCCAGCGCTCTGGAGCACATGTGCCTAGAACCAGTGCTCTGCAATGAGAGAGGCCACTGCAGTGGGAGGTCCACACAGGCCAAAGAATTAAGATTGATGAAAATAAATAAATGAAGGACCAATAAAAGATGCCAAAATAGTTTTAAAAAAAAAAAAGAAGAAGAATCTCAGAATTGCCCTTCTCTTCCTGGTGTGAGAGAGCAAGACACCTTTACAAGTGGAATTTTTTTTTTTTTTTAATTTTTAGTTTACTTTTTACTTTTACAGAGTTTTGTTGTTTACAGATATGTATGATCCCAGATTAGTCATATGTATATCCCCCCCATCCCATCCCTCCAGGCTGTCACACAGCACCCCTGCAGAATCCCCTTTTCTCACAGCACAATGACAATAGCTATTTTTTTCACATATGATAGTATAGGATTTTGGGGGCGAGAGGCGGGTTCAAGGGGGTGGGGGGTGGGTAGGCCACTTCTATTGGTCTTTCATTTCTCTATTTTCATCCATCTTTGTTCTTTGGCCCATGTGGGCCTCCTATCGCAGTGGCCTCTGTTGTCGCAGAGCACCAGCTCTGGGCGCATGCGCTCCAGAGCTCCGGCTCGGTAATTGGACACATGGGTCCAGCCGCTCCGCGGCACGTGGGATCTTCCCAGGCCAGGGATCGAACCGGCGCCCCTTGCACTGCAAGGCGGTGTCCTTACCCACTGGACCACCAGGAAGCCTTGATAGTATAGGTTTTCATGCTACTTCCTTTACACCTCCCACCCACTGTTTACAAGTGGAATTTTATGTCCCACTTTTAAGCAAATGGTGGGAAAGGCAGAAAACTTTTCTTGGTATCTGCCATTTCTCAGTTTTCTTCATCCCAAAGTAAGTCTTAAGTCAAAGGGACATATTTGGGGATGGTATATTCTGATCCCTGACAGTATCGCTCAAAAAAACGAACAAAAGAACCCAATCAAAAAATTCTGGAAAATTAAAAAATTCATCCAGAAGGCTCTCCTGGCTGTCATTTTTATCTACATAAAACCAGCCATCATCCATTTAGTGCTTCTGTCTTCTGTGATTTTATTTGTTGCTCTGGCATAACAACAGACAGCTGGATCTATCTCATGGGTCAGAACAAGAGGGTAACAGGCAATAGGAAGTACTAGACTAGGAGAAGCAAGGTCTTAGAAGCTAGACTTTCAGGCTGGGAAAAGAAATGGAAGTTTGGACCAGACCATACTTAACTGTATGCAGGGAAGTTCAGAAGGTTGTGCTCTAGAACATCTGGTGACCCCAGACAGGGGCCTGGCAAAGAGCAGTGAAACACTTTGCTGCTTAAATCCATGCGAATGTCTTAATTTCATACCACATTTTATCATTACACTGTGATGAGCAACTTCCAAAATGGCCCCCATGATCCCGTGACCTACTTCCTGGTTGTCACACCCTGTGTGGTCCCCTCCCCTTGAGTGAGGGCTGGACCTAGTGACTTGCTGTTGACAAATAGAACATGGCAGAAGTGATGAGATATTGCTTCCGAGATTAAGTTGTGAAGATTCTTACTTCAACTTTGCTTTCTCTCTGACTTTTCTTGCTTGCTCTCTCAGATGAGATCAGATGTTACGTTGTGAGGTGGCCTATATAGAGACGTATAAGACAAAGGACAAAGGGAGAACTCTGGCCAACAGTCAATATGGAGCTGAGGCCTTCAGTCCAACAGCCTGCCAGGAGCTGAAACTGGCCTGCAACCACTTGAGTGAACTTAGAGCTCCACTTGAGCCTTGAGGTGACTATAGTTTTTAGCCAGCACCTTGGCTGCAGCCTGTGAGAGAACCAAGAAACTGTGAGAACCTAAAAGTTTTTTTTTTTTTAATTTTGACCTCTTTTATTGTTTCTTTTTATTTATTTATTTTCATCCATCTTTATTCTTTGGCTTGTGTGGGTCTCCCACTGCAGTGGTCTCTTTCGTTGCAGAGCACCGGCTCTGGGTACATGTGTTCCAGAGCGCTGGCTCCTAATTGGACACACTGGCCCAGCTGCTCCGCGGCACATGGGATCTCCCTGGGTCAGGGATCAAACCAGTGAGTGCCCCTTGCACTGCAAGGCAAACTTTACCCACTGGACCACCAGGAAGCCCAGGGTTTTTTTTAAGTTGTTACATTTTTAGGGTCATTTGTTACATAGCATCAGATAACTGATGGATACACTAAGGTCACTATGAAAGGGTTCTACCTCAATTTGAGACTTAAATCCAGGGCCCAGACCTGATCAAATCCTGTCTGGGACTTGAACCCATGTGGCTGGAGCTTGAATTCCAGCCAAAACCCTGTTTGGGACTTGAACCCAGCCACAACCCTCTTTGGGACTTGAACCCACGTGACTGGGGCTTAATCTCAGCCAAAACCCTGTTTGAGACTTGAACCCACGTGGCTGAGACTTAATCCCAGCCAAAACCCTGCTTGGGACTTGAACCCATGTAGTTAGGACTCAGTCCTGGCCAAAACCCTGTCTGGGACCCAAACCCATGTGGCCGGGACTTAATCCAGCACTTACCCAATGTCTGGACCCACTGAGGCTCAGGTTCTTTGTGCCTCAACGCAGAATGAATTCAGCAAGAGGCAGAGTGATAGGCAAGAAGAGGATTTATTAGGTTAGGGCACTTGTAAGCGGTACAAGTGGGCAGGCAGGAAAGCTCTGCTCCTCTTCTTTGGGTGAGCAATAACATATATATATATAGGAGGGTAGGAGACTGCCTTTCTCAAGTAGACGCAGATGCAGACACAAGGCCTACATCATTAGCTCCTCCTTCCCAGCTCTTCTTGCATATAGAGAGCTGAAGGCCTTCAGTCCAACAGCCTGCCAGGAGCTGAAACTGGCCTGCAACCACTTGAGTGAACTTAGAGCTCCACTTGAGCCTTGAGGTGACTATAGTTTTTAGCCAGCACCTTGGCTGCAGCCTGTGAGAGAACCAAGAAACTGTGAGAACCTAAAAGTTTTTTTTTTAATTTTGACCTCTTTTATTGTTTCTTTTTATTTATTTATTTTCATCCATCTTTATTCTTTGGCTTGTGTGGGTCTCCCACTGCAGTGGTCTCTTTCGTTGCAGAGCACCGGCTCTGGGTACATGTGTTCCAGAGCGCTGGCTCCTAATTGGACACACTGGCCCAGCTGCTCCGCGGCACATGGGATCTCCCTGGGTCAGGGATCAAACCAGTGAGTGCCCCTTGCACTGCAAGGCAAACTTTACCCACTGGACCACCAGGAAGCCCAGGGTTTTTAAGTTGTTACATTTTAGGGTCATTTGTTACATAGCATCAGATAACTGATGGATACACTAAGGTCACTATGAAAGGGTTCTACCTCAATTTGAGACTTAAATCCAGGGCCCAGACCTGATCAAATCCTGTCTGGGACTTGAACCCATGTGGCTGGAGCTTGAATTCCAGCCAAAACCCTGTTTGGGACTTGAACCCAGCCACAACCCTCTTTGGGACTTGAACCCACGTGACTGGGGCTTAATCTCAGCCAAAACCCTGTTTGAGACTTGAACCCACGTGGCTGAGACTTAATCCCAGCCAAAACCCTGCTTGGGACTTGAACCCATGTAGTTAGGACTCAGTCCTGGCCAAAACCCTGTCTGGGACCCAAACCCATGTGGCCGGGACTTAATCCAGCACTTACCCAATGTCTGGACCCACTGAGGCTCAGGTTCTTTGTGCCTCAACGCAGAATGAATTCAGCAAGAGGCAGAGTGATAGGCAAGAAGAGGATTTATTAGGTTAGGGCACTTGTAAGCGGTACAAGTGGGCAGGCAGGAAAGCTCTGCTCCTCTTCTTTGGGTGAGCAATAACATATATATATATAGGAGGGTAGGAGACTGCCTTTCTCAAGTAGACGCAGATGCAGACACAAGGCCTACATCATTCGCTCCTCCTTCCCCCGCTCTTCTTGCTTTATTGAATAAGGAGCAGCATTCTTGAGTTGTCATTAACTTACTGGCTTCCCAACTTATTTCAGGTTTTACCTTTCCACCTACAGTCCCCTACTAGGACTCCACAACTACCTAACTATTCTACTGTGTCCCTATCAACTATACACTCAGATCAGTGGCATAACATTGTGTCATCACATAAAACAGCATACAGCTATGAAGAAAAAAACAGTTAAGCTTGAACTCCAGTTCCTAATGGATAGGAAGGTGCCTGAGGTAGGGGGACAGCAACTGACCACGACACACAATATTTAAGGTTGCTGAGAAATGAAAGAAGATCTACGTCCTGGAAACAGGAAGTTCATCATTTCTAGCCACAAAACAAAAAGACCCAAAGTATTTATAATCTGCCCAACAGGGATATGCAAAAACAAGCATAACACCAAAGGTGATGATACAAATATTATGCAACATCTTCATTGCACAGAGAGGAAGGGAGCATTGGAAAGAAAAAGATCCAGGGTTTAAGGAGCACCAAAGATTCACGAAATGAAAGAAAGATTGTGGTTTTAGTGGAAATGTGAAGCATGTTGGAAATATATTTCCAAAATGTGATGTGTGATACAAAGGTAAATATCTCCCACAACAACCCCAAAACAAGAAGCCTCAGCCTCCCAGCCTTCTAGATGATGAAACCATAGCTGGATTTTTCTGGACACTTTGCCATGGGTGTGAAAAAGAGGAATCAAGGATGGGAGAGACCATGAACTGCTAAAACCCTGTCTGGGACCCAAACCCATGTGGCCGGGACTTAATCCAGCACTTACCCAATGTCTGGACCCACTGAGGCTCAGGTTCTTTGTGCCTCAACGCAGAATGAATTCAGCAAGAGGCAGAGTGATAGGCAAGAAGAGGATTTATTAGGTTAGGGCACTTGTAAGCGGTACAAGTGGGCAGGCAGGAAAGCTCTGCTCCTCTTCTTTGGGTGAGCAATAACATATATATATATAGGAGGGTAGGAGACTGCCTTTCTCAAGTAGACGCAGATGCAGACACAAGGCCTACATCATTAGCTCCTCCTTCCCCAGCTCTTCTTGCTTTATTGAATAAGGAGCAGCATTCTTGAGTTGTCATTAACTTACTGGCTTCCCAACTTATTTCAGGTTTTACCTTTCCACCTACAGTCCCCTACTAGGACTCCACAACTACCTAACTATTCTACTGTGTCCCTATCAACTATACACTCAGATCAGTGGCATAACATTGTGTCATCACATAAAACAGCATACAGCTATGAAGAAAAAAACAGTTAAGCTTGAACTCCAGTTCCTAATGGATAGGAAGGTGCCTGAGGTAGGGGGACAGCAACTGACCACGACACACAATATTTAAGGTTGCTGAGAAATGAAAGAAGATCTACGTCCTGGAAACAGGAAGTTCATCATTTCTAGCCACAAAACAAAAAGACCCAAAGTATTTATAATCTGCCCAACAGGGATATGCAAAAACAAGCATAACACCAAAGGTGATGATACAAATATTATGCAACATCTTCATTGCACAGAGAGGAAGGGAGCATTGGAAAGAAAAAGATCCAGGGTTTAAGGAGCACCAAAGATTCACGAAATGAAAGAAAGATTGTGGTTTTAGTGGAAATGTGAAGCATGTTGGAAATATATTTCCAAAATGTGATGTGTGATACAAAGGTAAATATCTCCCACAACAACCCCAAAACAAGAAGCCTCAGCCTCCCAGCCTTCTAGATGATGAAACCATAGCTGGATTTTTCTGGACACTTTCATAAGCCCAGTGGACAAGAAAGACCCCTGGCTAATGAAAATAGAGGAATCAAGGATGGGAGAGTCCATTACTTGTAACTGGAAAAAAACCCTTAAAAACAGGAGTACCATTTTTTACTGGGCTTCCCTGGTTGCTCAGTGGTTAAGAATCCACCTGCCAATGCAGGAGACATGGATTTCATCCTTGAATTGAGAAGATCTGGAGAAGGAAATGGCAATCCACTCCAATATTTTTGCCTGGGAAATCCCATGGGCAGAGGAGTCTGATGGGTTACAGTCCATGGGATCACAAAAGAGTCAGACATGACTTAAGGACTAAACAAAAACAACCATTTATCGCTCATGGTGCAAAACACCTGACAATTTCTTTAAACTTCAAGTTTTGCAGGTAAGGAGCCTAAGACCTTGTGACAAGGTGTGTAAATGGCAGAACTAGATGAAACCCAGGTCATTCAACCGGTAAACATAAACTTGACCCAAGGAGAATATTTAGAAGATTGAATGACCGTGCAGCACAAGGTGGGAGCAATCCAAACATGGTGGCCCTGCAGCTGGGCATCCTGCACGGGACTTGCTAGGTCACATGGACTGAGGCTAGGGAGACGGGTGCAGGGACCCCAGATGTGAGGGCAGCGCTCATTTCCACCTGGCACTGAAGTTCTACACTTCACCATTTAACCGTCAGTCATGGCCCATGCAGACCGAATATGAACTTTGTCAATGACCACTCTTTTCCAGAGCCTCCTTTCTGTGGGGTTCTGCCTCTGCTTTTCAGATAAGACACGGAAGTTTATTTCCAGCACAAACTAACTAAAAGTGAAGGCGAAACCAGATTGTCTGCTCCTTCCAGCGTTCTTGTAGACAGACACATTTTAAATAGAAGCACACACGTGGGATTTTGAAAGCTGCTTGGGAACAGCAAGTGCTGGTCAGAGATCCCTCTGGAAGGAGGAAGTCATGCTTCTGTCTTACCTCTTGAAAAGGGGGTGGGCATAGGGCGTGAGATTTGGCTGTTCGGGGAAAAGCTGTTCTATGTTTCATGTGAAATTGCAAGATCATGACATAAACTTAAAGTGGTCATATGGTTGCCATGCTCTGGCCTGGCTGGTAAGTTTATGTTGAGTACAGACTTGAGAAAGAAAGACAGACATGTGGCCTGAGACGGGGTAAAATACAAACCTTCCTCTGCTATGCTTAGGGCTTCCCTGGTAGCTTGGTGGTGGAGAATCTGCCTGCCAGTGCAGGAGACTTGGGTTCCATCCCTGGGTCAGGAAGACCCCCCCTGGAGAAGGAAATGGCAATCCACTCCAGTATTCTTGCCTGGAGAATTCCATGGACAGAGGAGCCCGGCGGGCTACAGTCCATGGGATCTCAGAGTTGGACAAGATTGAGCACGCACACACACAGAATACAAAGGAGTGCTTCTTATTCTAGAGTCACCCTCCAGGGACCCTGAGGATGGGTCTGGCATGTGGCCCAGCGGTGAGAATAAGAGCTCCTCAAGGATTGCACTGTTCTCCCCAGGGTGAGACTCTTTCATCTAGGGGGCAGATGGCAGGGCCTCAACAAGGACTCAGGTGGAGTTCCAGTTTTGCCCCTTACTGGCTGGGTTGAGCAAATGACCAAATTAACCCAGTTCGTTTTCCCAGTCAGTCACCCAAGTATTAGCCTAGCTTTTCCCCTCTCCACAGAGGGAATTGCAGTTTTTTTCTTTGTGATTTGACTCTCTGTGTTCAGTCGTCTGTTTGCATTCAAAGGGAAAATGAGTGATCGAATCTCAGTGTTATCATCTCAGAAAGGAGAATGGTCCCCATTTTCCAGGGTGGTTGTTGAGTGATCAGGAGCTACAACAAAAATTTTTGCATATTTTTGGTGTTGTTCAGTCACTCAGTTGTGTCTGACACTTTGTGACCCCAAGGATAGCAAGACACCAGGCTTCTGTGTCCTTCACCATCTCCGGAGCCTGCTCAAACTCATGTCTGTTGGCTCAGTGATGCCATCCAACCATCTCATCCTCTTTCATCTCCTTCTCCTTGTGCCTTCTGTTTTTCCCAGCATCAGGTTCTTTTCCAATGAGTTGTCTCTTCATATCAGGTGGCCAAAGTATTGGAGCTTCAGCTTCAGCATCAGTCCTTCCAATGAATATTCAGGGTTGATTTCCTTTAGGATTGACTGGTTGGATCTCCTTGCTAATAAATTTGCACAGTTGCTGCTCAGTGTTCTTTGAAGACCTGCTGAAGTGGGAAAAGTAAGTGTGCAGCAAATCACTCTTGCCTATTGAATTCTGGCATAACTGTGTGGACCCTGGAGAGGGACCCACGGCCTTGGCTAAGCAGCAGGGTTAGGAAGACCCCCTGGAGAAGGAAATGGCAATCCACTCCAGTATTCTTGCCTGGAGAATTCCATGGACAGAGGAGCCCGGCGGGCTACAGTCCATGGGATCTCAGAGTTGGACAAGATTGAGCACGCACACACACAGAATACAAAGGAGTGCTTCTTATTCTAGAGTCACCCTCCAGGGACCCTGAGGATGGGTCTGGCATGTGGCCCAGCGGTGAGAATAAGAGCTCCTCAAGGATTGCACTGTTCTCCCCAGGGTGAGACTCTTTCATCTAGGGGGCAGATGGCAGGGCCTCAACAAGGACTCAGGTGGAGTTCCAGTTTTGCCCCTTACTGGCTGGGTTGAGCAAATGACCAAATTAACCCAGTTCGTTTTCCCAGTCAGTCACCCAAGTATTAGCCTAGCTTTTCCCCTCTCCACAGAGGGAATTGCAGTTTTTTTCTTTGTGATTTGACTCTCTGTGTTCAGTCGTCTGTTTGCATTCAAAGGGAAAATGAGTGATCGAATCTCAGTGTTATCATCTCAGAAAGGAGAATGGTCCCCATTTTCCAGGGTGGTTGTTGAGTGATCAGGAGCTACAACAAAAATTTTTGCATATTTTTGGTGTTGTTCAGTCACTCAGTTGTGTCTGACACTTTGTGACCCCAAGGATAGCAAGACACCAGGCTTCTGTGTCCTTCACCATCTCCCGGAGCCTGCTCAAACTCATGTCTGTTGGCTCAGTGATGCCATCCAACCATCTCATCCTCTTTCATCTCCTTCTCCTTGTGCCTTCTGTTTTTCCCAGCATCAGGTTCTTTTCCAATGAGTTGTCTCTTCATATCAGGTGGCCAAAGTATTGGAGCTTCAGCTTCAGCATCAGTCCTTCCAATGAATATTCAGGGTTGATTTCCTTTAGGATTGACTGGTTGGATCTCCTTGCTAATAAATTTGCACAGTTGCTGCTCAGTGTTCTTTGAAGACCTGCTGAAGTGGGAAAAGTAAGTGTGCAGCAAATCACTCTTGCCTATTGAATTCTGGCATAACTGTGTGGACCCTGGAGAGGGACCCACGGCCTTTGGCTAAGCAGCAGGGTTAGGAAAGCCCAGACCCCTCTCAGTATAAAAGATTCCAATATTAGTGTAATATGACAGGGTAGAACCTTCCTGGTTCAAGCATTATATAAAGGAAGATGTAATAATGATGACAGTCCTGTGTTTTCATGCATACCAGAGTCCTCCACATCTTTAACACTGCTGTGTGTTGAGATTTTCTGGAACCACCTAGCACAGTACAAAACTTCTCAAAGTCTAATGAGCATGCCAGTCACGCAGGGCAGATGGACACATGTATATGTGCGGTTGAGTCCCTTTGCTGTTCTTTCCTACCTACACTTCCTTAAATACCATGTCTGTTCTGACCAAATCCAACTCCTTGCCTCCAGCTCTGCGCCTCTGAGACATAATGCCTCCTCCCCATCTCTGCTGTGTTTTCTGTTGGGAAAGATCTCAAAAACCAACAAGCTCAAAGCAGGAGTCCTAATCCACCATCTCCCCGTCTCTCCCTCTGTTCCACTATTTCTCCTCCAAAGTCTAGTGTTTCAATACAGGGCCCTGAGGCCAAGAACTCAAGAGCCATGTGGGCACCAGTCTTTCCCCCACACCTCTTTCCAGCCCATCAGCTGGCCTTGGCGGCTCTCTCTCCCCACGTTGCTCCAATCCATCCTTCCTTCTCACTCCCACTGTGAAGATTCCTCTTGAGGCCATCATCACATCTTGTCTGGACAAGTGCTATGGATTTAGCTGTATTAGAATCTCTTCGTGTTTCTGTTCTTCCCACTTCCCACACAGCAGCCAAGGACCTTCTCAGAGCAGCAATCAGATTGCATCGCCCACCTGGTGCCCCCATGGTGCACACACTTGCAATCTTCCAGTAGTTTCCTGTTGGAATCATTGCCTAAAATCTGGAAGGTTGGCAACAGAGAGTCTGAACTAGGATTATTTCATCCCCCACCCCAAATTGGCAATTTTTGGAATTATTTTTGGTTGTCATCAGTCAAGAGTGGTACTGGCAACTAGTGAGAAGAGACCAGTGTGCGCGCGCGTGTGTGCTCTTTCTCTCTTGTCTGGCTCTTTGCAATCCCATGGACTGTAGCCCGCCAGGCTCTTCTGTGCATTGGTTTCTCCAGGCAAGAATACTGAAGGGGTTTGCCATGCCCTCCTCCAGGGGATCTTCCTGACCCAGGGACCAAAACCGTGTGAGTCTCCTGCACTGGCAGGAGAATTCTTTACCACTGTGTTGCCTAGAAAGCCAGGTAGAGATCAGCAATGCTGGTAAATATATTGCAGTGCACAGAGCAGCCTGCCAGCAATGCCAAAGATAGTCTAGGCCCAAATGTCCATACTGAGGAGGCTGAGAGACCCCAGCGTAAATTGTCACGTGCTTAAGGTGAAAACATCAGGGACACTACCTCCAGCTCAACTGGAAAGTTTTGGAACTGACAGCTGGCCCCTCAGCATTAATGGGTGCCTTCATTCAGCTGCCCTGAGGGAGGATCAGCCCGTGTCTGCATCCGAACGGACATATGCAGCAAAGGCAATCTGGGGGGAAAGCCAGCCTGCTGTCACCAAGTAAGCCAGCAGAAGTGGCTGCTTCGAGTTTACATAACCTTGAGCAAGTCAGACCCTGAGTAAAGAATAAAACTAAAAACCAAAGGCGAGTGCGCGAGGGTCTTGTATTTCCCAAGGTCCCAGGGAACTGCCTGTGAAAGCTTTGTACCGCCAGGCTGTACACGGCTGCCCAGAGAATTTGCAGACAACAAAGGCCTCTGATTTCCCCCTCAGGCTGTTAGCTTTAAGTCAAAGAGGAGTAAGACATTTCTCTTTTGGTTACTCTTGGCAATTAAAGGACAATGTAAAGAATGTGTTTTGATCTCTCAGCAAAACTATGAAATGTTGTTTCTTCTGTTGAAATATCTTTTTCCAATGACATTTCAACAAATTAACAAGGGCAACTGCAGAATGTGTTTTTTTCCACCTTAAATAAGTGCAAAAACAACTGTTGTCCTTTTCTGCTTCATTAGACTAAACAGACTTGATTGGAGACTGGCCTTTCCTGCTATTGAGTAATCTCCTGTAATATGAATACAGCCGCCAAGGAACAAATGGTTGCTAATTATCTCCCTCAACTAACTTCCCTGTTAACAATTTTTAACTTGGGTTTCCTCTGGTGGGTAGGAAATGCTGTCCAGTGTGGCTAACCAGAGGGACCCTCTGTGACCCTGGGTCCCTTGATAGACAAAGCCCAAACCTATCTTTGATCGACAGGTCTTAGGAACCCCACAGTGAGAAGCACACTAAGCCAGAAGGCAGCACGCAAGGAGGAGAGGGGTCAGAGTTTTGGCAGAAGACTCTATAACAGACACAAAATGGACGCTAGTAGGAGTCGTCTATTGGGGAGGGGCAGGTTAGGGTGTTGAATACAGCACCCTCTCTATATGCTAGTGGCTCTCCACTCGAGGAAAGTGCAGCATTTATTACAACGAGTCCCAGACAGTTGGTGTCACAAGACCCAAAGTCCCTGATGGTTTTCAGCAAGGCGTTTTTAGAGGCCAGGTGAGGGAGAGGCATCACAGGTTGTGTGATCAGCTCGTGCGCAGTTCTCCAGTTAGTTGATGGTGAGGTAACAGGGTGGCATCAACAGAGGTTAACATATCAGTCCTTGGGCTCCAGGGGCCTCCCCTGGTGGTAGAAGAATGCAGTTGCAATGCAGGAGACACTGGAGACATGGGTTCAGTCCCTTGGTCAGGAAGATCCCCTGGAGAAAGAAATGGCAACCCACTCGAGTATTCTTGCCTGGAGAATCCCATGGACAAAGGAGCCTGGTGGGCCACAGTCAAGCACGACTGAAGTGACTTAGCACACACGCAGGCTCTAGGAGGAGCCTGTAAACCAGCGCATGAAATGTACATCAGATACAGTAAGCTAAGTACTTCAGACAGGAACTTAAGCAGAGCACATGAGGGAGGGTGTGTGTCCCAGGAATGCCCCATCGGGTCCTGCAGAAAGCTACTTTGGACAGCACTGTTTAACCAGAGAATTTACAGTGACATTCTCGTGCTTGAAAACCTCTGTTCGTGCCCAAAGCCTCTAGGATCAGTTTCCACCCCAACAGCCTGAGGTGTTCGGCTATCCCAGCCAGAAAGGGTCTCTTCTGAACCTTTGCTCCCCCTCAGCCTCCTTTGTATAGCTCACCACGTCCCAGGAGAGACCAGCACATTGTCTGCCTCCACACCTTTGCCCGTGTTGTTCTCTTTGCCATCAAAGCCCTTTCTCTGACTTTTTCACTTAGAAAACTCATATTTGATCCTTGGGTTTCGTTCATTCCTCCAGCTGCCCTTGCCACTCCAGCCGTCTGGATCCCAGACACCTGCTCCATTCCCTGTTGCCCCACAAAAGTGATTACCTGTCTGTCACATATTTGCCACCTATCATAAATGGCTATTTCCATGGCGACTGAGTAGGAGTCGTCTATTGGGAGGGGCAGGTTAGGGTGTTGAATACAGCACCCTCTCTATATGCTAGTGGCTCTCCACTCGAGGAAAGTGCAGCATTTATTACAACGAGTCCCAGACAGTTGGTGTCACAAGACCCAAAGTCCCTGATGGTTTTCAGCAAGGCGTTTTTAGAGGCCAGGTGAGGGAGAGGCATCACAGGTTGTGTGATCAGCTCGTGCGCAGTTCTCCAGTTAGTTGATGGTGAGGTAACAGGGTGGCATCAACAGAGGTTAACATATCAGTCCTTGGGCTCCAGGGGCCTCCCCTGGTGGTAGAAGAATGCAGTTGCAATGCAGGAGACACTGGAGACATGGGTTCAGTCCCTTGGTCAGGAAGATCCCCTGGAGAAAGAAATGGCAACCCACTCGAGTATTCTTGCCTGGAGAATCCCATGGACAAAGGAGCCTGGTGGGCCACAGTCAAGCACGACTGAAGTGACTTAGCACACACGCAGGCTCTAGGAGGAGCCTGTAAACCAGCGCATGAAATGTACATCAGATACAGTAAGCTAAGTACTTCAGACAGGAACTTAAGCAGAGCACATGAGGGAGGGTGTGTGTCCCAGGAATGCCCCATCGGGTCCTGCAGAAAGCTACTTTGGACAGCACTGTTTAACCAGAGAATTTACAGTGACATTCTCGTGCTTGAAAACCTCTGTTCGTGCCCAAAGCCTCTAGGATCAGTTTCCACCCCAACAGCCTGAGGTGTTCGGCTATCCCAGCCAGAAAGGGTCTCTTCTGAACCTTTGCTCCCCCTCAGCCTCCTTTGTATAGCTCACCACGTCCCAGGAGAGACCAGCACATTGTCTGCCTCCACACCTTTGCCCGTGTTGTTCTCTTTGCCATCAAAGCCCTTTCTCTGACTTTTTCACTTAGAAAACTCATATTTGATCCTTGGGTTTCGTTCATTCCTCCAGCTGCCCTTGCCACTCCAGCCGTCTGGATCCCAGACACCTGCTCCATTCCCTGTTGCCCCACAAAAGTGATTACCTGTCTGTCACATATTTGCCACCTATCATAAATGGCTATTTCCATGCGTCTCCTATGGCTAGCTCAGCTCCTTAAGGTCACAGGTGGCTTTATTTCTCTTTACATCACCAGAGGCTCGTACAATGTGAGCACTCCCATTTTAAGTGAAACAGTTAATGAGCCAGCTAATGAATGAAGTTAGCAGGATTAGACACCTTTCACACCACGGAATTCCAACAACCCACATGTCCCTGAAACTGATGGCATCTCCTTGGGGTAAGGTCATTGGCCTTTTATTTGCAGAGCAGAATGAGCATATCTGGTGCCTAGAAAGCTCTTTACTGGGATCAAAGATACTTTCATACATTGTGGGGAAGGAACAGTGGGTGGGAGGCATGGAGAGAGTAAAATGGAACCTATACTATCATATGTGAAAAAAGATAGGTGTGGTCATTGCGCTGCTAGAATAGGAGATACTGCAGGGGCCCTTTGAGATGGCCTGGAGGGGTGGGATGCAGGGGACTGGGAGTGGGGAGGGGGCCAGGGATATGCAAATGACTGATCTGGAAGCATACATGTCTGTGAACAACAAAACTCTGTAAAAATTAAAAAGAAAAGATACATTCATTTACAGGTTATATATGATGAGTTGATAGTCACAAAGAATAAGAAAGAATATGAAGAGGAACTTTATTATTCTCTCATATGGATTTCATCTCTTGTGTCATAGAAAATACCTCAAGAGAAAGAACATTCAAACAGAGAAAATCTGTTCGTGCCCAAAGCCTCTAGGATCAGTTTCCACCCCAACAGCCTGAGGTGTTCGGCTATCCCAGCCAGAAAGGGTCTCTTCTGAACCTTTGCTCCCCCTCAGCCTCCTTTGTATAGCTCACCACGTCCCAGGAGAGACCAGCACATTGTCTGCCTCCACACCTTTGCCCGTGTTGTTCTCTTTGCCATCAAAGCCCTTTCTCTGACTTTTTCACTTAGAAAACTCATATTTGATCCTTGGGTTTCGTTCATTCCTCCAGCTGCCCTTGCCACTCCAGCCGTCTGGATCCCAGACACCTGCTCCATTCCCTGTTGCCCCACAAAAGTGATTACCTGTCTGTCACATATTTGCCACCTATCATAAATGGCTATTTCCATGCGTCTCCTATGGCTAGCTCAGCTCCTTAAGGTCACAGGTGGCTTTATTTCTCTTTACATCACCAGAGGCTCGTACAATGTGAGCACTCCCATTTTAAGTGAAACAGTTAATGAGCCAGCTAATGAATGAAGTTAGCAGGATTAGACACCTTTCACACCACGGAATTCCAACAACCCACATGTCCCTGAAACTGATGGCATCTCCTTGGGGTAAGGTCATTGGCCTTTTATTTGCAGAGCAGAATGAGCATATCTGGTGCCTAGAAAGCTCTTTACTGGGATCAAAGATACTTTCATACATTGTGGGGAAGGAACAGTGGGTGGGAGGCATGGAGAGAGTAAAATGGAACCTATACTATCATATGTGAAAAAAGATAGGTGTGGTCATTGCGCTGCTAGAATAGGAGATACTGCAGGGGCCCTTTGAGATGGCCTGGAGGGGTGGGATGCAGGGGACTGGGAGTGGGGAGGGGGCCAGGGATATGCAAATGACTGATCTGGAAGCATACATGTCTGTGAACAACAAAACTCTGTAAAAATTAAAAAGAAAAGATACATTCATTTACAGGTTATATATGATGAGTTGATAGTCACAAAGAATAAGAAAGAATATGAAGAGGAACTTTATTATTCTCTCATATGGATTTCATCTCTTGTGTCAGTTAAGCAAAAATACCTCAAGAGAAAGAACATTCAAACAGAGAAAAGGCTTCCCTGGGAGCTCAGCTGGGAAAGAATCCACCTGCTGTGTGGGAGACATGGGTTTGATCCCTGGGTTGGGAAGATCCCCTGGAGGAGGACATGGCAGCCCACTCTAGTATTCTTTTTTTAAAATTTTTATGTATTTATTTATTTATTTTTGGCTATTCTAAGTTTTTACTGCTGCCACAGTCTCTTCGCTAGTTGCAAGAAGTGGGGGCTACTCTCGAATTGAGGTGAGCAGGCTTCTTGTTAATGTAACTTCTCTTGTGGAACTCAGGCTCTGGGGCAAATGGGTTTCACTGGTTGTGGCCCATGGGCTCCATTGCTGCAGCTCCGAGGCTCCAGAGCACAGGCTCCATTATTGTGGCTCACAGGCTTAGTTGCTCCGCAGCATGTGGGATCTTCCCGGATCAGGGATCAAACTCGTGTCTCTTGCATTGGCAAGCGAACTCTTCACCACTGAGCTCCAGGGAAGCCCCAGTCTAGTATTCTTGCTTGAAGAATCCCCATGGACAAAGGAGCCGGGCAGGCTAACGGTCCATGGGGTCACAAAGAATCACACACAACTGAGCGACTAAGCACGCAAACAGAATAAAGCAGCAAGGATCTGCTTAGCACTGTAGTTACACAGTGCTTCTTCCTTAGCATATTGTTGACACTCTCTGAAGAGTGATTTGTCAACATTGTAACCCAGAGTTGAATCTTACAGGTGCCTTTTCTGTCCCTTCCCACATAACACAGTGTGCAGCCCAGAGCCGGTGTTCAGCTTGCCCATCTCCCCTAGGAAGCCTTCTTTGACTTTCCTGAGCTGGTTTTACCCTCCTTTTGTGATCCCTCGGCGCCATGCACACTGTTTTGTAATGCACTTACCACACTGTATTACTTACTGTCTCTTCGATGTGACCATGTTTTCCCAAGATCAGAAACTGTTTCTTATTCTTCTTAGTATCTGCATGGCCCATTAGAGAATCTCACACCACAAATAAATCTTTGTTAAATAAATAAACCGTGGGCAGCAGGCAGTCCAGGTTTTAATGGAGAACAATAGCATGTGTTTGCAATGGTAAACAGTATTAGTGGGAGCTTTCAGAATTTGGAATGAAAAGTTGGGAAATGTGTCTAAGTATGAATCTATTTGGATGAAAAAATAAAACCTTTGGTGTTTCGTGGTCTGAATAAAGACACAATAATTGTGAAATGGTTCTAGAAAATAGAGACAGTTCTAGAAAAAGACTTGCAAGATTCCTTTTAAACCCGTTGATTTTGAGCCAATGAATAAATATGGACCACTTAGTATAAGCCAATAAGACTGCCAAGAGAGAAAGGAAAAAGAAAACTTCTGCTTCTGCTAGTTAACATTTCATAATCTTGTGACCTTATGATTCTGAACACCTACATAAGGTATTTTTAAACCCTGGCAGTCATGTTGGGTGGATTTCCGTGAAAAAGCAAGCAGTATGGTGTCAGAAGTTGTATGAATTTTGTTCATTCAAGTTTCCATACCAACTGGTGCCATTGGGTCATTTTCAGTTGCAGGCCATTGGCTGATGGCTTCTTCCTGGAGTGAACTGTACCATCGTGTGCCACTTGGCAGTTTTCAAGGTGCACTACTTTGTTTTCTAATCTGTCTATTTCTCCAGCGGCCGGATACTTAACTGCCAGTTTTTACATGCATGCACACTCCGGGTGGCTCAGCAGTGAAGAATCCACCAGCACTGCGAGTTCAATCCCTGGGTCAGGGAGATTCCTTGGAGAAGGGCATGGCCACCCGTGCCAGTCTTCTTGCTGGGAGAATCCATGGGCAGAGGAACCTGGTGGGCTACAGTCCAGGGGGTTGAAAGAGATGGGCACAGCTGAGCACCTGCACTACTACCCCCACCACACTCAGAAATGGTGTGAGAAAAGACCCTGGAAAGAGGAGTCTGTCCGGTGCCGGCTGAGCCACTGTACAGAAGGTGGGGTGGTCATGCCATGACTGGGCCTGTAAGCCTTTTCAGCCCACAAAACCCTGGGCTTCTGCATTATCATATCAGAGGTGGCACTGTGGTAGGAAAGGCAGCAGGCAGCAGAGGACACCGCAGTACCTCATTGGTGCTGACAGAAGCAGAAAAAAATGATAATCTGACCAGGCCTGCAGTGATGGATAGCTGTTGACATACTTTCTTGGGTGACTGACATCTTCTCCCCCCGGCCCCTCCCTTCAACTTGATCTGGACTCAAGCCTGCCCCCCCCCCCCCCCCCAAGGCACAGATCCTGAACTAGGATACAAGGAACAGCCACATCCCAGTACAAAATATCTCTCTAGCTGAAATGAAGACATAGCTGCAGCTTTAACTTCAATCAGGACTGAAAAGGATTGGAGATTTTCTTCCCAGACTTGAAAGCCTTATTGGGAACATACGTTGACGATACATAGGAGAGTCAGTTGCCAGTTCTTCCTACCATCATGAAGCACAAGGTGTCTTCTCAGGTGTAAGCTGCCTTATTATTTTGTACTGAAAGGGAGCAAAGACACTCAGGTGAAGAAAGAACTTTGAGTTCTCACTGTCCTAAATGCCTTCCTTTCTCCGAAGTTTGAGGCCAGTGTCCTGTGTGCTATGGCAGGGGTGATTCTCCCCAGTGAATATTGGGCAATATCTGGAGACATGTAGTTGGCACAACCAAGGAGTTCGTGTGTGCTGGCATCTAGCAAGTCAGGGGCCAATCCTGCAGGGTACCGCAAAGCCTCCCCCAACAAAGCATTATGTGGCTCAAAACATCAATCGCTCCAAGGCTGAGAAGCTCAGTTCATTAGCCTTCTTTGTGAATATAATTTTCACATTCTTATCAAGGTAAATTGCTACTGATAAATGGGTACCTTGAGAAGTTTGTATCCCAGTGTGCTACATTGAGACTTTTTAATGAAGAGTGGCTTTATTACATTGCCAGGCAAAAGGGGACCACAGTAGGGTAGCACCTCAAGAACTGTGTCCCCTAACTGAAGCTATGGAACAGTTTTTCACAAAGAAGCAAAGCCCGAATTATCATTTCTCATCTTTGGCTGCATCATTGAAAGATTTGATCTAAGCAGTGGGTGTAAAATCTTAGAAAATTGTATATTGAGCACAGAGGGGTAAAAATTTTCTTGCACACAGTAATTTGACTTTCTTACAGCCAACAACATGTCTTTTACTTCACGCTCAGCTGAGTCTTAAATATACTCCACATGGCATAAAATTTGAAGAATTCTTCCTCCTCACTTGGAGATATTTATAACCTCTTAAAAATGACACATTGGGGGTATAATATGCATTGTTCAGACATACATATATAGAAAATCAAATTTACATTTAAAATCACATGTTATAGTACGTTTGTGTTATTTATTATCATGTTTTCCTGAATCAAAATATTTTCAGTTCAGTATTTGCAAATTAGAATGTTTGTAATCCTATATATACATGCACTTGCAGGCTAAGTCGCTTCAATTGTGTCCAATTCTTTGTGACTCCATGGACTGTTGCCCACCAGGCTCCTCTGTCCGTGGAATTCTCCAGAATACTGGAGTGGGTTGCCATGTCCTCCTCCAGGGGATCTTCCCCACCCAGGGACTGAGCCTACTTCTCTGACATCTCCTGCATTGGCAGGCGGGTTCTTTACCACTAGTGCCACCTGGGAAGCCCACATGTACTTAGGCATATATAAATAGATACAGATATAAAAAAAGCATATATTATTTTCCTTAGATGCCAGTTCTTTCCAAGTAGCTATATGTCAACTAAACTGCTCCAGATCAGTACTGTAAAGACTATTGATCATTGGCTGTTATGACTCTTGGTATACACTTGGTTTACCAATGATCAAGTTGAGTTGACCTCATCTATCTTCAATTCTCTTATGTTATTGTCTGGAAAATAGGCAGTTTTTTTTCCTTAAAAGTTCTTCATTAAAGCTACTCTCTTGTTTAGGAATCAGTCATGCCAGAGATATTTCCAAAATGAGAGTTATGTGTTCTGGTGAAGATATTTCACCATTTGTGAAAATAGTTTTACTTTCTGTAAAGCATACTGTCATATATTCTACCACAGTGGTTCACATTAGAAATAATTTGAGCCTTCAATGCATACTCATTTCGTAGGCTCTGCTTAGACTGGCTGAATTGGAATATCTCAGGATGGTATCAAAACAGAAACAAAACAAACAATCCACATAAACATGGATACATATCAGGCGATTATAATAGCTGCCTTGGAAGGAAGGCTGACTTTGAACCCAGGTCTGAAGCACCTAATTGCTGTGTCAACTGGGAAAATATTGCCCCACCGAGATAATAGGGACTTTTGTCTTAGTCTGATGGGGAAGGGGAGTGGGAACTGTTCAGGAGGATACACTGGTGTGCAATGATTTAGCAATGATTCATTTTTAAACCGCCATCCTGACTCATGAATGAGATCTCTCTGGGCCACTAAAAGCAGCAACATGTATGTCTCAAGGAATGCTAGAGTCCACAGGATGGTCTGAGTTCTGGCTCTTTCCCCAACCAATCATGGGTGAGCTCTGGAGGCCCAGCAGCCTATCTACTCTTGGTTTACTCACCTACACAATGAAGGGGCTTGATTTCTAGTGTTTTTTGGTATCTTCTAGTGATTTCTAGTGTTTCATTCAATTTAGGGAAAAAAGCAACTATAAGCAATAATTATGAATTTAGAAAACAATTAAAATTTCAGTCTTTTATATTTTTCATACCCTCTCTGGAAAAATAATAGCGAATTTATAAAGGCATTTTGGGCAGTTTGTAATTAAGATGGAGATTTTATCACATCAAAAAATGGGTCTGGTGTTTTGGCTATAAGATATTTCTGTAACTAAATACATCTTAAACTAGAGATCGGCAAACTTTTCCATGAAGGAGCTAACAGTAAATATTCTAGGCTTTGAGGAACAGGCTACGGAAAAATCTTTGTTTTATCATTTTCTGTTTTAGTCATTGAAAAATGTGAAAAACTGGTGAAGGGCAGGATTTGCTGACCTCTGCTTTAAACAATCAAAAATGTATATTTGCATAAAAACAAAACTTTGATTTTACACAACAATATCAACCCACAAACCGGTTAGAAGCTTTGGTTTTATGTGGTTGCATGGGATCTGGGCAACAGAGAAGCCTGCCAAGGAAGTTTTTAGTCAAGGCCTACTAGAGACAGCTCTCTGTGGGGTGACCAGCTTGTCCTGGTTTGCCTGGCCCTTGGCTGGTTTGAGCACTGAAGACTGGAGCTTAGGGAGCACTGGCTGCTTGGCCAGCGTGCATCTAGGACTCTTGGCCAGGTTTCTTTTAAGGGAAGGGAAGGCGTGTGTGCTCAGCTGTGTTCAACTCTTAGCGACCCCATGGACTGTAGCCCTTCAGGCTCCTCTTTCCATGGGATTTCCAAGGCAAAAATGCTGGAGTAGGTTGCCATTTCTGTCTCCAGGGGAAGTTCCCGACCCAGGGATTGAACCCCATCTCTTGTGTCTCCTGCATTGCATGAAAAGCTTGAAATGTGAATACTTTGGGAAGCTTTAAGATGGAAGCAGCAGGCAAGGCCCCTAGCTGGAAAACCTTACATGAAAAATTGTGGGAAAATATGTTATAGGTTTTTTGGGGGGGGGGGGATTAAGCTCCGTGGAGCCTAAATCCACCTTTCTTTAACTGTCCCAATGAAAGTGAAAGTGCAGGTTGCTCAGTCGTGTCTGATTCTTCGCATCTCATGGATGAGCCATGGAATTCTCCCGGCAAGAATACTGGAATCAATTGCTATTCTCTTCTCCAGGAGATCTTCCCAGCCCAGAGATTGAGTCTGGATCTCCTGCATTGAAGGTGGCTTCTTTACCCTCTGAGCCACCAGGAAAGCCCTACTGTCCCAATGCAACCAGCCAAAGATGAAGAAACCACTTACAGGTGTGTCCGTCGTTTTGTCTTGCAGGTTTATACATCCTCTGAATGTGCTCACTGCTCAATGTTTTAATGAAACATAGCCCAGCCTTATTACTCAGAAGTGACAGAGCTTAGAATTGCTTCCTGGGTTTGTCTGAAGAGGACACAAGGCATGAAACCAGCTATGAGTCCAACTATGAGTAGAGAAACGATTAGTAGAGACTGCTTTGAAAACTGCCAGGAATAAAAGAGGGAACAAGTTTCTCCACATGCTTTCATTTTATGCCTTATTGTCATTCATTTCAATCTGGAAACTGTAAGCTCAAAGCTCAAAAGGCTATTTTCTGTTAAGAATGCACCCTAAAATTAGGTGTACCACCCCCAGGGGAGTCTTGTAATAGCCGTGTTTTTTTTTTTTTCCGGTTGTCTTGTACTTTATCAAAACAGGAACCCATGTTAAACATAAATATTACAAAGCAGATATGATAGCTTGACAAAGGATGCCATTGAGTAAAATGAAATTGAGGATATAAGGATATAATTTAGACCCTTTTGCAATATCCTTTCATTGTTATCTGTTTGTTTCAGTTCTACTCCTGTGTTTGGAGCTGTGGTTGTATCTTTATGACTCATCTCCTTTGGGTCATGAAAGCATCTTTTTTTCTGAGCTTCGGGTCAGCTTAGCCTCCTAAGTGCTTGCTTCTTCTGAAGCTGTGGCTGTGGGTCATTCTGTTTAGACTCTATTTCGGTAGACTCCGTGAGGCTGGAAAATAATCACACATTTCCCTTGATAGATCTTCCTTCTCGTCACATGGTAGAAAATCAAGGAGAGGGAAGACCTACTTAGGCAGTGGCTTGATCTCTTGTTTCTAGAGGAAGCCCAGCAAGTGAGTGTCTTTGCCTGAATGGAAACAAACTCCGGTTTACTGCAAGGGGAGTGGGGTGCGACTTTAGGACCCCTAACTAGGAAAGCTGGAAATTAAGTATTGAAGTATTGCTTTACCCGCTCTCTCCCAATGCATGTGAATATGTGCTACCACCCAGATGCAAATACCGGTGTAATACTTGTGTCAGAAGCTGTATTACTTCCTCTTCACCCAAGCCCATTCACTGAAATCCAGGATATAAGTGGACGTCTGCTTGCTCTTTCACTTGGTGACAAGTCAGGAAACTCTTAATCATTTTCCATAGCATTTTAATACTGAAATTCCACCACTACTGGATGTATGCAAGTTAAAATTTTCTAAGTTATTTTCTGAGCTAACCTTGAATGCAGGAACTTCTTTCTCTTCATGTTCTGTGTCATAATAAATGGATGAGGCTTTACCCTGCTCCCTCACCAAAGTTTTCACTTAACAATGTCTGAAATTGAGCCCCATCCAAACCCAAATTTGAGACCTAAACCAAATTTGAGACCCAGGCCCCTTGTGCCTTCTGCTGCCCTCTCCAGGGATCAGATCCCTGGCTTACATGTTTTTCCCATGAGAGTCTATCCCATGACTTCTTGCCCTCCCTGTTAGCAGTGCGAGTCCTACACCTCTTTGCTCCTATGTTCACTCAGGACTGCAGCCCCTATTTCGTGTACTGTCTCATTAGACTAGTTATTAAACCAGAGTCGTTGAGCTCAAGCCCACCCTTCTCAACGTTGCTCTCTGATGCTGGGGCTGGACCTCTGCAGACATCCTTGCCCCTTTGCTCTCTGTTGCCCTATTTGGCTCTTCCAGGAAGGGCCGCTCGATGGAGGTAGAAGCCTTGAGGACACAATAGTGATTGTTCCGCTCTGCTTACTGGTCAGTGTCACCTGGCCATGTTTCCTTCCGTTGACAGTGTGGCTTCCAGTCATAATTGGCTCCAGTTCCCAGTGTTACTCTCCATCTCTTTAAAGGCAGCAGTTCCCACCAACTGGTAGGTGCCTGCCCAGAGCTCTGCAAGCCTCTGCTTATAGATGGTAGATTCTGCTAACATCACTTTCTTCCATTAGTTTCTGCAGGCCTAGGAGGGGCATCACTTCCACTAGTGGTGATGCCTCTGTGTTAACTTAGTCTTTCTGCCTTGTCTTCTCAGTCCTTTTTAACTGAGTCCCTATATTAAATTCTCTCTGTTAAAAGAACTGTTGTTTCCTCCTTTCTCAGTTACATCTTGACAGATACTTCTCTGTTCTGACTCTTCAAGTTGAAGACCCTGGAAACATCCGTTCCAACTTGTCCAGAGTGTACTGTCCCCTCACTGGAATCTGTGTTTATCTAAAGTGGTCTCCAGAGGTCCACAAATACACACACATGTATTTCTATCACTGCTCTGTGACTCCTGCATGGATTGGCCACACACTAAGGGTTCTGCCCAAGGGTTCCCTTTGATACTTTCTCAGAAAAACTAGCCTCCGTGTTCTTGAACCCGAACATTCTAGGACATTCCTATCATTGATTCCATCCTTATCAGGATAAGCTGTATTTTATTCAAGGTCAGTCTGCTTTCCATTCTGACTGCTAGGAGAGATTTGGCCCCACTCTAGAGGGTCAAAGGACTTCTAGACAAGCCCTGAGATTCCTCATTTTAACCTCACAAGTCACTTCTTAGATACGGTTATGTTCTTAAAGGTAAAGTGGATCTTAATAATTATCTAGTATCTATTCCAACCTTTCATCTTAGAGAGGATGACAATTTGGGGCAAATAAAACAAAATTTTGGGCTGACTAGATAATTCACAGAATTCTAATTTCCCTCTACCTGATGCTGTAAAATGGTGAAAATAGTCTAAGGAAATCTTATAGAAAACATTTAGATTATATTTTGATCTGTAACACGGGTCTACACATCTTCAAGCATGGGGCTACAGTCGCAACAAGCGCCAGGTTTTGGAACATGTAAATTTTCTGGAAGAGAGCTAAAGCAATTTTCCCATAATTATTCAGCACCTGTCATCCCTGAGAACTGTAATTGCAATAAAATAGAATGTTCCCAAATCATGATGCAGGGAGGCGGTGTTCTGTGATCTGGAGCATGCGATGCCAGTGAGGGATGTAGCATATAATCTGACTATCTCGACTATGAAATGAAAATATTGATAGGGCATATGAGGTCAACATTTTTCAGTTATTCAACATGCAATATGTTGATCCCTGTGTACAAATGGTCACATTTTTACATAATACCACATCATCCTCTATATGTTCCAGTTTTGATATTTGACTATATCATTCTCACCATGATAAAAAAAAATGCTCATGTACATTTAGAAAACACTTTAGAAATGAACTCCTTCATTTCCCCATAAGTGTAAAACTACAGCCAGAGTTGAAAATCAGGGATGGCTCTTGGTCATTATGTTTGAAAATCCTCATTACATTCAGAATGTTAGTGCTAGGAGTATCTGCTGGTTTTCTCTTGCTATATAGCAACCTACTGGCAATCTTGGTTTAATCCAGTCAACATTTATTGTTCATCTTTTCTGTGGATCAGGAATTCAAGACAAACAGTCTTTGAACAAAAACAGTTTCTAAAAAACCTTCAGAACAGTCTTTGAAACCCTGCTTTTAGTTCGTTTGGATATCTACTCAGAAGTAGGATTTCTGGGTCATATAGTAGTTCTGTATTTAATTTGTTGAGGAATTGTGATATTCTTTTCCATAATGGTTACACCATTTTACAAGTGAAACAACAGTGCACAAGGATACCCATGACTCCATGTTCTCACTAATACTTGTTATTTTCTGTTTGCTTTGTTTGTTGACATTCGCCATCATAATGGGTATGACGCGGTATTTGATTGTGTTTTTGATTTGCATTTCTCTAATGATTAGTGATGTTGAGCATCTGTTCATATGTGTGTACATTTATATGTCTTTAGAGGAAAGTCCTTTGACCATTTCTCAATCATGTTATTTGAAGTTTTGTTGTTGTTGTTGAGTTGTGGAAATTCTTTTTTATAATATTAGATGTTTATGCTTTGGGCTTCCCTGGTGGCTCAGATGGTAAAGAATCTGCCTGCAGTGCTGGGGACCTGGATTTGATCCCTGGGTTGGGAAGATCTGATAGCTTACAGTGAACAGTGCCAGTATTTGTGGTCTCCGAAGGACCATCTTAGTCACTCAGAGCTTGGTGCAACAAACTTTTATTAAGTAAAAGGGAGAGAGGGCTTCCCTGGTGGTCCAGTGGGTAAAGAGTCTGCCTTGCAGTGCATGAGTCACCGGTTCAATCCCTGGCCTGGGAAGATCCCATGTGCCATGGAGCAGCTGGACTGGTGTGTCCAATTACAAGCCAGTGCTCAGGAGCACATGTGCACAGAGCCGGTGCCCTGCAACGAGAGAGCCCACTGCAATGGGAGGCCCACACAGGCCGAAGAATAAAGATGGATGAAAATAAATATACAAATGAAAGAGGCATGACAGAGAAAAGAAAAAAAGAGGGATAGAGAAAATAACAGGAATAGAGAAAGCCTCCAGCGAAAAGCACTGGAAGGGGGTAGGAGAGTACCTGTATCTCTAACTGGGGCAAAACATTATATACCTCTCATCTGGCTGCTGAGAATAGATAAAAAGAATACCTCAAGCCTGTGAAAGTTTTACCAGGCCCTTCTACCACAGTATACATCCTGAGATAACTTCAGTACAAGATTAGCCAGGGGTAACGGGTCTGGGCAGTGTGCCCCTGGATGAGATGTATTATTGTTAGAGTAAACAGGTTCCCAGGCAAGGTTTGTTATATAATTATAGTCATGAAAATAGACCCTAGGCCAAGCATACCCATGAGAGTAAAATATATTGCTCTGCAGTGTAATCATTAGTTCCAGACTTTAAAAAAATAGTTTTCAGGTGAAATAGATTGTTGCAATATTAACATAAAGCTTAAGGGAAGCATGTCCTAGTGACTAAGGCAAAGGAATGTTCAAATAAGTGTTTGTGTCCTCCTCTTCCTTGAGCGTCCCTGGATGGACTCGGTATCAACCTGCCTAAGCTTTTAACTCTCTCAAGTCCCCTGAGACAAGGGAACGGCTATCTACTTCCGTATTCTTGCCTGGAGAATTCCATGGACAGAGGAACCTGGCAGGCTACAGTCTGTGGGTCACAATGAGTTGGACATGACTAAGCATGATATTCTTTATCAGATATATGATTTGCAAATATTTTCTCCCACTTAATAGATTACCATTTCACTCTTTGATTGTGTGCTTTAATACACAGATTTTTAAGTTGGATATAGTTTGCATTTGTCTATTATTGCATTTGTTTGCTGTACATTTAGTGTCATGTGTTAAGAAATCATTGTCAAATCCAGAGTGATAAAGATCTTCCCTCTGTTTCCTTACAGGAATTTCATAATTTTAGTGTTAACTTAGGTCTTTAATCTGTTTTGACTTAATTTTTTTTAATTTTGTTGAAGATTAGCTGATTTACAATGTGGCTGTACCACAAAGTGATTGTTATACATATATAGATTCTTTTTCATATTCTTTTCCATTAAGGTTTATCACAAGACACTGAGTATAGTTCCCTATGCTATACAGGAGGACCTTGTTGTTTATCCATTCAGTTCAGTTCAGTTTAGTTGCTCAGTTGTGTTCAGCTCTTTGTGGACCCCCTGGACTGCAGCACACCAGACTTTCCTGTCCTTCACCATCGCCTGGAGCTAGCTCATACTCATGTCCATTGACTCAATGATGCCATCCAACCGTCTCATCCTCTGTCGTCCCCTTCTCCTTTTGTCTTCATTTTTCCTAAGATCAGGCTCTTTTCCAATGAGTCGTCACTTTGCACCAGGTGGCTAAAGTATTGGAGCTTGACTTTAGCGTCAGTTCTTCCAAGGAACATTCAGGGTAGATTTCCTTCAGGCTTGACTGGTTTGATCTCTGGCAGTCAATGGGACTCTCAAGAACCTTCTCCAACACCACAGTTCAAAGGCATCAATTCTTTGTTGCTCAGCCATATTTGTGGTCCAGCTCTCACATCCATTCATGACTACTGGGAAAAGCATAGCTTTTACTATACAGACTTTTGATGGCAAGGTGATGTCTCTGCTTTTGAATACACTGTCTAGGCTTGTCATAGCTTTCCTTCCAAGGAGCAAGCGTCTTTTAATTTCATGGCTGTAGTCACCATCCACAGTGATTTTGGAGCCCAGGAAAATAAAATACGAAATTCATTCTGTATAAATTAACTTGCATCTGCTAGTCCCAAACTCCGGATCCTTCCCTCTCCCACCCTCCCTCCTTGCTTGGCAACCACAAGGCTGTTCTCTATGTCCATAAGTCTATTTCAATTTCATAGATATGTTCATCTGTGTCATATTTTAGATACTACCTGAAGTGATATCATATGGTATTTGTCTTTCTAACTGACTTACTTCATTTAGTATGATAATCTCTAGGTCCATCCATGTTGCTTCAAATGGCATTATTTTGTTCTTTTTCACGGCTGAATAATATTCCTCTGTATATACATACCACTTCTTCTTTATCCATTCATCTGTTGATGGGCATGTAGGTTGTTTCTATGTCTTGGCTATTGTAATTAATGCTGCTAAAAGAATGATAATTTATACATTATGTTCTTTTTCATATTCTTTTCCATTAAGGTTTATCACAAGACACTGAGTATAGTTCCCTATGCTATACAGGAGGACCTTGTTGTTTATCCATTCAGTTCAGTTCAGTTTAGTTGCTCAGTTGTGTTCAGCTCTTTGTGGACCCCCTGGACTGCAGCACACCAGACTTTCCTGTCCTTCACCATCGCCTGGAGCTAGCTCATACTCATGTCCATTGACTCAATGATGCCATCCAACCGTCTCATCCTCTGTCGTCCCCTTCTCCTTTTGTCTTCATTTTTCCTAAGATCAGGCTCTTTTCCAATGAGTCGTCACTTTGCACCAGGTGGCTAAAGTATTGGAGCTTGACTTTAGCGTCAGTTCTTCCAAGGAACATTCAGGGTAGATTTCCTTCAGGCTTGACTGGTTTGATCTCTGGCAGTCAATGGGACTCTCAAGAACCTTCTCCAACACCACAGTTCAAAGGCATCAATTCTTTGTTGCTCAGCCATATTTGTGGTCCAGCTCTCACATCCATTCATGACTACTGGGAAAAGCATAGCTTTTACTATACAGACTTTTGATGGCAAAGTGATGTCTCTGCTTTTGAATACACTGTCTAGGCTTGTCATAGCTTTCCTTCCAAGGAGCAAGCGTCTTTTAATTTCATGGCTGTAGTCACCATCCACAGTGATTTTGGAGCCCAGGAAAATAAAATACGAAATTCATTCTGTATAAATTAACTTGCATCTGCTAGTCCCAAACTCCGGATCCTTCCCTCTCCCACCCTCCCTCCTTGCTTGGCAACCACAAGGCTGTTCTCTATGTCCATAAGTCTATTTCAATTTCATAGATATGTTCATCTGTGTCATATTTTAGATACTACCTGAAGTGATATCATATGGTATTTGTCTTTCTAACTGACTTACTTCATTTAGTATGATAATCTCTAGGTCCATCCATGTTGCTTCAAATGGCATTATTTTGTTCTTTTTCACGGCTGAATAATATTCCTCTGTATATACATACCACTTCTTCTTTATCCATTCATCTGTTGATGGGCATGTAGGTTGTTTCTATGTCTTGGCTATTGTAATTAATGCTGCTATGAACATAAGAATGAGTATATCTTTCTGAGTTAGAGTTTTATCTGGATATATGCAGAGGATGGAATTGCTGGATCATATGGCAACTCTATTTTCAGTTATTCTGAGAAACCTCCATACTGTTTTCCATAGTGGATGCACCAACTAACATTCCCACTAATTATTTTTGTCTTATTTCTTTCAGCAACGTTTTATAGTTTTCAGTGTATAAGCCTTTCACCTCCTTGGTATTTTATTATTTTGGATAGTATTTTATATATTTTTTTTCTCAGTTTCCTTTTCAGATTTTTCATTGTGAGCATAAAGAAACACACCTGACTTTAGTGTGTTGATTTTATATTCTGCAACTTTGCTCAGTCATCTATTCTGATATTTTTTGGTGTGTGATCTTTAGAGTTTTCTAAAGAGTTGCAAATAGAGAGAATTCTACTTCTTCCTTTTCAATTCGGATGCTTTATTGCTTTTTCTTGCTGGATTGCTCTGGCTAGGACTTCCAGTATGATTTTAAATACAAGTCATGAGAGCAAGTATTTTAGTGTTATTTGTTATCTTAGGGGAAAAGCTTTCAGCCTTTCACCAATGAGGATGATGTTAGCTGTGGCATTTTCATATATGGCTTATACCCTGTGGAGGTAGATTCTTTCTATTTCTGGTATGTTGTTTTTATCATGCAGGGGGTTTGATCTTGTCCGAAGCTTTTTCTGCATCATTTGAGATGATCATACAGTTTTTCCCCCCTTTGGTCCTTAATTATATTTATGTGTTATACTTACACTGATTAATTTTCATACGTTTCACTACTCTTACATTCCAGAAGAAAATCCCACTTAGTCATAGTATATAATTCTTTTAATGTGCTGTTGAATTAGGTTTGCTAATATTTTGTTGAAGATTTTGAGTATGACCTCATCTTAGCTAATTACATCTGCCATGATTCTATGTCTAAATAAGGTCATATTCTGAAATACTGTGAGTTAGGACTTCAGCATCTCAAACCCCTGTGATTTCTGCAGAAAGTACCCACACTTTTAGGCTCCCCAAATATCTTGATGTAGGTTGTTTCTATGTCTTGGCTATTGTAATTAATGCTGCTATGAACATAAGAATGAGTATATCTTTCTGAGTTAGAGTTTTATCTGGATATATGCAGAGGATGGAATTGCTGGATCATATGGCAACTCTATTTTCAGTTATTCTGAGAAACCTCCATACTGTTTTCCATAGTGGATGCACCAACTAACATTCCCACTAATTATTTTTGTCTTATTTCTTTCAGCAACGTTTTATAGTTTTCAGTGTATAAGCCTTTCACCTCCTTGGTATTTTATTATTTTGGATAGTATTTTATATATTTTTTTTCTCAGTTTCCTTTTCAGATTTTTCATTGTGAGCATAAAGAAACACACCTGACTTTAGTGTGTTGATTTTATATTCTGCAACTTTGCTCAGTCATCTATTCTGATATTTTTTGGTGTGTGATCTTTAGAGTTTTCTAAAGAGTTGCAAATAGAGAGAATTCTACTTCTTCCTTTTCAATTCGGATGCTTTATTGCTTTTTCTTGCTGGATTGCTCTGGCTAGGACTTCCAGTATGATTTTAAATACAAGTCATGAGAGCAAGTATTTTAGTGTTATTTGTTATCTTAGGGGAAAAGCTTTCAGCCTTTCACCAATGAGGATGATGTTAGCTGTGGCATTTTCATATATGGCTTATACCCTGTGGAGGTAGATTCTTTCTATTTCTGGTATGTTGTTTTTATCATGCAGGGGGTTTGATCTTGTCCGAAGCTTTTTCTGCATCATTTGAGATGATCATACAGTTTTTCCCCCCTTTGGTCCTTAATTATATTTATGTGTTATACTTACACTGATTAATTTTCATACGTTTCACTACTCTTACATTCCAGAAGAAAATCCCACTTAGTCATAGTATATAATTCTTTTAATGTGCTGTTGAATTAGGTTTGCTAATATTTTGTTGAAGATTTTTGAGTATGACCTCATCTTAGCTAATTACATCTGCCATGATTCTATGTCTAAATAAGGTCATATTCTGAAATACTGTGAGTTAGGACTTCAGCATCTCAAACCCCTGTGATTTCTGCAGAAAGTACCCACATGCTTTATTTATTTTGAGCTCGACAACCCCAGAAAATTGCTTTTCATTGGTTACAGAGTTCCTTTGAATGCAAACCATTTGTATCCTTCCCTTGATTTTTCCCTCCAGTGGAAACCAGTCATTTTTGTATAGTGAGTTCATTTCTACTTCAGGAAAATAAAGAAAATAAATGATTGGTATGTAGGTCAGTTCCTCTTTTGGCCTTGGTTAGAAAACAAAGGATCAGGACTTAGTTAGAGCTTGCATAGTTCAATTATTTCTTAATATGGTCTTTTTGTAGTTGGCTTGAGGGCATTTCACCTTTCTCTTTCCTTATGATCTAGAGATAGTAAGCGTCCAAAGATCTGGCTTGAGGCTAGGTTAAACAGTCTCTATTATCTCTTAGGTGAATCTTATTTGAGTCTTTTGAGAATCTACTCAGCTCACTCAACCAGTTTGCTTTCTCTGCATAGACATGGATCATTTTTAAATGAACTTCTTATAGCTGTTTAAGAGAATGTGTTTTTCTCCCAGCCAGATGATTAAAGGAAGATTTTCAGTATGTTGCTGAGACTATAGTATATAATCTCTCAGAACAGTAAAGGAACACACGATTGCTTTGTGATTACTTTTCCGGAAATCTCCCTGGTGCCCTGATCTCCCTCTCGCATCACTCTCAAACTCTGATGAATTTCCTACAACTTTAAGACCATCTTCAAGCACCTCACTGATTGAGAGGCTTCTACTCAAAGCTTCAACAGGTTGGAAATAAAGTTTCTACTACAGGAACATGTTTCATATTTAAAATGAAAACTGCAACATAGCTCTGATTATAAGAGTAGAATTTTTTTTTTAAAGATTTATTTATTTATTTATTTTGGGCGGGGGTCGGGTTGCGGAGGGAGGGGAGCGGACGGGCCACTTCTATTGGTCTTTCATTTCTCTATTTTCATCCATCTTTGTTCCTTGGCTCCTGTGGGCCTCCCATCGCGGTGGTGTCTGTCGCTGCAGAGAGCTGGCTCTGGGTGCATGCACTCCAGAGCTCCGGCTCAGAAATTGGACACATGAGTCCAGCCGCTCTGTGGCACGTGGGATCTTCCCAGGCCAGGGATCGAACCGGCGCTCCTTGCACTGCAAGGCGGTGTCCTTACCCACTGGACCACCAGGGGAAGCCCAGAGTAGAATTTTTTTTAAGCTAAGTTATGATATCAAGTCATACATACAGATAAATTCACTTTATGGCTTTTCCCATACTTGACAGACAGAGCAGAGCTTCAGAAAAATCAGGCACTGGCTTCTAGTATCTGTCCACATAAATCTATTTCTTAAAAAATGTTCACATCTGAACTTGTTTTGGGAGATTAGGAAATCACAGAATGACTTTTCCACAATCAGGGATCACATTTCACATTTTCTTAGGAATAAAGAAGAAGGTTGTTTATTTAAATAGGAGAATCTCATGGCTCATGGAATCTTAGTTCCTCCACTAGCGATTGAGTCCTGGACTTTGGCAGTGAAAGTGCCAAGTCCTAACCACTGGGAAACCAGGGAATTCCCTTAAAGGAACTTCTTATTTATAACATTTTGTCTAGCAGGGTACTGGAGCCAGTTCACTCTGGCCCATGAGAACTAGTTGTTAAGAAAATTCAGAAATTTTGCGAGTTAATTGAAATCATGTTGGTAGCTTGAAATCAGCCATGATGGACGTATTTACACCAAGGGAATCAGCAAACACTACAAATCAGGACTTTTACCAGCACATCACATCACTGGGGTTTTTTTGTTTTTTTTGTTTTTGTCCTTTATTTAAAAAAAAGAAAAAGAAAGAAAACCTCTCAAGCAAATCAACATTATGCATGAAATGCCTGCCATGTCCTTTTTAAGATGGTGAACCACCCACACACTCCCCCCAAAAAGGACCCTTTTTTTTTCCCCATGGAATTTCTAACATGCTTGAGGGGAGAATCACGGGGATCACCAAGCAAGAGTATACAGCATAAATCATGAGGACAAGAGGAGTCCAAAGAGAGAGAAAAGAGTGGACACATATATGGCAGAGACATCATGAAAATGTTGGACTTTGAGCTGAGCTTGGGCTTCCCGGGTGGTGCTCATGGAAAAGAACTTGCCTGTGAGTGAAGGAGATGTAAGAGACCTGGGTTGGATCCCTGAGTCAGGAAGATCCTCTGGAGAAGGAAATGGCTACCCACTCCAGTATTTTTGCCTAGAGATACCCATGGACAGGGGAGCCTGGCAGGCTACAGGCCATAGGGTCACAAAGAGTAGGACACAACTGAGCGACTTAGCACCTTGCAGGACAGGTAGGAAAGGAAAATGGGCAACTGAGCAGAGAGAAGGGCAAAGAGTAAAGGACCCAACGAAGCCTGAATGGCTTCTTCCACATAAATCTATTTCTTAAAAAATGTTCACATCTGAACTTGTTTTGGGAGATTAGGAAATCACAGAATGACTTTTCCACAATCAGGGATCACATTTCACATTTTCTTAGGAATAAAGAAGAAGGTTGTTTATTTAAATAGGAGAATCTCATGGCTCATGGAATCTTAGTTCCTCCACTAGCGATTGAGTCCTGGACTTTGGCAGTGAAAGTGCCAAGTCCTAACCACTGGGAAACCAGGGAATTCCCTTAAAGGAACTTCTTATTTATAACATTTTGTCTAGCAGGGTACTGGAGCCAGTTCACTCTGGCCCATGAGAACTAGTTGTTAAGAAAATTCAGAAATTTTGCGAGTTAATTGAAATCATGTTGGTAGCTTGAAATCAGCCATGATGGACGTATTTACACCAAGGGAATCAGCAAACACTACAAATCAGGACTTTTACCAGCACATCACATCACTGGGGTTTTTTTGTTTTTTTTGTTTTTGTCCTTTATTTAAAAAAAAGAAAAAGAAAGAAAACCTCTCAAGCAAATCAACATTATGCATGAAATGCCTGCCATGTCCTTTTTAAGATGGTGAACCACCCACACACTCCCCCCAAAAAGGACCCTTTTTTTTTCCCCATGGAATTTCTAACATGCTTGAGGGGAGAATCACGGGGATCACCAAGCAAGAGAGTATACAGCATAAATCATGAGGACAAGAGGAGTCCAAAGAGAGAGAAAAGAGTGGACACATATATGGCAGAGACATCATGAAAATGTTGGACTTTGAGCTGAGCTTGGGCTTCCCGGGTGGTGCTCATGGAAAAGAACTTGCCTGTGAGTGAAGGAGATGTAAGAGACCTGGGTTGGATCCCTGAGTCAGGAAGATCCTCTGGAGAAGGAAATGGCTACCCACTCCAGTATTTTTGCCTAGAGATACCCATGGACAGGGGAGCCTGGCAGGCTACAGGCCATAGGGTCACAAAGAGTAGGACACAACTGAAGCGACTTAGCACCTTGCAGGACAGGTAGGAAAGGAAAATGGGCAACTGAGCAGAGAGAAGGGCATGGAGAAGCAGTGAGAGGCAGACAGAGGAATAAGATCTCCTGTGCAAAGCAAGTATGGAATAAGAGAGAGCCATGATGTGGGGACAGCTCACACTGCAGGACACCACGGATCATGAAGCCTTTCTTATACATCATTTCATTCTGATTTTCAAAGCAAGTCTGAGAGGCAGGGCCCCTGAGGCACAGATATCTGATGCAAGGCAGCTGCACAGGCCTGTGTTCAGATCGCAACCCTTATCTTTGTGCACCTGTTCAACATTCTTCCCACTGCCCCATGCTGAATCTGCTCATCTAATGTTGTAAAGCGGTGTCACTGGAAAGCAGCAATGAGAAAGAATTTTAAGCAAGTCATAGATTTCACATACCCTGGTTTACTTCAAATGTGCAGATATGATATTCTGGTGCCTTTGAATGACAGTAAAGCCTAACTTGTAAGTATCATTGTTTTCAGGAGTTCTGATACGATTTCAGTTCAACCCTAATTCTTGACAGGAAATAGAGTTAGCACCAGGGCTCGATTTCTAAGAAAAAGAAAACACAGAATACGTTAAAAATAGTGCTATCTAAACTCTGAGGGCAGTGTTTTTAGATCCCCTGCAGGCCAACTTTTCTAAAATAAATATTTTGTTCTTCTCCCCATTCCATGGACTAACCCTCTAGAGGGATAGACAAGAACTTTTGAGTTTAAATTTTTCCAGGAACCTGAATCTCACAAACACCATGTTGAGCAAAAGAAGCCAGACACAAATGCAACACTTAGGATTTCATGTCTATAAGGTAGGAAAAACCAGGCAAAACTAAACTAAACAGTGCTGTCAGAAACCAGAAACTGTGGAATGGGGGACATGAGGACAAGAATGGGTAGCCAGAGAGCCCCTGGGCATAGTGATGTTTCATTCCCTCATCCAGGTGCTATTTACACAGGTCTATTCATTCTTTAAAAAAAAAAAAAAAAAACAGACTCATCTATCTTCCACATATATAGCTTGTACATTTTTCCTTATGTCTGTCATACTTTGATTTTTTTAAAAAGCACCTAAATATTTCCTGGATCCTTAAACAAGATAGAAGCAGCACTGCAGTACTTTGAGACGTTCAATTCAGGGAAAATGCTCGATGATATGAGAGTGAAGTATTAGAGATCTGGCTATAGCAGCTATGGGGGCAGAGCCGTGTCAAGAGGTAGGATGGAACGAGGGTCACATACAGAAGAGCTCTGGTACTGTCCGGCCCTTCAGATGGGCACCAGAGTGAAGCTAAGGGAAACTCAAGAGGGTTAGATGCAGTAGGAGGTCCAAGACAGCATATGATACTTATAATACAGTACATGTTATCAGGATCTGGCCCACTCTTGGGGCCACTTTCTCATAATTCAGCTGATTGAGTGTCCTTTGAGGTCTTAACTCAGAGGAAAATCATTTTAGATAAAGTTGGCAAAGGCCATGCTCATACAAAGTGACATGTTTGATCTTTAGTCATTCAACAAATGGAGCGAAGGTGTCAGTCACTCAGTTGTGTTTGACTCTTTGCGACCCCATGGACTAGAGCCCACCAGGCTCCTCAGTCCATGGGATTCTCCACGATACAATTTAAAAACTGGGGGCGTAGGGCCTTGAATTTGACTCACGGATTATTCTTCATAACCTTAACGAATATTCAAAATCATAGGATTTTTTCAGCAGAAAGAGGTGTGTAATTTAAGAAATGTGCTACTTTATCTTCCTTTTAGGTTTTCTAAACACTATACTTATATCAAGTTAGATCATCAGAAAGTTCTGGATCATGTTTAGTTTGACTCTTAACTCCTTGGATCTGATGAAGCCCACGGGACCCTTTTCAGAATAACTACTTCAATGCATGAAGAAAATGTGGGGGCTAAAAAACACAGTGATACTAAAATCCAGTTATCAAATATTTCAGTATAGCAGCATACATGCTTCTTAACTAAAACAGTACAATCACAACGTACTTGAGGTCTAGTGCAACTGCGATTTCAAAGTAGCAAGGAGAATGGATAAAATTTTGAGACATCTGTACTAACTCCATCCTGGTAACAAGCATCTGTGACTTCTATCAATGGCAGAGTTACAGCTAATACTAAAACACTGTGCCAGCTTCATGCACAGTGGGAGAAAGTGCTGAAAAATACTAGAAGTTGGTGAAAGTCAGGATGTAGTTTTCTTCCTTCCAAGCCCATGAGTCCCATGAATTTTCCACACAGACTTGGGGTTAAATCCCAAGTTAACAATCTCCAACTATTGACGTATATTTGGGCTTACTGAAGTCATTTGACCATAACATTCTTGATTTCTTAATCTTGACAAAATGGTTAATGTAGTTCAAGGTCTGCTGAAGAAAGGGTTTAGATTTTAGCCTTAAGAGAAGCTACCTGGGTACCCTCAGAGGGTATTTATATGTAACTATCTTGCTTACATTTTTGCCTACATTAAATTTTCCATTTATTGACAGTGACTGTACTAACTTTTGTGGCTTCCTTAGGCTTTCTGCGTTTTCACAATTTTAGTTTTCTATGACAGTTGCATGAACCCAGTATTATGTGTGTTTATTTTCTAGGCTATCTTGTGTGTGTGTGTGTGTGTGTGTGTGTGCGTGTTAAGCAGTATGGTAGAAATTCATAAGTAAGAGCCATTGTCCCATCACAGCTGGAACTGAAGAGCCCCCAGGAGGATCTAGGGGTCCAGGTTTCCAGACCCTGTGATCTTTTTTAGACCCCAGTACCTGCTTCCTGTTTCATTGTTTGCTGGCAAAACTCATCAATCAATTCAATATTTAAGCCTGAAAAATTGAGCATAAAAGGTCTTATGTCTGGAAACAAGTGAAAATGCCATATTTTCAGGAACTTCAGAGCTAAAAGCCCATAGGAGCAGGCAGGTGGAAGAACTCGAATCTGCTAAGGATAACATGTTTGTCAAACCTCACATGACTCAAGCATGCATGTGGAGGGGGGACCTTATTTATGCTCTCCATGCTAAAGAAAGGGCAGGACACTGAGTGAGTATACCAGCTTAGCTTTTATGTTGTCTGTCTGTCACATGAAGGTTCCCAGGGGTCTTAGGAAAATTCTGAAGTATTAGAAAAGCAACTAGCTTAGAAAAGACTATTCTGCTCAAGAGAGCACCAGTGAATTTCTCTATTCTTTCTGGAGCATTCTTGAGATAGGAAATTTCATGTGACTAATCCCATTCCCCAACTTGCAGTTCATTTTCCGCCATCCATTTAACCTCCTTCACATAAACACATAAATGCACAGCACAAATTGGATTATTCCAGGATCTGAACATTTCAAAAGAAATTCATGATCAGGAATGAGTTTACCTTGGGGTTGGAAGAAGGAAAATATAAAAACCAGGGTGAATTCTTCGTGAATGTCTATTTCCAAATATTTGAAAACTCTGGCAAATATTAATAACAAGCATAAGATTTAGAATCAGCTTTTGCTGCAGTTGAATATGGATTTATAGTCACATGAAAGAGACTGGTCTCCAGAAGATAGGAATTGCCTTTGTAAAACAGTCAAATGCCGAGTAGCATTTGGTATGTTGGAGTTCCTCACCTATGACCTGTCCCTGAAGGGCATGTTGGAGGGTCAGCCAAGACTCATCTCTAGGCAACGGCAAATTTCATCTTATGTTCTAATCTTCCCACCCTACCCCCCCATTTAAATGTGATTCTTTTTCTTATATTGATTTCAATTTTAAAACTCTAGGCTTAGGGAGAAAAATTAGACGAGTAATACATTCATTACTTACTTACTTATTTATTTATTTGTTTTTGGCTAGTCTGGGTTTTCAGTGCTGCCACAGGCTCTTCTCTCGTTGCAGGGAGTGGGGGCTACTCTAGTTGAGGTGAGCGGGCTTCTTGTTGTGGTGACTTCTCTTGTTGTGGAACTCAGGCTCTAGGGCACACAGGCTTCCGGAGTTGCGGCCCATGGGCCCATCATTGCAGCTCCAAGGCTCTAGAGCACAGGCTCCATTGTTGTGGCTCATGGGCTTAGTTGCTCTGCAGCATGTGCGATCTTCCCGGATCAGGGATGAGATCTGTGACTCCTGCATTGGCAGGCGAACTCTTTACCACTGAGCTACCAGGAAAGCCCTACACCCATTATTTGTAAAGATGTTTGAGGGACAGAAAAAGTCTTATTCTGATTGATTAAATTCATTGTACTGCCAGAATGATAGATACCAAATCTATTTGCTGGGTTGGAATAGGGCCTCACATGGCAGCTGGGAGAGGAGATAGATGAATTGCATGATAATTTTCTTTGCCTTTATTTGGCAAATGCGGTGGGTGTGATTTTCTTCACTATTTAGCTTGAGAGTGACCATGACGATGGGCGACTCCAGTTTAGAGGCAAGACCAGCTTTAAATGGGTTGTCCATCCTTGTACCTCTGTGAAAGTCACAGTGACAGTACATCTCTCCTCCTTAGAGGCAAAACCATCCCTGATTGTTCTTTCCATTCTTCTGCCCCTACATTTGAAACAGGAGCTTCATGAATCCTTAATAATCAGTTTTAGGGGGTAATTGGGCTCCTGATGGCTCAGACAGTAGAAATTACCTGCATTGCAGGAGACCCAGGTTCCATCCCTGGATCAGGAGGATCCCCTGGAGAAGGGAATGGCCACACTCTCTGGTATTCTTGCTTGGAGAATTCCATGGACAGAGAAGCCTGGCAGACTATGTCCATGGGATCACAAAGAGTCAGACATAACTGAGTGACTGACACTTATTTCAACGCACTTGGGGGTAATCATCAAAGTCAGGTTTATTCAGCTTTGAAATCTGAATGACTACCCTAGCCAGCCGGGAAAGGCACATGATGACCTTCACAACGTTAAACTGGTCCCCCATTGGGGCCAAGGATTGTGAAAGTCTTTAAGAGTTCCTTTGAAAAGTTCATGATTCCAGGGTAGGCATTTAAACAGTTTTACCAAAGAACAGAAAATAACTTTTCTACCATTTCCTCTACATGTTGTACTTAAGCCTACATTCCATATATTCCAGAAACCTCTGGGATCTCATGAGATCTGTGCCCATACAATTGGCACATTTGAAACCAGAAGAGCTTTAATATAGAAACAAGCTCACTCTACAGTACTCATTTCTGAACAAGACATGGTTTTTCAAGAGTAGTACCTTTCTTCAAAATATGTTTGGCCCCGATGACTTCTTTAAAATACAACTCCTGGAAATAGCAAAAACTGCTCAATTCACATCTTTTTCAAACCACTTCCCATCACTTTCAGAGATGGAAGGGGACTTTCTTTCCAAAATTGCTATTTTTTTAATGTGGTTTGATATATCTTATTCTTTTAGCACAGTCAGAAAAATAAATATATATAAATAAATAAAATTTCTAAGTTCCCTTCAGAAACAGTCATCACGTGTACTGGGGAAAAGGGTATAACCCAGTAGAGTCCCTGGTCCGTGTTTGCTCAGTAATGGCGGCTGCCATTATGACTTCCTCTTCCCGGAAAGGCTTCCTTATTAACTGGCCTCACATAAAGGTATTTGGAGATGACAGTAGAAGAGGAAATAAGATGACTTTCCAAGTGCCTCTTTTAGTTACTATATAGCTCATGAGATTTCCTGACCTCATTCATCATAAATGGAGAGGTGATATAGCTTTAGAAATTCAATGGATAAGCTCCCCATGACATAGGCAAAAGAAGACCCAGTACTGTTCCATCTTTTCTCGCTCCATTTGGTTACTGCTATGTAAGGCCCACTTTGCTAGACCCTTATTTTTTCCCTCAGAACACTGGCTTTACATTTACTCAGAAAGCCATCAGACTGTTCCAGGACTAGCCTGCTACTTAGGTTTAATCACACACCTCCACTCCTACACAGGCCTTTCTCTCCTTGGACTTCTGATTGCCCCCTTACTGGGCCCCCCACCTCCACCCCCAGCTCAGCCATTCAGTCACACATTTTTTGCCTCTACCTGGGTGACTTTCTATGGGCAGAGCACCTTTGTCAAGCATTAAGTGGCACCATTTATTTATGCTACAGCATTAGTAGCATCCAAGGTACCCAAACACCCTGCAGGCTTTGCAGGCATGAATTAAAGTGACAGCTCTCCATGTTACAATGATGGAAAGTCTCAATAAACAAGTGTGTTTTTATTTCATTTTTATCCAACACAGGATGAACTCTAAAAAAATCTTAGTTTTCATCCCTTGGTTTCTTGTTTTCATAAGTGTCATGCATTAATTTAGTAAGGTTTTTCTTTTGACAGTTAAGCCTTTGGTAGTATGGGTTCATAATTATGACCATAACATTTCACTGACATGGTCATTAGGAGTTGATAAAGGACATACAGGATACCAAACCGTCTTAGCAAAGACTAGCTACCTGTTGAACAAATGCCACTTCTCTTCCTCTTGGGCACCCACATTTCCCAGCTGCCCTTGCGGGTAGATATGGCCACGTGAGTGCATCCTGGCCAATGAAATGCAGACAGTGGTACTGTGGGTAAATTCCAGGCTTGGCCCTTTAAAACTCTCCTAGCACCAGCCTCCATACTGTTTCCCATCATCTCATGACCATAGAGGTCATATGTTGAAAATGGCCAAGTCACATGATGGAATTTCCACTTGGAGAAATGTCACCTGTCAGGAATACCTAGTTTGAACCTTACATGAAAAAGAAAAAAAAATTCTATTTTTTAAGCCACTGAAGTTTTGGATTTATATGTTATTTGTTTTATCTTAGCTAGTAGAGATTTATACTGCCCTTGTATTTTAAGATTTTTTATGTGAACCATTTTAAAAATCTTTATTGAATTTGTTACAGTACTGCTTCTTTTTTATGGTTTTGTTATTTTGGCCAAGAGGTGTGTGGGATCTTAGCTCCCCGAGCAAGGATTAAACCTATACTCCCTGTCTTGGAAGGCAAAGTCTTAACTGGACAACCAGGAAGTCCCTATACAGGCAGTTCTTTTAAAACTAAAGTGTTATTCTCATCCCCCCAATAACAGTAATATATTTTCATTGTTTACTGTATAGAAAATAGCCCAACACTGGCAGGTTGATATTACCTGAAAAATGTTTATAGAAATAGATCTCTCATAAGAACTTTGTTAATCATGACATCCTTCCTTTTTCCTGAACACGAAAGGTTAAAAAAAAAAAAAAAAGACCCCTTCAAGTGAAATGTAGTATTCTAATTAATGTTTTAGGAATGACAGAGCTTATTCTAATAACTAAATCAACTTAGAGTATTAAGGAATTTTGGGAATTGTAACTTTCCCAGACCCCCAGGCGTGATGCAGTCAGTCACAATGACAGTGTTTGTATTTTACAGCTAGGATAGATTTGGCGCTCTGTTTGGAATTTTCTCAGCATACCTCAATACAAGTTGAAATGGAAACTGTCCTGAGATTGAGGCTAGATATGGTAAGTTATTGTTTCTAGGACATGAATCTAGTTATACGCAAAGCTTTGTATTCAGTATTCTATTCCTTCAGATAACTGTTGAGGCTTGCTGTCAGCTTCTCTCTTCTTTTGTTTACTCACTCAGACTTTTTAAATACTAATTATGAACTGTCTGGGTGCTCAGGGCACAAGGCCGAAAGTGAAACAGTCTTGATAACTGAGGAGCTTATAGGTCTGGGTAGAGGAGACCTAGATCTCATGAGGAAGGAAACAAGAAAAGCTTCAAACACAAGACTGTAGTTGTGGCGAGCGGGGGCTACTCTTCATAGTGGTGCGCAGACTTCTCCTTGCGGTGGCTTCTCTTGTCAAGCAGCTCAAGCTCTCGGCTTGGGGGCTTCAGCAGTTCCATCATACAGCCTCTTAGCTGTGACGTGTGGACCCTAGAGCATGTGGGCTTCAGTAGTTGTGGCACACGGGCTTAGTTTCTCCACAGCATGTGAAATCTCCCCAGACCAGGGATCCAACCCATGTCCCCTGCATTGGCAGGTGGATTCTTATCCAGTGTCCCAGCAGGGAAGTTCAAGATTGTATCTAATAGAGGTTTAGAAAGGAGAAAGGAGACTGATAGTAATAAACTAAGGAAGAGCATAGCAAGTTGACAGAGCAATAGGAACCCTAAGATACAAATATTGAACTTGGACATTCGTAGTTTGAGTTTTCATAGACAGAGCCCATATGTAAACTTAAGTGACTGATGTACCCATATATATTTATTCCATGCTATAATGTAACAAGACATATATTCTTCAGAGCTGTCATTATTGTAAACAAGAAATTCCAATTAATTCCTAGATGGAAATTAGAATTTTGGCCAAGGTACGGCACCAGGTGAGGAAAGAGAAATACCAGCATGTCAGATGGTGAAGTTTGTTACCAGTGACCAGGCTGCTGCATTCTTACCAGCTCCTCTTCTCCCTGGAAAATGTTTCATTCCTGCAAGTTCGGACAGGATTCTTGAGTACAGACAAGTGACTGCTTTGTTAGTTCTAGCCGTCAGTGGCTATATAATTATACTCTTTACTCATGAGACAAAACAGAAGTGATTGTGTAAACATATTGTATGTCATTAGCAAAAATCACAACATAGCTTCTTCTTGGCTGCCCAGTTAAATATCTAAATTACCCACTCTACCAAGGATGAGGGAAAACTGGATTGCTTCTAAGTTCATCAAACTATATCTGTCTATCTGTCTATCTATCTATCTATCTATACACACACACACACACACACACACACACATGCAGGCACATATATATTTATAAATTTTATACATTATATAACATTATTTTAAAGACACTTTCCCTTGATTTTATAACTTTCCCTAGATCATAAATGTTTGATAATCATGTTACATTCCCTTGTACTTATATAAAGTATATATACTTTATTTACTCATTTTCTTATTATTGGATGCAAATCCTATTTCTTTAATTATGAATAACTCTTATATAAATGTCTTCATACATATGAATTTTTCTCCTTTTAAATTTTCTTATTTCCTCAACTCCACGATACACATGTTTCTTCCTTTATTATATATCAGGACATATTTTCGTATAAGGTGACAAGATTTGTTTTTTCTCTTTCAAAAATTATTATAAAGATGCTGCATCTTAAAATTGATAGGCTTAGAATTGCAGAAATATAATAATTCTGTATTATGAATTCAGAATGGGAGTATACTGTGTCAGAACAGGTTTATGGTACTTGATATGTGTAGCACAATGTCTTTTACCAATAGCAGCATCAGCATACTAATTTTCTACATCTTGGCCAGCATATGAGATGGAACTTTTCTCTTGATTTTTAAATAATCTTAATAGATGCAAATAGCTTCATTTTTAAAATTTTAAGATGTGTAACTGTTCTACTTTTTGTATGTAAAGGAGATATGGGTATAAAGAGAACTGAAAGCAAAATTTGAAGACATCTCAGAAACTAAACCATTGATGTTTAGTCAGTAATTTAGAAAGGGAAATGTAAGAGGTACTATTCTGCTTCTGGGCTCTCCCCGTTCCATGCTGTTACATGTATGTTGTGCTGCCATATGCAAAACTGAAGAGGGCAGTGATTTCTTCCTAGATTCATAGGGTTTTTGAGCTCAATGAACCCTTAGGCATCATCTGGTCAGAGCTCTCATTTTATAAATGATTAAATGAAAACCCAGTGAGATTCAGGTTGCTCAAGATTTCACAGCTAGGAAGTGGCAGGGCTGAAATTTGAAACCAGGCTCTGGACTTTTCCACTAGGCACACTGCCACTCTGGTGCAAATTTCATTTGAAGGCTAAAGACACATCTATCAGTTCTTGATGTTTAGACTGGGAAGTGTAAACTTTAGGGTGAGGTTATTAGTAATTGTTGCTAAATAAATGAGTCAAGAAAGTGAATTCTTCTGATCTCAGATTTAAGATTACAGAGCCAAATGTGAAAAAAGAAAAAAACGTGCCTGCATTCAAATAGGTTGCACAAAACTAGAAGCACATGTCATCACTTCCTGTAACTGCCTTATGTGATGAATTCTGAGTAAGGTGTCTTAAGTCTCCAGATTCAGATTTGTCAGTGATTAAGCCCTCTGGGAAACTGAATCACTATGCTGTTGAATTTTTCTCACAGTTGGGTCAGTCTTCCCTGCTATTAAATATTGATGCTATGCTTACCTTTTCCAAAACAAAACAGCACTCAAAAATTAAATATTGAGAATGGTCATATGTTTATCCCATCATTTTTATTTCCAGTCTTTCACGATTTTATAAAATGTTCTAAAAACAGTTAACCCACGTCTCAGGCTTTTTCAGTCTATGACAACAATATTAAGTTACCTTTATTAGTATTTCAAACCCAGACTGCTCTGTCGTGAGTGTGCATCAGCAAAACTGATAGAAACCAGCCCTCTTCAAACTGCTTCCCCAACCGCTTCTGAGGTTCCCAAGGGTAGTCCTCATAAATTACCAGGACTAGCCACCATATTTTCCCGAGATATGGGTATAAAGAGAACTGAAAGCAAAATTTGAAGACATCTCAGAAACTAAACCATTGATGTTTAGTCAGTAATTTAGAAAGGGAAATGTAAGAGGTACTATTCTGCTTCTGGGCTCTCCCCGTTCCATGCTGTTACATGTATGTTGTGCTGCCATATGCAAAACTGAAGAGGGCAGTGATTTCTTCCTAGATTCATAGGGTTTTTGAGCTCAATGAACCCTTAGGCATCATCTGGTCAGAGCTCTCATTTTATAAATGATTAAATGAAAACCCAGTGAGATTCAGGTTGCTCAAGATTTCACAGCTAGGAAGTGGCAGGGCTGAAATTTGAAACCAGGCTCTGGACTTTTCCACTAGGCACACTGCCACTCTGGTGCAAATTTCATTTGAAGGCTAAAGACACATCTATCAGTTCTTGATGTTTAGACTGGGAAGTGTAAACTTTAGGGTGAGGTTATTAGTAATTGTTGCTAAATAAATGAGTCAAGAAAGTGAATTCTTCTGATCTCAGATTTAAGATTACAGAGCCAAATGTGAAAAAAGAAAAAAACGTGCCTGCATTCAAATAGGTTGCACAAAACTAGAAGCACATGTCATCACTTCCTGTAACTGCCTTATGTGATGAATTCTGAGTAAGGTGTCTTAAGTCTCCAGATTCAGATTTGTCAGTGATTAAGCCCTCTGGGAAACTGAATCACTATGCTGTTGAATTTTTCTCACAGTTGGGTCAGTCTTCCCTGCTATTAAATATTGATGCTATGCTTACCTTTTCCAAAACAAAACAGCACTCAAAAATTAAATATTGAGAATGGTCATATGTTTATCCCATCATTTTTATTTCCAGTCTTTCACGATTTTATAAAATGTTCTAAAAACAGTTAACCCACGTCTCAGGCTTTTTCAGTCTATGACAACAATATTAAGTTACCTTTATTAGTATTTCAAACCCAGACTGCTCTGTCGTGAGTGTGCATCAGCAAAACTGATAGAAACCAGCCCTCTTCAAACTGCTTCCCCAACCGCTTCTGAGGTTCCCAAGGGTAGTCCTCATAAATTACCAGGACTAGCCACCATATTTTTTCCCGACCTCTTTGGCTTTCTTCTGGACAGGAACACTGCTGGCACCACTGTTCTCCCTTGGAGACTGCTCCTGATCCATCCCTATGTGGTTTCAAAGCAAGGTCAGTCCTCCTTCAAATTCCTCCTGTCTAAATTGTGATGAATGTGTACTTTAAAAAATAAATAATAAATAAAGTATATCTTAAAGGCTTTGGAAAAAGGAAACTAAAACCAGAGAATAACTTGCAATATCCAGGAGACGTACATATCTTTAGAGAAGACAGGTCTAAACCCGCAGTCCCTGCAAGGAGGCTGCTCAAAAGGTAGCAGGCAAGCTAGGTACTGCACTACATTGGAATTCAAATCCCATTGCCCTACCCCCTGCCCCCTCTCCCCCCATTTAGAGAAAGAAGAAATTCTCCAGACTTTCTTAAGCCTTACCCTGGCATAATTTTCCTGCCCTGGAATTTTCCTCTTCTCAGAATGACTGACAAGAGGAATACCAGTAGCCTTTTGCAGGCAGGTATTGGTGGTAGGAGGATAGATGGCTGGTGCTGGAAATCCTGTACTGCTCTAAGGATTGGCCTGGGTGTCCGGGTTTCATAGCTTAAACGAGATGATCACAATATGAATAGTAGGCAGTATACTTTTCAAAGCCTGGTTTATACAGTCTTAAAATTACCACTTTAGGGAGAAACATTGTGCTTCAGTGGGAAACTGAAATTTCTAGAGTATAGGGCACCTCCTTGGGTTATCTAGTTCTAAGAGAGCTATCTTACAATTCTGTAAATTGACAAGTGATTGGTGCAAAGTACTTGTTTGTGGACATGAAATTATATCCTGTCTAGTAGAGGGGTAGAACATCAAGTGACTTCTCCCCTGCTATGGAAGAAGACAATTTTGTCTCAGTTGGCACATTTAGTTCAGTATTTCTCATCTCTAGTTAACATCTTGCACTGATATCACTTCTCATCACCAAATAATGACTGTGCTTCCCATTCTGAGGTGTGTTGGTGGTAGGGAGTAGAGGGAGGGGATTCCCCTCCACAACCAAGCAATTTTCTGACACCAGCTAGGTGTCCTACAATTCAACTCAGTTCTGACACTATTGAGAGGTAGCATCAGATCCCCCACGTTAAGGGCTGAGTTCTGCAAGATGGCCCCTACCCCATTTCAGACATCAAGTTCAGGGTGTTACCTTCACTTCTAATGGACTGACTATAGATCAGAGATTCCATAGATCGCCCTCCTCCTTGGATTTAATTCATTTTCTTGAGAATCTTTATTAATTTTCTTGTGAAATGTTTCACAAAACTCAGAGAAACATTTTGCTTATTAGATCACTGGTTTACTATAAAAAGATTTAAGTTAAGAGGGAAGGGATGTGAAGGGCAAAGGGTATGAAGCTTCCATGCCTGCTCCAAGTGCAACATTCTCCCTCAGTTGCCCTGTGTTCACAAAGCCAAAAGCTCTCTGAATCCTGTCCTTTTGGGCTTTTATGGAGGTTTTGTTACATAGTCCTGATGGACGACATCATTGGCCATTAGCAGTCAATTCAGCCTCCAGACCCTCTGCCCTTCCTGGAAGTCAGGATGGGTGAGACTTAAAGCTCCAGCCGTCCAATCACAGGGTTGGTTCCCCTGACAACCTGCTGCCTTCTATATGTGCTTTCCCAAACTGATCTCATTAGCATAAACTTGGGTGTGGTTGAAAGAAGTTTGTTATGAATATCAAGACACTTTTGTAAGGTTTTTTTGAAACCCTATAGCTCAGATTAGGATTTGAGTCCACATGCTCTAATTTGAACCCAGCCAAAACCCAGATTGGGACTTGAATCCACAGTCTTTTAACTGAGATTGTGCACCTGATCTCAGGGCTTAAGATGAAACTCAAGTTCTTACTGTCTCATCAGAGAAAGAATTCAGTGAGAGACAAAGTTATGAGTAAGAAGTGGATTTATTTAGAGAAGCACAGTCCACAGAATGTGGGCAGTCTCAGAAGGCAGTTATATAGTAGTGTGAACATCCTTTGGCATCGCCCTTCTTTGTGATTGGAATGAAAATTGACCTTTTCCAGTTCCGTGGCCACTGCTGAGTTTTCCAAATTTCCTGGCATGTTGAGTGCACCACTTTAACAGCATCATTGTTAGGATTTGAAATAGCTCAGCTGGAATTCCATCACCTCCTAGTTTTCTTCATAGTAATGCTTCCTAAGGCCCACTTGACTTCACACTCTAAGATTTCTGGCTCTAGGTGAGTGACCACATCATTATGGTTATCCACCTATTAAGACCTTTTCTGTAGAGTTTGTCTACATATTCTTGCCACCTCTTCTTAATCTTTTCTGCTTCTGTTAGGTCCTTACTCTTTCTATCCTGTATTGTGCCCATGCTTATGTGAAGTGTTCTCTTAATATCTCCAGTTGAAGAGATCTCTAGTCTTTCCCATTCTGTCATTTTCCTCTAAGCTAGGTTATGTGCATATTCCTGAAGAGATTTGAGCAGAGGATAATTCAGCATAGAACTTGGCACAGGTTGACAGAGTCCAGGCTGTTGAGTCAATAAAGGGCCTCCCAGACCCTCTGCCCTTCCCTTGGGGTTTTTAAGTTTTACATAGTCCTGATGGACGACATCATTGGCCATTAGCAGTCAATTCAGCCTCCAGACCCTCTGCCCTTCCTGGAAGTCAGGATGGGTGAGACTTAAAGCTCCAGCCGTCCAATCACAGGGTTGGTTCCCCTGACAACCTGCTGCCTTCTATATGTGCTTTCCCAAACTGATCTCATTAGCATAAACTTGGGTGTGGTTGAAAGAAGTTTGTTATGAATATCAAGACACTTTTGTAAGGTTTTTTTGAAACCCTATAGCTCAGATTAGGATTTGAGTCCACATGCTCTAATTTGAACCCAGCCAAAACCCAGATTGGGACTTGAATCCACAGTCTTTTAACTGAGATTGTGCACCTGATCTCAGGGCTTAAGATGAAACTCAAGTTCTTACTGTCTCATCAGAGAAAGAATTCAGTGAGAGACAAAGTTATGAGTAAGAAGTGGATTTATTTAGAGAAGCACAGTCCACAGAATGTGGGCAGTCTCAGAAGGCAGTTATATAGTAGTGTGAACATCCTTTGGCATCGCCCTTCTTTGTGATTGGAATGAAAATTGACCTTTTCCAGTTCCGTGGCCACTGCTGAGTTTTCCAAATTTCCTGGCATGTTGAGTGCACCACTTTAACAGCATCATTGTTAGGATTTGAAATAGCTCAGCTGGAATTCCATCACCTCCTAGTTTTCTTCATAGTAATGCTTCCTAAGGCCCACTTGACTTCACACTCTAAGATTTCTGGCTCTAGGTGAGTGACCACATCATTATGGTTATCCACCTATTAAGACCTTTTCTGTAGAGTTTGTCTACATATTCTTGCCACCTCTTCTTAATCTTTTCTGCTTCTGTTAGGTCCTTACTCTTTCTATCCTGTATTGTGCCCATGCTTATGTGAAGTGTTCTCTTAATATCTCCAGTTGAAGAGATCTCTAGTCTTTCCCATTCTGTCATTTTCCTCTAAGCTAGGTTATGTGCATATTCCTGAAGAGATTTGAGCAGAGGATAATTCAGCATAGAACTTGGCACAGGTTGACAGAGTCCAGGCTGTTGAAGTCATGAGGGTCTGAAAAGGTCGCCGCCACCATTCCTTAGGTGATCTGGTGGTTGGGCACTTGAAGGGGATTTGAATTCTGTGAAACAGCTCAATAAAGTGCTTCAATCTCATCTTTACCCTTGAAACAGAACTGGGGGTCTTTACAGCTGATTTAGTAACTTTGCTGTTGGTGCTTCTCTTGCCTAGTAACAGTCCTTAGTTCCTACATTCTTTTTTTTCCCCCAAGATCATTTATCACTGAGACCTCTTCAAGGGCAAGCATTGTGGCCAGGCTTAGATCCCAAAATGGCTTAGACCAAAAATGGCTTCTCTTATGTCAAGAAAGTCATGCCTGCTTCTCTTTCTCCAGGGATACCTTACCCTATCTGTTTACAGTTAGTTTTCATTAAATCAAATCTGATTCAGTTCCTTATTCTATTTTTCTGTCAGCATGAGTAATAGACATCAAGTCTGTGGGCCTCATCGCCCAGCCTAGTATACAGATACACACATAATACACATGCATATGTGCACACCTCCCCAAAATAAGCCATAATTTGTAGCCATAAAACAGTCTCAAATACTTTAATGCAATAGAGACAGTGTCCTGATGGTCCAACAGGCAGAACATCTGCTGTCTTAGGTTGAAAGGTTAAAATTTGGTTTTCTTCTCCCATATCCAGAAATTCTTCAAGAATGTAGAATACTTGGCTTTCATCTATATCAGGGTTTGTCAGCCTCAGCACTGTTGTCATTTTTTTTTAAACCTTTATTTTGCTTTTAACTTTTACAGAGCTTTGTTGTTTACAGATATGTATGTTCCCAGATTAGTCATATGTATATCCCCCCTTCCCACCCCTCCCAACCATCACACAGCACCCCTGAAGGATCCCCTTTTCTCACAGAGCAATGACTATAGCTATTTTCTTCACTTATGATATCACAGGCCTTCATGCTACTTCCTTTACGCCTCCCACCCTCTGTTCCTTCCCCACAATGTCCATATGCCCACTGTTCATGTCTGTCTTTCTGTCGCTTCACTGCATGTGCCATCATCACCATCCTACTAGATTCCATATATATGTGTTAATATACTGTATTTGTCCTTCTCTTTCTAACTGACTTCACTTTTGATGACACGTTCTAGATCCAGTCACCTCATTAGGGCTGATTCTTCTGCATTTCTCTTTACAGCTGTGTAGTATTCCATTGTATATATGTACCAGAGGTTTTGTATCCATTCGTTTATTGATGGGCATCTAGGTTACTTCCATGTTCTAGCTATTGTATAGACAGCTGCAATGAACATTGGGGTACAGGTGCTTCTTTCAGAGTCTCCCATTCTGTGGGCTGTCTGTTCAGCTTTTTTGTGATTTCTTTTGCTGTACAAAAGCTTTTCAGTTTCATTAGGTCCCACATGTTCAATTGTCTTTTTAGTTCCGCTCTTCTAGTAGGTGGGTCAGAGATCTTGCTTTGATTGATGTCCTTGAGTGTTTTGCCTATATTTTCCTCTAAGAGTTTTAGGGATTCTGGTCTTACATTTAGGTCTTTCATCCATTTTGAGTTGATCTTTGTGCATGGTGTCAGAGAATGTTCCAACTTCATGTTTTTGCATGTAGCTGTCCACTTTTCCCAGCACCATTTGTTGAAGAGGCTGTCTTTGTCCCATTTTATATGTTCACCTCCTTTGTCAAAAATAAGGTACCCATACGTGCGTGGGTTTATCTCTGGGTTCTTGATCTTGTTCCCTTGGTCGATATTTCTGTTTTTGTGTCAGTACCATACTGTCTTAATGACTGTTGCTTTGTAGTAGAGTCTGAAGTTAGGGAGGCTGATCCCTCCAGCTCCATTCTTCTTCCTCAGGATTGCTTTGGGTATTCGGGATCTTTTGTGTTTCCATATGAACTGTGTTATTCTTTGGTCTAGTTCTGTGAAGTTTGATAGGGATCGCATTGAATCTATAGATGACATTTGGTAGTATGGTCATTTTCACAATATTGATTCTTCCGACCCAGTAACAGGGAATATCTCTCCATCGGTTTAAGTCTTCTTAAATTTCTCTCATGAGTGTCTTGTAATTTTCTGTGCACAATTCTTTTGTTTCTTTGGGTAGGTTTATTCCTAGATATTTGATTCTTTTGGTTGCGATGGTGAAGGGGATTGTCTCTTTGATTTCATTTTCTGATTTTTCATTGTTTGTGTATAGGAATGCCAGTGATTTCTGTGTGTTGACTTTGTATCCTGCGACTTTGCTGAGTTCACTGATTAACTCTAGTAGTTTTGTAATAGTATCTTTGGGATTTTCTATGTATAATATCATGTCATCGGCAAATAGAGAGAGTTTGACTTCTTCCTTTCCAATCTGGATTCCTTTGATTTCTTTCTCTTCTCTTATTGCTGTTGCTAGGACTTCCAGGACTATGTTGAATAATAGTGGTGAAAGTGGACACCCTTGTCTTGTTCCTGATCTTAGAGGGAATGCTTTGAGTTTTTCACCATTGAGGATAATGTTTGCTGTGGGCTTCTCATCTATGGCTTTCACTATATTGAGATAGGTTCCTTCTATGCCCATTTTATGAAGAGTTTTTATCATAAATGGATGCTGTACTTTGTCAATGGCTTTTTCTGCATCTATTGAGATTATCATGTGGTTTTTGTTTCTCAATTTGTTGATACAGTGTATCACATTGATTGATTTGTGGATGCTGAAGAAGCCTTGCATGCCTGGGATGAACCCAACTTAATCGTGATGTATGAGTTTTCTGATGTGTCGTTGAATTCTGTTTGCTAGGATTTTGTTGAGGATTCTGGCATCTAGATTCATCAGTGAAATTGGCCTATAATTTTCTTTTTTTGTGTTGTCTTTGCTTGGTTTTGGTATCAGGGTGATGGTGGCCTCATAGAATGTGTTTGGAAGTGTTCCTTCCTGTGCAATTGTTTGTAAGAGTTTTAGAAGGACAGGCATTAGCTCTTCTTTAAATGTTTGGTAGGATTCACTTGTGAAACCATCTGGCCCTGGGCTTTTATTTTTGGGCATATTTTTGATTACAACATCGATTTCAGAGCTTGTGATTGGCTTGTTCATAGTTTCTATTTCTTCCTGGTTCAGTCTTGGGAGATTAATCTTCTCTAAGAAACTGTCCATTTGTTTCAGGTTGTCCAGTTTGTTGCCATAGAGTTGTTCATAATAGTCTCATAGAATCCTTTGGATTTCTGCATCATCTGTTGTAATCTCTCCTTTTTCATTTTTGATTTTGTTGATCTGGTTCTTCTCTCTCTTTTTCTTAATGACTCTGGCCAGTGGCTTGTCAATTTTGTTTACCTTTTCAAAGGACCAGCTTTTTGTTTTATTTATCTTTACTATTGTTTCTTTCATTTCTTTTTCATTTATTTCTGCTCTGGTCTTTATGATTTCTCTTCTTCTGCTGGCTTTGGGGTGTTTTTGTTCTTCTTTCTCCAGTTGTTTTAAGCATAAGATTATGTCGTCTGTTTGAGATTTTCCTAATTTCCTGAGGTGGGATTGAATTGGTATAAATTTCCATCTTAGAACTGCTTTTGCAGTATCCCATAGGTTTTGCACTGCTATGTGTTCATTGTCGTTTTCTTCTAGGAATTGTTTTATTTCTCCTTTGATTTGCTCGGTAATCAGTTGGTTTTTTAGGTATGTGTTTGTTTAATCTCCATGTGTTTGTGTTTTTTAGCATTTTTTTTCCTGTAGTTGATCTCTAGTCTCATTGTACTGTTGTCAGAAAAGATGGTTGATATAATTTCAATTTTCTTGAATTGACTGAGGTTTGATTTGTGGCCCAAGATGTGGTCGCTCCTGGAGAATGTTCCGTGAGCACTTGAGAAGAAAGTGTATTCTTCTGCTTTTGGATGGAAGGTTCTAAAGATATCAATGAGTTCCATTTCTTCTAGTGTGGCATTTAAGGCTTGTGTTTCTTTATTTTTATATTTGGATGATCTGTCCATTGGTGTGAGAGGAGTGTTAAAGTCTCCTACTATTATTGTGTTATTGCTGATTTCTTCTCTTATGTCTGAAAGTGTTTGTCTTATGTCTTGGAGTGCTCCTGTGTTGGGTGCATAGATATTTATGATTGTTATGTCTTCTTCTTGGATCGATCCTTTGATCATTATGTAGTGTCCTGCCTTGTCTCTTCTAATCTTCTTTATTTTGAGGTCTATTTTGTCTGATATGAGGATTGCTACTCCAGCTTTCTTTTGATTTCCATTTGCATGGAATATCTTTTTCCATCCTCTCACTTTCAGTCTATGAGTGTCTCTAGGTCTGAAGTTGGTTTCTTGTAAACAGCATATATATGGGTCATGTCTTTGAATCCATTCAGCCACTCCGTGTCTTTTGGTTGGAGCATTTAGTGCGTTTACATTCAAAGTAATTATTGATACAAATGATCCTATTGTCATCTTCTTAGATGTTATGATGGCTTTGTTTTGTGGATCTTCTTCTCTTATACTTGTTGTCTATATAAGTCCCTTTAGCACTTGTTGTAAGGCTGGTTTGGTGTGACTAAATTCTTTTAATTTTGCTTATCTGTAAAGCTTTTGATTTCTCCATCAATTTTGAATGAGATCCTTGCAGGGTAGAGGATTCTTGGTTGCAGATTATTCTCTTTTAGCCGTTGTGTCTGGCCATTCCCTTCTGGCCTGCAGAGTTTCTGTTGAAAGATCAGCTGTTAAACATATGGGCTTTCCCTTGTATGTCACTAGTTGCTTTTCCCTTGCTGCTTTGAGAATCCTGTCCTTGTGTTTAATTTGTGTTAGCTTCATTAATATGTGTCTTGGTGTGTTTCTTCTCGGATTGATTCTGTATGGTACTCTTTGTGCTTCTTGGACTTGATGGACTATTTCTTTTCCCATGTTGGGGAAATTTTCAACTATTATCTCTTCAAAAATTTTCTCATAACCTTTCTTTTTTTCTTCTTCTTTTGGAACCCCTATAATTCGAATATTGGTGTGTTTGACATTATCCCAGAGGTCTCTGAGGCTATCCTCTGCTCTTTTCATTCTTTGAACTAGATTCTTTTTTTCAGCAGTTCCTTCCACCATTCTATCTTCCAGCTCACTTATCCGGTCTTCTGTCTCAGATACTCTGCTCTTGATTCCTTCTACAGTGTTTTTCAGTTCAGCAATTGAGTTGTTTTTCTCTGTTACTTTTTCAGTAAGTTCTTGTATTTCTTTATTCAGTGTGTTGGTCGTGTCTTGCAATTTCTCTAAAATTCTGTTTTCAGTGTCTTTGATCATCTTTACTATCATTCTTCTGAAATCACTTTCAGAAAGTTTGTCCAAATTCTCTTCATTGATTTGATCTTGTGTGTTTGTAGATTGTTCCTTCACTTGTGTGGTATTTCTCTGCCGTTTCATTGTTATTATTAATTTTTTAACTGACTCTGTTTGGGATTTCCTTTTCCCAGACTTTGAGTTATGTCTGTTGGTGTTTGTTGTTTGGATGGGGCTTCTTATTCTGGGTGATGCTGGTGGTTGGGTGATGTCAGGACTTGCATACAAGTGATTACCTTTGTTGGTGTTCTCACTTGTATAGTGCTCTCTAGTGTTCTCTAGTATTGTAGAGTTTTGGAGTCAGTGTTCCCTCCCTAAAGCCCCGGGGCTTGTTGCCTGACCAGGTAATGAAGATTTGATGGCTGGTTTGTTATGGCATTAAATGATGTTAAAGCATATATACGTGAATGAGAATCAGAAGGTATACCTTTGACAAATGGCAATTAAAATATTATGTAAATACTATCCAGCGTATTGAATTATACACATAAACATAACCCAAGCATTCCAACCAAAAATACAGTACAATATGTTAGCACAGCGAATAGAGAAAACCAAGAATGATATCTACCAGTTAATAAGCAGACTAAGTAGAGCACAATTTGGAGAATAATGCTAGAGCAGAGTCCCCATTGGGGATAAGGCAATGAGGACAGAAGAGACTAAGAAATATGGTTGGAAAAGGGAAAAAGAGAAAGGGAGGATAGAAGAGAAATATAGAATAATACTACAAAGTTAAATATAGGGAGATAAAGATTTGTATGTATTAGAGTTTAGTGCTATAGAAAAGAAGCTTCAGAGAAAGCAAAGAATTATAGAGGAAGTAGCAGTACAAATGAAAAATTTTTAAAATTAAAAGAGATAAGTATATAGTAAAATATAGAAAAACAAAGCAAAAATAATAAAAACAAGCAAAACCCCCACAGAACCTTAAAAGGCCAATGGGGAACCAGAAGTTTATACCAAAATAAAATGTGTGGTTTAAAAGGAAAAAGAAAAGAAGAAGAAAAAAGAAAAAAAAAATTACATAAACTTGAATATATTCAGTCTTACTTATAAGATTAGTAGCTTCAATAGAATTCAGTGAAGGAAATGAACACACCCACTCTCCCCCCAAAAACAAAAAAAACGGGTTTGTCCAAATTCTCTTCATTGATCTGATCTTGTGTGTTTGTAGATTGTTCCTTCACTTGTGTGGTATTTCTCTGCCGTTTCATTGTTATTATTAATTTTTTAACTGACTCTGTTTGTGATTTCCTTTTCCCAGACTTTGAGTTATGTCTGTTGGTGTTTGTTGTTTGGATGGGGCTTCTTATTCTGGGTGATGCTGGTGGTTGGGTGATGTCAGGACTTGCATACAAGTGATTACCTTTGTTGGTGTTCTCACTTGTATAGTGCTCTCTAGTGTTCTCTAGTATTGTAGAGTTTTGGAGTCAGTGTTCCCTCCCTAAAGCCCCGGGGCTTGTTGCCTGACCAGGTAATGAAGATTTGATGGCTGGTTTGTTATGGCATTAAATGATGTTAAAGCATATATACGTGAATGAGAATCAGAAGGTATACCTTTGACAAATGGCAATTAAAATATTATGTAAATACTATCCAGCGTATTGAATTATACACATAAACATAACCCAAGCATTCCAACCAAAAATACAGTACAATATGTTAGCACAGCGAATAGAGAAAACCAAGAATGATATCTACCAGTTAATAAGCAGACTAAGTAGAGCACAATTTGGAGAATAATGCTAGAGCAGAGTCCCCATTGGGGATAAGGCAATGAGGACAGAAGAGACTAAGAAATATGGTTGGAAAAGGGAAAAAGAGAAAGGGAGGATAGAAGAGAAATATAGAATAATACTACAAAGTTAAATATAGGGAGATAAAGATTTGTATGTATTAGAGTTTAGTGCTATAGAAAAGAAGCTTCAGAGAAAGCAAAGAATTATAGAGGAAGTAGCAGTACAAATGAAAAATTTTTAAAATTAAAAGAGATAAGTATATAGTAAAATATAGAAAAACAAAGCAAAAATAATAAAAACAAGCAAAACCCCCACAGAACCTTAAAAGGCCAATGGGGAACCAGAAGTTTATACCAAAATAAAATGTGTGGTTTAAAAGGAAAAAGAAAAGAAGAAGAAAAAAGAAAAAAAAAATTACATAAACTTGAATATATTCAGTCTTACTTATAAGATTAGTAGCTTCAATAGAATTCAGTGAAGGAAATGAACACACCCACTCTCCCCGCCCCCCCCCCCCCCCAAAAAAAAACAGAAAAAAAAACGGGGGGTGCACTGAGTGGGTTTGGAAAAAAGGGAAAAAAACAATTTAAACAAAACAATAAAATTCAAAAATAAAGCAATAAAAAAGAATAAGGAATAAAATGAAATTTTAAAAATCCAGCAGTAACTCCAGCTTCAGACAAAACGTGAAAATAGTGTTTATGTTTTTCTGTCTCTTGCTGACTATTCATGAATTATCAGTCTTTTTCTTGCCTCTGGCGGTGGTTGGATCTGAAGACTTCTTTGACTGCTTGTTTCTTTCGGCCTATTCCAGAATTAAAAGGCCCACCCAGGCTGACCCTTGGAATTTCTTAATCCAAATCCCTTTTCTTGCTGGGTGGAGCTAAATTCCCGCCCTGTAGCTTGTCCAGCAGCCCTGTAGTTTGACCAGCAGCCAAACTACAGTAGGGAAAATGGCGTCAGTCTCACAAAGGATTTATTCCCACACGCTCTATGGGAAGCACTTCCACAGTGACCCTGACCCTGCTGCAGGCCACTGTCGACCCCCTCCACCGCGGGAGATGTCAGGTTACTCAGAGGTGAGTCTGGCTCAGTCTCATGCAGGATCGCTATTCCCCTCTCCTGGATCACAGTGCGCACAGTTTCCAGTCCTCCTCGGCGGCTCTGTGATCGGGTTAATGGTAACCTCCTCCAAAGGAAACTGAGTGCCGTCCTTCCGAGGCCGGAAGGGAACTTCTAGCTCAAGGGAACTTCTAGCTCAAGAGGGCACTTGGACCCTCCAAAGCAGGTCTGGCTCAGTCCCTTGTGGGTGTCACTGCTCCTTTCCCAGGTCTTGATCTGCAACAGGCTTTGCGCCTTTGGCCTGCCCAGCCTCTCTGGCAGGTATGAGGTTTGACTTTTAAAAGTGCGATTGCGCCCCTCCTACTGTCTTGATGCGGCTTCTCCTTTGTTCTTCGATGTGGGGTATCCTCTCTGTAATCAGATCCAACCTCCTCCTGTCGATGGTTTTTCAGGAACTCGTTGCAATTCAGGCGATTTTGCAGGAGAGATGAGTGCATGTCTTTCTACGGTGCCATTTTAGCTCCACCCCAGGGGCTGTTGTTCCTGTTGTCATTTTAGACCAGATAATTCTTTGCTTTGGGGGCTTTCCTGTGCATTGCTGGATGTTTAGCAGCATCCCTTCTCTCTAGTACCCCAACCTCTACTCACAACAATCTAAAGTATTTCCAGACATCACCAAATTTCACAGTGGCAGGGGTGGAGTGGCAGTATAACCCCTAAATGAAAACCACTGGTATATGTTATTAAAAAGTATCCCACAATGGTTCCTTCTGAGTGAAGGGAGGATGGTTCCAAATGTAGTCAACTAATATGTATCAGCATAGATGGGTCTCAGTAATATTGTTGAGTGAACACAGAAAGTTGTAGAATGCTTTGCACAGGGAGACACTACGTAAATCTTAAATTCACAAAACCTTGTAATATGCATTGTTTATAGAAACAAGCTATGGAGTAAAACTAGAAAACCACTGTCATGAGAAAGAAGCTTCACTCTACCCTTCTAGGTTCTTCTGGTTGATCTAACAATTAAATTGACATGAGACAGATTAACAGGAGAAAAATCAAGCAAAATTTTAAAAACATGTTCACATGAGAGGTCTGGAAGATGCCTAAGGAAATGGCAACCCTCTCAGTCCCGTGGACAGAGGAGTCTGGCTGGCCAAAGTCCACGGGGTGCAAAAGATTCAGACGCACACACACACACACATACGTGGAGAGACTCAGGAAAACTGAGTGACTCGCCACAATGACCAGTGCCCTCACCTTAAATACCAGTCTCAGCTAAAGACAAAGGAGAATATTGAGGGTGGGGAGCCAGTTGCGCAACGTTACCAGGAAAAGCATGTTAAACAAAGATGATGGTGAGAAGTCTCCCTTTATAAGAGGTTTTAGAGCTTTGGTCATCCACCTTTCCAGGTACAGAGAGGGAGACAGTCTTATAGATGGAGATTTCCTTTACAAATGAAGATGTTTCTACCAAGTAATAGCTCTTAAGTGGGCTTTCAGTGCTCTTCCAGTGTCTGTTTTGTTTTCAACTCGTTGCAATTCAGGCGATTTTGCAGGAGAGATGAGTGCATGTCTTTCTACGGTGCCATTTTAGCTCCACCCCAGGGGCTGTTGTTCCTGTTGTCATTTTAGACCAGATAATTCTTTGCTTTGGGGGCTTTCCTGTGCATTGCTGGATGTTTAGCAGCATCCCTTCTCTCTAGTACCCCAACCTCTACTCACAACAATCTAAAGTATTTCCAGACATCACCAAATTTCACAGTGGCAGGGGTGGAGTGGCAGTATAACCCCTAAATGAAAACCACTGGTATATGTTATTAAAAAGTATCCCACAATGGTTCCTTCTGAGTGAAGGGAGGATGGTTCCAAATGTAGTCAACTAATATGTATCAGCATAGATGGGTCTCAGTAATATTGTTGAGTGAACACAGAAAGTTGTAGAATGCTTTGCACAGGGAGACACTACGTAAATCTTAAATTCACAAAACCTTGTAATATGCATTGTTTATAGAAACAAGCTATGGAGTAAAACTAGAAAACCACTGTCATGAGAAAGAAGCTTCACTCTACCCTTCTAGGTTCTTCTGGTTGATCTAACAATTAAATTGACATGAGACAGATTAACAGGAGAAAAATCAAGCAAAATTTTAAAAACATGTTCACATGAGAGGTCTGGAAGATGCCTAAGGAAATGGCAACCCTCTCAGTCCCGTGGACAGAGGAGTCTGGCTGGCCAAAGTCCACGGGGTCGCAAAAGATTCAGACGCGCGCACACACACACACATACGTGGGAGAGACTCAGGAAAACTGAGTGACTCGCCACAATGACCAGAGCCCTCACCTTAAATACCAGTCTCAGCTAAAGACAAAGGAGAATATTGAGGGTGGGGAGCCAGTTGCGCAACGTTACCAGGAAAAGCATGTTAAACAAAGATGATGGTGAGAAGTCTCCCTTTATAAGAGGTTTTAGAGCTTTGGTCATCCACCTTTCCAGGTACAGAGAGGGAGACAGTCTTATAGATGGAGATTTCCTTTACAAATGAAGATGTTTCTACCAAGTAATAGCTCTTAAGTGGGCTTTCAGTGCTCTTCCAGTGTCTGTAGTTTCTCAGCTAAAAACCAACTTACAACAATGAGTAGGCCAGAGACATATTTTAGGAAGGCAAATTCTGCTCCCCTATACCATGAATATGAAGAGTACACACCAATTTAATGAGTATGGTTGTCACTGGGAAAAGAATGAGGCAATTGGGACAGGCTTGGATGATAGAGGAAAATTCAGCTGTATCTGTAACGCTTCTTAGAGAGCTCAAACACATACTGAAAAATGTTATCTTTTTTTTTCCCATTCTACCTAGTGCATATATGAATATTATATTACTCTACAAACTTTATTTTTGGAAAAAGAATTCATAATAAAATATGAAAACTGTTGCTTGAATTTCATATAATGCTCTTTGAAGTCCTGTATTATTCATTTTTCAGTCATCCACTGTTTGGTATTATTTATACTGCCTCTTGTCTCCACCATCATAGGTAGCCATGAGCTGGCAGTGTTTTATGGCGAAGTTTCTCGGCTCAGACTCTAATGACAATCAAAATACTCATGTTGTCACTGCATATTTGTGGCATGCTTTATCTTTTCCCTGTACTCTACATCCATCTCCTCATTTCATATTCACAACTTCTATCACCATTGATCTTAGCCTCTACTGTATTCACTAGAGAATGTTATTTGAAAGGCTTTCATGAAAGCCTTGTCTTTGGCAACTACTTTAGTTTGAGTTACCCTGGAAACCAACTTTGAGACAAGGATCCTATTTGGGAGGTGACCTAGAAGCATGCACTGGAGGAGTGACAAAGGGCAGGAAGCCAGTAAATGGCATCCACGGGCAAAACACACCCAAATCGTGGAGAGACTCAGGAAAACTGAGTGACTCGCCACAATGACCAGAGCCCTCACCTTAAATACCAGTCTCAGCTAAAGACAAAGGAGAATATTGAGGGTGGGGAGCCAGTTGCGCAACGTTACCAGGAAAAGCATGTTAAACAAAGATGATGGTGAGAAGTCTCCCTTTATAAGAGGTTTTAGAGCTTTGGTCATCCACCTTTCCAGGTACAGAGAGGGAGACAGTCTTATAGATGGAGATTTCCTTTACAAATGAAGATGTTTCTACCAAGTAATAGCTCTTAAGTGGGCTTTCAGTGCTCTTCCAGTGTCTGTAGTTTCTCAGCTAAAAACCAACTTACAACAATGAGTAGGCCAGAGACATATTTTAGGAAGGCAAATTCTGCTCCCCTATACCATGAATATGAAGAGTACACACCAATTTAATGAGTATGGTTGTCACTGGGAAAAGAATGAGGCAATTGGGACAGGCTTGGATGATAGAGGAAAATTCAGCTGTATCTGTAACGCTTCTTAGAGAGCTCAAACACATACTGAAAAATGTTATCTTTTTTTTTCCCATTCTACCTAGTGCATATATGAATATTATATTACTCTACAAACTTTATTTTTGGAAAAAGAATTCATAATAAAATATGAAAACTGTTGCTTGAATTTCATATAATGCTCTTTGAAGTCCTGTATTATTCATTTTTCAGTCATCCACTGTTTGGTATTATTTATACTGCCTCTTGTCTCCACCATCATAGGTAGCCATGAGCTGGCAGTGTTTTATGGCGAAGTTTCTCGGCTCAGACTCTAATGACAATCAAAATACTCATGTTGTCACTGCATATTTGTGGCATGCTTTATCTTTTCCCTGTACTCTACATCCATCTCCTCATTTCATATTCACAACTTCTATCACCATTGATCTTAGCCTCTACTGTATTCACTAGAGAAATGTTATTTGAAAGGCTTTCATGAAAGCCTTGTCTTTGGCAACTACTTTAGTTTGAGTTACCCTGGAAACCAACTTTGAGACAAGGATCCTATTTGGGAGGTGACCCCTAGAAGCATGCACTGGAGGAGTGACAAAGGAGAGCAGGAAGCCAGTAAATGGCACATCATAAAGCAGGCAATGGTTGAGGGCAATGAAGGTTAACTCCTGCTGGGGAACTTGAGAAACAGTGTAAACACATCTCAGAGCTCTCCCTACTGTGAAGCTAATTCAGTTCACTTCAGTCACTCAGTCATGTCCAGTTCTTTGTGATCCCATGGACTATAGCACACCAGGCTTCCCTGTCCTTGACCATCTCCCGGAGCTTGCTCAAACTCATGTCCATTGCCTCAGTGCTTCTGTCCAGTAATCTCATCCTCTGTCGTCCCTTTCTCCTTCTGCCTTCTATTTTTCCCAGCATCAGGGCCTTTTCCAATGAATTGTATCTTCGCATCAGGTAACCAAAGTATTGGAGCTTCTACTTTAGCATCAGTCCTTCTGATGAATGTTCAGGGTTGATTTCCTTTAGGATTGACTAATTCGATGTCCTTGCAGTTCAAGGGACTCTCAAGTTGTTGGAGAACCGACACCACAGTTCAAAGGCAGCAAACCTTTTGTGCTCAGCCTTCTTTATGGTAGTGTCTAGAGACATTTCTAACTATTACAACTGGGGAGAGGTGGTGCTACTGGTGTCTTGTGTGTCAGGGATGCTCTTAAACATCCTACAATGCACAGGAAAGTTTTCCACAACAAATAATTATTCACACATTCTCTGGTCCAAGGTATACATAGTGCTGAGATGCAGAAACCTTGCTGTAATCTGAGAAATTAACCACCATGGCCTGTTTCCTCAGCTAAACCAGAATCCTGATCTCATTCTTCTTAACTCTTTATTGATTTTTATATTATAAGAATACTGATTCTTGGGCTTCCCTGGTGGTCCACCAGGTAAGGGCACTGCCTTTCAGTGCAGGAGGCACCAGTTTGATCCCTGGCCTGGGCGGCTGGGCTGGTGTGTCCAATTACAAGCCAGCGCTCTGGAGCACATGCACCCAGAGCCGGTGCTCTGCAATGAGAGAGGCCACAGCAATGGGAGGCCCACATAGACCAAAGAATAAAGATGGCTGAAAATAAATAAATAAATAAAACAATAAAAGATGCTAAAAATTAAAAAAAAAATACTGAGTCTTTTTGGATTATTTTTTCATAAGGTTCAGAGTTAAGTCTTAAAATCTTGCCCTGCGACCTATAGGTCAGAGACTTATAGTATCATTTTCTTACTGGAGGTCTACTAGATGCCAGAGTCCTAAGAATTAAATACTCTTGGAAAATTTGCAGTCTGTTTAACATGCAAGTTATAGAAATAAAAATTAATAATAGCATGCAAGTTATAGAAATAAAAATTAATAATAGCATGCAAGTTATAGAAATAAAAATTAATAATAACACAAAGTAACTGCAAGTTAGAGCTACAGAAAAAAAAATTATGGAAATAGCCTCAGTGAAGGGATGAGAGCCAGAATCCTTGCACTCCTGAGCTGCAGATGTTATTTAGAGATGATCTCCTGCTTAATCCTCATGACAGTCTAAACAGACAATCTTGTTCTCATCAAATAAAGCAGTCAAGAAGAGAACAGAGTGATACCTTGGAGCGTTTTTCCCCATTCCTGTTAATAACTCGAATATATGCCTGGTAGAAATTTACAAGCTGCAAAAATCACCTGTATTCTACTCTCAGAGTTAACTGTTTAACATATCACTTTGTACCTTATTTTTTGTATGTAGAATGCCTTTTAAATATGATTGAGTTTATAATATGCATAAACATATACTATTTCACATCTTTTCCTTTCATACAGTATTATTATCTTTTCCTTTTCATACAGTATTATTTCATGGTCATTTTTGTAGGTCAGCCAATACTTTCTCAAGTATTTTTTGTTTGTTTTTTTGCTTTTTTATTGAAGTATAGTTGATTTACGATATTGTACCAATCTCTAACAAATGTTTTTAATGGTTGTGTAACACTTCATCAATGACTATTTCATGTTTAACCATTCATTTTGATGTGTGACAATTTTCTGTATAAAACAAAACCAAAACAGGAAAGAGTACTCTTGTTCTCTTGAATAGCACCAAACATGGAATTTCAACAACTAAAAAGAAATTCTATCAGTGAAACAAAAGATTAACATATCTTTGCCCTTACATTACATCTAATGATAATGTTAGTGCATGTATTGGGATCCACAAAATAGAGGCCACCCCAATCACACAGCCCATGTCACAATTCTAAACCCAAGTCAGCCTACACTTAGAAGAAACACCTCGGCAGTCTATTGTTTGTGAGGCACTGTACCCTCACTCCACGGATTGTTTTCCCTTGAATAAAGGACATCAAATTCATTACTAAATTTATTTTTGTCATTTGATTTGACATTAACAATGTTGGTTTTTATAAATATCTATTAAATGATATACAGATCCATGTACAATAATGTTAATATTTTTCACTGGTCCCAGAACATCTAATTGTTTACTGTCAGATGCCAAAGAATCTGCCTACAGTACAGGAAACCTGAGTTTGGTCCTTGGGCTGGGAAGATCCCTGGAGAAGGGAAGGGCTACCCACTCCACTATTCTTGCCTGGAGAATTCCATGGTTCATCCATGGGATGGCAAAGAGTCAGACACAACTGAGTAACTTTCATTAAAAAAAACAGCAAGGATAATGAAGTAATCAGAATTCATATTTCTTTCTTTTTTTTTTTTTTGACTGTACTTTGCAGTTTATGGGTCTAGGCCCTCAGCGGTATGAGCATGGAGTCCTAAGCACTGGATTGCCAGGGAACTCCCTAGAGTTAGTTTAATTTTTAAGATAAATAGTATGCTTTAAAATGGCAGCCTGTTTTAGTTTTGTGTGTGTCTATGTGGTTTCTCTTGATTTTTTTTTCCAAGGTTTTTTTTTTTTTTGATCACTTGTATTGATCTTTCATTTATTTATCTTTGTTCTTTGGCCTGTGCGGACCTCCTATCACAGCGGCCACTCTTGTTGCAGAGTACTGGCTCTGGGCACATGCGCTCCAGAGCTCCAGCTGGGTAGTTGGACACATCGGTCCAACCATTCCATGGCACGTGGGATCTTCCCAGGCCAGGGATCGAACCAGTGCTCCTTGTACTGCAAGGTGGTGTCCCTACCCACTGGACCACAAGGGAAGCCCTTGATTTTTAAAAATGTACTCTGGTATTGTGATTTGTGAGATTTTTAAGATTTATATAGATTTAGTTATGGTTTCTGGCTCACAACTTCCTAAACTCTTGGAATTTCCTGAAGATAAGAGCGGCAAGAGTATCTTTTGTTATAATGCATGGTCTCTTGTTCTCAGTTCCTGAAATCCCTTCAGAGCAATAAAGGTGAAGTGGTTGCCTTGTTATTCAAAACAGGCCCTCTTCATGAGTTTTGTGATAATGAGATGACTTTTGGAAAGATCCTAAGGCATGGGGCTAGTTGCCAGGAGAACCACCCTTGATTACTGGGTTGAACTTTCAGTCCCATCCCCTGATCTTGGGGGAGAGGGGAGGGGCTGAAAGGTGAATCAGTCACCAATGGCCAATGAGTTGATCGGTTATACTTGTATTAATATAATGAAGCCTCTATAGAGTCCCAAAGGATGGGATTTGGGGGGGCTTCTGGATGGGTGAACACGTAAAGGTGTTGGGAAATTAGGGTGCTTGGAGAGGGTTTTGGAGTTCTTTGTTTATTCCCCATACCTTGCTCTCTGCCTCTCATCTAGTTTGGTTGTTCCTGATTTATATTCTTTTATAATCAGCCAGTGAGCTAGTAAGTCAAATGTTTTTCTGAGCTTTGTGAGACACTTCAATAAATTAATCAAACACAAGTAGGAGGTTGTGGAACCCCCTGATTTATAGCCACTCAGAAGTTCAGAGAACAATTTAGACTTTCAATTGGCACCTGAAGTGGTAGGGTGGGGGGAATAGGTTTCTAAGATTAAACCCCTAATGAGTGGGATCTGATGCTCCTGGTAGATAGTGTCAGAATTGAGTTAGATTTGTGGGACACCCAGCTGGTGTAGGGACATCCCGCCCCCACACACACGTTTTGCTTGTTCTTAGAGTCTTAAGGACCAAAATAGGTTCCAAGCTTATTACATCAAATGAAGTTATTATTAGGATTCATGCTAATGTTTATGATAAATATCTTAAATATAATAACAGCTATATAGTATTATATTTGGAGATAATAGTCAAGACGTGAGATAAATAAAATACAGAATTAATTTTGGAGGTCATCTCAGCCATGGCCTGAGAAGGTGCAGGGCTGGAAAGCCAAGGGTCCTTGCTGAGTCAGGAAGGACCATAGCTGCAAGCCCAAATGCTGGACTTTGTCCTCTGCTCTGCTTAAAGCAGGACCCAGTTGTCTCATTTTGTCAAACAGATGCTGCTAACCACAGAGAGGCAAGCTCTTCAGTTGCTCTTGCACTGCAATGCTAATAGATGGAACTGTAAAGAATTCTCTCTCCTAGAATAAAAATATAAAGAGATAGCCCCACAGGAATATGACCCCAGGAGTTTTAAACATAAAAACCCAGTTGGTAGCACATTATAATTTAAAAGCACATTTAATTCCCTGCAAGGCTGAAAATAATTCCATGTGAATTCAATCATTGCATGTTGCAAGATCGTTACAGTACTAGCAATTATCTTTTTTTACTTTGAAAAAGCAAAGAGACAAGGTTTAGGAGACTAGGCAGTAGTCTCAGTGACAGGTCATACCCCAGTTAGTGCATTAATTTGTCACCAGTATTCTCACAGTCGATGACTGATCTTACACATGTATACCTGTGGTTAATTCATGTTGATGTATGGCAAAAAACCATCACAGTATTTTAAAGTAATTATTCTCCAATCAAAATTAATTAATTAAAAAAAGAAATGATTAGTAGCTAAGCACAATCATTAAGAAATAGAAGGAGAGCATTAAATAGCAAGAACTACAACAAAGGCAAGCACTTTATGCAAGTCCTGGCATCACCCAACCATCAGCATCACCCAGAATAAGACACCTCATCCAAACAATAAAACCCATGGACGTAACCCAAAGTCTGGGAGAAGGAAACTCCAAACATAGTTAAAAAATTGATAATAACAATGAAAGGCAGAGAAATACCACACAAGTGAAGGAACAATCTACAAACACAGAATTCCAAATAAACGAAGTGGAATTAGACAAACTTTCTGACAGTGAATTCAGAAGAAAATGGATTTGAAAGAATAGAAATTAGGATTCATGCTAATGTTTATGATAAATATCTTAAATATAATAACAGCTATATAGTATTATATTTGGAGATAATAGTCAAGACGTGAGATAAATAAAATACAGAATTAATTTTGGAGGTCATCTCAGCCATGGCCTGAGAAGGTGCAGGGCTGGAAAGCCAAGGGTCCTTGCTGAGTCAGGAAGGACCATAGCTGCAAGCCCAAATGCTGGACTTTGTCCTCTGCTCTGCTTAAAGCAGGACCCAGTTGTCTCATTTTGTCAAACAGATGCTGCTAACCACAGAGAGGCAAGCTCTTCAGTTGCTCTTGCACTGCAATGCTAATAGATGGAACTGTAAAGAATTCTCTCTCCTAGAATAAAAATATAAAGAGATAGCCCCACAGGAATATGACCCCAGGAGTTTTAAACATAAAAACCCAGTTGGTAGCACATTATAATTTAAAAGCACATTTAATTCCCTGCAAGGCTGAAAATAATTCCATGTGAATTCAATCATTGCATGTTGCAAGATCGTTACAGTACTAGCAATTATCTTTTTTTACTTTGAAAAAGCAAAGAGACAAGGTTTAGGAGACTAGGCAGTAGTCTCAGTGACAGGTCATACCCCAGTTAGTGCATTAATTTGTCACCAGTATTCTCACAGTCGATGACTGATCTTACACATGTATACCTGTGGTTAATTCATGTTGATGTATGGCAAAAAACCATCACAGTATTTTAAAGTAATTATTCTCCAATCAAAATTAATTAATTAAAAAAAGAAATGATTAGTAGCTAAGCACAATCATTAAGAAATAGAAGGAGAGCATTAAATAGCAAGAACTACAACAAAGGCAAGCACTTTATGCAAGTCCTGGCATCACCCAACCATCAGCATCACCCAGAATAAGACACCTCATCCAAACAATAAAACCCATGGACGTAACCCAAAGTCTGGGAGAAGGAAACTCCAAACATAGTTAAAAAATTGATAATAACAATGAAAGGCAGAGAAATACCACACAAGTGAAGGAACAATCTACAAACACAGAATTCCAAATAAACGAAGTGGAATTAGACAAACTTTCTGACAGTGAATTCAGAAGAATGATAGTAATGATAATCTACAACTCTGAAAACGGAATTTTAGAGAAATTGCAAGAATCAACTAACACACTGAACAAAGAAATACAAGAACTTAGAAAACAACAAACAGAGACAAAGAATTCAGTTGCTGAACTTAAAAACGCTATAGAAGGACTCAAGAGCAGAGTATCTGAGACAGAAGACTGGGTAAGTGAACTGGAAGATAGAATGGTGGAAGGAACTGCTGAAGAATAGAATCAAGCTCAAAGAATGAAAAGAGCAGAGAATAGCCTCAGAGATCTCTGGGATAATATCAAACGCACCAATATTCAAATTATAGGAATCCCAGAGGAAGAAGAAAAAAAGAAAAGATATGAGAAAATTTTTGAAGAGATAATAGTTGAAAATTTCCCCAACATGGGAAAAGAAATAGTCCATCAAGTCCAAGAAGCACAAAGAGTACCATACAGAATCAATCCGAGAAGAAACACACCAAGACACATATTAATGAAGCTAACACAAATTAAACACAAGGACAGGATTCTCAAAGCAGCAAGGGAAAAGCAACTAGTGACATACAAGGGAAAGCCCATATGTTTAACAGCTGATCTTTCAACAGAAACTCTGCAGGCCAGAAGGGAATGGCCAGACACAACGGCTAAAAGAGAATAATCTGCAACCAAGAATCCTCTACCCTGCAAGGATCTCATTCAAAATTGATGGAGAAATCAAAAGCTTTACAGATAAGCAAAAATTAAAAGAATTTAGTCACACCAAACCAGCCTTACAACAAGTGCTAAAGGGACTTATATAGACAACAAGTATAAGAGAAGAAGATCCACAAAACAAAGCCATCATAACATCTAAGAAGATGACAATAGGATCATTTGTATCAATAATTACTTTGAATGTAAAGGGACTAAATGCTCCAACCAAAAGACACGGAGTGGCTGAATGGATTCAAAGACATGACCCATATATATGCTGTTTACAAGAAACCAACTTCAGACCTAGAGACACTCATAGACTGAAAGTGAGAGGATGGAAAAAGATATTCCATGCAAATGGAAATCAAAAGAAAGCTGGAGTAGCAATCCTCATATCAGACAAAATAGACCTCAAAATAAAGAAGATTAGAAGAGACAAGGCAGGACACTACATAATGATCAAAGGATCGATCCAAGAAGAAGACATAACAATCATAAATATCTATGCACCCAACACAGGAGCACTCCAAGACATAAGACAAACACTTTCAGACATAAGAGAAGAAATCAGCAATAACACAATAATAGTAGGAGACTTTAACACTCCTCTCACACCAATGGACAGATCATCCAAATATAAAAATAAAGAAACACAAGCCTTAAATGCCACACTAGAAGAAATGGAACTCATTGATATCTTTAGAACCTTCCATCCAAAAGCAGAAGAATACACTTTCTTCTCAAGTGCTCACGGAACATTCTCCAGGAGCGACCACATCTTGGGCCACAAATCAAACCTCAGTCAATTCAAGAAAATTGAAATTATATCAACCATCTTTTCTGACAACAGTACAATGAGACTAGAGATCAACTACAGGAAAAAAAATGCTAAAAAACACAAACACATGGAGATTAAACAAACACATAGTCCATCAAGTCCAAGAAGAAAAGCCTAAAAATCAATTTTAAACAACAAAAAAGGACAGGATTCTCAAAGCAGCAAGAAAAGCAACTAGTGACATACAAGGGAAAGCCCATATGTTTAACAGCTGATCTTTCAACAGAAACTCTGCAGGCCAGAAGGGAATGGCCAGACACAACGGCTAAAAGAGAATAATCTGCAACCAAGAATCCTCTACCCTGCAAGGATCTCATTCAAAATTGATGGAGAAATCAAAAGCTTTACAGATAAGCAAAAATTAAAAGAATTTAGTCACACCAAACCAGCCTTACAACAAGTGCTAAAGGGACTTATATAGACAACAAGTATAAGAGAAGAAGATCCACAAAACAAAGCCATCATAACATCTAAGAAGATGACAATAGGATCATTTGTATCAATAATTACTTTGAATGTAAAGGGACTAAATGCTCCAACCAAAAGACACGGAGTGGCTGAATGGATTCAAAGACATGACCCATATATATGCTGTTTACAAGAAACCAACTTCAGACCTAGAGACACTCATAGACTGAAAGTGAGAGGATGGAAAAAGATATTCCATGCAAATGGAAATCAAAAGAAAGCTGGAGTAGCAATCCTCATATCAGACAAAATAGACCTCAAAATAAAGAAGATTAGAAGAGACAAGGCAGGACACTACATAATGATCAAAGGATCGATCCAAGAAGAAGACATAACAATCATAAATATCTATGCACCCAACACAGGAGCACTCCAAGACATAAGACAAACACTTTCAGACATAAGAGAAGAAATCAGCAATAACACAATAATAGTAGGAGACTTTAACACTCCTCTCACACCAATGGACAGATCATCCAAATATAAAAATAAAGAAACACAAGCCTTAAATGCCACACTAGAAGAAATGGAACTCATTGATATCTTTAGAACCTTCCATCCAAAAGCAGAAGAATACACTTTCTTCTCAAGTGCTCACGGAACATTCTCCAGGAGCGACCACATCTTGGGCCACAAATCAAACCTCAGTCAATTCAAGAAAATTGAAATTATATCAACCATCTTTTCTGACAACAGTACAATGAGACTAGAGATCAACTACAGGAAAAAAAATGCTAAAAAACACAAACACATGGAGATTAAACAAACACATACCTAAAAAACCAACTGATTACTGAGCAAATCAAAGGAGAAATAAAAAATTTCTAGAAGAAAATGACAATGAACACACGACAGTGCAAAACATATGGGATAACGTAAAAGCAGTTCTAAGAGGGAAATTTATAGCAATACAATCCTACCTCAAGAAACAAGAAAAATATCAGACAACCTAACTGTACATTTAAAACAACTGGGCTTCCCTGGTGGTCCAGTGGGTAAGGACACTGCCTTGCAGTGCAAGGGGCGCCAGTTCGATCCCTGGCCTGGAAAGATCCCACATGCCATGGAGTGGCTGGACGGATGTGTCCAACTATGGAGCTGGAGCTCTGGAGCGCGTGCGCCCAGAGCCGGTGCTCTGCGACAACAGAGGCCACTGCGATGGGAGACCCACATGGGCCAAAGAATAAAGATGGATGAAGATGGACAAATGAAAGACCAATAGAAGTGGCCTGTCTGCCCCCCTCCCTCCTCACCCCATCCCCCCAAAAAAAAAATTTAGAAAAAACGATAACTGGAGAAAGAAGAACAAAAAAACCCAAGTTAGCAGAAGAGAAATCATAAAAATCAGAGCAGAAATAAATGAAAAAGAAATGAAAGAAACAATAGTAAAGATAAGTAAAATGAAAAGATGGCTCTTCTAAAAGATGAACAACATCGACAAACCACTGGCCAGACTCATCAAGAAAAAAAGAGAGAAGAACAAGATCAACAAAATCAAAAATGAAAAAGGAGAGATTACAACAGATCATGCAGAAATCCAAAGGATTCTATGAGACTATTATGAACAGCTACATGGCAACGAACTGGACAACCTAGAAGAAATAGACGGTTTCTTAGAGAAGATTAATCTCCCAAGACTGAACCAGGAAGAAATAGAAACTATGAACAAGCCAATCACAAGCTCAGAAATCGATGTTGTAGTCAAAAAATCTACCCAAAAATAAAAGCCCAGGGCCAGATGGTTTCACAAGTGAATCCTACCAAACATTTAAAGAAGAGCTAATGCCTGTCCTTCTAAAACTCTTCCAAACAATTGCACAGGAAGGAACACTTCCAAACACATTCTATGAGGCCACCATCACCCTGATACCAAAGCCAAGCAAAAACAACACAAAAAAAAAGAAAATTATAGGCCAATTTCACTGATGAATTTAGACGCCAGAATCCTCAACAAAATCCTAGCAAACAGAATTCAACAACACATAAAAAAACTCATACATCATGACCAAGTCAGGTTCATCCCAGGCATACAAGGATTATTCAATATCCACCAATCAATCAATATAATACACCATATCCACAAATTGAGAGACAAAAACCACATGATAATCTCAATAGATGTAGAAAAAGCCTTTGACAAAATCCAACATCCATTTATGATAAAAACTCTTCAAAAAAGGGGCATAGAAGACACCTACCTCAACATAGTGAAAGCCATATATGAGAAGCCCACAGCGAACATTATCCTCAATGGTGAAAGACTGAAAGCATTCCCTCTAAGGTCAGGACCAAGACAGGGGTGTCCACTTTCACCACTATTATTCAACATAGTCCTGGAAGTTCTAGCAACAGCAATAAGAGCAAAGAAAGAAATCAAAGGAATCCAGATTGGAAAAGAAGAAGTAAAACTCTCTGTATTCATAGACAGCATGATATTATACATAGAAAATCCCAAAGATACTATTACAAAACTACTAGAGCTAATCAACAAATTCAGCAATGTCGCAGGATACAAAATCAATACACAGAAATCACTGGCATTCCTATATACAATGAAAAATAAGAAGACAAACTCAAAGATGCAATCCCTTTCACCACTGCAACCAAAAGAATAAAATATTTAGTAATAATCCTACCCAAAGAAACAAAAGAACTGTACACAGAAAATTACAAGACACTCATGAGAGAAATTAAAGAAGACTTAAACAGATGGAGAGATAATCTATGTTACTGGGTCGGAAGAATCAATATTGTGAAAATGACCATATTACCAAATGTCATCGACAGATTTAATGCAATCCCTATCAAACTACCAATGATGTTCTTCACAGAACTAGACCAAAGAATAACACAGTTCATATGAAAACACAAAAGACCCCGAATAGCCAAAGCAACCCTGAGGAAGAAGAATGGAGCTGGAGGGATCAGCCTCCCTAACTTTAGACTCTACTACAAAGCAACAGTCATCAAGACAGTATGGTACTGGCACAAAAACAGAAATATAGACCAATGGGACAAGATAGAGAACCCAGAGATAAACCCGCGCACCTATGGGTACCTTATTTTTGACAAAGGCGGCGCAACTATAAAATGGGACAAAGACAGCCCCTTCAGCAAATGGTGTTGGGAAAATTGGGCAGCTGCATGCAAAAACATGAAGTTGGAACATTCTCTGACACCATGCACAAAGATCAACTCAAAATGGATGAAAGACCTAAATGTAAGACCAGAAACCATCAAACTCATAGAGGAGAATATAGGCAAAACACTCAAGGACATAAATCAAAGCAAGATCTTCCATGATCCACCCACTAGAATAGCAGAACTAACACCAAAAATGAACATGTGGGACCTAATGAAACTGAAAAGCTTTTGCACAGCAAAAGAAACTACAAACAAGGTGAACAGACAGCCCACAGAATGGGAGAAAATCATAGCAAATGAATCCATAGACAAAGAATTAATCTCCAAAATCTACAAGCAACTCAGACAACGCAACATTGGAAAAACGAACAACCCAATCAAAAAATGGGAAAAAGACCGAAACAGACACCTTTCCAAAGAGGACATCCAGATGGCCCAAAAACACATGAAACGATGCTCAACCTCGCTTATTAGAGAAATGCAAATCAAAACTACAATGAGATATCACCTCACACCCGTCAGAATGGCCATCATCCACAAGTCAACAGACAGTAAATGCTGGAGAGGGTGCAGAGAAAAGGGAACCCTCTTGCATTGCTGGTGGCAATGTAAATTGATACAGCCGCTATGGAAGACAGTATGGAGATTCCTTAGAAAACTAAAAATAGAAGCACCATACGAGCCAGCAATCCCACTCTTAGGCTTATACCCTGATGAAATCAAATCTGAAAGAAGCACCTGTACCCCCAATGTTCATTGCAGCTCTCTATACAATAGCTAGAACATGAAAGCAACCTAGACGTCCATTGAGAAATGCATGGGTAAAAAAGTCCTGGTACATATAGACAATGGAGTACTTCTCAGCTGTAAAAAGAAATGCAGAAGAATCAGTCCTAATGATGTGGATGGATCTAGAACCTATTGTAAAAAGTGAAGTAAGTCAAAAAGAGAAAGACAGGCATAGTATGCTAACACACATATATGGAATCTAGTAAGATGGTAATGATAACACACACAGTGAAGGGATGGAAAAACAGACATGGAGAACAGGTATATGGACATTGTGGGGAATGAACAGTGGGTGGGAGGCATAGAGGGAGTAACATGGAAACTTACACCATCATATGTGAAAAAGATAGCTATTGTCATTGTGCTGTGGAATAGGGGATCCTACAGGGGTGCTATGCGATGGCCTGGAGGGGTAGGGTAGGGGAGATGGGGAGGGGGCCAGGGATATACATATCACCAATCTGGGATTACACATATCTGTAAACAACAAAACTCTGTTAACATAAAAAGTAAACTTAAATAAAATTTAAAAAAAGAAGATGAACATTTGGCAGGAAAAAAAAAAATAGGTTTTCTTTATGAAAGGAAAATTGCCTAGCAGTCTGTCTGTTTTACAGTGTTTTCAGCTCCATGGTCCGTTTAACTTGTCAGTTTTCTATTATTGTGAAGAGTTGCAGAAAATTGAGGGTACTAGGAGAAATAAAGAAGCTTGAAGCTGCAATCAATTCCAACTTATTCAGCTGTTACCAGATGGCCCAAAAACATGAAACGATGCTCAACCTCGCTTATTAGAGAAATGCAAATCAAAACTACAATGAGATATCACCTCACACCCGTCAGAATGGCCATCATCCACAAGTCAACAGACAGTAAATGCTGGAGAGGGTGCAGAGAAAAGGGAACCCTCTTGCATTGCTGGTGGCAATGTAAATTGATACAGCCGCTATGGAAGACAGTATGGAGATTCCTTAGAAAACTAAAAATAGAAGCACCATACGAGCCAGCAATCCCACTCTTAGGCTTATACCCTGATGAAATCAAATCTGAAAGAAGCACCTGTACCCCCAATGTTCATTGCAGCTCTCTATACAATAGCTAGAACATGAAAGCAACCTAGACGTCCATTGAGAAATGCATGGGTAAAAAAGTCCTGGTACATATAGACAATGGAGTACTTCTCAGCTGTAAAAAGAAATGCAGAAGAATCAGTCCTAATGATGTGGATGGATCTAGAACCTATTGTAAAAAGTGAAGTAAGTCAAAAAGAGAAAGACAGGCATAGTATGCTAACACACATATATGGAATCTAGTAAGATGGTAATGATAACACACACAGTGAAGGGATGGAAAAACAGACATGGAGAACAGGTATATGGACATTGTGGGGAATGAACAGTGGGTGGGAGGCATAGAGGGAGTAACATGGAAACTTACACCATCATATGTGAAAAAGATAGCTATTGTCATTGTGCTGTGGAATAGGGATCCTACAGGGGTGCTATGCGATGGCCTGGAGGGGTAGGGTAGGGGAGATGGGGAGGGGGCCAGGGATATACATATCACCAATCTGGGATTACACATATCTGTAAACAACAAAACTCTGTTAACATAAAAAGTAAACTTAAATAAAATTTAAAAAAAGAAGATGAACATTTGGCAGGAAAAAAAAAAATAGGTTTTCTTTATGAAAGGAAAATTGCCTAGCAGTCTGTCTGTTTTACAGTGTTTTCAGCTCCATGGTCCGTTTAACTTGTCAGTTTTCTATTATTGTGAAGAGTTGCAGAAAATTGAGGGTACTAGGAGAAATAAAGAAGCTTGAAGCTGCAATCAATTCCAACATTAATAATACAGCTGTTACTAATTGCCTTATGCTCCCTTTAGCCTCTGGGCAGTCTGCAGGACACAGCCATCAGAATTACAGCCTGTAATGTGGAGGTTTTTTTTTTCCCCTCAAGAAGCAGCATAAAATTGACTCCCATACTATGAGCCTAAAAAGAGGGGATGTGGAGTGCTGCTTCTCTCTTGACATTTTACTTGATTTTCAAAGGAAAGTTGACTAAGAACTTTATGAAATTTAAAAATGTTTACTGATAGAAATTTAGATTATCACAGAAAGCAGAATAACAAATTTCTGTGGTAAGGAAAATAAAAAATTTGTTCTGGTAAATGGGATGAGATATATGTGTATATATATGTATATATATATATATATATATATATATAATTTTTTGCTTAGATCTAATACTATTTAACTACTGATTTGTTTTTGTTTTTGCAAATTTGTCATCTTTGGACTTACTGAGATTATGTCAGTCCTTCGTCAACATTAATTTTTTAATTTGTTTATTTATGTATTTTATTTATTTATGTATTTTATTTATTTATTTATTTTATTTATTCTCGGTTTTCACTGCTGCTGCCAGCAGGGAGTGGAGGCTACTCTGTAGTTGAGGTGAGCAGGCTTCTTATGGCAGTGACTTCTCTTGTTGTGGAACTTGGGCTCTAGGGCACATGGGCTTCAGTAGTTGCGGCACATGGGCTCACTTATTGGAGCTCTGAGGCTCTAGAGCACAGATTCCATTGTTGTGGCTCATGGGCTTAGTTGCTCCGCAGCATGTGGGATCTTCCTGGATCAGGGATCAAAACCGTATCTCCTGCATTGGCAGGAGAACTCTTTACCAGTGAGCTACTAGGGAAGCTCTAACATTAATATTATACTAAGTAATTTGTAATGTGTTTATCCATTTTTTCATTAAGTATTCAAATTTGTAAAAATAATAAATTTTAAGGCATATGTAGCACAAACTGACATGGTCCTTCTTCTACAAGAGTTGCATCAGATTTATGAGAGAGCAAGATTGAGTTCTCATATTCAGTAATGCCTCCTTCTGTTTTACTTTATTCATCAGTACATCCCGGTGAATGCTACTAGGAGAAATAAAGAAGCTTGAAGCTGCAATCAATTCCAACATTAATAATACAGCTGTTACTAATTGCCTTATGCTCCCTTTAGCCTCTGGGCAGTCTGCAGGACACAGCCATCAGAATTACAGCCTGTAATGTGGAGGTTTTTTTTTTCCCCTCAAGAAGCAGCATAAAATTGACTCCCATACTATGAGCCTAAAAAGAGGGGATGTGGAGTGCTGCTTCTCTCTTGACATTTTACTTGATTTTCAAAGGAAAGTTGACTAAGAACTTTATGAAATTTAAAAATGTTTACTGATAGAAATTTAGATTATCACAGAAAGCAGAATAACAAATTTCTGTGGTAAGGAAAATAAAAAATTTGTTCTGGTAAATGGGATGAGATATATGTGTATATATATGTATATATATATATATATATATATATATATAATTTTTTGCTTAGATCTAATACTATTTAACTACTGATTTGTTTTTGTTTTTGCAAATTTGTCATCTTTGGACTTACTGAGATTATGTCAGTCCTTCGTCAACATTAATTTTTTAATTTGTTTATTTATGTATTTTATTTATTTATGTATTTTATTTATTTATTTATTTTATTTATTCTCGGTTTTCACTGCTGCTGCCAGCAGGGAGTGGAGGCTACTCTGTAGTTGAGGTGAGCAGGCTTCTTATGGCAGTGACTTCTCTTGTTGTGGAACTTGGGCTCTAGGGCACATGGGCTTCAGTAGTTGCGGCACATGGGCTCACTTATTGGAGCTCTGAGGCTCTAGAGCACAGATTCCATTGTTGTGGCTCATGGGCTTAGTTGCTCCGCAGCATGTGGGATCTTCCTGGATCAGGGATCAAAACCGTATCTCCTGCATTGGCAGGAGAACTCTTTACCAGTGAGCTACTAGGGAAGCTCTAACATTAATATTATACTAAGTAATTTGTAATGTGTTTATCCATTTTTTCATTAAGTATTCAAATTTGTAAAAATAATAAATTTTAAGGCATATGTAGCACAAACTGACATGGTCCTTCTTCTACAAGAGTTGCATCAGATTTATGAGAGAGCAAGATTGAGTTCTCATATTCAGTAATGCCTCCTTCTGTTTTACTTTATTCATCAGTACATCCCGGTGAATGCCTAAAAGAAAAGCCCTAATGTGTGCAACACTTTTCTGATGTAAATACACCATCATGGTCAATATCAAAGCCACTGAACATGACATTGCCAAGAGATGAGGATAATCAGCTCCTGTTAGATGGTAAGGGCTGGCTTGAGCATTCTACCACTGGTAACCAGGAAAGGAATGTTCAGGAAAATTCAACTGCTTAAAATGTCCACATAAAGGATAAGGGGATGAGAGGGGCTGAGGCTGGTGAGACAGAGTTAGACATGAAGAGCCTGGAATGTCTTACCAAGGGAGTCTATGACCATAGGATTTGCCAGTTGGGTAAGACATGATGGTGGCTCTCACCATTGTAGTAACTATATTATTTTGAAGGAATCCTGGGAAGAAATGATGGTGTCTTTACCTACAGTCAGTCAGTTCAGTTCAGTCAGTCAGTTGTGTCTGACTCTTTGTGACCCCATGGACTACAGCATGTCAGGCTTCCCTGTCCTTCACCATCTCAGGGAAGAAGGACCCATGGTAGGGCCATGGGATTTTGTAGATAGAGAGTAAAAAGGTGGTAAAGACCCTAACCATGATTATATCCATAGAATTTTGTAAATGTCCTGGTAAGAAATGAGGATATTCCTACCCAGGTAGTCAACATGGAATATTGAAGTTATACAGGTACAAAATGATGACCAGTTTAACCATGTGAGTAACCATGATATTCTGTAGATATCCATTTAAGAGAACATGGTGCCCTTAACTACAGGACTGAAATTAGGATTTCTCAGATAGGCAGTATAAGCTGATGGTGTCTCTTTTTTTTTTTTTTTAAAGATTTATTTATTTATTTTGGACGGGGGTCGGGTTGGGGAGGGAGGGGAGTGGACGGGCCACTTCTATTAGTCTTTCATTTCTCCATTTTCATCTGTCTTTGTTCTTTGGCTCCTGCGGGCTTCCCATCGCGGTGGCCTCTGTTGTCGCACAGCGCCAGCTCTGGCCGCATGTGCTCCAGAGCTCCGGCTCGGTGATTGGACATATCAGTCCAGCCGCTCCGCGGCACATGGGATCTTCCCAGGCCAGGACTCGAACTGGTGCCCCTTGTACTGCAAGGCGGTGTCCTTATCCACTGGACCACCAGGGGAAGCCCTAATGGTGTCTCTTAACACATATCAGTGAATAGTACTTTGTGGTAGTCCAGGCATGATGGTGAATCTAACCATGAAATCAACCATGGGCTTTTTCAGGGATTTAGCTGAAGAGATGGTGGTGTCCTTAACCATGAAACTGATGATGGAATTTTGAAGGTATGCAGTTAAGAGATGATAGTGATCCTAATCGCAATAGTGAACAAGGGATTTTGTGAGTATCCAGCTTAGAGATGTTAGTGTCTCTAAAATTGTGGTAACCATAGGTTTAAGGTGTCCATGTAAGATGTACAACTACCAATGGTAGTACCACAATATTTTATAGTTACCCATGTTAGAGATGATAATGTCCCTAAGAGTGGCATTTATCTGGATAATTTGTAGGTTTCTTTGTGTAAGATATGTTTTTCTAAACCTATTAGAGATGGTAGCCTTTTATATTTATCCAGGTAAAGATAATGCATCACAAACCACTGTGGTAACCAAGGTATTTTGTAAGTATCTAGTCAAGAACGGATGGTCAACCTAGAGTGAATACGGGGCTATGAATATATTGTAGGGAAAGAAAACAAATTTTCCCTCTACCATTCCACATTCTTGGGTGAAACCCTCCTATGATATAAAACAGATTGACAGGAGAAAAACATATGAATTTTTTTGTATGCGTGTAATAGAGCAGGGCAAGCATAGCCCTTAGCATGTGGCCATTGTTCTGGATCATTACACCATTAGCAGGCAATGGGTACTGCTCAGCCATTGGTTGGCACTCCCCCCTCCCACCATTGGCAACCAACTATCAGTGAGCAACTGTTAGTGATCCTGCTCAATCATTGGTCGGTGCCATAGTGGGCCCCTCCCACAAGCCACCAACAATCAAGAAAGAACATTTAGTGAGGGGATTCAGACAACAGTGGAGTGGTAGTCATGAGGTGGAGACTGAGGTTAAGAGGCGGATCCTGGCCTTCTCCCCAGGGCCCTCCAGCCATCCGATGTTGGGCCAACAGGTGAGCTTCGGGCCCAGAGAACTGACTGGGGACTGTGTCCTGCAGGGCTCCAGAACCCTCACCAAAGCTACCCACTAGCCTAAATCCAGGCCTTTGAGGCAGTGGTGAACCTCCCTGATCCTGGTCTCTGCTTCCTAATAACAGTAACAGTCTGCCTAGGTTGCAGTCTGTGGTACCTGATTTCTACCCCCACCACACTCCAGAGCTTGGGCAGCCTAAAGAGCTTGAGAACCAGTTGAGTTCTGAGCATCTGGCTCTCTCAGTCATGACAAGTGGGCAGGGGACCTAGTCCTGAGGGAGCTGCCAACTGAGCTCTGCCTCCTGTTAGCCAGGATCTGGACATCAGAGAGTGAAAGTTGTGCCTTGGAACCTTGCTTTTTCTGGTTAGGACAGAAAATAACATTCATTTGGTAGAGATTTAGAGGAACCTTGTTATCTGACCATGACCTGACTTCAAGGACAAAGTATTTGACACCAAGAAGTTTGCAATGGAATAACCATGCCCCTCCCTCACCTTTCCCATAAAAGGCTTTGCTGAAAGCTGTCAGTAACTTTGGGGTTCTTAGAGCATGATCCAGCCGTCTCCTTGCATGGCCCTGTAATAAACCTATCACTGTTTCAAACTCCACTGTTTTAGTATTGTTCAGTCTCACTGTACATTGGGGGCACAAACTTGCATTTTTAGTAATGTGCACATATGTATATATTGGAGCCCCACAAAGATATGAGACTCAAAAAGGCAGCCAAAAGCAATTGAAACTTATATGTCATACTGAGCTAAGGGAAGAGACAGGGATCTGGGGCTTCCAAGGTAAGAAGAGAAAATAGATGATTTTAAAAGTTTGCCTTGCTGGGTAGATAACTCTTTCAGGTGAGTGTGGGCTTTAACCAAGTGGACTTCTTAATATTTTTTACCTGTCCAGTAAGTTATCATGGCATCACTTGCCACAGTACAGACCATGGGATTTTTCAGTTACCAGTCACTAGATGAAGGTAAACTTAATAATGGGAATAAATATGGGACTTTGCTAATACCCAGGTAAAAGATGATGTAGACCTTAAACTCAGTAGAAAGTATAAGATTTTCAGATATCTAAAAAAGTGATGATGTTGTTCCAGACTCTGAACATAACCATGTTTTTGTAGGTATTCCAGTAAGAAATTAATGTCCCTAACAAAAATAGCAAGCGTCCAAATTTACTGTTTTCTAGTTCAGAGAAAATTTGTCTTAAGACTTTGTAGTGACAAAGATTATTTGCAAGGATCTAAATAATGTATCTCAAAGTCCTAATTATAGTAGTGACCTTGGAAATTTTGCAGGTACCCAGTGACTAGAAGATGGTGTCTGAAACTGCATTATTGACTTAGACTTCTCCAAGTATCCAGATGGAATTGGTGGTTGCCATAATGGAACAGATGGATGGAATGAGCAGGGGCCCAGATGGAAAAACAGCTATTCCTAGCCAGGGGTGCCACCATGTGTTTTTACAGTTCCCAGTCAAGAGAGGATGGTGTCTCTAAGTAATGTTGACCTTAGAACAGAAGGATCCAGGTAGAATTCATGACTCTCATAACAGTAGTAGCGATCATAGGATTTTTTGAGATCCATGTGGAATAGGTATCCCTAATCATGGTTACCACCATGTATTTTTGTAGGTTCCAAATCAGGAGATAAAAGCGAAGATCATGGAATACAGGCAACTGATGATGTGGATCTTTAATATTCAATAGGCCATCTGATTTTTAGAATTCTAGGTAAGCGATTATGGTGGCCCCAACATGTGCTGGTATCATATTTCTTGAAAATATCCAGATAAAAATCAATGCTGGGCTTACAAGTACCAATAATTGTGACATCTAGTTTAGCTAGTTTTCTAGTTTAGAGATACTGTGTGTTTCACCTTAGGAATGAATGAGAGATTTGCAAGTATCCTGGTAAGTGAGCATAACATTCTCCATCACAGGATTGACCATGAAATTTTTATAGCTGCAAGATCAAGAGATGATGGTGCCTGTAACAACAGTGTTAACCTGCAAGTTCTGCCAGTGTTCAGGTAACATGGATGGGCCCATAAAAATGGAAGTGACGCTGCTTAGCCAGTGTCCAAGCAGGAAAAGTTACATTGTTAAATACATTTGTCACAGTGTTTTTTTTTTTTTTTTTTTAGGTTCCAGTCAGGGGAGCCCAGTGACCCTAACTGTCACCCTCACCAGTGACCCTAACCAGTGATCCTACCAAACATGTTTGTTACATTTTTCTCAGGTTCCAGTCAAGAGATCACAGTTAAGTTCTCAGTGGACGTCAGTGGGATTTTGCTCTTAACCAGGTAAAAAATAATGTGGGTCTTACCACAGTATAGACCACCTGATCCTCATCTATCTAGGTAAGTAAGGATGGTCTTCCTAACACTTATGTTACCATGGATTTTTTTTGCAAGTACCTCATTAGGATCTTCATTATTTTTGTTTGTTTGTTTGTTTATTTAAATTTGGCCTCTTTTGTTGTTTGTTTTCCCATCCATCTTTACTGTTTGGCCTATGTGGGCCTCCCATTGCAGGAGCCTCTCTCGTTGCAGAGCACCAGCTATGGGTGCATGTACTCCAGAGCACTGACTCACAATTGGACACACTGGTCCAGCAGCTCCACAGCACGTGGGATATTCCCTGGTCAAGGATCGAACCAGTGCCCCTTGTACTGCAAGGTGGACTCTCTACCCACTGGACCACCAGGGAAGCCCCGGGGTCTTTGTTATTATTCAAGTATGACAGTATGTTTTGTAACATTAGCATATGGGAGACTTTATTTCAGACATGTAGAAATTAATGATAGTTAATGATAGTGTAGACACTCTTATTCACCTCTTATTTGGCATGTGTGCTGTTAAGTTAATCTGGGGGCTTCCCTGGTGGTCCAGTGGGTAAAGAGTCCACCTTGCAGTGCAAGGGGCGCCGGTTTAATCCCTGGCCGGGGAGGATCCCACATGCCATGGAGCCGCTGGACTAGTGTGTCCAATTGTGAGCTGGTGCTCTGGGGCACATATGCCCAGAGCTGGTGCTCTGCAACGAGAGAGGCCACTGCAATGGGAGGCCCACACATGCCAAAGAGTAAAAGATGGATGAAAATAAATAAATATTAAAACAAAAGGAGTATGGTGGGGAAAAGAAAAAAAAGAAGTTAATCTGTTCATAACAACACTAGTAAGCATGGGATTTCACTATCTTCTTTTTTAGAACTAATGTATATTTAACATTCATAATGATAGAGAAGCAGGCATTCAGGTAATTTGTCATATTCTCCATCACAGCTTACTGACCATGGGATTTTTACTGACATCTCTTCAGCAGAGGAAGATGCCTTTTTCTAATATTTGACCTTGGACTTCTGCAGATGTCCAGGTTAGTGTTAACGGGTCTTGAAATTATACAGGTGACCAAGGGAGTTTGTATATGTTTAGGTAGAATAAACTGTGTACCAAACACATTTTTCACAATGTTTTTCAGATTCCCATCAAGATCATCATGTGAGCTTATGAGTAATAGTTAGCATCGGATATTGTCAAGGTAAGTGATGGTGTCCTAAACCATCAGACCATCTGATCTTTATATGTATAGGTAAGAGGTGATACATCCCTAACATATTTATAAAAACCATGGTTTTTATAAGTATTCTACTAATAAATAATTGATTCCTAACCACTTGATTCCTAACCATTGGTTTCCACATCTTATATTTTACAGAAAAATTATGTTTATCTCTGTGAGTATTAAGGGGCTATAGGTATCCAGGTAATTAGCAAGGTGGACTCTCTACCCACTGGACCACCAGGGAAGCCGGGGTCTTTGTTATTATTCAAGTATGACAGTATGTTTTGTAACATTAGCATATGGGAGACTTTATTTCAGACATGTAGAAATTAATGATAGTTAATGATAGTGTAGACACTCTTATTCACCTCTTATTTGGCATGTGTGCTGTTAAGTTAATCTGGGGCTTCCCTGGTGGTCCAGTGGGTAAAGAGTCCACCTTGCAGTGCAAGGGGCGCCGGTTTAATCCCTGGCCGGGGAGGATCCCACATGCCATGGAGCCGCTGGACTAGTGTGTCCAATTGTGAGCTGGTGCTCTGGGGCACATATGCCCAGAGCTGGTGCTCTGCAACGAGAGAGGCCACTGCAATGGGAGGCCCACACATGCCAAAGAGTAAAAGATGGATGAAAATAAATAAATATTAAAACAAAAGGAGTATGGTGGGGAAAAGAAAAAAAAGAAGTTAATCTGTTCATAACAACACTAGTAAGCATGGGATTTCACTATCTTCTTTTTTAGAACTAATGTATATTTAACATTCATAATGATAGAGAAGCAGGCATTCAGGTAATTTGTCATATTCTCCATCACAGCTTACTGACCATGGGATTTTTACTGACATCTCTTCAGCAGAGGAAGATGCCTTTTTCTAATATTTGACCTTGGACTTCTGCAGATGTCCAGGTTAGTGTTAACGGGTCTTGAAATTATACAGGTGACCAAGGGAGTTTGTATATGTTTAGGTAGAATAAACTGTGTACCAAACACATTTTTCACAATGTTTTTCAGATTCCCATCAAGATCATCATGTGAGCTTATGAGTAATAGTTAGCATCGGATATTGTCAAGGTAAGTGATGGTGTCCTAAACCATCAGACCATCTGATCTTTATATGTATAGGTAAGAGGTGATACATCCCTAACATATTTATAAAAACCATGGTTTTTATAAGTATTCTACTAATAAATAATTGATTCCTAACCACTTGATTCCTAACCATTGGTTTCCACATCTTATATTTTACAGAAAAATTATGTTTATCTCTGTGAGTATTAAGGGGCTATAGGTATCCAGGTAATTATCGTAGTGTTCCAGCCCCTACCCACAAGTTATAATCCTGGAATTTTCACAGATGTCCTGTAAGAAATTATTATGTTATCTGATAATGGTAGTGACTTTGAATTAATGCAAGTATCAAGATAGACTTAATACAGTCTATAATGATGAAATGACCATGATTATTTGTATATGTTTTGCTGAAAAGAAAAAAAGTTGTATGCCTTAACATGTGTTTGACAAGGTATTTTTCAGGTTCCTATCAAGATACCATGGTGGAGGGCTTCCCTGGTGGTCCAGTGGTTAAGGACACCACCTTGCAGTGCAAGGGGCACCAGTTCGATCCCTGGCCTGGGAAGATCCCACGTGCCATGGAGCGACTGAGCTGATGTGTCCAACTACCAAGCTGGAGCTCTGGGGCTCATGCGCCCGGAGCCGGTGCGTGGCGTAAAGAGAGGCGGCTGTGATAGGAGACCTACACAGGCCAAAGAACAAAGATGGAAATAAATGGAAGACCAATAGAAATGGCCAAAAAAAAAAGATACCATGGTGGATTTAACTAACAGTGGTCATTAACAGAGAGACATTTCTGATGTCTAGGTAGGTAATGATCTTCATATCACAGACCATCTTGTTTTTATATATCCAGGTAAATTACATTGGATAACTTAAATGTATTTTATGTGGGAGTTCTTAACATGTATTCAGATAAAAATGATAATGTTTGCCAATTCTAGTGACCACGTTATCCTGCTATTTTATATTTTAGAGAAAATTTATGTTTGACCCTGTGAATATTGAGTAGCCTTTTTTTTTTTTTTGAGATAACTATCCTGAAATTCTGCTTCATAATGGTAACCATGGGTTTTTGTAGATGTACTGTCAAGAGATGATAGTGTCTCTAAATATGGCTAGATCTTGAATACTGCAAAAATCTAGTCATTGGGCCCTGCAGTGATGGAAGTGAAGAAGGTTACTTACAGATATTTATGTGTGAAATGTGTGTCTCTAGAGATAACAATGTAACAGTGTGTTTTTTAAAGTCCTAATCAAGAGATCAGAGTCAACTTCATCAGCATTGTTAAGAGACTTTGCATGTAACCCAGTAAGTGATTATCTGAGCCTTAAGCACCTTAATGGTCATGTGATCTTCAGATTTAGGTAAATGAGGATCTCATGGTGCATAACCATGGATATTTGAAGCTGTGCAGTGACAGATGTCCTGTAAGAAATTATTATGTTATCTGATAATGGTAGTGACTTTGAATTAATGCAAGTATCAAGATAGACTTAATACAGTCTATAATGATGAAATGACCATGATTATTTGTATATGTTTTGCTGAAAAGAAAAAAAGTTGTATGCCTTAACATGTGTTTGACAAGGTATTTTTCAGGTTCCTATCAAGATACCATGGTGGAGGGCTTCCCTGGTGGTCCAGTGGTTAAGGACACCACCTTGCAGTGCAAGGGGCACCAGTTCGATCCCTGGCCTGGGAAGATCCCACGTGCCATGGAGCGACTGAGCTGATGTGTCCAACTACCAAGCTGGAGCTCTGGGGCTCATGCGCCCGGAGCCGGTGCTCTGCGGCAAGAGAGGCTGCTGTGATAGGAGACCTACACAGGCCAAAGAACAAAGATGGAAATAAATGGAAGACCAATAGAAATGGCCAAAAAAAAAAGATACCATGGTGGATTTAACTAACAGTGGTCATTAACAGAGAGACATTTCTGATGTCTAGGTAGGTAATGATCTTCATATCACAGACCATCTTGTTTTTATATATCCAGGTAAATTACATTGGATAACTTAAATGTATTTTATGTGGGAGTTCTTAACATGTATTCAGATAAAAATGATAATGTTTGCCAATTCTAGTGACCACGTTATCCTGCTATTTTATATTTTAGAGAAAATTTATGTTTGACCCTGTGAATATTGAGTAGCCTTTTTTTTTTTTTTTGAGATAACTATCCTGAAATTCTGCTTCATAATGGTAACCATGGGTTTTTGTAGATGTACTGTCAAGAGATGATAGTGTCTCTAAATATGGCTAGATCTTGAATACTGCAAAAATCTAGTCATTGGGCCCTGCAGTGATGGAAGTGAAGAAGGTTACTTACAGATATTTATGTGTGAAATGTGTGTCTCTAGAGATAACAATGTAACAGTGTGTTTTTTAAAGTCCTAATCAAGAGATCAGAGTCAACTTCATCAGCATTGTTAAGAGACTTTGCATGTAACCCAGTAAGTGATTATCTGAGCCTTAAGCACCTTAATGGTCATGTGATCTTCAGATTTAGGTAAATGAGGATCTCATGGTGCATAACCATGGATATTTGAAGCTGTGCAGTGAAGAGATGATGTAGAAGAACTTGTACCCCTGCAAGTATCAGGTGAATCGATGGGTCTTACACTGATGGATGAGGAAGGTCATTTAAGGTACACAGGTCAAAATATGTGTCCACGCACACATTCGTCACAATATATTTTTTGGTGTCCAGTACAGGGACCATGGCAACTTTGTAATGATTGTTAACAGAGACTTTGCTTTTATCCAGGTGAGTGAGGATGCGGCTTTAAGTGCCCTTCAAATATCTGATCTTCATGTTTCTTTGTAAGTGAGGATGGTGTGTCTAATATTAGTGTACCATGTTTTTGTTTTTTAAGATACCCAGGAAGGAAATGACACTATCTCAACCAAATCTAGTAAGCATTAGCCCTTACAATATGAGATTTTAAATATCATATATATTGAACCTAAGTAGAGATAGAGGTATACACAGGTAAGGGATCCTGCTGTTCCATACCACAGTATTCACCATGAAATTTTGACATGTGCCCTTAAAGAGATGATGGTGTCTCTAAGAACCTTATTGGCTTTGAAGTACTGCTAGGTTGATGATTCCTTCATGGATGAAAGTGACCAAGATTATTTGCAGGTGTCATTATAGACCAAGCTGTTTCCTTAAATATATTTGTGTTGTCGTTGTTATTCTTTTCCAGATTCCAGGCCAGGAATCATGGTGACTCTAACAGGGGCCATTACCAGGACATTGCTAGTCCCCAGTGAGTGATAAACTGGGTCTTGCAATAGGGCCGACTGTCTTATCTTCAGTATCTCATCATTGAGGATGATGCCTCTAACACATGTTATCATGTTTTTGCACATATCTGATAATATTCTTTGCTATTGAAGAGTTATGGTATTATGGGATATTAACTCATTAGAAACTAGGTGCCTAGGTAATTAATTAATGATGTTCCCATGTCAAGAACAATCAAGAGATCAGAGTCAACTTCATCAGCATTGTTAAGAGACTTTGCATGTAACCCAGTAAGTGATTATCTGAGCCTTAAGCACCTTAATGGTCATGTGATCTTCAGATTTAGGTAAATGAGGATCTCATGGTGCATAACCATGGATATTTGAAGCTGTGCAGTGAAGAGATGATGTAGAAGAACTTGTACCCCTGCAAGTATCAGGTGAATCGATGGGTCTTACACTGATGGATGAGGAAGGTCATTTAAGGTACACAGGTCAAAATATGTGTCCACGCACACATTCGTCACAATATATTTTTTGGTGTCCAGTACAGGGACCATGGCAACTTTGTAATGATTGTTAACAGAGACTTTGCTTTTATCCAGGTGAGTGAGGATGCGGCTTTAAGTGCCCTTCAAATATCTGATCTTCATGTTTCTTTGTAAGTGAGGATGGTGTGTCTAATATTAGTGTACCATGTTTTTGTTTTTTAAGATACCCAGGAAGGAAATGACACTATCTCAACCAAATCTAGTAAGCATTAGCCCTTACAATATGAGATTTTAAATATCATATATATTGAACCTAAGTAGAGATAGAGGTATACACAGGTAAGGGATCCTGCTGTTCCATACCACAGTATTCACCATGAAATTTTGACATGTGCCCTTAAAGAGATGATGGTGTCTCTAAGAACCTTATTGGCTTTGAAGTACTGCTAGGTTGATGATTCCTTCATGGATGAAAGTGACCAAGATTATTTGCAGGTGTCATTATAGACCAAGCTGTTTCCTTAAATATATTTGTGTTGTCGTTGTTATTCTTTTCCAGATTCCAGGCCAGGAATCATGGTGACTCTAACAGGGGCCATTACCAGGACATTGCTAGTCCCCAGTGAGTGATAAACTGGGTCTTGCAATAGGGCCGACTGTCTTATCTTCAGTATCTCATCATTGAGGATGATGCCTCTAACACATGTTATCATGTTTTTTGCACATATCTGATAATATTCTTTGCTATTGAAGAGTTATGGTATTATGGGATATTAACTCATTAGAAACTAGTTGTGAAAACAACTAGGTAATTAATTAATGATGTTCCCCATGATCCTTATGACCTTGCTTTTGGCTTGTATACAGTTAAGAAATTCATTCATTCTGAACAATACTAGCGAGCACGTGCATTAATTATATTCTTATTTAGAGATTGTATAATTTTTATATTTGTTAATATCAGTAAGTATCTGGAGAATTTATTACATTGTCCATCACAATGACAGCACATCTGGAGATCATTCTTCAATAATGAAATTGAACAGGGTAATGTGCTCGGGTCCTGGTATTATGAGTTGTGTTCTCCAGTATATCTTTTTTCATACGCTTTTCCAAGATCCAGTAAAGAGAACACAGTGAACCTAAGAATGTTTGTTAACGGAAACTTGCTTATAACCGGGTAAGTGGAAAGTAGGTCTTACCACATTCTAAACTACCTGATCTTCAGTGAAGTGAGATTGACATCCTAACACTTGTGTTATAATGCGTATCTTGTTTTGTGTTTTTTGATTTTTTGGTTTTTTTAATGCAAGTGTCCTGTTAAGGTCTTAGTTAGCATACCTGTTTGAAATGACGCCATCAACTGATTAGAGATTATCTTCCATGTAGCTATTGGCATAATGAATGTTTTCAGGCCTGTTAAATTTACCTTGGTTTTGGTAATATGCAGTTTAGAAATTAACATGTCCCCTAGAATACTATGAGCAATGATATTTTATTATTTTTTGAAAATAATGTATATTTACCACTTTTAATGATCAAGTGACCAAGATTATTTGCAGGTGTCATTATAGACCAAGCTGTTTCCTTAAATATATTTGTGTTGTCGTTGTTATTCTTTTCCAGATTCCAGGCCAGGAATCATGGTGACTCTAACAGGGGCCATTACCAGGACATTGCTAGTCCCCAGTGAGTGATAAACTGGGTCTTGCAATAGGGCCGACTGTCTTATCTTCAGTATCTCATCATTGAGGATGATGCCTCTAACACATGTTATCATGTTTTTTGCACATATCTGATAATATTCTTTGCTATTGAAGAGTTATGGTATTATGGGATATTAACTCATTAGAAACTAGTTGTGAAAACAACTAGGTAATTAATTAATGATGTTCCCCATGATCCTTATGACCTTGCTTTTGGCTTGTATACAGTTAAGAAATTCATTCATTCTGAACAATACTAGCGAGCACGTGCATTAATTATATTCTTATTTAGAGATTGTATAATTTTTATATTTGTTAATATCAGTAAGTATCTGGAGAATTTATTACATTGTCCATCACAATGACAGCACATCTGGAGATCATTCTTCAATAATGAAATTGAACAGGGTAATGTGCTCGGGTCCTGGTATTATGAGTTGTGTTCTCCAGTATATCTTTTTTCATACGCTTTTCCAAGATCCAGTAAAGAGAACACAGTGAACCTAAGAATGTTTGTTAACGGAAACTTGCTTATAACCGGGTAAGTGGAAAGTAGGTCTTACCACATTCTAAACTACCTGATCTTCAGTGAAGTGAGATTGACATCCTAACACTTGTGTTATAATGCGTATCTTGTTTTGTGTTTTTTGATTTTTGGGTTTTTTTAATGCAAGTGTCCTGTTAAGGTCTTAGTTAGCATACCTGTTTGAAATGACGCCATCAACTGATTAGAGATTATCTTCCATGTAGCTATTGGCATAATGAATGTTTTCAGGCCTGTTAAATTTACCTTGGTTTTGGTAATATGCAGTTTAGAAATTAACATGTCCCCTAGAATACTATGAGCAATGATATTTTATTATTTTTTGAAAATAATGTATATTTACCACTTTTAATGATCAAGTGATATATATGTATCCAGGTGTTCTATCATATAGTCAACCATTGCTTTAAAACTAGGAGATATTTCCAGGAATTCTTTCTAGAGATGAAGGATCTCTTTCTAGGCTATGACCTTGAAGCTCTGTGAGTATGCATGGAGAACTGATGGAATCCGAAGTGGTACAATTGACCAGGGGAGTCTCAAAGTGTATCCTAGAATAATATGGCTCTCACATACATTCTCTAAATGTGTTTTCAGATTCTTGTCAGGACATAACAATCGAGCTCATAGTGGTAGTTAACGTGAACCATTACTGGTATCTAGGTAAGTGAAGATGAGGGCATAAGCCACATCAGAGACCATATGTTCTCCATGTGGGTCCCCAAGGGATGATGGCATTCCTAACACTTCCTTTTAGCATGATGTGGTTTTAGGAATTCACATAAGAAATGCTAAGAGTCCTTACTAATTGTAGTAATCATGAGTGTACCCTGTTTCTATTTTAGTGAACGTTTGTTTCATCCTATCAGTAATGAGTCTATCAGTAGTTGTCCTGAAGTCTCAACAGTGTAGTAACCACAGTATTTTGACAGATCTCCACAGAAATACCATTGGTCTCTCCTGGCAACAGTGTTGACTCTGAATGGCTGCAAGGATCCAGGTAGAGGTGATGTGTTTTGTAATAATGGGTAAATGATTATGTGAGTCATGAAGACCCTACAGATAATTTGCCCTTCTGATATGGATATTATGTTTTTGAGTATGAAGGCGGAAACTTGCTTATAACCGGGTAAAAGTAGGTCTACCATCAACTGATCTTCAGTGAAGTGAGATTGACATCCTAACACTTGTGTTATAATGCGTATCTTGTTTTGTGTTTTTGATTTTGGGTTTTTTTAATGCAAGTGTCCTGTTAAGGTCTTAGTTAGCATACCTGTTTGAAATGACGCCATCAACTGATTAGAGATTATCTTCCATGTAGCTATTGGCATAATGAATGTTTTCAGGCCTGTTAAATTTACCTTGGTTTTGGTAATATGCAGTTTAGAAATTAACATGTCCCCTAGAATACTATGAGCAATGATATTTTATTATTTTTTGAAAATAATGTATATTTACCACTTTTAATGATCAAGTGATATATATGTATCCAGGTGTTCTATCATATAGTCAACCATTGCTTTAAAACTAGGAGATATTTCCAGGAATTCTTTCTAGAGATGAAGGATCTCTTTCTAGGCTATGACCTTGAAGCTCTGTGAGTATGCATGGAGAACTGATGGAATCCGAAGTGGTACAATTGACCAGGGGAGTCTCAAAGTGTATCCTAGAATAATATGGCTCTCACATACATTCTCTAAATGTGTTTTCAGATTCTTGTCAGGACATAACAATCGAGCTCATAGTGGTAGTTAACGTGAACCATTACTGGTATCTAGGTAAGTGAAGATGAGGGCATAAGCCACATCAGAGACCATATGTTCTCCATGTGGGTCCCCAAGGGATGATGGCATTCCTAACACTTCCTTTTAGCATGATGTGGTTTTAGGAATTCACATAAGAAATGCTAAGAGTCCTTACTAATTGTAGTAATCATGAGTGTACCCTGTTTCTATTTTAGTGAACGTTTGTTTCATCCTATCAGTAATGAGTCTATCAGTAGTTGTCCTGAAGTCTCAACAGTGTAGTAACCACAGTATTTTGACAGATCTCCACAGAAATACCATTGGTCTCTCCTGGCAACAGTGTTGACTCTGAATGGCTGCAAGGATCCAGGTAGAGGTGATGTGTTTTGTAATAATGGGTAAATGATTATGTGAGTCATGAAGACCCTACATATAAGTTGCCCTTCTGATATGTATATATGTGTGGATGGTTACTCTAACTTTTCTGTTACCATGGGTTTTTTTACAGGTGTTCGTATAAGGAATCATATTGTTCCACATATGCTAGTAATCAGCTTAGACTTTGCATAAAATGGGTGTAACACTTAACAGGTATGTGGGTATGCAGGGATCCAGGTAAGTCTCCTTACTGATCCACACCACCACACTTACCATGAGACTTTTAGAGTTACTCAGATCAGACAGGATGGTTTCTCTAATAATGGTGTTGACCTTGAAGTTCCTTCAAGTCTCACATAGTATGATTCTGATACTACACATGGTTTGTCTAATGATGGAAATAACCCAAAGTAATTACAGGTGTTGCTTTTTTTTTTTTTTTTTTTTTTAAACTAAGGTAAAACTATTTTTGCCTTAATCACCCTTGTGAAATGCTTTTTTCCCAGTTACAGTTTTGGTGGCACTACAGTAATCCTGTATTGCTATTAATGGGACCCTGCTAGTACCAGGTAAATGATATTTAGGATCGATCTTACAGCACAGTATATAGATCAGTTGGTCTTCAGACATCTAGGTAAGTAAGGATGATGTCCCACCCCTCAAACAGAGTCTTCCCATTTTTGTTCCTACAGGGAATCCTGATACATTGTTTGCTAGTAAAGGTAGGAGATGTCACATTAATTCATTAGACCTTTGTATTTTTAGGTAAATATGTAGTTAATGGAATTGTGAACTTTGTATTTTAACTTCTAGTGAATCTTCTTAACTACATTTTGGGCTTCAATGCAGTTCAAATATGAATATGTCCCTAACAGCACTAGTAAACTTGATATTGTACTATGTTCACGTTCTAAAATACCGTTTTATACACTCCTGCTGATAACAGGATATCCAGGTGATTTATCCTATTCATGTCCATAAATTTGACTGTGAAATTTTGAGTTATCTCTTCAAGGTCAGAAAGTCTCTTAGTAGAGTTTAATCCTAAACTTCTGTAAGTATCCAGGTAATGGCGATGATTTTCAAAATGGAATCAAGGGAATCTGAACATGTACGCACCTAGAATAGTATGACTATTACACACATTCTCTAAATGTGTTTTTAGGCTCATGTCAGGATGTGGTGGTGAGATGTCAGTGGTAGTTAGCTTGGGACATTGCTGGTGTCTAGGTAAGTGAGGACTTGAGCCTTAACCTCATCCTTGACCATCTGTTCTCCATGTATGTTGATAAGTGATGATGGTGTTTGTAACATTTCCTTTTGGCATGGTTTTGTTTTAGGTATTCAGGTAAGAAATTCTAAGAGTTACTACTAAATTTGTTTAATTATGAGTTTACATTGTTTATGTTTTAGAAATCCCTAATATTTAGCCCTGTGAGGGTTAATTATGCCTTGTAAATGTCATGGCATTCCCACCACAGTACTAACCATATGATTTATTTAGATATTCACTTAAGTCACAGCATCTCCTGAAGATGCTATTGACTTGAATTAATGAACATACTCAGGTAGAACTAATATTTATCATATTTCTATCACCAAGTTACTGACCATAGGCATTTTTTCAGGTATCCCTTCAAGTAAAGAAGCTGTCTCTTCCCAGGATTTGACCTTGAACTCCAAACTCCTGCCACTAGTCAGGTAGTGTGGATAGGTACCAAAATGATAGAAGTGACCAAGGAAATTACGTCTTTAGAGGTTGAATGCCTTATATACCACACCTTCCCAGGTGGTGCAGTGGTAAAGAATTTTCCCGTGGATAGGAGATGTCACATTAATTCATTAGACCTTTGTATTTTTAGGTAAATATGTAGTTAATGGAATTGTGAACTTTGTATTTTAACTTCTAGTGAATCTTCTTAACTACATTTTGGGCTTCAATGCAGTTCAAATATGAATATGTCCCTAACAGCACTAGTAAACTTGATATTGTACTATGTTCACGTTCTAAAATACCGTTTTATACACTCCTGCTGATAACAGGATATCCAGGTGATTTATCCTATTCATGTCCATAAATTTGACTGTGAAATTTTGAGTTATCTCTTCAAGGTCAGAAAGTCTCTTAGTAGAGTTTAATCCTAAACTTCTGTAAGTATCCAGGTAATGGCGATGATTTTCAAAATGGAATCAAGGGAATCTGAACATGTACGCACCTAGAATAGTATGACTATTACACACATTCTCTAAATGTGTTTTTAGGCTCATGTCAGGATGTGGTGGTGAGATGTCAGTGGTAGTTAGCTTGGGACATTGCTGGTGTCTAGGTAAGTGAGGACTTGAGCCTTAACCTCATCCTTGACCATCTGTTCTCCATGTATGTTGATAAGTGATGATGGTGTTTGTAACATTTCCTTTTGGCATGGTTTTGTTTTAGGTATTCAGGTAAGAAATTCTAAGAGTTACTACTAAATTTGTTTAATTATGAGTTTACATTGTTTATGTTTTAGAAATCCCTAATATTTAGCCCTGTGAGGGTTAATTATGCCTTGTAAATGTCATGGCATTCCCACCACAGTACTAACCATATGATTTATTTAGATATTCACTTAAGTCACAGCATCTCCTGAAGATGCTATTGACTTGAATTAATGAACATACTCAGGTAGAACTAATATTTATCATATTTCTATCACCAAGTTACTGACCATAGGCATTTTTTCAGGTATCCCTTCAAGTAAAGAAGCTGTCTCTTCCCAGGATTTGACCTTGAACTCCAAACTCCTGCCACTAGTCAGGTAGTGTGGATAGGTACCAAAATGATAGAAGTGACCAAGGAAATTTACGTCTTTAGAGGTTGAATGCCTTATATACCACACACCTTCCCAGGTGGTGCAGTGGTAAAGAATTTTCCCATGAGTACGGGAGACAGGAGACCTGGATTTACTCCTTGGGTCGGGAAGATTCCTGGGGTAGGAAATGGCAACCCACTCTAGTAATTCATGCTTGGAAAATTCCATGGACTGAGCAGTCTGACAGGCAGGCTATGGTCCATGGGATTACAGAAGAGTCAGAGACAACTGAGCAACCGAGCACACATGCACAGACAAACATTGTCTATAAGGTGTTTTTCAGATTCACGTCAAGATATCATGGTGAACCTATTAATGGTAGTCATTGGGGATCATTGCTGGTATAGAGGTGAGTATTGATATGGGCCTATACCACAGCACATCCCATCTGAATTTCATATATCCACGTAAGTGATGATGTGTCCTTATACTTCCTTTTTTAAGATATCGTGGTAGAAAATGATAGTCTTTACCACTTCAAGACATCTTGAGTTGTCACTAGTTATATTTCTGGAAATGTTCATCTTTACTCCTGTTAATCCTGAGGTTTTATGTGAGTACAGGTATTTATCATGGTGTTCCCCATCTCATTATCTGTCATAGGGATTTCCACATCTCCAATCAAAGAGGGATATTTTATCTGACATTGGTGTTGGCCTTGGATTGGTGCAAGTATCCAGGTAAGTTCCTGTGTCTCCTGACGATGAAATGACCAACATTATTTGCGGTTCATCAGAGGGATGAACCAGATGTCATGGTAGAAAAAGTTATGTCTTTTAACAGACATTTCATACTATCGTTCTTGGTTCATGTCACGGGATATACATGACTAATCTGGGATCATACGTATCTGTAAACAACAAAACTCTGTAAAAGTAAAAAGTAAAATAAAAATAATTATATTTAAAAAGAAAGAGAGATCATGGTTAAACTAACAGTATTCATTAATGGTGGCCATGGCTTGTCTGCAGGTAAATGAGGATGTGGACTTAAACCACAGCACAGGTCATTTGATCTTCATAAAGCTGGGGAAGTTCTGATAGTTTCCCAGACAGTTGATGTTAGCACTTTTTTACAGGTATTCAGGAGATAGTAGTAATAGTGTTCAGACCAGGTCGTGTCTGTCTCTTCTCCAGGCTCCTCTGTCCATGGGATTCTCCAGGCGAGAAGACTGGAGTGAGTTGCCATTTTCTCCTCCAGAGGATCTTCACGACCCAGGGATCAAACCTGCATCTTTTATGTCTCCTGACCAGTGTGTTTTTCTCGCAGGCTATGGTCCATGGGATTACAGAAGAGTCAGAGACAACTGAGCAACCGAGCACACATGCACAGACAAACATTGTCTATAAGGTGTTTTTCAGATTCACGTCAAGATATCATGGTGAACCTATTAATGGTAGTCATTGGGGATCATTGCTGGTATAGAGGTGAGTATTGATATGGGCCTATACCACAGCACATCCCATCTGAATTTCATATATCCACGTAAGTGATGATGTGTCCTTATACTTCCTTTTTTAAGATATCGTGGTAGAAAATGATAGTCTTTACCACTTCAAGACATCTTGAGTTGTCACTAGTTATATTTCTGGAAATGTTCATCTTTACTCCTGTTAATCCTGAGGTTTTATGTGAGTACAGGTATTTATCATGGTGTTCCCCATCTCATTATCTGTCATAGGGATTTCCACATCTCCAATCAAAGAGGGATATTTTATCTGACATTGGTGTTGGCCTTGGATTGGTGCAAGTATCCAGGTAAGTTCCTGTGTCTCCTGACGATGAAATGACCAACATTATTTGCGGTTCATCAGAGGGATGAACCAGATGTCATGGTAGAAAAAGTTATGTCTTTTAACAGACATTTCATACTATCGTTCTTGGTTCATGTCACGGGATATACATGACTAATCTGGGATCATACGTATCTGTAAACAACAAAACTCTGTAAAAGTAAAAAGTAAAATAAAAATAATTATATTTAAAAAGAAAGAGAGATCATGGTTAAACTAACAGTATTCATTAATGGTGGCCATGGCTTGTCTGCAGGTAAATGAGGATGTGGACTTAAACCACAGCACAGGTCATTTGATCTTCATAAAGCTGGGGAAGTTCTGATAGTTTCCCAGACAGTTGATGTTAGCACTTTTTTTTTACAGGTATTCAGGAGATAGTAGTAATAGTGTTCAGACCAGGTCGTGTCTGTCTCTTCTCCAGGCTCCTCTGTCCATGGGATTCTCCAGGCGAGAAGACTGGAGTGAGTTGCCATTTTCTCCTCCAGAGGATCTTCACGACCCAGGGATCAAACCTGCATCTTTTATGTCTCCTGCATTGGCAGGCAGATTCTCTACCACTGTGCCAGCTGGAAAGTCCTAGGTATTCTATCAATTCTAGAAACTATGAGTTTTCCATTCTCATGTTTTATGGAGAATTTTGGCTGACCCTGTGAGTGAGGACCACTTACCATTTTCAGATAATTCTTATGATGCTCCTAATCATGCCAGTAACCATGAAATCTTGCAGGTGTCCCAGAATGAAATGTCATCATATCTGAGAATTCCCTCAACCTTGCTATAGTGCGAGTGTCCAGGTAGAGTTGGTATTCTTGAAAATGTAGGAAATGTCTGAGGTCATTTGAAGGTGTCCTGCTACAAGTTCTGTCCTTTTGAATTGTACAATATATTTTTCAGATTCCTATCAGGAGATCAAGATGAACTTAATGACTGTCAAAGGAATCCTTTCTGGTGTCCAGGTAAGGGATAATGTGCACCTTCCTCACATCACAGCATCCTGCGTTCACATCTTTAGGTAAGCAGTATTGATTGGTTTAACTTATTTAACCATGTTATTCATTTCAGGTCTTCAGGTGAAAAATGGTAGTGTTCTATTAATCTTAATAATTGTGTTTTTTCTACTGATTTGTATTTTTGACAATTAATTTGTAACCCTGTGAGTGATTCCTGGGTGTGCAGACAGTAATGACCCAGTGTGTGGCCCAGTAGTGAGCATGGCATTTCCCCAGGGGAGCAGGGAAGAGAGAATGGGATTTTGAACCATTCTAACAATAGCATAGACCTTGGAGAACTGCATGCCCCCAGGGAGAGCTGAGGATGGCTTCTTTGCTGAAGACAGTGAATGAGGTTATCTGCACTGTCCAGATAAGTAATTGTGTCCATAGACACATTTGTTACAAGTTTTTTTCCAGGTTTCTTTGTAGAGATCATGGGGTACTTCTTAATGACCATGAAAGGAACATGGCTATTATCCAAGTAAGTAATAGTGTTTTGCAGGAGCCAGGCCATTACAGGTGTTTGAGTAAGTAGATATGATTTCCTAACAGAGTATTACCCTATCCTTTTGCAAATGGTCTTTAGTTCCAGAGGATCTTCACGACCCAGGGATCAAACCTGCATCTTTTATGTCTCCTGCATTGGCAGGCAGATTCTCTACCACTGTGCCAGCTGGAAAGTCCTAGGTATTCTATCAATTCTAGAAACTATGAGTTTTCCATTCTCATGTTTTATGGAGAATTTTGGCTGACCCTGTGAGTGAGGACCACTTACCATTTTCAGATAATTCTTATGATGCTCCTAATCATGCCAGTAACCATGAAATCTTGCAGGTGTCCCAGAATGAAATGTCATCATATCTGAGAATTCCCTCAACCTTGCTATAGTGCAGTGTCCAGGTAGAGTTGGTATTCTTGAAAATGTAGGAAATGTCTGAGGTCATTTGAAGGTGTCCTGCTACAAGTTCTGTCCTTTTGAATTGTACAATATATTTTTCAGATTCCTATCAGGAGATCAAGATGAACTTAATGACTGTCAAAGGAATCCTTTCTGGTGTCCAGGTAAGGGATAATGTGCACCTTCCTCACATCACAGCATCCTGCGTTCACATCTTTAGGTAAGCAGTATTGATTGGTTTAACTTATTTAACCATGTTATTCATTTCAGGTCTTCAGGTGAAAAATGGTAGTGTTCTATTAATCTTAATAATTGTGTTTTTTCTACTGATTTGTATTTTTGACAATTAATTTGTAACCCTGTGAGTGATTCCTGGGTGTGCAGACAGTAATGACCCAGTGTGTGGCCCAGTAGTGAGCATGGCATTTCCCCAGGGGAGCAGGGAAGAGAGAATGGGATTTTGAACCATTCTAACAATAGCATAGACCTTGGAGAACTGCATGCCCCCAGGGAGAGCTGAGGATGGCTTCTTTGCTGAAGACAGTGAATGAGGTTATCTGCACTGTCCAGATAAGTAATTGTGTCCATAGACACATTTGTTACAAGTTTTTTTCCAGGTTTCTTTGTAGAGATCATGGGGTACTTCTTAATGACCATGAAAGGAACATGGCTATTATCCAAGTAAGTAATAGTGTGGGCCTTTTGCAGGAGCCAGGCCATCTGATCTTCAGGTGTTTGAGTAAGTAGATATGATTTCCCTAACAGAGTATTACCCTATCCTTTTGCAAATGGTCTGTTAAGTCCTTTCCTAATATGTAGGTATGAGATTATGTGACTCTAGGTCATTACAGAGCTTATTTTCATATGTGTGAATGATGAGGCTTTCAAGATTCTGTATTCAGTATGGTTTTGGCATATTTGCCATACAGAATTTAAATTCACCCCAACAATACCAGTAAGTTGGACATTTGACTGTATTTTTGTTCACAGGTTTTTTTTTTTTTTTTTTTTTTAAAGATTTTATTTATTTACTTATTTTGGGCAGGGATCGGGTTGGGGAGGGAGGGGAGCAGGCGGGCCACTTCTATATGTCTTTCATTTCTCTATTTTCATCCGTCTTTGTTCTTTGGCTCCTGTGGGCCTCCCATCGCGGTGGCGTCTGTCGTTGCAGAGCGCCGGCTCTGGACGCATGCAGCTCCAGAGCTCCGGCTCGGTGATTGGACACATCAGTCCAGCCGCTCCGCGGCACATGGGATCTTCCCAGGCCAGGGCTCGAACCGGCGCCCCTTGCACTGCAAGGCGGTGTCCTTACCCATTGGACCACCAGGGGAAGCCCCTGTTCACAGGTTTTGTGTTTTATGAACACGTAGTGGTGGAAGGATCAGTGAATAGCCAGGTGATTTCTCATATTGTCCATCCATGGTTATTATTCACTTTGAGATTTTTTTCCAGGCATTCCATCCAGAGAGGAAAAAATCTCTTATTAATCTCAGATTTCCACAATTATCCGTGGAACAGCAATATATCTTGAAATGGTAGAATTGAACAAGGAATTTTCAGGTGGCCCAATGAAGTAAGATGCATACCAAACACATTTTGCATGTTGTTTTCAGCTTCATGTGAAAACATCACAGTGAACTCATTAATAGGAATTACCAAGGCACATAGCAGATATAGAAATAAATGGTGACTTGGGCCCAAACCACAGCATAGATCATGTGATCTTCACACATATAAGTTAGTGTTGATGGTGTCCCTAACACCTGTGCTCCAGGTTCAAAATGGAGAAGCACAGGCAACAGGCAATGCTGAAATTCATTCATGGCCATTTTTCTCAGAATCACTACTTTTCAACCAGGCGTGTGATTTTGCCCCCTAGGGGACATTTGACAGTGTCTGGAGACATTTGGGGTTGCCATGACTCCCAGGGCAGGCGAAGTGACACTGGAATCTAGTATGTGGAGATGAGGGGTGCTGCTATGAACGTCCTACAATGCACGTGGTAGTTTCCATCACAAATAATGATCCGGCCCAAAATATTAGCAGTGATAAGATTGAAAAACTCTGCTCTAACTCATTCCCTTGTTGGAGTGGTAGCTCCAGTCTCCCATTCCAGGTTCATTAGTGATATGCCATTGATATGGTTGGCCTCAGCCTCCCCCAGGGATTCTCAGGTGGCTCAGCATAAAAAATCCACCTGACAATGTAGGAGACATGGGTTTTTATCCCTGGGTTGGAAAGATCCCCTGGAGAAGGGAATGGCACCCACACCAATATTCCTGCCTGGAGAACCCCATAGACAGAGGAGCCTGGTGAACTACAGTTCATGGGGTTGCAAAGAGTTGGACCCAACTTAGTAACTAAACCATCATCAACCTTCCCTTTCTCAACTCCAGCAGGTCAGGCATGATAATCTTCCCACTGCTTGCTCTAGGCCACCTTCATCAGACCTGGAAACCCAGTCTGTACTGTGTCTGAACTGGAACACGTTCCTAGACGTGACATGGATTTTCTCAGAAGGTAATGGCTATGCTTTTGTTTTGAAGGGATTCAGGCTCCTTTTAATTAGGAAGACATCTGCACACTTGTTTTCAAATCTATCAGCCTGTTCATGTCATTTGTGTAGCAAGAAAGTCGAATGCAGATCAAAGAAAGATCCCTCTGATGAACCATCTACAGCACATCCTATTAACTTTTGCAGGCTAATGTCAAGCAAGAGGTGGCTTTCTATTCATTTGCTCCTTGGTCACAATCATCTGTTGACTTACTTCAGGCCTTCAGCTTATACAGTCATGTTCTGGAATCTGTAAAACATGCAGTCCGGGCAAGATAGGGGAGACAATGGGGAAAGATAAGAGACATCTTTAACTTCAAGTGCAAGAGCATAGAATCTCCCCTTTATTATTTCCAAATTTTACTGTGAAGCAAAAACATTGAGATGGTAAGCTTCCACCAAAATTATATTCAATTAAAGAAGATCTGGGGACCATCCCTGTTTCTAGTTCTCATTCCATTACTGTCCAGACTTAGGACACTCCCTAAAATACGAAGACAACTAGAATGAAAATTCCAGTCTTTGAGTTCAGTCAAGCAGAGTGATAGGTAACAAAAAAGCTCTCTGAGACAGCAAGTAGAAGAGAGATTCTCAGGAACTTAGGGGAGAAGGAAGCAAGGAAATGCTGCTTCATGGTTAGAGTCTCTGGGGTGATTAAAAAAAAAAATGTTGGAGACAGATTATGGTGATGGCTGCAGTTCTGTGAGTGTATGGTTGGCCTCAGCCTCCCCCAGGGATTCTCAGGTGGCTCAGCATAAAAAATCCACCTGACAATGTAGGAGACATGGGTTTTTATCCCTGGGTTGGAAAGATCCCCTGGAGAAGGGAATGGCACCCACACCAATATTCCTGCCTGGAGAACCCCATAGACAGAGGAGCCTGGTGAACTACAGTTCATGGGGTTGCAAAGAGTTGGACCCAACTTAGTAACTAAACCATCATCAACCTTCCCTTTCTCAACTCCAGCAGGTCAGGCATGATAATCTTCCCACTGCTTGCTCTAGGCCACCTTCATCAGACCTGGAAACCCAGTCTGTACTGTGTCTGAACTGGAACACGTTCCTAGACGTGACATGGATTTTCTCAGAAGGTAATGGCTATGCTTTTGTTTTGAAGGGATTCAGGCTCCTTTTAATTAGGAAGACATCTGCACACTTGTTTTCAAATCTATCAGCCTGTTCATGTCATTTGTGTAGCAAGAAAGTCGAATGCAGATCAAAGAAAGATCCCTCTGATGAACCATCTACAGCACATCCTATTAACTTTTGCAGGCTAATGTCAAGCAAGAGGTGGCTTTCTATTCATTTGCTCCTTGGTCACAATCATCTGTTGACTTACTTCAGGCCTTCAGCTTATACAGTCATGTTCTGGAATCTGTAAAACATGCAGTCCGGGCAAGATAGGGGAGACAATGGGGAAAGATAAGAGACATCTTTAACTTCAAGTGCAAGAGCATAGAATCTCCCCTTTATTATTTCCAAATTTTACTGTGAAGCAAAACATTGAGATGGTAAGCTTCCACCAAAATTATATTCAATTAAAGAAGATCTGGGGACCATCCCTGTTTCTAGTTCTCATTCCATTACTGTCCAGACTTAGGACACTCCCTAAAATACGAAGACAACTAGAATGAAAATTCCAGTCTTTGAGTTCAGTCAAGCAGAGTGATAGGTAACAAAAAAGCTCTCTGAGACAGCAAGTAGAAGAGAGATTCTCAGGAACTTAGGGGAGAAGGAAGCAAGGAAATGCTGCTTCATGGTTAGAGTCTCTGGGGTGATTAAAAAAAAAAATGTTGGAGACAGATTATGGTGATGGCTGCAGTTCTGTGAGTGTAGTGAGTGCCACTGGGTTTTATGCTCAAACATGGTCAAAATCACAAATTTTATGTCATACCTATTTTGCTACAATGAAAAACTACCTGTGAAGTGTAACAAAAGCTGCAGTTGCAACATGCGTCAAAGATCATTAAGAGTAAACAGAAGAAATCATCATTTAAAAACCAAATGTATTGAGTTCATGCTTTCTCTTAGGCCTTTTTTCTAGATGCTTAATAGTCTGTGTCAGTCCAGGTCCAGGAAGTGAACGCCAAGGTGACATAAGGAATTAAATGTGCTAGAGACACTGGGAAACACCTGTGCAGGGCAGAGTGGAGGAAGCACAAGAGGGCCAGGGGAGTCTTCCAGCTGCATTGCGTGTCTGACATGGGGTAGAGGATGAAGGGAAGGGAGCCCTCAGACAGTAGTCCAGTCTAAGGTGTCTTGGGCCAGATCAGTGGGGAGTCTTCATCTCCCACTGGAGGAGTCTCTTGTCCCCTCAGTGGGCCTACTAGGTTCTCCCTGCTGTGCTTCATTTTTGACCACTTGCAGCCTAGGGACAGCACAGCCTTAATGCAAACCCACTGGCGGATCCAGAGCCCAGGCTGTGAAACACTTAGGCTTGCCACAGCAGGTTCTCTAAAAGGAGCTCCGTCTGGTGTACTTCTGTGGTCACCCCACACCTATGTTGTTCAAAGCTCCCAATTCCTCTTCTAAGCATTTTATAATCTCCAGTCAGCAAAAGGGGAAATGGGACTTAAATAAAATGCCCCCTCCAAAGCTTCCAAAGCCAAATTTGAAAGACCTAAAGGCTTTTTTTTTAACTTGGTCAATCCCTGCAGTCCATTACTGTCCAGACTTAGGACACTCTAAAATACGAAGACAACTAGAATGAAAATTCCAGTCTTTGAGTTCAGTCAAGCAGAGTGATAGGTAACAAAAAAGCTCTCTGAGACAGCAAGTAGAAGAGAGATTCTCAGGAACTTAGGGGAGAAGGAAGCAAGGAAATGCTGCTTCATGGTTAGAGTCTCTGGGGTGATTAAAAAAAAAAATGTTGGAGACAGATTATGGTGATGGCTGCAGTTCTGTGAGTGTAGTGAGTGCCACTGGGTTTTATGCTCAAACATGGTCAAAATCACAAATTTTATGTCATACCTATTTTGCTACAATGAAAAAACTACCTGTGAAGTGTAACAAAAGCTGCAGTTGCAACATGCGTCAAAGATCATTAAGAGTAAACAGAAGAAATCATCATTTAAAAACCAAATGTATTGAGTTCATGCTTTCTCTTAGGCCTTTTTTCTAGATGCTTAATAGTCTGTGTCAGTCCAGGTCCAGGAAGTGAACGCCAAGGTGACATAAGGAATTAAATGTGCTAGAGACACTGGGAAACACCTGTGCAGGGCAGAGTGGAGGAAGCACAAGAGGGCCAGGGGAGTCTTCCAGCTGCATTGCGTGTCTGACATGGGGTAGAGGATGAAGGGAAGGGAGCCCTCAGACAGTAGTCCAGTCTAAGGTGTCTTGGGCCAGATCAGTGGGGAGTCTTCATCTCCCACTGGAGGAGTCTCTTGTCCCCTCAGTGGGCCTACTAGGTTCTCCCTGCTGTGCTTCATTTTTGACCACTTGCAGCCTAGGGACAGCACAGCCTTAATGCAAACCCACTGGCGGATCCAGAGCCCAGGCTGTGAAACACTTAGGCTTGCCACAGCAGGTTCTCTAAAAGGAGCTCCGTCTGGTGTACTTCTGTGGTCACCCCACACCTATGTTGTTCAAAGCTCCCAATTCCTCTTCTAAGCATTTTATAATCTCCAGTCAGCAAAAGGGGAAATGGGACTTAAATAAAATGCCCCCAAACACATGGCTCTTAATTGGTCAAGCCAGCTTCCAAAGCCAAATTTGAAAGACCTGCCCCCCAAACCAGGGTTTTGTCTTCTGTTGTGTGGTAGATTAAATTATTGTTCAGAAAGTGTTTAGTCTCCCACTTCCACCCTTCGCCATAGGAGGGATCATTCTCCCATTGACATGGACTCAGTGTGTCTTGTTTGGGCCATGGAGCATGGACTATGAGGCAGGTCTGAACCTCAGCTTTGAGAGGCATCATGTGTTTGCCCTCCTATCTTCCAGAAGAAGGCCATATCCATAGAAGACCAGAAACCAAGAATGAGAGCACTCCAGGTAAACTCTGCCAGAAGGACAGCACCATATCCTCTACTGAGCCAACCTGCCGACCCCAAAGGCTTCTATTTGTAAGTCATCGACATTTGAGGCGATTTGTTGGGCAGCATTACTTTGGCAAGAGCTGACTAATACATACCATTTCCAGTTACCAGAAGGAATAATTGATGCTGTCCAAGGGAGATGGTAAAGACTTCATGGAGGAAGTATTGTGTAAGCAGATTATTCTTAAAAATAAGAAAAAATTCTTAATTCCATTTTTGAAAAAAATGGTTTATATCTTTTTGTTATGAAAAAATTGGAAAATATTGCAAATATTAAAAGGAAAGTCAAAAGAGAGTATATCTGTTGATATTTTTTATACTAAAGTCCACCATGCATACTATGTCATCATATACTCCAGGGTCTTCTATGACCTTTAACGGCCTAACATCTGTTTGGACTCTTATATATGTTCAAATATTCTTTGAAAACATAGTTTATAATGGTTGCATAGTATTCATGGCACCACCAACTTGAGCTTTAAAGACATGTTGAAGGACATCAGAAGGACCTTCTTCCATTCATTTGCCTGAAAGTATTTATTGAGTACTTAGTATGTGCCAGGCAGCGTCCAAGGCACTAGGAATACAACTCTTACAAAGAGACAAAGCCCCAGAATCTATCAACAGGTGATCAATAAAGAAATAATAGGGCTTCCCTGGTGATCCAGTGGGTTGGGGACACCACCTTGCAGTGCAAGGGGTGCCTGTTTGATCCCTGGCCTGGGAAGATCTCACGTCCCGTGGATTGGCTGGACCACTGTGTCCAACTACTGAGCAGGAGCTCTGGAGCATATGCGCCCAGAGCCAGTGCTCTGCAATGAAAGAGCACACTGCAATGGGAGGCCCATGCAGGTTGGGGAACAGAAATGGATGAAAATGGATAAATGAAAGACCAATAGAAATGGCCAAAAAAAGAGAAAGAAATAATCGTCTTTCCATACAATGCAAGACTACTCGTCAATAGAAAAGAACTACTACTGGCTGAACTTTCAAAACATTATGCTGAGTGAAAGAAGCCAGACACCGAAGGCTCTATGTTATGATTACATTTTTGTAAAACTGCAAATGATTCAAGCAAATCTATAGTGACAGGAAGCAGACCAGCAGGTGTTAGGGAGGAAAGGACAGGGAGGGCAGAAGGGATTTACCAGGGGCATGAGAAACCATTTGGAGGTGAAGAATATGTTTATTATCTTGATTATAGTGATAAGGTCATGAATGTATACATATGCCACAACTTTTTTACAATTTTTTATAGTTGATCTGCAATGTTGTATTGCTTTCAGGTGTACAACAAAGTGGTTCAGTTTCATATATATATAGTGTTCTTTTTCAAAATTTTTCCCATGTAGATCATTGTAGAATATTGAGTAGAATTCCCTGTGGTATACAGTAAGTCCTTGTTGGCTATCTATTAATATTTGAAATATAGTAGTGTATATATGTCAGTTACAAACACCCCGTTTATCTCCCCCCTCACATTCCTTCCCCTTTGGAAAGTGTGCATATGTCAAAACTTTAAATATGTGCGGTTTATTGCACATCATCACACCTTCATAAAGCTCCTTAAAAAGTCACAGATGTGGAATAGAGGCTGACAACGTGGAGGATAAGCATCTGAGCAGCCGGGAAACACAAACAAAGACACAGAGTCATTTTATTTAATACACACATAAAATTTACCACCTTCTAAGCAATGTTGCAGAAGTTTTACAAATATGAACTCATTTTCTCCTCACAGACCCCCTAGGAGGTAAGTACTATTAATGTCATTCCTACATTGCAGAAAAAGAAATTAAGGCACAGTGATATTAAATAAGTTGCCCAGAATCACAGAGTAATGGTCATAGTTGGGCTTTGCATCCTCAAATGAAGATTTAGAATCATGCTTTAAAATAAGATGACAGGCTGACTTCTGGGAATGCATCTGGTAGTATTTGAAGGTATTATTTGTGGAGTCAGGTGACTGTAACCAAAAGCAAAGGGAGAAGAGAGGAAGCAAAAGACCTTGGAAATGTAGGTTGGGGTTTGTTTATTTCAGCCTGAAAAGTCCAGTCATGTAACATGAAGGGGTATAGGAAGCCTTCTGAGGGGTATCTGTATTTTGCGTGAACTAATTTTCATTTATCATCAGATACTAATTATTAATATATGCTCAATGGAACTCATCTGAAAGCAGCTTTTCTGTCACTTCCTCTTCAAATAGAAGACTATTCCCTAGTCTTTTTCTCTCTTTTTCATTTCCTGCTAAAACACATCTCCAGAATCCTGCAGAGGTGAATGAGCTGTTGGTGGGGTTGCCTTGAGGGTCTCAGGAGCTCATCCCTCATAGGGGCCAGGAAAGCAAACTAAGCTCCAGAGATTACTCTGCCCCAGTTGCTGTAACAAGATACTGTAGGCTGTCTGGCTCAAATGAGAGAACTTGCTTTCCTCACAGTTCTGGAAGCTGGTATCCCTAGTGCCGAGCACCAGCAAGCAGGTCCAGGTTCTGGTGAGAGCATTCTTCTGGTTTGTAGACGATGTCAACAGGGCCTTTCTTCAGTGTGTGTACGGGAGAGATGGCCCTCTTAGAAGGCCACTCATCCTATTGGATTAAGGACCCTTTTCCTAAGTGAAAGTAGAAAGGTTCTGGATTGAAAACCCGTTTATCTCCCTCACATTCCTTCCCTTTGGAAATTGCATATGTCAAACTTTAATATGTGCGGTTTATTGCACATCATCACACCTTCATAAAGCTCCTTACAAAGTCACAGATGTGGAATAGAGGCTGACAACGTGGAGGATAAGCATCTGAGCAGCCGGGAAACACAAACAAAGACACAGAGTCATTTTATTTAATACACACATAAAATTTACCACCTTCTAAGCAATGTTGCAGAAGTTTTACAAATATGAACTCATTTTCTCCTCACAGACCCCCTAGGAGGTAAGTACTATTAATGTCATTCCTACATTGCAGAAAAAGAAATTAAGGCACAGTGATATTAAATAAGTTGCCCAGAATCACAGAGTAATGGTCATAGTTGGGCTTTGCATCCTCAAATGAAGATTTAGAATCATGCTTTAAAATAAGATGACAGGCTGACTTCTGGGAATGCATCTGGTAGTATTTGAAGGTATTATTTGTGGAGTCAGGTGACTGTAACCAAAAGCAAAGGGAGAAGAGAGGAAGCAAAAGACCTTGGAAATGTAGGTTGGGGTTTGTTTATTTCAGCCTGAAAAGTCCAGTCATGTAACATGAAGGGGTATAGGAAGCCTTCTGAGGGGTATCTGTATTTTCGTGAACTAATTTTCATTTATCATCAGATACTAATTATTAATATATGCTCAATGGAACTCATCTGAAAGCAGCTTTTCTGTCACTTCCTCTTCAAATAGAAGACTATTCCCTAGTCTTTTTCTCTCTTTTTCATTTCCTGCTAAAACACATCTCCAGAATCCTGCAGAGGTGAATGAGCTGTTGGTGGGGTTGCCTTGAGGGTCTCAGGAGCTCATCCCTCATAGGGGCCAGGAAAGCAAACTAAGCTCCAGAGATTACTCTGCCCCAGTTGCTGTAACAAGATACTGTAGGCTGTCTGGCTCAAATGAGAGAACTTGCTTTCCTCACAGTTCTGGAAGCTGGTATCCCTAGTGCCGAGCACCAGCAAGCAGGTCCAGGTTCTGGTGAGAGCATTCTTCTGGTTTGTAGACGATGTCAACAGGGCCTTTCTTCAGTGTGTGTACGGGGAGAGAGATGGCCCCCCTCTTAGAAGGCCACTCATCCTATTGGATTAAGACTCCACCCTTATGACCTCCTTTGACCTAAGTGAAAGTAGAAAGTGTTAATTGCTCAGTTGTGTCTGACTCTGCAAACCCCAGGCAAGAATACTGGAGTGAATTGCCGCGTCCTTTTTACAGGAGATCTTCCTGACACAGGAATCAAACCCGTGTCTCCTGCAGTGGTAGGTGGATTCTTTACTGTCTGAGCCATCAGGGAAGCCCTAAATTACCTCCTAAAGCCTCATCTCCAAGTACAATCACATTTGAGATTGGGGCTTCAGTGTATGAATTTGAGGTAGATACAGTTCAGTTCATGGCACTGTGCCTCCTCCAGATTCTGTGCTGCATCCATTTGACAGAGTGGGCCCCAGCCTCTCCCGTCGTGAAAGCTACTCTCCCCCAATTCAGGCATTTGAGATTTTAAGTTTGAGACCCATGTGCTAGATTCAGCTTTCACAAATATTTCATTTAGCACACAGTTTCTAAACAAATTTAAATTAGCTGTCAGCATATAAAACTTAAAATATAGCAAGTTATCATTTGCATTCCCAGCTTTCCTCGAAGGAAATCTGCAATGAACTGTATCTTTGTATGGGCTTTGAAAACTCCAAGACAAGCTTGTGTCCAGTGGCCAAACAGCAGGGCAGCACATTATGGGATCTCTGGGTAGTGGGGAGCCAAATTGCTTCTGAATTCATTTTACTTCTTCTACCCCTAATTACGTTTTTCTCTCATTTCATCAAATTATCAAATTATTTACTTATTCCTTATTTTGTTGTTCCTCATGGATATTTATAATTGACTTCACGTTTAGGAGGACATACAACCAGGTATATATATGTGTGTGTGTACATGTGTATCTGTGTGTGTGTACGTATACTCTCAATACGTGCTTGCTGCAAGAATGAATGAATGAAAATGCCTGTGTATGTGTATGTGTATTCTCAAGTTGTCCAAAGAGAACTCCTTAATGAATTCAGGGCAGCTTATGGTTATAACAAAACTTGAAAAGAACTAATTCATAATAAGGGAAAAACGTTACAGCTCATAAATTGTGAAATTTGTATGACACTTCACAGTTTACAAGGAACATTCCCAGATACTATCTTATATATGGTTTGTATCTGGGAACCATCAGGGAGAGAAGGGCTCCATGCTCTCAGTCCAGCTGTAAAAATGAGCAGATAAATTGCAGCTTACATCAAGCCCATTAGATGGTTTATCCCCGTTCTGACACAGCCTTAGAGAAGGGACTCACGGGCAGTGCAAAGAGAAGATTTAGGACTCTGGTAAAGATGGATTTGCTTGAAATGTTTGTCCAAGGCTGGCTCCTGCCATATGTAAAACACTGTATTATTCAAGAAATCTTCACATTAATTATCTCACTAGAGGCTCCCAGGCTAACATTATTTCCATTTAACAAAGGGAGAAATTAAAACAGAATTATGAATGACTCTCAAGTGCCCATGGTTATTTGATGAAAGAGGTAGAGCTAAAACCCTGGACTTGACCCCAAGCCCAGTTTCACTACAACAGTCTAGCCCAAAAGTTAGCCAGGGAATATCTTACTACAGGATGCCAATAGCTTTCATGCAAAACAAGCCAAGTTATGGAGAACAATTAAAAACTCCTTGATGAAACAGATTTGGAAAGGTCGAGATGGAAATCCAGCATTTTGCAAGATTTCTCAGCGATTTGAACATACTACTGTCTGCTGCCAAGTTATATGGGAGAATTTGGTATATGATGTTTTCCCAAATCATAAGACCATGCAAGCCATTCTTTAGTGATGTCTCACACAACTAGTGTTCTTGTTGTTGCATTTTGAGAAACATTTCCCTCACCAATCATGAGTTACATCCAAGCATGAAGGACTTCATAGCCCTGTGTGCTGTTCCTTTTTATTTTTCTGTTTTCTGTTTTGTTTTTGGCCATGACACGGGACATGTGGGATCCTGGTTCCCATACCAGGAATGGAACCTGTGCCCCCTGTGGTGGAAGCGTGGAGTCTCAACTGCTGGACCACCAGGGAAGTCCTTGAACTGTTCCTTCTTAACTCTGTGTGTTATTGGATCTAGGGGCACAGAATTAGAAGAGAAGTTCATTGGAAATATGGCCAGTTTTCTGTGTTCATTTTCACTGGTACTCTATGGAGAAGGATCTTCCTTCCCCGGACAATTACTATCACACTTGGTCATATTAAGTTGCTTTAGCCAATGGAAAGAGAATGAATCCACCTTGTTTGACTTACATGCAGAGGTTCTAGAGCCAGCAGGTGATTTGCTATGTGCTTTTTCTTCTGCCATGATGACCAGTTGTGATTCAAATAAAGATAGTTTCATCAGCCTGGGGCTTGGAGTAAGGACAACATGCAGTAGAGGTGTGGGCCAATCCAACTGTTTCCACCAGTGAGAAATAATCCTTTGCTGTTTTAAGGGACTGAGATGTGGGGGCGTTTATTACTGGAGCATAATCTATCCCATCCGGACCATTATAATTTCCAAAACACTGATCACATACTTAAGTATTGGTAGGGTTTTTCTTCAGCAGCCATATATGCATATGTAATATTTGAAGAGCCATCAAGACTCAGCCAAATATTCAGCAGTCTGAAATTTAGATGTTTCTAACTTGTTTGCCCTTGATAATGTTATTAAACTCTCTTTTCTACTTTTAAAAAATACCTGTACACCTCTCTTCACACAGTTGATGAGGTGATCATGTATATCAGAGTATTTTAAAAACTGTGAAATACTAAACAAATGTAAGGCGTCTAAATCAGTGTGCTGTCCTAGGCTGGATTTCAGGGCTCCTGCTTTATCAATCAATGACAATAAACACAGTGTCCTCCAAGTGGGGAAACAGGAAGTCAAATGATCTTGATCTAGGTCTTTGGGTCCTTTTTTGGGTACAGTTGAACCTTGAACAGCATCAATTTGAACCCCTCAGGTCCACTTACACACAGATTTTTTGCAATCGTAAATACCATGGGCCTACACCATCTGTGTGTGGTTGGTTGACTGTGGATGCAGAATGGCAAATAGAGAGGAACTGTTCATATGGAGGGCAGACCATAAGTTATGTTTGGATTGTCAACTGCACAGACGGTTGGTGCCTTTAACCCCTGCTTTGTTCAAGGAATGAGCTTTTTATTTTGCCCTGTGGACCACCAGGGAAGTCCTTGAACTGTTCCTTCTTAACTCTGTGTGTTATTGGATCTAGGGGCACAGAATTAGAAGAGAAGTTCATTGGAAATATGGCCAGTTTTCTGTGTTCATTTTCACTGGTACTCTATGGAGAAGGATCTTCCTTCCCCGGACAATTACTATCACACTTGGTCATATTAAGTTGCTTTAGCCAATGGAAAGAGAATGAATCCACCTTGTTTGACTTACATGCAGAGGTTCTAGAGCCAGCAGGTGATTTGCTATGTGCTTTTTCTTCTGCCATGATGACCAGTTGTGATTCAAATAAAGATAGTTTCATCAGCCTGGGGCTTGGAGTAAGGACAACATGCAGTAGAGGTGTGGGCCAATCCAACTGTTTCCACCAGTGAGAAATAATCCTTTGCTGTTTTAAGGGACTGAGATGTGGGGGCGTTTATTACTGGAGCATAATCTATCCCATCCGGACCATTATAATTTCCAAAACACTGATCACATACTTAAGTATTGGTAGGGTTTTTCTTCAGCAGCCATATATGCATATGTAATATTTGAAGAGCCATCAAGACTCAGCCAAATATTCAGCAGTCTGAAATTTAGATGTTTCTAACTTGTTTGCCCTTGATAATGTTATTAAACTCTCTTTTCTACTTTTAAAAAATACCTGTACACCTCTCTTCACACAGTTGATGAGGTGATCATGTATATCAGAGTATTTTAAAAACTGTGAAATACTAAACAAATGTAAGGCGTCTAAATCAGTGTGCTGTCCTAGGCTGGATTTCAGGGCTCCTGCTTTATCAATCAATGACAATAAACACAGTGTCCTCCAAGTGGGGAAACAGGAAGTCAAATGATCTTGATCTAGGTCTTTGGGTCCTTTTTTGGGTACAGTTGAACCTTGAACAGCATCAATTTGAACCCCTCAGGTCCACTTACACACAGATTTTTTGCAATCGTAAATACCATGGGCCTACACCATCTGTGTGTGGTTGGTTGACTGTGGATGCAGAATGGCAAATAGAGAGGAACTGTTCATATGGAGGGCAGACCATAAGTTATGTTTGGATTGTCAACTGCACAGACGGTTGGTGCCTTTAACCCCTGCTTTGTTCAAGGAATGAGCTATATTTCATGAATTTTGTAGCAAAAGATTTCTAAATTAATAAATATTAAAGTTTCTCCATCTTTTAGCAGAGTGTTTTGGGCTCTAAGTAAAAGAAATCCTGACTCACAGGCTTGAACAAGAGAGTATTTCGTCTGACAAACACCATGTCCCGAGGTTGGGCTGTTCATAGGTGATCAACAGCTTGATAAGTTGAAGACTCACACTTTCTCTGAGCCTCCTTTACCCCATCTTCAACACGAGTTTCATCCTAAAACTGAGATTTTCTCATGGTGACATCACTAAGTGGCTTCTGGAAGACATCATGTCCAGCATCTCCTTTGGCACATCAGGTGAGAAATAGAGATAGAAGCACTTCACTTGTACAAGCTTGTAAGTCCATCTTCAAGTTACCAAAAATACGTGCCAGGAGCTTGCTGAACCGATGGTGAAGGAGTCAGCTCTGGAGCTCAGATGAGGATATCAAAACAAAATCAAGGGTTGTTAGGGAGAAAGAAAGGAGAAAGAGGCAAAAAAAAAAAAAAAAAAAACTTAATAGTTTTCAAGACAGCAAGCACAACAGGAGAAAATCTAGCCCCTCATGCATTTCCACAGACCTGCGAACTGTTTAATGTTCAGATTTGCAAACCTGATAGTTGGGCATAAGTAAGATCTCCTAACACTTCGCTCTACCATCTGTTGCTGACATAACAATTTTACATAATATGAAAAATGCCAGATGGAAGCTACGCATTAACTGTGTCCAAGATGTTTTATGTTCACAACATACACGGAATAGAAGGAATTAGCTTTGTTCCATACACTGTTGAACTCATACTTCTCCAATTGTATTTCTGGCCATTAATGGAGAGGGACAGCTCCAGAGCTTCCTAATCACTTAGTTTGCCATGTTGTTTGGAGGATCGCATGAACTGGTGACCCTGGAATTTCTATGCAGAACTGACTTCTTTGAGCTTGAGGCTGGCGCCTTAAGCCATTCAGCCATCCTGACAGCTTTCTATTCAGGACAGACTTAGAAGCTACCATTTGTAGAGCTGAGGGCTGGGAAGGGTAAGGCATAGATATCTAAAACTGTGTCTGGGGCTTCCCCTGGTGGTCCAGTGGGTAAGGACACCACCTTGCAGTGCAAGGGGCGCCGGTTCGATCCCTGGCCTGGGAAGATCCCACGTGCCGCGGAGTAGCTGGACTGATGTGTCCAATCACCGAGCTGGAGCTCTGGAGCGCATGCGCCCAGAGCCCGCGCTCTGCGACGACAGATGCCACCGCGATGGGAGGCCCACAGGAGCCAAAGAACAAAGACGGATGAAAATGGAGAAATGAAAGACCAATAGAAGTGGCCCGCCCGCTTCCCTACCTCCCCAACCCGACCCCCGCCCCAAAAATAAAAAAATAAATAAATAAGTAAATAAAACTGTGTCTGCACAGCAGAGACCCTGTTTTTAGCTTAGAATTTGTATCACAGTAAATAAGACCAGTAAAGTTTTCTAAAGATGTTTTTTTTTATTTTCACTGTATCTAAAGATTGAGAAACAATTCATGGACCTGGTTATAGAAGTCAAGCAATCGCTGTTGTTTTGGAGCAAATGTGATGGCAAAGGATGTTTTAGAGAAAATAAGACTCCTACCGTAAACCTTCTACAAGCATGAAAGTGTATAGGCAACAGTTTAGCCCTCATGCTTTACAGACCTGCGAACTGTTTAATGTTCAGATTTGCAAACCTGATAGTTGGGCATAAGTAAGATCTCCTAACACTTCGCTCTACCATCTGTTGCTGACATAACAATTTTACATAATATGAAAATGCCAGATGGAAGCTACGCATTAACTGTGTCCAAGATGTTTTATGTTCACAACATACACGGAATAGAAGGAATTAGCTTTGTTCCATACACTGTTGAACTCATACTTCTCCAATTGTATTTCTGGCCATTAATGGAGAGGGACAGCTCCAGAGCTTCCTAATCACTTAGTTTGCCATGTTGTTTGGAGGATCGCATGAACTGGTGACCCTGGAATTTCTATGCAGAACTGACTTCTTTGAGCTTGAGGCTGGCGCCTTAAGCCATTCAGCCATCCTGACAGCTTTCTATTCAGGACAGACTTAGAAGCTACCATTTGTAGAGCTGAGGGCTGGGAAGGGTAAGGCATAGATATCTAAAACTGTGTCTGGGGCTTCCCCTGGTGGTCCAGTGGGTAAGGACACCACCTTGCAGTGCAAGGGGCGCCGGTTCGATCCCTGGCCTGGGAAGATCCCACGTGCCGCGGAGTAGCTGGACTGATGTGTCCAATCACCGAGCTGGAGCTCTGGAGCGCATGCGCCCAGAGCCCGCGCTCTGCGACGACAGATGCCACCGCGATGGGAGGCCCACAGGAGCCAAAGAACAAAGACGGATGAAAATGGAGAAATGAAAGACCAATAGAAGTGGCCCGCCCGCTTCCCTACCTCCCCAACCCGACCCCCGCCCCAAAAATAAAAAAATAAATAAATAAGTAAATAAAACTGTGTCTGCACAGCAGAGACCCTGTTTTTAGCTTAGAATTTGTATCACAGTAAATAAGACCAGTAAAGTTTTCTAAAGATGTTTTTTTTTATTTTCACTGTATCTAAAGATTGAGAAACAATTCATGGACCTGGTTATAGAAGTCAAGCAATCGCTGTTGTTTTGGAGCAAATGTGATGGCAAAGGATGTTTTAGAGAAAATAAGACTCCTACCGTAAACCTTCTACAAGCATGAAAGAACTTTAAAAGTATAGGCAACAGTTTCCCCATTTTTATGGTAAAATGCTTCAAACATATATTAATCTAGAGAGTAATATAACTAACACCCAGCCACACCCTCAACATTCATGTCTATCAGATGCTAACATTTAGACATTCTCCATATCCATACTTTGATGTTTTCCCTTTCTTCTTGTAACTGTTACCCCATCTGGTATCAGTCTTCTGTACATTTTATACTATTACTATATATGCATGTATCCATAATAAGACTATAGTTTTGAAAATGGCATCATATGGGATACTATTCACCAGCTTGTCTGTTCTTTCATTGTTTTGATGAGTTTTAACCTTGTTGATCTAGTTCCTTCATTTGAACTGCTCTATAATATTCCATAACTGAATATAGCACAGTCTATTCTCCTGTCCTGCTGATGAATATGTAAGATATTTCCATTTTTCACCATCATAAACAATGCTGTGAAGAACAGTCTGGTGTGTGCATCCTCATTCACAGGTTAGAGACCTTCTCTAGGTTATAGAGTCACAAAGGTAGAGTGAAAATTTCTTCTCTATTCTGATTATCAAGTAACATTTCCATCCACAGTGTATAAAACCTCCATTTTCCTCATTTTGCCAGTCCCTTGGCTGTGAGATGGCATTTTCCACATAACTAAAGAAACAGAGCAACTTTTCATTTATATGACAGTCATATTTCCTCCTGTATGAATGTGTTCCTTGATATATTTTGCCTATTGGGGGGTGTTTGTCTTTTTCTTGCTAAATTATAAAAACAAAATTTACATATTTTAGATACTAACATTTGCTGTGGACATGAATTTGATCAAACTCTGGGAAACAGTAAAGGACAGGGAAGCCTGGCATGTGGCAGTTCGTGGGGTCGCAAAGAGTTGGACACAACTTAGTGACTGAACAACAACAACATTTGCTGAGTTTATTCACTCAGTATTTTCTTCCTGGCTATGACTTATCTTTTAAATTTTGTTTAAGATGTTTTTTTGGTTGCATTTAAGATTTATTCAGAGTCATAAAGAGCTTTTCCTTTATTCTCTTCTAGGTGTTTTTGTGGTTTCTTTTGTATGTTTAGATATTTAAGTCTGGAATTTGTCTTTGCAAGGTGTGAGATAGTGACTTCATTTTTTTTTTCTAGAAGGATCATTCATTTTCCCTGATTGATTTCTTGGCTAGTTCATTCCTGATTTGTAGCCTCCTCTCTGTCCAGCATCACGTCTCTATAAGTGCCTAGGATTTATTTTGTCCAATTCAAATAGCATGCTGTCTACATTACTAAGTAAGTAATGAATAAGTCTTAGTATCTGGGAGAGTGAGCCCTCTGGCTGTGTCTTGGCTATTTTGATGGTTAATTTTATGTGTCAGCTTGACTGGGCCATGGGGTACCCAGGTGAAACATTGTTCCTGGGTATGTCTGTGTTAAACACCATTCCTGGGTATGTCTGTGAGGGTGCTGCTGAATGAGATTAGCATTTGAATTGGTGAATTCAGTAGATTACCACCCCCAGCGAGGGTGGGCTTGTCTTGTCTCTTGAGGGCCTAAACAGAACAAAAAAGCAAAGGAAAGGAGCATTTGTTCCCTATCTGCCTGTGGCATTACTGCGGATTAATATGGGGACACATGTCATCGTCCTGATCTTGTCTTTTGTTCCATGAACCTGCTATCTCTCTGCATATATTCAGATCCTCTTTTATATTCTTCAGGGATGGTTTGTAATTTTCTCCATAAAAGGTTTTGCACATCTTGCATACATTTATTTGTAGATATTGTAGCTATGAAACATACCTTTTGTAGCTATGAAAAATGAAAACGCTATTCAAAAACATTTTCTAATTGGTTATTACTATGTGTAAGAATGCAAGAAATGTTAGTCTGTTGGTCTTGGATCCAGTACATTGCCAAACTTTATCAGCCTAAAGGTTTCCTTTAAAATCTCTTGAATTCTCTATGGAGATAATCATATATTTTACAAATAAGAATTGTTTTATCTCCTTTTAAAATATCCTTAGACCTCTTATTTCTTTGCTAATCTGGACTCTGCAGTACCAAATTGACCAATGATTTTATTCTTTCAATCCCATTGGAAATGGGAATGGTTCCTGACAAAGTATGGTATCTGCTAAAAAAGTTGATAACAGATAACTTGTCAGATAAAGGAAATTCTCTTCTATGCATCATTTGTAAGAAGCTTTTATCATAATTACTTTCATTGAATTCTTTTGTTAGTTTTGAAAAATATAGCTTTTATGCTCTAATCTTATAACATGATATGAAACATTAATTGAATTCTAAAAGTTAAAATATTCATTCAGTGCTGAGAAAAACCCTTCTAGAAATTATAGATATATATCATAAATCTCTAATCTTTTTGACAAAACCAAATATCTTTTATGTAGTCAAATATAATAAGTTTATTTATTTTCTGAAGGAAATAATTCTGTTTCCTTATTTTGTAATAGTCTTCTTCCTTTTAACTTTTCCCTCTGACTTATGCTAAAGAGGTCCTTCCCTCCCCACTTCAGTCAGTTATCAACATTTCCCACTATTTTTTTTGCAGTTCTTAAAAGCATTTCCTTTTTGTTCTTTGTAGGATATGAAATGTGAATTTAACACTTTTCTCCAGTCAGTTATTTTTAACTCTTTGAAGAATGATCGTTGGGTTGTGATGTTCCTTTATCATATATTATCTCCTCTTTCACACTAGGATTCTTTCTCTACAATTGCTTTTTTTCCATTGATGAATGTAGCCATTTTCATGCTAGTGTCATGATGTTCCCATTTCTATAGTTTTGGTTTTTGATATGCATGGTTATATATACATACACACAAAAAGTAGAATAGCAAAGTAATGCTTCTTCTTCTAAAGATAGTATTGAACTAGGATCCGCTGAGATTATTTTTAATTTATACTATGCTTTAATATCTAGCAGTAAACCTCGAGTTATTACTCTTGAAGTTGTGCTAAATCAATATACTTATTTGGAAAAAACATTCTGTAATAGTCATTCTTCTCACCCTATTATGTGAGATATATATTCATTTATTTTTATGGTTTTATATATTTTTCCCTTGAATTCTCAGTAAATTTTGTTACATTCCTCATATATTCATCTTTAATTTATTTTTCATATATTCATTTTTAACATTAAGGTTATATCTGGATATGTTGAGATGGGGCAAACCTCATGTTTTGTTTTGTTTTGTTTTTAATCAATGTCATTTAAACCTCATGTTTTTTTTTTTTTTTAAAGATTTATTTATTTATTTACTTTGGGCGGGTTCGGGTTGGGGAGGGAGGGGGGGGGGCGGGCCTCTTCTATTGGTCTTTTCATTTCTCTATTTTCATCCGTCTTTGTTCTTTGGCTCCTGTGGGCCTCCCATGGTGGTGGCCTCTGTCATTGCAGAGCACCGGCTCTGGGAGCATGCGCTCCAGAGCTCCGGTTTGGTAATTGGACACATCAGTCCAGCCACTCCGCAGCACGTGGGATCTTCCCAGGCCAGGGATCGAACCTGTGCCCCTTGCACTGCAAGGCAGTGTCCTTACCCACTGGACCACCAGGGGAAGCCCCAACCTCATGTATTTTTTTTAAATTTTTTTGGCCACCATTATTGGTTTTTCATTTTATTTTAGTTTCATCCATCTTTGTTTTTTGGCCTATGTGAGCCTCCCATTTCAGTGTCCTCTCTTGTTGCAGAGCACCGGCTCTGTGCACATGCATTCCAGAGCTCTGGCTCGGTAATTAGACACATCCATCCAGCTGTTCCGTGGCACCTGAGATCTTCCCAGATCAGGGGTCGAACTGGCACCCTTGATGAATGTAGCCATTTTCATGCTAGTGTCATGATGTTCCCATTTCTATAGTTTTGGTTTGATATGCATGGTTATATATACATACACACAAAAAGTAGAATAGCAAAGTAATGCTTCTTCTTCTAAAGATAGTATTGAACTAGGATCCGCTGAGATTATTTTTAATTTATACTATGCTTTAATATCTAGCAGTAAACCTCGAGTTATTACTCTTGAAGTTGTGCTAAATCAATATACTTATTTGGAAAAAACATTCTGTAATAGTCATTCTTCTCACCCTATTATGTGAGATATATATTCATTTATTTTTATGGTTTTATATATTTTTCCCTTGAATTCTCAGTAAATTTTGTTACATTCCTCATATATTCATCTTTAATTTATTTTTCATATATTCATTTTTAACATTAAGGTTATATCTGGATATGTTGAGATGGGGCAAACCTCATGTTTTGTTTTGTTTTGTTTTTAATCAATGTCATTTAAACCTCATGTTTTTTTTTTTTTTTAAAGATTTATTTATTTATTTACTTTGGGCGGGTTCGGGTTGGGGAGGGAGGGGAGTGGGCGGGCCACTTCTATTGGTCTTTTCATTTCTCTATTTTCATCCGTCTTTGTTCTTTGGCTCCTGTGGGCCTCCCATGGTGGTGGCCTCTGTCATTGCAGAGCACCGGCTCTGGGAGCATGCGCTCCAGAGCTCCGGTTTGGTAATTGGACACATCAGTCCAGCCACTCCGCAGCACGTGGGATCTTCCCAGGCCAGGGATCGAACCTGTGCCCCTTGCACTGCAAGGCAGTGTCCTTACCCACTGGACCACCAGGGGAAGCCCCAACCTCATGTATTTTTTTTAAATTTTTTTGGCCACCATTATTGGTTTTTCATTTTATTTTAGTTTCATCCATCTTTGTTTTTTGGCCTATGTGAGCCTCCCATTTCAGTGTCCTCTCTTGTTGCAGAGCACCGGCTCTGTGCACATGCATTCCAGAGCTCTGGCTCGGTAATTAGACACATCCATCCAGCTGTTCCGTGGCACCTGAGATCTTCCCAGATCAGGGGTCGAACTGGCACCCCTTGCACTGCAAGGCAGACTCTTTACCCACTGGACCACCAGGGAAGCCCTCTTATTTATTTTTTTGTTAGTTACTTTGGCAGAGGGTAGGAAAGCTTGTTACTTTAGTACACTTACCTTTAACCAGGCATTTTACTAAACATCAATACAGATCACCAGTTTTTATTTGTCTTTGGATTTCTCAATTGACAATTATATCATCTCCAAATAATACCTTTTGTTTCCTCTTTGTCAATAATAGTGTTCCTATATCTTTACTAGAATTGTATTAACTAATACAGTGGTAGAGAGATCCTTGTTCTCTGATTTTAATGGGATCCTGCCCCCTGGTTTAGTTATTTGTCCAGGAATGGTGTCATTCCGGTTTTGAATGGATTCTCTCGGTAGCTGTTAAGTTCCTTGTGAAGATAGGCCATCCTCTGCCAGAACATCCAACACTCTGGGTCTGGTCTCAAGATTCCCCGCCACTGAGATAGGAACTTGGTCAGGGCCAGGAAAAAAGCTGTCTTATGTGGATTCTGTGGAGACTGTAACAGACTGGGGCTGCTTCTCTGTGGATATCGCCAGGTGTCTAGAAACTTCTGCCCTCCCACAAACACACAAAAAAGCCTTGACTAAGCAAAGAATAGAAAGTGGGTCGTCTAGAAAATTCTATGCAAAGATACTCACAGCACCTTTTACCCTCTGCAGTATCCTTTTTTCTTACTCCCATGACAGTTCAGTTCTTCATTCAGATGAGAGTCACTGCCATATACTCGGTTCGATCCTAGGCCTGCACAAGCCACTCACATTGGGAATCCAAAGGACACAACAGCAGTGCCAAGGGCACGGGTGGAGGTGGAACACTGACAGCCAGGGGGCTTTATTTCCCTCCCCAATCCCCATCAGATCCCATCCACCCTTTATTTTTATGTGCACCCATAATATTTTCTCAAGATAATAGAAATTCCTTTGCCAGCATACCTCTGAGACCCTGCCAAGCCTCCAAATAGGTCACTGTTTGTAAGTTCCTCCCCGAGCTGTCATGGAAAGAACTAAAAATTTGGAGAGGACCATCTTGAGTCATTACCCTCATGAGAAATTTTCCAGAAAGCCTTTTGAGATGTCAAAAGACCTTTAACTTGCCCTCTTTTCTGCAAGGATCTTTAGCCATCCTTGAGCCTGCATTAATAAACTCATAACCTTTTTGGAGTCAACCCAGTGGGACCTGGGAGGACGTATGCCATGAGTTAATCATATGTGGGGCCATGAGTAGACTTTGCAGAGACTCAACACAAAGTCTCCAAGGCTGCATGTGCTCCATGAACCAAGAAGAGGGGGAAAGGGATATGCACAGGCATTTATTCTCCCCTGAATCTTTGTAATCCTAGCTCCCTAGCTCTGAAATCTGAGAGAAGTGCCCTCTTGTTAGGTAAGTGTTGCAGACACTGAGAGCTCATGACAGTCCAAGGCTTCCCAGGACAGGGAAAGCAGTTGACCCATTTTGTGGGCAATGGCTACCTGCAAGGCTTTCATCAGTGACTGCAGGGAAGTGGTACCTCAGGTACCATGGAGCCCTCTCCATGGAATATTTGCCTCTAGAAAGTGTTATACTTCAAATAAAATGGTCATGGACAAATGGACGTTAGAATAGCTTAAACAACATTTTCATCTTCTTGAACCTGGGTTCTAATTGAAAACACGGAAGTATGAGTCTAATCCAGTCCACTGGGGCCACTCAGATATGCTCTGGAAGATTTGAAAAGAAGCACAGCTGTGGACTCAGGAGTGAATTTCTGATTTACTTCCAGAAAATGCCAAGTTCTTTTTCATCTCACTCGAGAGAGTGGCGAATCCAAAGGACACAGACCAGCAGTGCCAAGGGCACGGGTCGATCCTAGGCCTGCACAAGCCACTCACATTGGGAATCCAAAGGACACAACAGCAGTGCCAAGGGCACGGGTGGAGGTGGAACACTGACAGCCAGGGGGCTTTATTTCCCTCCCCAATCCCCATCAGATCCCATCCACCCTTTATTTTTATGTGCACCCATAATATTTTCTCAAGATAATAGAAATTCCTTTGCCAGCATACCTCTGAGACCCTGCCAAGCCTCCAAATAGGTCACTGTTTGTAAGTTCCTCCCCGAGCTGTCATGGAAAGAACTAAAAATTTGGAGAGGACCATCTTGAGTCATTACCCTCATGAGAAATTTTCCAGAAAGCCTTTTGAGATGTCAAAAGACCTTTAACTTGCCCTCTTTTCTGCAAGGATCTTTAGCCATCCTTGAGCCTGCATTAATAAACTCATAACCTTTTTGGAGTCAACCCAGTGGGACCTGGGAGGACGTATGCCATGAGTTAATCATATGTGGGGCCATGAGTAGACTTTGCAGAGACTCAACACAAAGTCTCCAAGGCTGCATGTGCTCCATGAACCAAGAAGAGGGGGAAAGGGATATGCACAGGCATTTATTCTCCCCTGAATCTTTGTAATCCTAGCTCCCTAGCTCTGAAATCTGAGAGAAGTGCCCTCTTGTTAGGTAAGTGTTGCAGACACTGAGAGCTCATGACAGTCCAAGGCTTCCCAGGACAGGGAAAGCAGTTGACCCATTTTGTGGGCAATGGCTACCTGCAAGGCTTTCATCAGTGACTGCAGGGAAGTGGTACCTCAGGTACCATGGAGCCCTCTCCATGGAATATTTGCCTCTAGAAAGTGTTATACTTCAAATAAAATGGTCATGGACAAATGGACGTTAGAATAGCTTAAACAACATTTTCATCTTCTTGAACCTGGGTTCTAATTGAAAACACGGAAGTATGAGTCTAATCCAGTCCACTGGGGCCACTCAGATATGCTCTGGAAGATTTGAAAAGAAGCACAGCTGTGGACTCAGGAGTGAATTTCTGATTTACTTCCAGAAAATGCCAAGTTCTTTTTCATCTCACTCGAGAGAGACAATCCTGTTAAAATCACAGCTTTAAATGTAGCCTGTAGAGGCAAGAAGTGTCAGTTGAATGCATTGATATTTCTCAGTTTAGAAGAGAGTGAATACTTAAATTTAGCCTTATCAAAAAAAAATTCCATTTACTCCTGTTCAAGAAATTTCAATAACTCTAACGTAGGGTCAAGTAGTGGAGCCATTCACAGGAGACCCCCCCGTGGCCCTCGTGAAGAGGGGCGGTTAATATCTATGTACACATGCAGCCCACTCAGGACCACAGAAATCTCAATGCTCCAGGTTGGGGAAAGCAGCAGTTCCCAGCCTTTGGGGTATTGGGGACAGGTTTCATGCAAGACAACTTTTCTGCAAGCTGGGGTTGAGGTTGGGGATGGTTTGGGGATAATTCAAGCACATTATGTTTATGGTGCACTTTCTTTCTATGATTATGACATCAGTTCCACCTCAGATCATCAGGCATTAGATCCTGGAGCTTGAGGACTCGAGCTATGGCAGGACTGCCCAGCCGTTTCACAGCAGGTGTTTTCAACCTTGGCTTAACATTGGTCTCACCTGAGGAATTGTAAAGTACTGAGGCTGGGGTCCCATCGCCCCTCCCCCAGAGATCCTAATTGGTCTGGGTGTGACCTGAGACCCAGGCATTTCCAGAGTTCTCCAGGTGATATTGGTACACAGCTCCAGCTGAGAAGCACTGTTTAGAGCAGGGCCCACTAGCCGTTTTTGCAAATAAAGTTTCTTTGGAACACAGCTAGCCTTCGTGAATGTTGCCTATGGCTGCTTTCCGGCCACTATGGCAGAGTTGAGTAGGTGCAACAGAAGCCTTAAAACCTGCAGCGCCAAACACATTTACTCCTCGGTCCTTTCCAGAAGACGTCTGAGGAGCTGCTTTTGAGGAGAAACTTCAGGAGGACGGTCCTTGCCAAGTGAAAAGTGACTTTCAAAGGACTTCGCTCAGGGTAATAGCCGAATTTCCTTCATGGGATTCTGACAGAGACAAAACATTCAGAGTCCATAAATATTAAGATACAGCAAAGGTAAATGAGGCTTCACAGCTGTTTCCTCGGTCTGGAGCAGCAAGGACGCCAGGAAGAAGGCTAGGCGGGTTGATGTTGGAGAAGCTGGAGTTGTTTTGGGGAAGAAATAATCCTCAAAGGAAAAGGCCATGAGGAAGAAACGAGCCCAGGAGCTTCAGGTAAGAGTTTCAAAGGTTTCTGGGGAGGTGGGACTGAAGCTGTGTCCCCCTGTGCTGAGGGACACTGCTGAGGTGGATGTCTCTGGTGATTTTTAGAAACTTGACTGTGAGCTCTCAATCAGACTGCCCTTCGTCTAAGAGACTTCTGTGAAATTATATGTGTTCTTTATCCTTTTTAAAATGTCAGCTCCGTGTTTTGCAATGTGACTCTGCCCTATGATTGGTCCCAGTGGAAACTAGAAATATCGGGGCTACGGGATGAAGGTGGCTTTTTTTTAGTGAATGAATTTATTTGTGGCTGCGCTGAGGCTTTGTGGCAGCGCCCAGGCTTTCTCTAGCTGCAGTGAGTGGGAGCTGCCCTTCACTGCGGTGCTCAGGCTTCTTGGTATCTCTTGTTGAGGAGCACAGGCTCCAGGCACACAGGCTCAGTCGTTGTGTCACGTGGGCTTAGTTTCATCTTTAATGGCCTCGCAGTTGTTGGAATAGAGCATCTAGAGAGTCACCAGCAGGAAAGGAAAAATGGAGTAAGATGGCAGAGGTAAAAGCTTGCTGAAGAGCAATGTAACATTACTGGGTCAGTTTTCCCAGCTCGGAGCTCTAAGTAACTCTGATAGGACACATGTGAAGACGTATGCACTCTGCTCCTGGGCGTTGGCATCTAAGACTATTTTATCCATCTCCCCTGGACTGTGAGGACTGAAGCACCAGCCCTTGAAGTGGTTTTGCAAGCCAGTATTATTGCCGAAGTCATCCTCTTTTAGATCTCAGATTTCCATCACTCAGACTCAAGGCTTTTAAAAGGTAGAGGAAAGGAATTGGAATGAATAGAAGCACTTGCCTGGGGAGAAGGCTTTCTAGAATTATCAGCAAACACTCCACTCTTTCCCAGGTTTGTCTGTTCTCTCAACAAGAGAAAAGTGGCTTAGAACCTGCATTCCTCAAGACCCTGAATGATCTGGCAAATGTGGGGGTGATCCAGGATAAGGGGGATGGTGGGGCTGTCAGTCTTAGCACAAAGGGTCAAATCAGATGTCAGAGTCAGGAGGCAGATCTCTAGTTTAGAGATCAAATCATCATCATTGTCAACCTCCTACAGGCTGAACCCTGACAGCATCTAACTCACAAGAGTATTGCCATAAAATAGACATAAGAAACGTGTGTGCCTAGGGTTTATTTCAAAAGTAGAATCCTTCCATTTCAGCCCTTCTCCCACTTCTGTCTGTGCTTATCTCTTTATGCATGCTTAGCGTATTGCTTCATAAATACTGGAAGCCTTCATTATCCACGGATAATTTGTATCTGAAAAAGATCATTTAAAACAAATCCATCTAAAATAGGAACCAAATGTCATAGTATTGAAATGTCATAGTAAGTATTGAAAAAAAAAGAGATCAAACTGGAATTTCATTCTAATGATAAAATATGTTTTAAAAAGTAAAATAGTTTTATACACTCTCATGTATTAAAAATTCAATGGAATAGCCATATATACTTTTTTTTTATTTTTTTTCTTTATTTTAAAGATTTTACAGAGTTTTGTTGTTCACCAACATGCATGTTCCCAGATCATTCATATGCATATCCCTGAACCCTCCCCCCACCCACTTCCCCCCTCCCACCCCTCCAGACCATCATCCCAAGTGATTGTAGGTACTCCTATTCCCTTAGCGCAATGACCATAGCTATCTTTTCCACACGTGCCAGTATAGGTTTCAATGTTACTTCCTCTATGTCTCCCTCTCACTGTTCGGTTTCCACAATGTCCTTGTGTCTATTCTCTGTTTTGCCATGAGTTCACTGCGTGTGTTATCATGACCATCTTACTAGATCCCATATATATGAGTTAGTATACTGTACTTGTCTTTCTCTTTTTGCCTTACTTCACCTTTTATGATAGGTTCTAGAGCTAGCCACCTCATTAGGACTGAGTTTTTCTGCAAACACTCCACTCTTTCCCAGGTTTGTCTGTTCTCTCAACAAGAGAAAAGTGGCTTAGAACCTGCATTCCTCAAGACCCTGAATGATCTGGCAAATGTGGGGGTGATCCAGGATAAGGGGGATGGTGGGGCTGTCAGTCTTAGCACAAAGGGTCAAATCAGATGTCAGAGTCAGGAGGCAGATCTCTAGTTTAGAGATCAAATCATCATCATTGTCAACCTCCTACAGGCTGAACCCTGACAGCATCTAACTCACAAGAGTATTGCCATAAAATAGACATAAGAAACGTGTGTGCCTAGGGTTTATTTCAAAAGTAGAATCCTTCCATTTCAGCCCTTCTCCCACTTCTGTCTGTGCTTATCTCTTTATGCATGCTTAGCGTATTGCTTCATAAATACTGGAAGCCTTCATTATCCACGGATAATTTGTATCTGAAAAAGATCATTTAAAACAAATCCATCTAAAATAGGAACCAAATGTCATAGTATTGAAATGTCATAGTAAGTATTGAAAAAAAAAGAGATCAAACTGGAATTTCATTCTAATGATAAAATATGTTTTAAAAAGTAAAATAGTTTTATACACTCTCATGTATTAAAAATTCAATGGAATAGCCATATATACTTTTTTTTTATTTTTTTTCTTTATTTTAAAGATTTTACAGAGTTTTGTTGTTCACCAACATGCATGTTCCCAGATCATTCATATGCATATCCCTGAACCCTCCCCCCACCCACTTCCCCCCTCCCACCCCTCCAGACCATCATCCCAAGTGATTGTAGGTACTCCTATTCCCTTAGCGCAATGACCATAGCTATCTTTTCCACACGTGCCAGTATAGGTTTCAATGTTACTTCCTCTATGTCTCCCTCTCACTGTTCGGTTTCCACAATGTCCTTGTGTCTATTCTCTGTTTTGCCATGAGTTCACTGCGTGTGTTATCATGACCATCTTACTAGATCCCATATATATGAGTTAGTATACTGTACTTGTCTTTCTCTTTTTGACTTACTTCACCTTTTATGATAGGTTCTAGAGCTAGCCACCTCATTAGGACTGAGTCTTCTGCATTTCTTTTAACAGCTGAGTAGTATTCCATTGTATATATGTACCAGGGCTTCTGTATCCATTCATTTGTCGATGGACATCTAGGTTGCTTCCATGTTCTGGCTATTGTATAGAGAGCTGCAATGAACATTGGAGTACAGGTGCCTCTTTCATTTTTGATTTCATCAGGATATAGGCCTAATAGTGGGATTGCTGGGTCATACGGTGCTTCTATTTTTAGTTTTTTAAGGAATCTCCATATTGTCTTCCATAGAGGTTGTATCAGTTTACATTCCCACCAGCAATGCAAGAAGGTTCCCTTTTCTCCACACCCTCTCCAGCATTTATTGTCTGTCGATTTGTTGATGATGGCCATTCTGATGGGTGTGAGGTGGTATCTCATTGTGGTTTTAATTTGCATTTCTCTAATGACAAGCGAGGTTGAGCATCGTTTCATGTGCTTTTGGGCCATCTGGATGTCCGCTTTGGAGAGGCATCTCTTTAGATCTTTTTCCCATTTTTTGATTGGGTTGTTCGTTTTTCCTGTGCTGAGTTGTCTGAGTTGCTTGTAGATTTTGGAGATTAATTCTTTGTCTGTTGTTTCATTTGCTATGATTTTCTCCCACTCTGTGGGCTGTCTGTTCAGCTTTTTTGTAATTTCTTTTGCTGTACAAAAGCTTTTCAGTTTCATGAGGTCCCACGTGTTCACTTTTCTTTTCAGTTCCACTATTCTAGTAGGTGGGTCAGAGAAGATCTTGCTTTGATTGATGTCCTTGAGGGTTTTGCCTATATTCTCCTCTAAGAGTTTGATGGTTTCTGGTCTTACATTTAGGTCTTTCATCCATTTTGAGTTGATCTTTGTGCATGGTGTCAGGGAATGCTCCAACTTCATTTTTTTGCATGTAGCTGTCCAATTCTCCCCAATTTTCATTTTGCCTTATGTTCGTTTCCACAATGTCTTTATGTCTATTCTCTGTTTTTTCATGTGTTCACTGCGTGTGTTATCATGACCATCTTACTAGATCCCATATATATGAGTTAGTATACTATACTTGTCTTTCTCTTTTTGACTTACTTCACCTTTTATGATAGGTTCTAGAGCTAGCCACCTCATTAGGACTGAGTCTTCTGCATTTCTTTTAACAGCTGAGTAGTATTCCATTGTATATATGTACCAGGGCTTCTGTATCCATTCATTTGTCGATGGACATCTAGGTTGCTTCCATGTTCTGGCTATTGTATAGAGAGCTGCAATGAACATTGGAGTACAGGTGCCTCTTTCATTTTTGATTTCATCAGGATATAGGCCTAATAGTGGGATTGCTGGGTCATACGGTGCTTCTATTTTTAGTTTTTTAAGGAATCTCCATATTGTCTTCCATAGAGGTTGTATCAGTTTACATTCCCACCAGCAATGCAAGAAGGTTCCCTTTTCTCCACACCCTCTCCAGCATTTATTGTCTGTCGATTTGTTGATGATGGCCATTCTGATGGGTGTGAGGTGGTATCTCATTGTGGTTTTAATTTGCATTTCTCTAATGACAAGCGAGGTTGAGCATCGTTTCATGTGCTTTTGGGCCATCTGGATGTCCGCTTTGGAGAGGCATCTCTTTAGATCTTTTTCCCATTTTTTGATTGGGTTGTTCGTTTTTCCTGTGCTGAGTTGTCTGAGTTGCTTGTAGATTTTGGAGATTAATTCTTTGTCTGTTGTTTCATTTGCTATGATTTTCTCCCACTCTGTGGGCTGTCTGTTCAGCTTTTTTGTAATTTCTTTTGCTGTACAAAAGCTTTTCAGTTTCATGAGGTCCCACGTGTTCACTTTTCTTTTCAGTTCCACTATTCTAGTAGGTGGGTCAGAGAAGATCTTGCTTTGATTGATGTCCTTGAGGGTTTTGCCTATATTCTCCTCTAAGAGTTTGATGGTTTCTGGTCTTACATTTAGGTCTTTCATCCATTTTGAGTTGATCTTTGTGCATGGTGTCAGGGAATGCTCCAACTTCATTTTTTTGCATGTAGCTGTCCAATTCTCCCAGCACCACTTGTTGAAGAGGCTGTCTTTGTCCCATTTTATAGTTTTGTCTCCTTTGTCAAAAATAAGGTACCCATAGGTGTGTCGATTTATCTCTGGGTTCTTGATCTTGTTCCATTGACCTATAGTTCTGTTTTTGTGCCAGTACCATACTGTCTTGAGGACTGTTGCTTTGTAGTAGAGTCTGAAGTTAGGGAGGCTGATCCCTTCAACTCCATTTTTCTTTCTCAGGATTGCTTTGGCTATTCGAGGTCTTTTGTGTTTCCATATGAACTGTGTTATTGTTTGGTCTAGTTCTGTGAAAAATGTCAATGGTAGTTGGATAGGTATTGCATTGAATCTGTAGATGATATTTGGTAGTATGGTCATTTTCACAATATTGATTCTTCCGACCCAGGAACATGGAATATCTCTCCATCTGTTGAAGTCTTTTTAAATTTCTCTCATGAGTGTTTTGTAATTTTCTGTGTACAGTTCTTTTGTTTCTTTGGGTAGGTTTATTCCTAGATATTTGATTCTTTTGGTTGCAATGGTGAAGGGGATCGCCTCTTTGATTTCATTTTCTGATTTTTCATTGTTTGTGTATAGGAATGCCAGTGATTTCTGTGTGTTGACCTAGTATCCTGCAACTTTGCTGAATTCACCGATTAGCTCTAGTAGCTTTGTAACCGTGTCTTTGGGATTTTCTATGTATAGTATCATGTCATCTGCAAAAAGAGAGAGCTTGACTTCTTCCTTTCCAATCTGGATTCCTTTGATTTCTTTCTCTTCTCTTATTGCTGTTGCTAGGACTTCCAGGACTATGTTGAATAATAGTGGTGAAAGTAGACACCCCTGTCTTGTTCCTGATCTTAGAGGGAATGCTTTCAGTTTTTCGCCATTAAGGATAATGTTCGATGTAGGCTTCTCATAGATGGCTTTTATTATGTTGAGATAGGTTCCTTCTATGCCCATTTTCTGAAGAGTTTTGATCATAAATGGATGCTGTATTTTGTCAATGGCTTTTTCTGCATCTATTGAGATGAACATGTGTTTTTTGTCTTTCAATTTGTTGATATGGTGTCTCACCTTGATTCGATTGAAATGCTCCAACTTCATTTTTGCATGTAGCTGTCCAATTCTCCCAGCACCACTTGTTGAAGAGGCTGTCTTTGTCCCATTTTATAGTTTTGTCTCCTTTGTCAAAAATAAGGTACCCATAGGTGTGTCGATTTATCTCTGGGTTCTTGATCTTGTTCCATTGACCTATAGTTCTGTTTTTGTGCCAGTACCATACTGTCTTGAGGACTGTTGCTTTGTAGTAGAGTCTGAAGTTAGGGAGGCTGATCCCTTCAACTCCATTTTTCTTTCTCAGGATTGCTTTGGCTATTCGAGGTCTTTTGTGTTTCCATATGAACTGTGTTATTGTTTGGTCTAGTTCTGTGAAAAATGTCAATGGTAGTTGGATAGGTATTGCATTGAATCTGTAGATGATATTTGGTAGTATGGTCATTTTCACAATATTGATTCTTCCGACCCAGGAACATGGAATATCTCTCCATCTGTTGAAGTCTTTTTAAATTTCTCTCATGAGTGTTTTGTAATTTTCTGTGTACAGTTCTTTTGTTTCTTTGGGTAGGTTTATTCCTAGATATTTGATTCTTTTGGTTGCAATGGTGAAGGGGATCGCCTCTTTGATTTCATTTTCTGATTTTTCATTGTTTGTGTATAGGAATGCCAGTGATTTCTGTGTGTTGACCTAGTATCCTGCAACTTTGCTGAATTCACCGATTAGCTCTAGTAGCTTTGTAACCGTGTCTTTGGGATTTTCTATGTATAGTATCATGTCATCTGCAAAAAGAGAGAGCTTGACTTCTTCCTTTCCAATCTGGATTCCTTTGATTTCTTTCTCTTCTCTTATTGCTGTTGCTAGGACTTCCAGGACTATGTTGAATAATAGTGGTGAAAGTAGACACCCCTGTCTTGTTCCTGATCTTAGAGGGAATGCTTTCAGTTTTTCGCCATTAAGGATAATGTTCGATGTAGGCTTCTCATAGATGGCTTTTATTATGTTGAGATAGGTTCCTTCTATGCCCATTTTCTGAAGAGTTTTGATCATAAATGGATGCTGTATTTTGTCAATGGCTTTTTCTGCATCTATTGAGATGAACATGTGTTTTTTGTCTTTCAATTTGTTGATATGGTGTATCACATTGATTGATTTGCGGATGTTGAAGAAGCCTTGCATGCCTGGGATGAACTCGACTTGATCGTGATGTATGAGTTTTTTGATGTGTCGTTGAATTCTGTTTGCTAGGATTTTGTTGAGGATCTTGGCATCTAAGTTCATCAGTGAAATTGGCCTGTAATTTTCCTTTTTTGTGTTGTCTTTGCCTGGTTTGGGTATCAGGGTGATGGTGGCCTCGTAGAATGTGTTTGGAAGTTTTCCTTCCTGTGCAATTTTTTGAAAGGGTTTTAGAAGGACAGGCATTAGCTCTTCTTTAAATGTTTGGTAGAATTCGCCTGTGAAGCCCTCTGGCCCTGGGCTTTTATTTTGGGGTAGATTTTAATCACAAGTTCGATTTCCGAGCTTGTGATTGGGTTGTTCAAAGTTTCTGTTTCTTCCTGGCTCAGTCTTGGGAGATTAATCTTCTCCAAGAAACTGTCCATTTCTTCCAGGTTGTCCAGTTTGTTGCCATATAGCTGTTCATAATAGTCTCTTAGAATCCTTAGGATTTCTGCATTATCTGTTGTAATCTCTCCTTTTTTGTTTTTGATTTTGTTTATCTGGTTCTTCTCTTTTTCTTGATGACTCTCGCCAGTGGCTTGTCAGTTTTGTTTACCTTTTCAAAGAACCAGCTTTTTGTTTTATTTATCTTTGCTCTTATTTCTTTCGTTTCTTTCTCATTTATTTCTGCTCTGATCCTTATAATTTCTCTTCTTCTGCTGGCTTTGGGGTGTTTTTGTTCTTCTTTCTCCAATTGTTTTAAGCGGAGGGTTAGGTCATCTGCTTCATATTTTCCTCGTTTCTTGAGGTGGGATTGTATTGCTATAAATTTCCCCCTTACCATATATTCTTAAAATGGCAACAGGGACATGTGTGGATTTTTCTTGGAGCATAATTGCTCTGGACCAACTATACATTGGTTTTGTGTGGCCCTCTCTTCACAGTTGACGTTCAGGCACGGTCACAGAAAAGGTTATCTTTACAGAAAGATTTCATCAATTTTCCCCCAAGACCTCTCTAAGGCTCTTAGTTTTCAAATCTATTTTTTTCTCCAAACCCCATATTCTTACATGGTAAGAGAGGACAAATAAGTGTCCCTCTACCCTTCTAGGTTCTTTCCTGAAACCCCCTCCCCATCATAAGAGACAGATTAGCAAGAGAAAAGTATAGTTTCATAACATGTATACCTCCTCTATACATGGAAGAGACTCAGGAAAACTGCATAAACATAGTCCAAGCCACCACCTGAAACAGTTTGTTCAGCTAAAGACAAAAGCAAGACATTGCGGAGTTAGGGAGCCAGTTTTCGGAGGTGACCAGGAAAAGCATAACAAACAGGTATGAGGCTGCCTTCTCCATTGACAAGTGTTTCTCTTGCTCATACAGAGAGGTGGTGTGTGTGTGCATGTGTGCTCAGTCATATCCAACTCTTTGCAACCCCATGTCCTGTAGCCTAGCAGGCTCCTCTGTCCATGGAATTTCCCAGGCAAGAATACTAGAGTGTGTTGCCATTTCCTTCTCCAGGGAATCTGCCTGACCCAGGGATCAAACCCAGGTCTCCTGCATTGGCAGGCAGATTTTTTACCAGTGAGCCACCAGGGAAGCTACAGAAAAGGAGACACCCTAACAAATGAAGATTTTCTTTTCTTTTCTTTTTAAGATTTTCTTTATAAATGTAACTTTTTCTCACAAAAGAGTAAATTCTACTCTTTTAAGAGTTTTATTCTGTCTGCCTTTTCTCAAAAATAGTCAGCTCAAAATAATCTTTATGCCAAAGAGACATGTTAGGTGGTACTGTGTTCTCAGCCTTCATTTGGAGAGCAGGGTGGAATGGCTGCTTTGGAGTGATAAATGGACATAAGACAGCCACTCTGAATAACTCTCATCTTTGACAGTATTCCATAGCATCCTTGTTCATTTTCTCTTCTTCCAATGTTAACTCTAGCATTCTTACTTTGGGTTTGCCAATGATTTGAGCCATTCTCCTGCATCATCAGGCTTGCAGACTCCATGTTAGCAAGCTATGTAATTTCAGGTAAAAATGATTTGCATTATTTTGTTATATTTTACAACACCCACATGCAATGACACAGTTACTTACCAGGCTCTTTAACTAGATTGAGGTCTCTTTAGTGGAGGGGCTGTGACTTGTACCACTAATGGCTGGTATGAAGTAGGCACCAATTAACATTAGCTAGATTTATATTGTCATTGCACTGTGGGAAAAGAGGATCCTGCAGGGGTGCTGTGCGATGGCCTAGTGGGGTGGGGTGGGGACTAGGAGGGAGGTAGAGGAGGGAGGGAGCCAGGGATATACATATGTCTAATCTGGGATTATTCATATCTGTAAACATTAGCTAGACTTAATTGCTTTTGATTTAAGATCTTAATCTACAAATACTGATTACTGTGAAAGACAAATAAAAATGGAGTCTGTATTGCCAAGAGAGCTCTCAAAAATGGAGCCAGGAGGCCACTGAAGAAGTATGATTTATGTACATCTCAGCCCAGATGGAATTTGACGTTTTGACCATTTGTTGTCTTAACACAACCATCCACAACATCTGGACAGTGTTCCAGAAACTCAAGATGCTTGCTGAACACTTACCCTAAAAAAGCTCACGACAGCCTATCCCTTAAGGGCAAATATTTCTTTTATTGTGTCAGAATATATCTTCATGGCTTTTGCCTTTATAAGCTCCTGATTCTTGCTCTTTCCCAGAACTCTCTTTTGGCTTTACCCAAATCTGTGTCTCCCAAATTGCAGTTCTTAAGACCCAAATAAACTCTTCTTGGTAGCTCTCTGCATTATTTTTGCTTGGCATTACCGAAAACACTGACTCAATAGGCAGGGATATGCTTTAGTATCAAAGAGGGCCACTTGGTTAGGGACCAATTTCTCTCTGAGACTGTGTTCTCAGCCTTCATTTGGAGAGCGGGTGGAATGGCTGCTTTGGAGTGATAAATGGACATAAGACAGCCACTCTGAATAACTCTCATCTTTGACAGTATTCCATAGCATCCTTGTTCATTTTCTCTTCTTCCAATGTTAACTCTAGCATTCTTACTTTGGGTTTGCCAATGATTTGAGCCATTCTCCTGCATCATCAGGCTTGCAGACTCCATGTTAGCAAGCTATGTAATTTCAGGTAAAAATGATTTGCATTATTTTGTTATATTTTACAACACCCACATGCAATGACACAGTTACTTACCAGGCTCTTTAACTAGATTGAGGTCTCTTTAGTGGAGGGGCTGTGACTTGTACCACTAATGGCTGGTATGAAGTAGGCACCAATTAACATTAGCTAGATTTATATTGTCATTGCACTGTGGGAAAAGAGGATCCTGCAGGGGTGCTGTGCGATGGCCTAGTGGGGTGGGGTGGGGACTAGGAGGGAGGTAGAGGAGGGAGGGAGCCAGGGATATACATATGTCTAATCTGGGATTATTCATATCTGTAAACATTAGCTAGACTTAATTGCTTTTGATTTAAGATCTTAATCTACAAATACTGATTACTGTGAAAGACAAATAAAAATGGAGTCTGTATTGCCAAGAGAGCTCTCAAAAATGGAGCCAGGAGGCCACTGAAGAAGTATGATTTATGTACATCTCAGCCCAGATGGAATTTGACGTTTTGACCATTTGTTGTCTTAACACAACCATCCACAACATCTGGACAGTGTTCCAGAAACTCAAGATGCTTGCTGAACACTTACCCTAAAAAAGCTCACGACAGCCTATCCCTTAAGGGCAAATATTTCTTTTATTGTGTCAGAATATATCTTCATGGCTTTTGCCTTTATAAGCTCCTGATTCTTGCTCTTTCCCAGAACTCTCTTTTGGCTTTACCCAAATCTGTGTCTCCCAAATTGCAGTTCTTAAGACCCAAATAAACTCTTCTTGGTAGCTCTCTGCATTATTTTTGCTTGGCATTACCGAAAACACTGACTCAATAGGCAGGGATATGCTTTAGTATCAAAGAGGGCCACTTGGTTAGGGACCAATTTTTCTAAACAGTCAATTCCTTGCTGTATTTTTTAAATGTCATGTTGACCTTTGCTCCCCTGAACAATCTGTACTTGGATAATATTTGGACACAGGCACCACTGGTATTGTTTAATTATCAGTCTCCTCAACTGAGAGGCTGTGACTTGAATATTCATCTTTTCCCTCCAATGACTACCATAAGGTAGGTATCAATTAACATTGTTTGAAGTGACTGTCTTTTCACATAGTATCTTCATCTTCCAATATTTTCAGGCTAACCAAAACCACATAATAAGCAGTATGTAGGCTAATTAGTTTGTTGGCCCTGTTAGACAGTCCAAAAGTAACTTTGGGCCCATACAATGTGTTCCATAAGTGTTCCTTGTTGTTGTTGTTTGTTTTACTCAATTTTTTAAGTTAATTTTTATTTTACATTGGAGTGTAGTTGGTTTACAATGTTGAGTTAGTTTCAGGTGTACAGCAAACCGAATCAGTTGTACATATACATACACCTGTTCTTTCTCAGAACCTTTCCCCATATGTATTACTGGAGTGTTGAGTGGAATTCCCTGTGCTGTGCAGTAGGTCCCTGTTGATTATATATTTTATACATAGTAGTGTGTATGTGTTAATCCCAAGTTCCTAATGCATCACTCCCACTGTACCTTTTTCCATCCCCTCACTTTCAGTCCGTATGTGTCCCTAGATCTGAAATGGTCTCTTGTAGGCAGCATTTAGATGGATTTTGTTTGTGTATCCATTCAGGCCGCCTAGGTCTGGGTCTTGTTCCTGTGTTGGGCAGGGCCATGTTAAGGAGTATGTTTAGAGGTGGCTGTGAGCTCAGTACAACTTAAGGCAGACTGTCTGCCAATGGGTGGGGCTGTTCCCACTCTCTTGGTTGTTTGACCTGAAGCAGCCCAGCACTGGAGCCTGCAGGCTGTTGGGTGGGGCCAGTTCTCAGTGCCAAAATGGCAATCTCTGGGAGAGCTTATGCCAATGAGTTGTCCCTGGGGCCTCTACCACTAGTGTCCTTGCCCCCACAGTGAGCCACAACTGACCCATGCCTCTTCAGGAGACCTTCCATGACCCTCCAGTAGTTCTGGCAGCTCAGGCGCCTATGCAGTCACTGTGCTGCCTTGGGTATTGGTACACATGAAAACTTGTGCATGCCCTCCAAGAGTGGAGTCTGTTTCTCCCAGTCCTGCTCAGCTCCTGCACTCCAGTTCTCTGGGGGCTCCTCCTGATGCCAGGCCCCCAGATTGAGGAGCCTGATGTGGGGTTCAGAACTCTCACTCCTGTGAGAGAGTCTCTGTGATACAGTTATTTTCCAGTTGATGAGTTGCTCACCAGGCAGATATGAGATTTGATTATAGCGTGAAAGTGCCCCTCTCACTATCTCATTGTGACTTCTTTGTCTTTGGATGTAGCATATCTTTTTGGTAGGTCCCAGTCCTTTTTGTATATGACTGTTCAGCAGTTAGTCGTAATTTTGGTGTTTTCATGAGATCAGGTAAGCTCAAGTCTTTCTATTCCGCCATCTTGTCTCCTCCCTCTGTCCATAAATGTTATTTGAATGGAATAATGAATCTTTAAATAATACAGAGAAAACTTGATTTTACCTACAACCTTGCATGAAATCTTGAGCAACCATAGTAGTCATTCCTAATTTCCTTCTCCTTCCCTCCCTGCCTCTCTTTTTCTCTCTCAGCATGGACCTCCTGAAGGACTAAGAGAATGCCCTAAAGAGCCAAATATCTGTATGTTGATGATAATATGGTAATAGAGATTCACAGTGCTCCCAAAGAGAGTATTTGTTGATACAGGCATTGTGTGTACTCACTTCCGGTGGGAAGATGTTTCAGCAAACTCATTCATTCCTCCCATCTTCAGGAGAGTCTCCAGCCAGTGGACTCACTTCCTGACTCTTGCCCTTTGCGGAAGCAGCCATAACTGCAGAGCTCTCAAAGGGCAAAGTCTGTTGGTCTCATTTAATCAAGATTAAGAAGATAGGAGATAATGATCCTCTTCCATCCCCCTTGATTTTAAATACACAAACTAAAAAGTGAGTCAGCCTTTTGTTTAAAAAGAAAACCAGAGTGTCACAAAAGGCAGGAATAATTCAAATGCAGTTTAGCTAATGAGGAAGCTTTATCCTTTCACTATTTTGTTCTGGGAGCTTTTCAGTCAGCTTTGGCAAAGCTTCTGAACAAAGACGGTAACTGCCAAATAAAAATTGCCTTCAGTGCGTTGTCTAACTGTGTTCACAGTTTGGCATGAACGGATTTATGATCCTTTTATTCCAACAGGAACTACCAGTCCTCCCTTCACTTCAAATAGCCTATTCATCTCAGCATAAAAAATGGCTAAAATATAACTGAAGAGTATGCTGCCCCTGCACCCAAGCAACAGACAGCGGGAGTCAGCTTCTAACAGGCACCAATATAGCAGGCTTTGAAAAGCTCCATCCAAAACAAAGGCTCTAAAAAGCGCTTAAATATTTATTTTTAAAAGACAGCAATTATTTGGTTTCAGTTCTCTTTACTACTCTAGGTGTTTTGTTCAAAATTAAATTCATTCCATTCCGTATAAATGCAGATTACAATAGGGAATTTATGCTTAATTAATGATCTGTGGCTGCTACTCAAGATACATGGATTAATATATTCTATTCCTGGGAGTCAGTGGCATAGATATATATGTGTATATCTTAGAGACCACCTAATGGGTGGCATCATCAGGCATTTCCTGGAGGAGGAAATGGCAACCCACTCCAGTATTCTTACCTGGAGAATCCCATGGACAGAGGAGCCTGGCGGGCTACAGTCTCTAGGGTCGCAAAGAATTGGACTGAAGTGACTTAGTGTGCATGCCCAACACCCATCTGCAAAGCATTCTCTTTTCTACCCTCTAGCCCGTGCTTTAGGTACAAGTGTATGTACATATAAAGCACATGTCCAAATCCTAGACTAGCATTCATACAGAAACTCTCTATTAAAAAAATCAGGACCTTTGCACAGAGCTTTGTATTGCAGTATAATACAGAACATGTTAATACGCTGACCTGAGACAATCTACAAATGGTTATAAATGTCAGGGAGGAAGACATTTTCTACCCTTCTAGTTCTTCCAGGTGGTCTAGAATTGAATTGGCATGTGGCCAAGTAACAGGAGAAAATAAAACAAAAGCTCAATAACATATGAACATAGAAGAGACCCAGAAAAACTGAGAACCCTCACCTTAAATAGCATCTTTAGTTAAAGACAAAAGAGGAGGTTGGGGATTTTGGTTTGGGACTTCAAAAGGGAGGAAGGCAATCGACATAAAGATGGAAAAGCACTCATTTGTAAACAAACTCATTGGCTGGATCCTGCAGTCACAGTGGGATCCGGAGTGGACTCTGGTCTCTTAGCCTGCCCCATTGCCCCACTACACCTCACCCCATAATATTTCTGGTGATTGCTTTATTCCAGGTACAGATTCTTTATGTAAATTCTTTAAACAGCTAAAAAGTGTCAGTTGCTGAGTCGTGTCTGACTCTTGGCGATGCTATGGACTGTAGCCTGCCAGGCAGGCTCCTCTGTCCATGGGATTCTCCAAGTAAGAATGCTGGAGTGGGTTGCCGTGCCCTTCTCCAGGGGATCTTCCCAACCCAAGGATTAAACCAGGGCCTCCTGCATTGCAGGCAGATTCTTTACCATCTGAGCCATGGGAGTGGAGGTGGAGGGGTAAAAAGAAAAGTTCCTGAGTTGTCTGTTTCTTAAAAAAAATCAGCTTATATTAATCCTCATGCCAAAGAGATATATTTTATTTTATTAAATGTTTAGTTATTTGGCTGTGCTGGATTTTTAGTTGTGGCACGTGAGATCTAGTTCCCCAACCAGGGATTGAACCCCGGCCCCCTGCATTGGGAGCAGAGTCTTAGCCACTGGACCACCAGGGGAGTCCCCCAAAGAAACATATTTTAGAGTGGCAGATTTTTCTCTCCTGTGTAAGATCAGTTCTGTCAACTGCAAATTGGCAATTACCAATTACATTGCCCATGACTGAACAACAAGGACATTTTACCATCTGCCACTGTGGAGATTAACCCTTGTGCTGTGACAGCTGCTGACTCTCGACAGAGTTCAGGGTGGAGGGAGGCACTCTGTGCTCCAGAGGATCTGGTGGGACAGGTTTTCAGGCGTTTAGGACGGAGATGAGACAATCTACAAATGGTTATAAATGTCAGGAGGAAGACATTTCTACCCTTCTAGTTCTTCCAGGTGGTCTAGAATTGAATTGGCATGTGGCCAAGTAACAGGAGAAAATAAAACAAAAGCTCAATAACATATGAACATAGAAGAGACCCAGAAAAACTGAGAACCCTCACCTTAAATAGCATCTTTAGTTAAAGACAAAAGAGGAGGTTGGGGATTTTGGTTTGGGACTTCAAAAGGGAGGAAGGCAATCGACATAAAGATGGAAAAGCACTCATTTGTAAACAAACTCATTGGCTGGATCCTGCAGTCACAGTGGGATCCGGAGTGGACTCTGGTCTCTTAGCCTGCCCCATTGCCCCACTACACCTCACCCCATAATATTTCTGGTGATTGCTTTATTCCAGGTACAGATTCTTTATGTAAATTCTTTAAACAGCTAAAAAGTGTCAGTTGCTGAGTCGTGTCTGACTCTTGGCGATGCTATGGACTGTAGCCTGCCAGGCAGGCTCCTCTGTCCATGGGATTCTCCAAGTAAGAATGCTGGAGTGGGTTGCCGTGCCCTTCTCCAGGGGATCTTCCCAACCCAAGGATTAAACCAGGGCCTCCTGCATTGCAGGCAGATTCTTTACCATCTGAGCCATGGGAGTGGAGGTGGAGGGGTAAAAAGAAAAGTTCCTGAGTTGTCTGTTTCTTAAAAAAAATCAGCTTATATTAATCCTCATGCCAAAGAGATATATTTTATTTTATTAAATGTTTAGTTATTTGGCTGTGCTGGATTTTTAGTTGTGGCACGTGAGATCTAGTTCCCCAACCAGGGATTGAACCCCGGCCCCCTGCATTGGGAGCAGAGTCTTAGCCACTGGACCACCAGGGGAGTCCCCCAAAGAAACATATTTTAGAGTGGCAGATTTTTCTCTCCTGTGTAAGATCAGTTCTGTCAACTGCAAATTGGCAATTACCAATTACATTGCCCATGACTGAACAACAAGGACATTTTACCATCTGCCACTGTGGAGATTAACCCTTGTGCTGTGACAGCTGCTGACTCTCGACAGAGTTCAGGGTGGAGGGAGGCACTCTGTGCTCCAGAGGATCTGGTGGGACAGGTCTTTAGACAGGCAGATGTTTTTAGGAACAGATGTTACGATCTCAATCCTTGCATCTCCTCATACCTAGAAAAACACTAAACCCCTTCGTGGTGACATCAGATCCTCATGACTAACCAGAGACCCACTTTGTAAATGGTATTGAAACCCCCTTTTATCAAAACCTTATGTAATGATTTTCCTGGAGCTGTCTCTCAGAGCTATCTGAGGTGCTACCTCCCAGGCTGCAGTCCTAATTTTGCCCCAAGTAAAACCTAACCCATAACTCTCAAGTTGTTGATCTTTATTTTAGCTGACAGTTCCAACTGCAACTTTTTCTTGGTCAGTATCACATCATGTCCTCATGACATTGTGAGCTTACCAGTTGTTTCCTTTGACTTTGGGGTTTTCAGTATTGCTCCACTGGATATATTCCAGCTGTACACATTGGGCTGTCCCAAATGTACATTGGACCTGGTGACTGTTTGGCTAGCATGGGGGTAAAGCTTTCAAAGAGTGGGTGCCTGAAAAGGTGCTCTCTATGAAGTTTGGAGACTTGTTTCTACACTTCAGTCTATTATTTTCTGTATATGATGTTAGGTAACTCTCTTTAGCTCTCTGAACTTTAGATGTTATTGTTTAAAGATAAATGAAGGAGCTGGTCCAGATGATTCCCTTTGTCTCTAAATATATTGCATTGAGATATGATCTGCTGAGATACAACAATGCTTCTGCTTGTCATGATACCCTTCTGGTTGAATGAAGCCTCTGAGAATCCTTGAAACAAGTGAATCTATTTAACTTTGAGGCTCAGGATTATATCAATTTATAAGACCACAGAATTCCTTCTTTTTAATTTTTTTTTGTTTTTTTAAGCTTTTTAAAAAAATGTGGACCATATTTAAAATCTGTAGTGTTTTTGTTACAATATTGTTTATGTTTTTCAGTTTTTTGGCGAGAGGTATGTCGGCTCTTAGATCCCTGACCAGGGATTTGAACCTGTACCCCTGCTTTGAAAGGTGACCTGCACTGAACCAGCAGAAAAGTCCCCTTTCTTTTTTTGTCAGAGGATGACTCAGGACATCCACACTCTGACTGTTTTTCAACCACATGTGGAGAAGCAGTAGGCTAACTCCTTCCCAGATCTAACATTCTGTGATCTGACTTCAAGCTGTCTCCACCTTATAGACCAACGACAGTGGACCTCCATCATGGCCAGCTGCTGGAGAACCTGTATTTTTAAAAACTTGCTGGAATTTTTTCTGTCCGCCAACATTTATAGGAACAAAAAAGATCTCTCCTTATGTATTCTCCATCGTCCAAGCACATGAAAAATGTCTACAATCACTAAGCACACGTGAATCTAAACTTTGCAAATATATCTTTGTTTGTGATTCCTTGGTAGATGTAGATAAGGAGTTAGCCCTGAGTCATATGAATATATTTGAAGCAAGAATATTTTGCCTTGTCTATCTCCTGTCCTTTAACAATGCAAATTATACCATAAAGATATCTGCATAGATACTATCATCTTAATGGTCTTGTCAGGACTTTGTCCGCATATCTGTTTTAAATCCCAACCACTCCCATTTTTCTCATTCTGGATGCATCCAGAGAACCAGGGCCAGCTACTACTCATAGAATAGCAATTTTCATATTTGAAATCTTATTTTCCCCTTCCACCTTCTTTATTTCACTTGCCATTTTTTTCCAGAATTCTACCACCAAACTTTAAATGGCTTTGCCTGCTTTTCTCTGGACTCTCTCCAAGTTCTACAGCTTTCTCTGGAACTAAAAGTTCCAAATTTGAACACAATGCTTCCATGGAGATATGACTAATAATGCATTGGCTCTTCAATCTAGCTGAACATTAGAATCATATTTTTTTTTTGAACTATAGATTCCCGAACTCAACATAACCATGTATGGGAAACATGAAACTGTTACCATGTTGATTTTCATTGGAATGACTTCCTTCCAAAAGTCCAGGCCTGTCTTAGTTGTTACCTCTTTAGGAAGCTTTCCTCATCTATACAGTTGCCCCCAAACGTTTTTACCAGTTGTATCCCTTTGGGAGATTCTGAACCTGTACCCCTGCTTTGAAAGGTGACCTGCACTGAACCAGCAGAAAAGTCCCTTTCTTTTTTGTCAGAGGATGACTCAGGACATCCACACTCTGACTGTTTTTCAACCACATGTGGAGAAGCAGTAGGCTAACTCCTTCCCAGATCTAACATTCTGTGATCTGACTTCAAGCTGTCTCCACCTTATAGACCAACGACAGTGGACCTCCATCATGGCCAGCTGCTGGAGAACCTGTATTTTTAAAACTTGCTGGAATTTTTTCTGTCCGCCAACATTTATAGGAACAAAAAAGATCTCTCCTTATGTATTCTCCATCGTCCAAGCACATGAAAAATGTCTACAATCACTAAGCACACGTGAATCTAAACTTTGCAAATATATCTTTGTTTGTGATTCCTTGGTAGATGTAGATAAGGAGTTAGCCCTGAGTCATATGAATATATTTGAAGCAAGAATATTTTGCCTTGTCTATCTCCTGTCCTTTAACAATGCAAATTATACCATAAAGATATCTGCATAGATACTATCATCTTAATGGTCTTGTCAGGACTTTGTCCGCATATCTGTTTTAAATCCCAACCACTCCCATTTTTCTCATTCTGGATGCATCCAGAGAACCAGGGCCAGCTACTACTCATAGAATAGCAATTTTCATATTTGAAATCTTATTTTCCCCTTCCACCTTCTTTATTTCACTTGCCATTTTTTTCCAGAATTCTACCACCAAACTTTAAATGGCTTTGCCTGCTTTTCTCTGGACTCTCTCCAAGTTCTACAGCTTTCTCTGGAACTAAAAGTTCCAAATTTGAACACAATGCTTCCATGGAGATATGACTAATAATGCATTGGCTCTTCAATCTAGCTGAACATTAGAATCATATTTTTTTTTTGAACTATAGATTCCCGAACTCAACATAACCATGTATGGGAAACATGAAACTGTTACCATGTTGATTTTCATTGGAATGACTTCCTTCCAAAAGTCCAGGCCTGTCTTAGTTGTTACCTCTTTAGGAAGCTTTCCCTCATCTATACAGTTCAAGGTAACCATTTTTCCTCACATTTTCTAAGGCCCTTTGGGTTTTGGACCATATTGTATTGCACTACTAGCCATATCCAGTTGTATCCCTTTGGGGAGATTTTAGGTTGTAGAGTCCCTTACTCTTTTGTTTGTCTTCTAACCCCAGTACAGGAAATATATGAGTTCCAGTTAGAGCCAACACTTGAGACAAGTCCTCATTAATGTTTCTCTGCACATATTTTCTACCACACAGCAACCAAACTGAAGTTCCCTTCAAGTCTGAGCATTTGTCATCAGCCTGTCACCATCACATGATGTGGCACATTTAATATTTTTTATTAATAGTTGAAATGTTGGGGTCTCCCTGGTAACCCAGTGGGTAAAGAGTCCGCCTTGGGACTTCCCTGGTGGCTCAGTGCATAAGAACCCATCTGCCAATGCAGGAGACATGGGTTCGATCCCTGATCCGGGAAGATCCCACAAGCCACAGAGTAACTAAGTCCACACATCAACAAAGACCCAGCACAGTCACAAATAAATAAATAAAAGTTAAAAAAAAAAAAAAAAGAGTCTGCCTTGCAGTGCAAGGGGCACTGGTTCGATCCCCAGCCCAGGAAGATCCCCCATGCTGTGGAGCAGTTGGACCGGTGTGTCCAATTACCAGCCACTCTGGAGCGCATGCACTGCCCAGAGGTGCTCAACAATGAGAGAGGCCACTACAATGGGAAGCCCACACAGGCCAAAAAATAAAGATGGACGAAAATAAACAAATTTAAAAAAAAAAAATAGCTGAAATGTTTTCCTAAAGAGATTTGAAACATTCTGAAGATGGCTGTTAGGTTGTAGAAAATTAGGTATTTCCTATAGGAACTGTACCTACTACATAGTCATTAGTAAATAGACCATCAGAATGCAAAAAGTCAGAGTAATAAAGACTAAGCATTCTAATGATAAAAAAGAGGCAGGCTCACAGATATAGAGAACAAAGCATTGGTTACCAGTGGGGGAGGGAGGGCACAGGGAGAGCAGCAATATAGGATGGGAGGTACTGACTATGGAGGTGATGAGACAGGCTCAGGGATTCACTATTTAGCATGGAGAATGGAGCCAATAGTTTGTAATACCTATAAATGTAGGCTAGCCTTTAAAATTGTACCCTAAAGGTTTTTAAAAAGTAAAAACGTAGGGCTTCCCCTGGTGGTCCAGTGGGTAAGGACACCGCCTTGCAGTGCAAGGGGCGCCAGTTCGATCCCTGGCCTGGGAAGATCCCACGTGCCGCGGAGCGGCTGGACCAATGTGTCCAATTACCGAGCCGGAGCTCTGGAGCGCATGCGCCCAGAGCTGGTGCTCTGCAATGACAGAGGCCACCGCGATGGGAGGCCCACAGGAGCCAAAGAACAAAGACAAATGAAAATGGAGAAATGAAAGACCAATAGAAGTGGCCCGCCTGCTCCCCTCCCTCCCCAACCCAACCCCCCACCCAAAGTAAATAAATAAATAAATCTTAAAAAAAAAAAAAAAGTAAAAACGTAAAAGAAAAAAGAATGAGCATTTTAAACCTTCATTTTACAGAGGAATAAACTGAGGCCCAGAGAATTAAAGTAATTCACTAAGATAAAACTAGGTTTCAAACTAGACTTCAGGCTCCCCTCTCCCCTGGACTCTTTCTGCCTATTCCATATGTCCTCTGTTAGTTGAGCAGAGTTGATTGATAGGTTTCCTAGCTCTATCTCCAGGAACTCTAGGCAATTATTCACCACTGAACTCTTGAAAGGCATGTCTTCTGTAGACTGGAATTTCCCATCAAGGAAACAGGGAAATGTCACTGGCAATGAACTAAAGACTGAGTTTGATGCACGCTACTAGATATGATTTTCATGAGGAACCACTTGTACACACATGTAGGCCACACCAACCTGGGGTAGACTTGAGTACATTCGTTAATCACGTATGGAAATACAAGTACAAATAAGGCCAGGTTCAAATACCTAGCCTCGAATCAGTTAAAAACCATCCTATCTAGAAGGAAAAATGGAAAGAAGATATCACTTCCATTGAATTCTGTTGGACTCATTTGCATTCCAATTTCACATTAGCAAGATTTTATCAGAGGTTTCTTCTGCAAATTGAGTTTCATCTTACTGATATTATTTGAATTTTGGGGGTGGATGTACAGTTGTGGAATATCTTCATGTGGTTGCTACCACTGTTGTATCTATTATTGTTGGATGCTGCGACTCTTAATCCAACCATGCTTTTTCCCAATTGGGTAGCCTCCATATCACCCCTTGCTGGTGAGTCACATCATCTAGATAGATTCTTTTAAAGAAGCACCCAGTGTTGAAGGGACAACCAAGGTGGAACACAATCCAGTCCTTACAAGCCCAGAACCTGAGCATAAAAGGTTATCTGATACACATTTAAAGGAATTTCAGGGAAAAAAATAAACATAGAATACATTCTTTAGAAAGTTTTAAGTCGCTCCGTCGTGTCCAACACTTTGAGACCCCCATGGACTGTGGGTTGCAATTTCCTTCTCCAAGGGATCTTCCTGGCCCAGGGATCAAACCCATGTCACCTGCATTGCAGGCAGATTCTTTACCATCTGAGCCATGCTAAACCCCCTCTCTTGCCAGGATACTGAAAACCGAGAGCAAAGCTTCTTGTGAGCTCTTCCTGTTAGGTAGGGACAAGGAGAGAAATTGTGGCTTCTTTAGCATTATATGCCTACAAATGTATTCAAATCCGACACCAAATGAGTCAGTGGAGTTTTCTAGAACAGCTAAGGAGATGATGCTTTCTTTTGGAAACTATTTATTTGGTTGCTACATCATAATGTAGATTAATTAGGAGTCAGAATGAGTGATATCTTTTGAAAAAAGTGATAGCAGCTTGAAAGTCTCACCCGTTCATGACCTCATGGAGGAAGAAGCATTACAGTTCCCATGTAACTCATTATTTTGAGAGTAAGATAGTGACATCAACCAAAATGTTATTATAAAATTTTTGACTGTATTGGCCCAGATATCAGCCTTACAAGGTCAAGATTTTAGAAAAAGAAAATTGGTTCACAGTTTCAATAAGCCCTTGACATTTAAAGGAGCAAGGTATATCCAGTATGGTTCTCAATATGTTAAGTGCATCAAGAGAAAAATCTATCCAAAGTATAAATTCCTATGGCTTAGAAACATCTCTCCTTCTGTTCTAAATGTCTCCACATCTGGCAAAATGACCAGAAGGGAGGTAGATGTTTTCAGTGAGTTTCCATAGTGTAGTGGTTATCACGTTCGCCTAACACATTTGGCAAAATGACCAGAAGGGAGGTAGATGTTTTCAATATGCTCAAGAATCAGACTGAATCTGTAGTGATTATTTGAGAGATTCTAGTCTCTGATAACTACCTCCTGTCCAATCACGTCTTTAGAAAAAAACAAGTTTGTTTTATGTTGGACCACAGTTGGTTGACAATATTGCGTTAGTTTCAGGTGTACAGCAAAGTGATTCAGTTATACACATATGTATTCTTTTTCAGATTATTTTCCCATATAGGTTATTACAGAGAATTAAGTAGACTTCCCTGTGCTATATAGTAGATCTTTATTGATTATCTGTTTTATAGACAGTGCTGGGTATTTATTAATCCCATCCTCCTGATTTATCCCTCCTGCCTCTTACCACTTTGGTAGCTATAGACTTGTTTTCTTATTCTATAAGTGTTTCTGTTTTGTAAGTTCATTCATATCAGTTTTTTTAGATTTCACATATAAGTGATAATCATATATTTGCTTTTCTCTGTCTGACTTACTTCACTTAGTATGACCATTCCTGGGTCCATCCATGTTGCTGCAAATGGCGTTAACTCATTCTTTTTTATGGCTGAGTAATATTCCGTGGTATATGTGTACATTAAACACACCAAATCATCTTTATCCATTCCATTTCAGTCGACATTTAGGTTGCATCCATATCCTGGCTACTGTAAATAGTGCTTCTATGAAAATTGGGGAGCATGTGTCTTTTTGAATCATGGTTTTCTCAGGGTGTGTGCCCAGCAATTGGATTGCTGGATCATATGCAGTAACTCTATCTTTAGGTTTTTTTTTTTTAAAGGAACTTCCATACTGTTCTCCATAGTGGCTGTACCAATTTACATTCCCACCAACAGTGTATGAAACATCTATTTTCTCCACATCCTCACCAGCCTTTGTTGTTTGTAGACTTTTTTTGATGATGGCCATTCTGACCAGTGTGAGGTAGTCCCTCTTTGTAGTCCATCATGTCTTGAATATTTTTTTTTGTTAGGCCTTTTCATCTGTTTTTCTCAGTCATCAATTTCTCCCACTCCACTAGGCCATTCCATTAGCATACATGCACCATCATGGGTTCATCACCAATTTAGAACAATTATCACCTCATGCCAACTTTATTTCATCCATACCTTTTCCCCTGAACTATTTTTAAGCACTCTTCAGACATTTTATTGTTTTAATCCATAAATAGGTAAGAATTTATCTCTAAAAATTAGGATCATTTAAAAAAAAAAAACAACCAAACACCATCATCCCACCTAAAAATATAGCATCCTTAACAGTCTATTTCTTCCTGAGAACTAGAAGCTATACTAGAAACTCTCCAGAGGCAAAGATCACCTGCTGCTTTTCTTGAACACTTGCTTGAAAAGCATCACATGTCCACCAAAAAGGGCCTGGCCCTGTGTATTCCACTACCAGGAGCAGCATGATATTTGGGAATGAGAGACTAAAAGTGAACCATCGTCCCTATATAATGCTGTGACCTGGAAATGATGATCTGAAAAGGTGGGTTTTGAGGTTGTTATTTTTATTTTTAAGATAGTATATGCTGATCACTTTTTTAATGAGTACAAGAGCTTACAACAACAATAAAAAACCACTCCCTTGAACATTAGCTCTGTAGATGAAAGAAAATGAAACTTTGTGAGTGAGACTGGCTTTGTAGAAGTTTCATGACTTAGAACAAAAGGAGGACAAGCTGACCTGTGAAAACCTTCCCAGGGTCACAAGTTCTTCCCAAGCCCAGCTGGTTACCACTACTATTTTTCAAAACCAGGAAGTCAATCTGACAAGATCTTGCATTTTTTTTCTGCATATTGCTGACCTGAAATAAACAGACTGCCCGGATACTTCTCCAGGAAAGATGGGTTTATTAGGGATCAACAGAGAACTGCAGTTCAAGGTCTGCAACCTTGGGGGAAGCCACGGGCCAAGCTTCCACGCTCACTTTTTACATTCCCACCAACAGTGTATGAAACATCTATTTTCTCCACATCCTCACCAGCCTTTGTTGTTTGTAGACTTGCTGATGATGGCCATTCTGACCAGTGTGAGGTAGTCCTCTTTGTAGTCCATCATGTCTTGAATATTTTTTTTTGTTAGGCCTTTTCATCTGTTTTTCTCAGTCATCAATTTCTCCCACTCCACTAGGCCATTCCATTAGCATACATGCACCATCATGGGTTCATCACCAATTTAGAACAATTATCACCTCATGCCAACTTTATTTCATCCATACCTTTTCCCCTGAACTATTTTTAAGCACTCTTCAGACATTTTATTGTTTTAATCCATAAATAGGTAAGAATTTATCTCTAAAAATTAGGATCATTTAAAAAAAAAAAACAACCAAACACCATCATCCCACCTAAAAATATAGCATCCTTAACAGTCTATTTCTTCCTGAGAACTAGAAGCTATACTAGAAACTCTCCAGAGGCAAAGATCACCTGCTGCTTTTCTTGAACACTTGCTTGAAAAGCATCACATGTCCACCAAAAAGGGCCTGGCCCTGTGTATTCCACTACCAGGAGCAGCATGATATTTGGGAATGAGAGACTAAAAGTGAACCATCGTCCCTATATAATGCTGTGACCTGGAAATGATGATCTGAAAAGGTGGGTTTTGAGGTTGTTATTTTTATTTTTAAGATAGTATATGCTGATCACTTTTTTAATGAGTACAAGAGCTTACAACAACAATAAAAAACCACTCCCTTGAACATTAGCTCTGTAGATGAAAGAAAATGAAACTTTGTGAGTGAGACTGGCTTTGTAGAAGTTTCATGACTTAGAACAAAAGGAGGACAAGCTGACCTGTGAAAACCTTCCCAGGGTCACAAGTTCTTCCCAAGCCCAGCTGGTTACCACTACTATTTTTCAAAACCAGGAAGTCAATCTGACAAGATCTTGCATTTTTTTTCTGCATATTGCTGACCTGAAATAAACAGACTGCCCGGATACTTCTCCAGGAAAGATGGGTTTATTAGGGATCAACAGAGAACTGCAGTTCAAGGTCTGCAACCTTGGCAAGCCACGGGCAAGCCTTCACATATCAGGGAAGGAACACTCTTATAGAGGGAAAAGCACTATAGGGAACAGAGTCCGTGACTTTCCATTGGCTGAGACCTTACCAGGAAAGGAGTCTTTGTTCTTCCTGCTGGACTCTGCTACTGTTAAAGGGCCGGAGAGCTTCCCCTCTGGTCTCCTGACTGTTTCATCAGGGTTTCTGTTATTATTATCTACAATTCTGTTTGCTTCTTAAGGAGTATGATTAAGCTGTACCAAGGGACTATAGGCGAATAAAATCCTTAGTCTTGGAAAAAGCTCCGAAGAGGAAAATGAAGGCCTTGAACCCTAGAGACCTACAGGCCTAAAGACCTATTTTCTAGAATAGACAATTCCATTGCCTTTTTTGCCAGCCTCTAAATTCTTTTTTTTTAACTTTTTATTTTATATTGGAGTATAACCGATTAACAAGGTTGTGATAGTTTCAGATGAACAGCAAAAGGATTCAACTATACGTGAACATGTATCCATTCTCCCCCACCTCTACTCCAATCTTGTTGGTGCTCCTAAATCCTGTTGGTGTCCAGAATTTAGCCAACATAAAGGTAAAGTTTTTGGTTTCTAGGGTGAGCCTTCACCTGGCTGAAAACAGTCTGTAAGAAGGATGGCCTGATCCCTGAAATCCTATACTCTAGCATGCTTATTTGCTCGGTCATGTCCCAGTCTTAGTGGCCCATGGACTGTAGCCTGCCAGGCTCCTCTGTCTACACTGCTAGGTGCTCCTTTACAATGAGCAGGGCTTCCTCACATGTGTTCCTCCATATAGCAGTGGTAGAATTAATCTGCAATCCAACAGAGCTGGGCCTCTCAGTCTGGACACTATGGACATTTGGGCCAGGTAGTTCTTTGCTGTTGGTGGAAGTCAAGGTAACTAGGCACTGTAGGATGAAGAACAGTATTCCCGGCTCTACCCACTAGATGCTGGTAGCATCCTCCCCTGGGGTGGGAGAGGGGATGTGTAAAATCTCCCTTGGCTGAGAACCCTTACAATAGAAATAATACTTTTTCCCCTATATCAAGCAAAAAGATTGCCAAAGGATACCAGGTAGACCATTTTGGATATTGTCTTAAAAGGAACCACTTTCACCATAATTGGAGAAAAAAAAAAAAAAAAACCTTGCTAACTATCAAACCTAAAATAGTGAATGAAAACTACTGTTGCTTTAAAATATTCCCTCAAGGAAGCATTTTATCAGTTATATCCTTTCGCGCATGAAGATGACTGTGATCGCAGGTGTGGTGAAAGACATGATTCAGAAGCCCAGCCTGTGGTTTGCTGGTGAGAACAGTCCTGGGCTCGGGGCTCTCAGCTGCCAAACAGCATCTGCCAGTCTTCCTCAACAGCTCCTGAAAATCCCCACGTTGTTTGAACTTGAATATTGTAATTATGGGCAAGATTCTCAGAGCCAAAAATGAAGCTGCTTGACCAGAGCAGCAGAATATAGAATAGCTCCTAGAGGGGTGGATAAATTTGACTTTTTGTGATTTCCAAGTACTCTGAAGTGTGGTAGAGAAAGGTTTTGGAGATGATCTTCAGTATGTTAGAGGCCCTGGCATTTTCTTGCCCATGGCCATTGTAAAGAATCCAACCCAAGTTCAAGAGTATTGAAGATACACTGTTTCTGAGTCGAGGTTGGGTATGTGAAAGTTAATAAGAATGAAGTTCTCTATGCATGTGGATTGTGGTCATTATGTTCATGTACATACATATTCATGTGTCATAGAAATCAATCTCTAGAAATGCATAAAGCGATTAAAGTGATGGAGGTGGTCTAAAATGTTTGAGACAAATTGAGGCTGAGACATTGATCAGGGAAAAATGATTTGTGATACAGAGAAAGCCATCTGGCATGGCTGGAGGCTTAAGCAGAGAAAAGTGGGGAGACCCCAGGAACAGATGGGGAGGCTTGAACCCCCACACTGAGCAGAGGGTCCAGCAGCTGGAAATGATGAATACAGACAGCTGATGATTACATCATGTGTCAGGTTGCACCCATGTGAGCAGGGCAGTGTTCCATGCAAGTTCAGGCCATCATCACTTTGGAATTCCAGGAGGGATGGAAATAATACTTTCCCCTATAACAAGCAAAAAAATTGCCAAAGGATACCAGGTAGACCATTTTGGATATTGTCTTAAAAGGAACCACTTTCACCATAATTGGAGAAAAAAAAAAAAAAAAACCTTGCTAACTATCAAACCTAAAATAGTGAATGAAAACTACTGTTGCTTTAAAATATTCCCTCAAGGAAGCATTTTATCAGTTATATCCTTTCGCGCATGAAGATGACTGTGATCGCAGGTGTGGTGAAAGACATGATTCAGAAGCCCAGCCTGTGGTTTGCTGGTGAGAACAGTCCTGGGCTCGGGGCTCTCAGCTGCCAAACAGCATCTGCCAGTCTTCCTCAACAGCTCCTGAAAATCCCCACGTTGTTTGAACTTGAATATTGTAATTATGGGCAAGATTCTCAGAGCCAAAAATGAAGCTGCTTGACCAGAGCAGCAGAATATAGAATAGCTCCTAGAGGGGTGGATAAATTTGACTTTTTGTGATTTCCAAGTACTCTGAAGTGTGGTAGAGAAAGGTTTTGGAGATGATCTTCAGTATGTTAGAGGCCCTGGCATTTTCTTGCCCATGGCCATTGTAAAGAATCCAACCCAAGTTCAAGAGTATTGAAGATACACTGTTTCTGAGTCGAGGTTGGGTATGTGAAAGTTAATAAGAATGAAGTTCTCTATGCATGTGGATTGTGGTCATTATGTTCATGTACATACATATTCATGTGTCATAGAAATCAATCTCTAGAAATGCATAAAGCGATTAAAGTGATGGAGGTGGTCTAAAATGTTTGAGACAAATTGAGGCTGAGACATTGATCAGGGAAAAATGATTTGTGATACAGAGAAAGCCATCTGGCATGGCTGGAGGCTTAAGCAGAGAAAAGTGGGGAGACCCCAGGAACAGATGGGGAGGCTTGAACCCCCACACTGAGCAGAGGGTCCAGCAGCTGGAAATGATGAATACAGACAGCTGATGATTACATCATGTGTCAGGTTGCACCCATGTGAGCAGGGCAGTGTTCCATGCAAGTTCAGGCCATCATCACTTTGGAATTCCAGGAGGGATGGAAACACTGCTCAGCCCTGTCTTGTGTTCTCAATGAAAAGAGTTGGAGGAAGGCCCTTTCTACCCCTTTTTAAAATTTCTTTTCATTCTTGCATTAAAAGGGAGTAGACAGGGAGAAAGGGCCTCCCTGGTGGCTCAGTGGTAAAAGAATCTGTCTGCAGTGCAGGAGACGTGGGTTCAGTCCCTGGATCGGGAGAATCCCATGGAGGAAGGAATGGCAACTTACTCCAGTATTCTTGCTTGGGAAATCCCATGGGCCAAGAAGCCCGGCAGGCTACAGTCCATGGGGTCACAAAGAGTTGGACACAGTTTAGCCACTAAACCACCCCCACCAGAGAGGAAGAGAAATTGGGCTCTTAAGAGAAAGCTTGTTGAACTCTGTTCTCTGCTTGCTTTGTTTTCTATGTCTGCCAGTCTCTATTTTGTAAATTAAAATAAAAGAGTTGTGTCCAACTTTTCATGACCCCATGGACTGTAGTCAGCCAGTCCATGGAATTCTCCAGGTAGGACTACTGGAGTGGGTGGCCGTTCCCTTCTCCAGAGGATCTTCCTAACCCACGGATCAAACCTGGGTCTCCTACATTACAAGTAACTCTTTATCCTCTGAGCCACCAGGGAAGCCCCAAATAAATTCATTTGTATCTTTCTTTTCTTTTTTTTAAGAGTCCACATATAAGTGATATCATATGCTATTTGTCTTTCTCTGGCTTACTTCATTTAGTATGGTTGTCTCTAAGTCCATCCATGTTGATGCATGCATTGTGTATGTTAAACCAATACAGAAACCTAGCTCATTGTTTTTATCATTTTTTAGAACCGCTGTGTTAAACTAAAATGAACACATACATTAGGAATTTCTGGGGAAAAGCCATATTTGGTCACTATAAATTGGGATTTACTTTTGGTCACATTGAGGAACTATACCAGAAAGGAAACTAAAAAATGAGATATTCCTATACCCTGTATTGATTCCTCATTAAATTAATCACTGAGTCACAAATAAAATTTACCGTAGTGCATGATATACAGACAGCTGATGATTACATCATGTGTCAGGTTGCACCCATGTGAGCAGGGCAGTGTTCCATGCAAGTTCAGGCCATCATCACTTTGGAATTCCAGGAGGGATGGAAACACTGCTCAGCCCTGTCTTGTGTTCTCAATGAAAAGAGTTGGAGGAAGGCCCTTTCTACCCCTTTTAAAATTTCTTTTCATTCTTGCATTAAAAGGGAGTAGACAGGGAGAAAGGGCCTCCCTGGTGGCTCAGTGGTAAAAGAATCTGTCTGCAGTGCAGGAGACGTGGGTTCAGTCCCTGGATCGGGAGAATCCCATGGAGGAAGGAATGGCAACTTACTCCAGTATTCTTGCTTGGGAAATCCCATGGGCCAAGAAGCCCGGCAGGCTACAGTCCATGGGGTCACAAAGAGTTGGACACAGTTTAGCCACTAAACCACCCCCACCAGAGAGGAAGAGAAATTGGGCTCTTAAGAGAAAGCTTGTTGAACTCTGTTCTCTGCTTGCTTTGTTTTCTATGTCTGCCAGTCTCTATTTTGTAAATTAAAATAAAAGAGTTGTGTCCAACTTTTCATGACCCCATGGACTGTAGTCAGCCAGTCCATGGAATTCTCCAGGTAGGACTACTGGAGTGGGTGGCCGTTCCCTTCTCCAGAGGATCTTCCTAACCCACGGATCAAACCTGGGTCTCCTACATTACAAGTAACTCTTTATCCTCTGAGCCACCAGGGAAGCCCCAAATAAATTCATTTGTATCTTTCTTTTCTTTTTTTTAAGAGTCCACATATAAGTGATATCATATGGTATTTGTCTTTCTCTGGCTTACTTCATTCAGTATGGTTGTCTCTAAGTCCATCCATGTTGATGCATGCATTGTGTATGTTAAACCAATACAGAAACCTAGCTCATTGTTTTTATCATTTTTTAGAACCGCTGTGTTAAACTAAAATGAACACATACATTAGGAATTTCTGGGGAAAAGCCATATTTGGTCACTATAAATTGGGATTTACTTTTGGTCACATTGAGGAACTATACCAGAAAGGAAACTAAAAAATGAGATATTCCTATACCCTGTATTGATTCCTCATTAAATTAATCACTGAGTCACAAATAAAAAGTTCCCTTTTCCAGTTCTCTGTTAGTGCTCAGTCTGTTTGCAAAGAGAAATAGTTTGAGAAATGCTCTAGTGGCTGCATCACTTTACATTCCTACCAACAATGTATGAGGGTCCCCTTTTCTCTGCATCGTTGCTATCATTAATTATTTGTATTCTTTTTTGATGATGTCCGTTCTAACAGGTATAATGTGATAATCTCATTGTGATTTTGATTTGTGCTTGCCTGGTAATTAGCTACATTGAGCATCTTTTCATGTGCCTGTTGGCCATCCACACTTCCTCTTTAGAAAAGTGTCTCTTCAAAACTTCTATTTTTCAGTTGTGCTGTTTGGTTTTTTTTAATGTTGGGTTGCACGAACTGTGGATATCATTTGCAAATATTTTCTCCCATTCAGTAGATTGTCTTTTCATTTGATCAATGATCTCCTCTGCTATGCAAAAGCTTTTAATTAGGTCCCATTTGTTTATTTTTGCTGTTATTTGCTTTGTTTTAGGAGATGGATTCAATAAAATATTGCTGTGATTTAGGTCAGAGAATGTTCTGACTCTGTCTGCAAACCCAGACTTTTTAAACTTATCTCTTGAAATTTCAAATCATACTCTCCTTAGTCTTTGGGTTTCCCTGGTGGCGCTTCAGTAAAGAATCGTCCTGCCAATGGAGGACATGCAGGTTCCATCCCTGGGCTGGGAAGATCCCCTGGAGAAGGAAATGGCAACCCACTCCAATATTCTTGCCTGGGGAATCCCATGGACAGAGGAGGCTGCAGGCTATAGTCCTTCAAGTCACAAAGAGTCAGACACGTCTGAATGACCAAAGAACAACAGCAGCAGTCCTGCCTCTCCACTGCAGCCGCTGACCATCAACACCCTCTGAAAGGAGTTCAGGGTGGAGATCAGGAATGAGGCCCTCTCTGCTCTGGGAAAAACTGGTGAAACAGGCCCCACAGTTAGATAATTTTCAGAAGATTTGATGAGCCCCAATTTTTGCATCTTCCTATATCTAGAAAAGCATTAAAATCACTAATGGTGACATCTCTTTTGCCTATTGAGGAGAAAAATGCATTTGAACGTCAAAATGGGGTAGCTGTGGCAGACTCGGATGCCACCAACCATTTATGTGGGTGCCTCTGTCAAGTTTTTGATTAACCTCCTCATCTGAACCTTTATTCCTCTTCTTGTTCAAAACTTGTTCTCGGGATCAAGGAATACCAAAGAAAAGGGGAGAATTGTAACTGAGCAGGACCCCATGGGACCTTCACCCATACCCTATGCTCTGGCGCCTCTCAGAAGTACCCAGATAAGAGCATTCGATGCACATTTCCCGAGTTGTTTTATAGATAGCATAAATAAAACCTCCCCCTCTCCGAGAGATGGAAAATCTTAACTACTTGACAAACATGAGCACATAGCCAGGCCTCCTAAGTATCAGATTTTCCTCAAATAAGGACTTCTTTATACTTTTTAAATGACTCTCAAACATTGTAAATCAACTGTACATCGATTAAAAAAAAAAAGAAATAACATTTCCATTACCCAAATAGATAAAATAAATTAAAATAGAGTAAAATGACTCTATGATCTTCCACAGCATTAACCAAAAGGGAATTATTCATAAACAAGCTTCCCATCATTTTCTCTGGATGTTCCCAGGAAAACCAAAGGAAAACCAAGTGTATTCCATCTCTCACAGCTGAAAAGTTTGTATTCACAAACCCGATGCTCATCGAGAAAAACCGTGGTTGTTTACCAAGGAGAACTTAACTTGTGAAAATACCCGAGGAAAACAGTGTAGATCCATTTACTTCATGGACTGAAACATTTTACAACTTTCTCAAAGAATAGTAAAATCATAAGGTATCAGAGCTAGAAAAGATCTGAAAAAACACTTTATTTGCATTTGCAGATGAAGAAACTGACTTTTAAAGTGAAGGAACACAGCCTGTTACTCACAGAACCAAGACTAAGGGAGAGACAATGATCTCTTTGGCTTCAGATCACTGGTGCTTTCCTTTTCAAGCTTGGCCAGAGCAGTGGATGTCCTTCGCTGTTGTGCTGAGAACATACCAGCATGTCTGGGGTGTCTGTTACATCCCATATCAGGTTCAACTCTGTCGTTTAATTTCCCCAGATGGTGATTGTCAAATTCTTGATGCAACATAAAGCTCCAAAGAGCCCTTTCTGTTCCCCAGTTCACAGTGTCTTTAAGAACATAGGGTTCAGCCCCTTATGCCCTGTAAAACCCTCAGCTGCTTCCTTCAAAGGAGGCAGAAGTTCAAAGGAAAGTAGTCATGTGGAGGCCTATTGTTTAGGCACGAGCTGGTTGGGTTTCAAAGGCCTCAAGGGAATTGGGGGTTGAGGACCATGTCAAGTTGATTAGGCCTTCAAACAGCCGTTCAGGAAGTAATCCTTAAGAGGATCTCATTCGAGAGCCAGGAGAGTATCTTTCTCCCTGCGCTCAGTCTGTTCCCTTCTTAATGGCTTGCTTTGTCTTTTCTACAAGGCAGAAATCATCAGATATTGATGAGGAAAAACACAAGACTTCATATTCCCCCAAATTTGTGTGCATCCCTAAAGTCTAACACTTAATTCCGTTGACTTCAAAATCAGGCAGCTAGTACCTACATCACAGGATTGTTGCAAGATTAAATGCAGTGCATTGTTGAGTTGGAGATTGTGGGTTTATGCATTTCTAAAAGGGTTTTCTGCCACTAGAATACACACTAGCCAAGTTGTACTCCTCCCCCAAGTGGAAATTTACTTCAGGAAAAATGCTATTGACTCCACGGGGAGTCAAAATATGTTACATCCATCAATACCAGGAGTCCAGGGAGATCTCTTCAGTGCTTTTTCTTATATGAAGGCTTATATTGTTGTTAGATAGAAGGATGAGAGGAGAAAATTCCCCAGACTCTCAAACAGGTCCCAAATAATGACCTTCTGAGGGCCTGTCTTAGCTTCTGCCTTGTAACAAATTACCCTAAAATGTTGTGGCTCAAGATAATAAACATTTTTTAGCTCACAGTTTCTAGAGGTCAGGAAGCCAGGTGTTTCTGTAGGGTCTCTCATGGAGTTGCCATCCTCTGAAAGCTCAACTGGGGCTGGTTTCACTTCCAAAATGGTTCCAACTGCCAGGCATGTCCTTCGCTGTTGTGCTGAGAACATACCAGCATGTCTGGGGTGTCTGTTACATCCCATATCAGGTTCAACTCTGTCGTTTAATTTCCCCAGATGGTGATTGTCAAATTCTTGATGCAACATAAAGCTCCAAAGAGCCCTTTCTGTTCCCCAGTTCACAGTGTCTTTAAGAACATAGGGTTCAGCCCCTTATGCCCTGTAAAACCCTCAGCTGCTTCCTTCAAAGGAGGCAGAAGTTCAAAGGAAAGTAGTCATGTGGAGGCCTATTGTTTAGGCACGAGCTGGTTGGGTTTCAAAGGCCTCAAGGGAATTGGGGGTTGAGGACCATGTCAAGTTGATTAGGCCTTCAAACAGCCGTTCAGGAAGTAATCCTTAAGAGGATCTCATTCGAGAGCCAGGAGAGTATCTTTCTCCCTGCGCTCAGTCTGTTCCCTTCTTAATGGCTTGCTTTGTCTTTTCTACAAGGCAGAAATCATCAGATATTGATGAGGAAAAACACAAGACTTCATATTCCCCCAAATTTGTGTGCATCCCTAAAGTCTAACACTTAATTCCGTTGACTTCAAAATCAGGCAGCTAGTACCTACATCACAGGATTGTTGCAAGATTAAATGCAGTGCATTGTTGAGTTGGAGATTGTGGGTTTATGCATTTCTAAAAGGGTTTTCTGCCACTAGAATACACACTAGCCAAGTTGTACTCCTCCCCCAAGTGGAAATTTACTTCAGGAAAAATGCTATTGACTCCACGGGGAGTCAAAATATGTTACATCCATCAATACCAGGAGTCCAGGGAGATCTCTTCAGTGCTTTTTCTTATATGAAGGCTTATATTGTTGTTAGATAGAAGGATGAGAGGAGAAAATTCCCCAGACTCTCAAACAGGTCCCAAATAATGACCTTCTGAGGGCCTGTCTTAGCTTCTGCCTTGTAACAAATTACCCTAAAATGTTGTGGCTCAAGATAATAAACATTTTTTAGCTCACAGTTTCTAGAGGTCAGGAAGCCAGGTGTTTCTGTAGGGTCTCTCATGGAGTTGCCATCCTCTGAAAGCTCAACTGGGGCTGGTAGATCCACTTCCAAAATGGTGCACTCAATGGTGATTGGAAGGAGGCCTTAGTTTCTCACCACTGGACCCCCCACAGGATTGCTTGAGTGTCTTAATGACTTGGCAGCTAACACACGAGAAGGAGAGGAAGGAGGAAGCCACCATGCTGACACCATCTAGTCTCAGAATTCACACAGCATCACTTTTGCCATATTCTATTATTGAAAAGAGTCATTAAGTTTAGTCTGTACTCAAGGGGAGGAGAATTTGTCTCCACCTTTTGAAGAGAAGAATTTTCAAAGAATTTGTGGGCATACTTCAAAGTTTTTTCTTTTCCGTTATTGTCTATTATAGGATATTGAATGCAGCTCCCTGTGCTATACAGTAGGACCTTGTTGTTTATCCATCCTATGCATAATAGTGTACATCTGCTAATACCAAACTCCCAACAGTTCCCTTTCTTTACCACCCCTCCTGCCATGGCAACCCAAGTCTGTTCTCTGTGTCTGTGAGTCTGTTTCTTTCTCATAGGTATATAATGTGTCATATTTTAGATTCCACATATAAGTGCCGTCAGATGATATTTGTCTTTCTCTGTCTTCCTTCACTTAGTATGGTGATTTCAAGGTCCACCCACATTGCTGGAAATGGCATTATTTCATTCTTTATAATGGCTGAGTAATATTTCATTGTATACAGAAGGAACCTCTGGTGGCTCAAACAGTAAACAATATATGCACCACATCTATTTTATCCATTCCTCTGTTGATGGACTTTTAGATTGTTTCTATGTCTTGGTGATTGTAAACAGTGCTGTGATGGACATGGGGGTTCACATGTCTTTTCTTTTTTTTCAACGTGTCTTTTTGAACCATGTTTTTCTCTAGATCTATGCCCAAGAATGGGATTGCTGGATCATATGGTAGTTCTATTTTTAGTTTCTTGAGGAACTTCCATACTGTTTTCCATAGTTTCTGGACCAGTTTACATTTCCACACATAGAAGATTTCCCTTTGCTTCATATCTTCTCCATGATTTGGGGGGCTTCCTTGATGGTCCAGTGGGTAAAGAGTCCACGTTGCAGTGCAAGGGACACCTGTTCGATCCCTAACCTGGGAAGATCCCACATGCCATGGAGTGGCTGGACTGGTGTGTCCAATTATGAGCCAGCGCTCTGGAGCTCCTGCACCCAGAGCCAGCGCTCTGCAAAGAGAGAGGCCACTGCAATGGGAGTCCCACACAGGCCAAAGAATAAAGATGGGTGAAAATAAATAAATAAAAATACAAGAAGCCAATTTTTTAAAAAAAACTGATTATTGGAAAAAGCCTTGGTGTTTTTGAACATCATGTTCAGAAACTCTTTGTAAATGATTCTTTCTGTCTCTGTTCTTCCTTCCTATGACTTCACATTTGTCTGTCCTCCCAATAAGTGTGTCTCTGAATTATATGTTTTCCGTTACAGACTGACATTCTTAAGTCTAGTGCTTTCTAATGCACAATGTGTTCCCCATTTCAGTGTATTTCTTTCAGCAGTAGATTTGTTTTCAGAACAGCAGCCTTTAGAAATAGCCAGCACAATATACGGCCCATCAACCAGAGAGCTTATTTTTCAACAGCTCACTCAACATGAATCATATAGCAATTGTTGTACTTGCTTACCTCACAGAGTTTCATTTGATTTTAAGTCCAGTTATTTTGATTGATAAAAGTAAAATTGTAAGTGGTTTCTTTTCTCTAAACTTGTAAAAAACAAAAAAGAAAAAAGGTGCATACTAATGAGTCTGTTGGGCTTCCCTGGTTCTTACTAAAATAGTGAAATTCATGGTATATTATGTTTGTTTGGTGAAAATTATTAAACTAAAGTAGCTTCTCTCCCTGGACAGAGAAGTGCTCAAATGTAAGAACCTGTGACAGAAATCTTGGTGAGACTATATCCAACCCTTGGTCACCTTCTCCAGTGGTGTTGCTATCTCCATCAACTGGATAACGGCCATGTAAAATGTGTTCACAAAGAAAGTTGGAATTTTCAAGGGAACAAGTAGCTTATTCATGACCAGAAATGCTGTTTATATAATTTCTTATGCAGGAAACTCTGAAGAAATTTTAAGTTTAAAAGCAGGACCAGTTTACATTTCCACACATAGAAGATTTCCCTTTGCTTCATATCTTCCATGATTTGGGGGGCTTCCTTGATGGTCCAGTGGGTAAAGAGTCCACGTTGCAGTGCAAGGGACACCTGTTCGATCCCTAACCTGGGAAGATCCCACATGCCATGGAGTGGCTGGACTGGTGTGTCCAATTATGAGCCAGCGCTCTGGAGCTCCTGCACCCAGAGCCAGCGCTCTGCAAAGAGAGAGGCCACTGCAATGGGAGTCCCACACAGGCCAAAGAATAAAGATGGGTGAAAATAAATAAATAAAAATACAAGAAGCCAATTTTTTAAAAAAAACTGATTATTGGAAAAAGCCTTGGTGTTTTTGAACATCATGTTCAGAAACTCTTTGTAAATGATTCTTTCTGTCTCTGTTCTTCCTTCCTATGACTTCACATTTGTCTGTCCTCCCAATAAGTGTGTCTCTGAATTATATGTTTTCCGTTACAGACTGACATTCTTAAGTCTAGTGCTTTCTAATGCACAATGTGTTCCCCATTTCAGTGTATTTCTTTCAGCAGTAGATTTGTTTTCAGAACAGCAGCCTTTAGAAATAGCCAGCACAATATACGGCCCATCAACCAGAGAGCTTATTTTTCAACAGCTCACTCAACATGAATCATATAGCAATTGTTGTACTTGCTTACCTCACAGAGTTTCATTTGATTTTAAGTCCAGTTATTTTGATTGATAAAAGTAAAATTGTAAGTGGTTTCTTTTCTCTAAACTTGTAAAAAACAAAAAAGAAAAAAGGTGCATACTAATGAGTCTGTTGGGCTTCCCTGGTTCTTACTAAAATAGTGAAATTCATGGTATATTATGTTTGTTTGGTGAAAATTATTAAACTAAAGTAGCTTCTCTCCCTGGACAGAGAAGTGCTCAAATGTAAGAACCTGTGACAGAAATCTTGGTGAGACTATATCCAACCCTTGGTCACCTTCTCCAGTGGTGTTGCTATCTCCATCAACTGGATAACGGCCATGTAAAATGTGTTCACAAAGAAAGTTGGAATTTTCAAGGGAACAAGTAGCTTATTCATGACCAGAAATGCTGTTTATATAATCTTTTACCTTTATACCTTGCAGGAAACTCTGATGTTACCTTCTGAAGAAATTTTAAGTATTTATGAAAGCAGCTATTATATAAAACAAAGGTGGTAATGGCTACTGAGTTAAAGTTGCAGAAAAAGAGGAAAATAATTTTAAAGGCTACATCAGAAAATGAAAGCTTTTCTTGTTTTATAGACTGGAGACAAAAAAAATAAATAGGCAGAGACTTGGGTAATGCTTATTATATCCCATGAGCTGTAATGTATTACTAGCACACATTGATAGAAAAAAATGATTCATTATGGCTATGGGTGTATAGGAAAAAATAGTCTTGCAAAACTGTAAGTTGAAACACTCACTGAATATTCTTGGACATGTGACATTGAATCAAATTAAAAGGTTAATGACACACAGATCCAAATGTGGCTTGTAAGGACAGAGGGAGTGAGCAGTCTAATAAAAGGAGAAAAGCAGAGAGTGCATCATGTTAAGATTGTCAAGATTGTTCACGCCTCCTACAGTCATGTTGGAGAAAATCTAGAAGGATCAAGAATCTCCTCTTGTGAAGGGAAGAGGTGATCATTGGTTTGTGCCTTGTGATCCAGGTTCACTGTTCAAGATGCTTTTTATTATCCCAGAGTGTGTAAATGAGTACCCTGTGATGTAGAAAAAGTAATAAAGGATTAAACAAGGCCACAGAAGGAAGCAAGCTGCCATCATACCAGGGTCGTAAGCCTACAAACTTGATTCCCCAACCCATTCTAAAAGTAGAGTTCAGAGAATCCAGATATTACAGGCATGGATGATTTAATATTTATTCTAAAAAGAATTAGCATAAATTTTCATACGAATGCTTGTAGAGTTGCATGTGGCAACATGCAGCTCTCAGGGCTGCTGAAAATGATTCGGGGTCATGTTTTGGGGGGCCAGGCTGGCTCTACTTTAACTGGATGTCTTATATATACAATATCATATATATAATATCATATATATACAATGAAATATTACTCAGCCATAAAAAATGAAATTATGCCACTTGCAGCAATGTGGATGGACCTAAGGATTATCATATTGAGTGTAGTAAATCAGGCAGAGAAAGATTATATGTGGAATGTAATTATATGAGGAATATAATCACTTATATGTGGAATGCACAGAAAAGATACAAATCAATTTGTTTACAAACCAAATAGACTCACAGGCATAGAAAACAAACTAATGGTTACAAAAGGGCACAATAGGGAGAGGGGAGACAAATTAAAACTTTGGGATCATACACACTGCTAGATATAAAATAGGTAATCAGCAAGGACCTACTATATAGCACGGGGAAGTGTACTCAATATCTTGTAATAACCTAAATAAAGAGAAGATAATCTGAAAAAAAATACAGATAAAGATATATAGATATTTAACTAAATCACACTGTATACTTGAAACTAACACAGTGTTGTAAATGAATTATACTTCAATTTAACATTTTTGTTAGTTTGAGAGGTGAAGGGAATTGTTTCTGAATTTAAGTAGCTTATCCAAGACTTTATAGGCTATAAATATAGGGCTAAGGCCTAGACACATTGTCTGTTTCCAAACCCGTGCACTTTTTTTTTTTTATAGAACGCAAATGCCCGTTTCCCATTAAAGTCAGCATGAACCACACTGCTCTAGTTTATGATGCATTGATATAAGTCTGAGTTCAGAACTTAGGAGTATAAAATCTGCTTCCATCATGATAAACTATATCATTAGTACTCATGATTTCAAGCACTGAAACAAAGAGGTGAAGTAGGGAAATCCATGCTAGTCATTAATTTATAAACCTTTACCTACACTAGTCTATCCAATACATAAACAGGTCAGTCAGCCTTGACTACAATGACAAATTTTGCTTGTCTAAGAATGCGTTTGTAGCCCAGACCGTATTTTCCCAAAAAATTATTTTCCTGTAATGACTGTATAAGAATAGAGAGACATTTGGATTATTAGAGAATTTGAGACTTGGTGAAATCTCAAGCCACTAGGGTTAAAATAATTGTTTCATCTAACTGTGCCTTGCAGGCTGGTGTATAAGGTTGATATATTGATGAGCAAAGGAAGATTTTAACCTAATACATCCAAGCATTTTATAAAGGATGCTGAAGGAGTAGGCAAGGAGAATTGAGTACGCAGATACCTAGAGTCAAATGTATTGATTGAGTAGGTCAGCACATTAGCAGGAGCCTCAAACCTTCTCATCCATTAACCCCAAATATTGAGTATAACCAAGGAAACCAAGGGGAAAATGGAACACTTTTAAACAATGAGTTGGCTTTTGTCCCTCTGTGATGAGACCTGAATATTTATGTCTGCATCCTTGGAACATTTTCACTGGAGCCCTAGGATTCTTGACTTGGTGGCTATCACTGCATGAAAAATGAGAAGTCCATTATGCAGCACAAATAAATGGGGAAGATTTACTAAAGATGAACTAGTATGCATAATCAAATGAATCACTTGGTCACAAAAATAATGAATAGCCTTTAGAGCTAAGGCCTTAAGAATTTATGGATAATGACCTCCAAGCAAGGTTAATATTATATGTAATATATATAGTGCCTTACAAATTAATCATATTTACCCAGGTGTAAGACAGCCTATAAGAGCTGTCCATGGGGAAGCAATTCAGGCCAAGCCATCCTGGCCAGGACAAGCCCTTTGAACTGGCAAACAGTATGGTCCTTGGCCTCCCTGGTCTGTGTGAACTCATGGATAAGAGTGACCCACAGGGCACTGCTGAAGCCAAGCCAGGGCTTTGCTAGTTTAAGGTTATCTCTATCCTTACCCTTGGGGTTCTGGTCTATTGATAGAATGAATAGACCAGAACCCCATTCACCACCACTTTCCAGGCCTCCCCACCTTTATTTTCTGCAGTTTGGATTACTCTGTCCTCTGCTCCTCCTTAATTAGGTTTCCCTCAGATGAAGTCCAAGCACATATGTTCAAGAGCCCCTATGTTCTCTAGGAAATCATTAAATTTTGTTCTTATCTAAGCTGGTCTTAAATACAGAGCACAGGCAAATTCTGGGTTATCTGGTCAACCATCTTATAGCCCCAGGCTACCATACAATTTCAGGATCCATGTTTGCACTTCTCTGAATGATTACATTAGTGCTAAGTGACCTGCATACATGACATGTTTCACGTAGAGCTTCTTAAAGTAGGGTTAGTACAGACATCTGCAGAGATAGTCCTGGGATATGAAAAGTCTCTAAAATCCCACCTACCCTTATTTATCCTCTCAGCCTTCAGGTGTTTTATCCTAGGCAGCTATTTAAGTTAACATGATCTCTGGAAAAATTTTAATGTCTTATTAATGTGGGGCTTCCCATGTGATGCAGTGGTCAAGAAGTTGCCTGCCAATGCAGGAGATGCAGAAGATATGGGTTTGATCCCTGGGTTGGGAAGATCCTCTGGAGCAGGAAATGGTAACCTACTCCAATATCCTTACCTGGAGAATTCCATGGACAGAGGAGCCTGGTGGGCTACCATTCATGGAGTTTCAAAGAGTTGGACACAACCAAGCAACGGAGCACTCACACACACACACACACACACACACACACACACATCATATCTGTCAACATCATTTCTCACACAAAGATGTTTATTTCTTGGACACTGTGGCTTCAGTGTTTTCTTTTTTCTTTTTTGCCTTTCATTATTTCACTATACTTTTTTTAATCTGCTATAACTTTTGAAATATCATCATGGCCAAATTAAAAGACTTGGTGATGGGAGCTGGGAATGTCATATGCGAAAGAGAAAAGGATCAATAAGACAGTAGAGGGGTATGTTATTCTTGTTTGCTTAGGAGGAAGGGGATGGCATGAGAGGAACTGGCTGTGTTCTGTCACATTCACAGTTGATATGAAAATACTGTGGTGGGAGAAAAGAGCATGGAGTTTGGAGACATCCAGACAGTCCTGTGGCTAGAGCAGAATGCTTGACTTTTCAAGTCTTGCTTATTTAAATAACAGGAATAAAAATACTTAGACCTCTTTAATCACCTGCACTAGAGCAGCTAGAGGTACATATTTTAAAAAATAAGAATTTGGACTCATATCTTATGCACAAAGTCAATTCAAGATGAGTAACAGGCTTAAATGTGAATGTTTCAATTACCAAGCTTTTTTTTTTTTTTTTTAAGACACCAAAAGAGATGATTTATTGTACACCTTACATTCATTCAGCCACAATTGAAGAGAATTAGTCTGTAGTATCACAGGTCCAGGGCAAAGGATCGAAGGGGACCACTTTGACACCAGCAAGGTGGGTCTCTCAAAGGTGGTCGAGGCGATCAGAATGACCATAGATGTTCCAGATCCACTGAGACAAGTTCTAGACAGTGGGCATGCAGTCCAACAATTTGTACCAGCGTCCCTGGCCTCTGGCTTCCTTCGTCTCTGCTTCTATGGCTTCCATGGGTGTACAAGTTTACTTGGACTTCTGCCTCATCTTTCTTTTTTTGTGCTTCAACTTGTGCATTCACTTCTTCCTTCACTTCGCTCTCATGGCATGGTGGTTTCTCAAAAGATGGTGCTAAGGACGAGAGCAAGCTTCTTTTTTTGTAAGATCTATCTGGTTTTGGTATCAGGGTGATGGTGGCCTCATACAATGAGTTCAGGAGTGTTCCTCCCCTTTTCAATTTTTGGGAAGAGTTTAAGAAGGACAGGTGTTCACACTTCTCTAAATGTTTGGTAGAATTTGCCTGTGACATCATCTGGTCCTGGACTTGGGTTTGTTGAGGGTTTATATCATTACATTTTCAATTTCAGTACTTGTCATCAATCTGTTCATATTTTCTGTTTCTTACTGGTTCAATCTTGGAAGGTTATGCTTTTCTAAGGATTTGTCCATTCCTTCCAAGTTGTCCATTTTATTGGCATATAGTTGATTATAATAGTCTCATGATCCTTTGTATTTCTGTAGAGGAAGGGGATGGCATGAGAGGAACTGGCTGTGTTCTGTCACATTCACAGTTGATATGAAAATACTGTGGTGGGAGAAAAGAGCATGGAGTTTGGAGACATCCAGACAGTCCTGTGGCTAGAGCAGAATGCTTGACTTTTCAAGTCTTGCTTATTTAAATAACAGGAATAAAAATACTTAGACCTCTTTAATCACCTGCACTAGAGCAGCTAGAGGTACATATTTAAAAAATAAGAATTTGGACTCATATCTTATGCACAAAGTCAATTCAAGATGAGTAACAGGCTTAAATGTGAATGTTTCAATTACCAAGCTTTTTTTTTTTTTTTTTAAGACACCAAAAGAGATGATTTATTGTACACCTTACATTCATTCAGCCACAATTGAAGAGAATTAGTCTGTAGTATCACAGGTCCAGGGCAAAGGATCGAAGGGGACCACTTTGACACCAGCAAGGTGGGTCTCTCAAAGGTGGTCGAGGCGATCAGAATGACCATAGATGTTCCAGATCCACTGAGACAAGTTCTAGACAGTGGGCATGCAGTCCAACAATTTGTACCAGCGTCCCTGGCCTCTGGCTTCCTTCGTCTCTGCTTCTATGGCTTCCATGGGTGTACAAGTTTACTTGGACTTCTGCCTCATCTTTCTTTTTTTGTGCTTCAACTTGTGCATTCACTTCTTCCTTCACTTCGCTCTCATGGCATGGTGGTTTCTCAAAAGATGGTGCTAAGGACGAGAGCAAGCTTCTTTTTTTGTAAGATCTATCTGGTTTTGGTATCAGGGTGATGGTGGCCTCATACAATGAGTTCAGGAGTGTTCCTCCCTTTACAATTTTTGGGAAGAGTTTAAGAAGGACAGGTGTTCACACTTCTCTAAATGTTTGGTAGAATTTGCCTGTGACATCATCTGGTCCTGGACTTGGGTTTGTTGAGGGTTTATATCATTACATTTTCAATTTCAGTACTTGTCATCAATCTGTTCATATTTTCTGTTTCTTACTGGTTCAATCTTGGAAGGTTATGCTTTTCTAAGGATTTGTCCATTCCTTCCAAGTTGTCCATTTTATTGGCATATAGTTGATTATAATAGTCTCATGATCCTTTGTATTTCTGTAGAGTCTGTTGTAACTTCTCTTTTTTTTCATTTCTAATTTTATTGGTTTGAGTCCTCTCCCTGTAAAACTTCTAAAATAAGCACAGGAGAGTATTGTTGTAACCCGGAGATGGATAAAGATCTCTTAGGGCTCAAAAAGCTTTAAGCATAAGAGAAAAAACTGATAAATTGGACTTCATTAAAATTAAAATTAAAAACTTGTGCTTTTAAAAGGGCACTCTTTATATCTCAGTAAAGTTACAGCGGTAAAATGATCCCTTTAGTAGGTCAGACACCCTGTATCATGGAGAACTGGTAGTATCGCCAAAGGGCCAAACCCAATGATGAATGATGATAATGAACAGGACAGCTTCCTTTGAGGTACTCTTAAAAGGGAGGACAATTAGTCTGTCACAGCATGAATGAAGTGGGTGGGTGGGATTGGGAAGAATGAAGTTCCTTCAAGTTGTAATGAAAAACAAGTATTTACTTTGTTTTTCAAAACCATTTCAGGTCACACTCCCTGAATATGCAATGTATGTCATTGCTTTGGCAAATTGCTATAGCAAAAGTATTTCTGAAAGCATAGCAGGAGACCCATGGGCAGCCCAGAAGCAGCCAGTTGAATTTATACACAAGAGGCAGAGCAAGGGTTAAGTTTGGGTCAGAATTCCTAAACTAAATTACCGAAATGTGCATACTTAATTATCCGCACAAAATAACACTCTTGAAGTACACAAATTTGCATATTTAAAATTCCATAATACTTCCTGAATTATTGATGATTTTATATTGATCTCTTTTTTTAAGACTAATTAATATGTTTCTATAATATTTGGAAACACAGAATGATGATAATAATTGTTTAGGCCATGCTTTCCTGTTTGCAAAAGCTCATGACCATATTAGCAAAAGTATCTCATGAGTTTCACTGCATATTTGACCAAGTGGCAAGGTCAACACCAAGTTTCAATGAATAATCTTATTTTTATTATTATGTCCCATTGTCTGGGAGGAAGGAATGTTCCTCTTGGCCTTCTAGGTTCTCCTGGCTAGTCTAAGAATTTTAAATTGACATAAGTCAGAGTAATAGGAAAAATATCAAACAGAAGTTTTAATAACATATGCCAGAAAGAAAGCTTAATAATACATATATGAGGAAAACTAAGTAATTCATCCAAATGAACAAAACCCTTTCCTTAAATACCAGCTTCAGCTAGTGACAGAGGGTGTTGGGGATAGGAGTGTAGGGATAAGGAAGGGGAGGAAGGCAGTGCACATGGAGACGGCAGACCATTGCCTGATGAATAAATATTTACTGGGCCACAAAGAGACAGTGGCAGCCAGAAAAGAATTTTAATAAACAGACTTTGCTGGGTTCCCTCTGTCCACACACCTTGTTCATATCATAGCTGTCTATGGCGATGGTCCCTTTCTAGAATAGGTTCTCTGTCTACTTTCTTCAGGCAGCTTGGGGGAAGACCATGGGCCTTCCTAAATCTTTGGGTCCTTGATTGTTTTTCCACTAGAAATAATCCACATGACAGAAAGACCCCTTGGGGTGGCCTGATTTGCTCCTCTATACCATATTCCCATCCCGTGAAAGGCATTCAGTATGGGAGGGAAGGACTGGGAGTTTGGGATCAGTGAATCCAAGCTATTTTATATAGGATGGATAAACAGCAAGGTCCTACCATCTAGCACAGGGAACCATATTCATTATCCTGGGATGAACCATCATGGAAAATAACATGAAAAAGAATATATATATATATATATATATATATATAACTGAATCACTTTGCTGAATAGCAGAAATTAAACACAATGTTATGAATCAACTATACTTCAATAATTTTTTTAAGAAAAAAAAGAAGAGAAAATTGCAGTGGCTGGGGAAGGCATCCAAGTCTACAGTTTAAGGTTGAATTACAGCCAGGTTGGTCAATGTTTCCTGTTGAGGACCAGACAGTAAATGGTTTAGTCTTCCAGGATCATACAGTCCCTGTCAGGACTGTTCAACTCTGCCGTTGTAGATGGCTATGCTCTGCCAGCGTAAATGGCTATGCTATGTTCCAAATAAACTTTATTATGAACATTAAAAATTGATTTTCATGTAATTTTCATGTGTCATGGAATGTTATTCTTTTTTACTTAACCATTTAATCATGTTAAAAACCATTTTAACTCAAGCGCAATATAAACAAGTGACTGCCTGGGTTTGCCCCTAACTGGATAGTTTGCTGATTCCCAAGTTAAAGGACTAATATTTTCCAGCCAAGTGACTTTTGCTAAGTCATTGGACTTTCCTGAGACTTCATTTTTTCATTTGTGCAGTTTGGGTTGTCAGGGACACCTTAGAATGTTGCCAGAGGTTAAATAAATAAAAATATGGAGGGGTTCTGTGTATTCTGGAAAACACTCTAAAAATGAAATAGTAAGATATTTAATATTATTAAGTCATATGTTTATTGTTCTATTGGATATTATTATAGAAGTGATCAATCACATTACAGGTATCATATTATCATAGGAAAATAAAATAACCAAAACTAACAATGGAGAGCCTACTACTAACTACCCTACATATCATGGTATTTTTTTGTTTTTGTCTTTGAACACATTTGACATGGAACATTGTGTAAGTTTGGAATTTCACTTTTAACAATAGAAAGCTTGCACTTTGACTCTTCACGTTCCTGTTTCTCTCTCTTCATTGGGTGGATAACCAGATAAATTGGGGTCATCTGGGGAGTCAGGTGAAAAGTGAAAGATGGGGGAAATTGAGTTAAATTCCTGTTGGAAACCTCTGGTTCATTTTTGTAAGCTGCATTTTCTTCCCTGAGACCTTGTAGGCAATAAAGGCCATCTGTTTTGGATGATTCATACTTTTACCCACCTCGAGGCAAGACAAGATGAGCTCTTAATGCCTTTCTCCTGTCAGTAGTAAGCATGACCAGTTGCTAAGTATAATTAGATTTCATTTGTTTAGCACTGATGGCTGCAAATGTTGCTGGAGTTTATATAATGATTTCTATTTGGGGAACATCCAAACAAAAAGCCAGCTTTCACTTATAATCTTTCACAAGTTAGTTTTTGAAGAGCTAGTTTATTATAATGTATAGAGAAGGAAACATCCCAGGCATCTTCACCTACTGTTTTCTGAGTCCTCTGTCTACACAATACCACACAATCAATTCAAAGAAAAAGGAATTCAATTCACAGACTTTGCTTATCCAGGAGCACCAAGGACCTTGAACACTGTAGGATCTTAACAATATTAAATTGGAAGGATTGCTTTTAATGAAGTCATTAGTTCATATGGAACAAATAAATAATTTTAGAACCCTGTGAATCCACAGTTGGTTTCACCACCATTTTCCTTTTCTCTGTTAAATTTTTTTGTCTTTTTCATGGTGGTTCATTTTAGGTCACTGAACATGGTTTCCTATCGTATACATAGACCTTGTTTGCCAGAGGTTAAATAAATAAAAATATGGAGGGGTTCTGTGTATTCTGGAAAACACTCTAAAAATGAAATAGTAAGATATTTAATATTATTAAGTCATATGTTTATTGTTCTATTGGATATTATTATAGAAGTGATCAATCACATTACAGGTATCATATTATCATAGGAAAATAAAATAACCAAAACTAACAATGGAGAGCCTACTACTAACTACCCTACATATCATGGTATTTTTGTTTTGTCTTTGAACACATTTGACATGGAACATTGTGTAAGTTTGGAATTTCACTTTTAACAATAGAAAGCTTGCACTTTGACTCTTCACGTTCCTGTTTCTCTCTCTTCATTGGGTGGATAACCAGATAAATTGGGGTCATCTGGGGAGTCAGGTGAAAAGTGAAAGATGGGGGAAATTGAGTTAAATTCCTGTTGGAAACCTCTGGTTCATTTTTGTAAGCTGCATTTTCTTCCCTGAGACCTTGTAGGCAATAAAGGCCATCTGTTTTGGATGATTCATACTTTTACCCACCTCGAGGCAAGACAAGATGAGCTCTTAATGCCTTTCTCCTGTCAGTAGTAAGCATGACCAGTTGCTAAGTATAATTAGATTTCATTTGTTTAGCACTGATGGCTGCAAATGTTGCTGGAGTTTATATAATGATTTCTATTTGGGGAACATCCAAACAAAAAGCCAGCTTTCACTTATAATCTTTCACAAGTTAGTTTTTGAAGAGCTAGTTTATTATAATGTATAGAGAAGGAAACATCCCAGGCATCTTCACCTACTGTTTTCTGAGTCCTCTGTCTACACAATACCACACAATCAATTCAAAGAAAAAGGAATTCAATTCACAGACTTTGCTTATCCAGGAGCACCAAGGACCTTGAACACTGTAGGATCTTAACAATATTAAATTGGAAGGATTGCTTTTAATGAAGTCATTAGTTCATATGGAACAAATAAATAATTTTAGAACCCTGTGAATCCACAGTTGGTTTCACCACCATTTTCCTTTTCTCTGTTAAATTTTTTTGTCTTTTTCATGATGGTTCATTATAGGTCACTGAACATAGTTTCCTATCGTATACAGTAGGACCTTGTTTATCCATCCTATAGTTAATCCTTTGCCTCTGCTAGTCCCAGACTCCCAAACTAACCTTTTTTCCTATGTCTTTGTTTCCCTCTGTTCAGCTATAGAAGCCATCAAGCCAGAATCACTAGAACACTTGGGTAATTAAAAAAAAAAGTGTTTTCTGGGCTTTGGTTTCCCACAGTCTAGACAGAGATGTATATGGAAGCTTCAAGCAAGAACTTCCTCAGTAGTTCATTACATTGTGTTGGAAAAACCACACAGAAACAAAATCTTGATTTCAATGATTTTTCTTATTTGTTTATTGTCACTGCTTTTAGCAAGCCTTGCTGAAGGCTTTTATGAACACAAAATGGATTACATCTTTTTAAAAGGCATAAGTTCACTACAGCCTTAGAGTTAGTATTTTTTTATGCACTGGCTTTAGAGTAGGAGTTTGGATCATGTACATTTCTATTTCAGCTAATGTCATTTGAGACCCAGTAATTATTCCTGCAAGCAATAACTGGTTAGTATAGGACTGGTAAGAACCATGAGAAATACTTTACGGACATATGTTTGAGATGGGAGTCCGCAAAGGGAGAAAATGTTTCAGACATTTAGCAGACACAGCTCTGACCTCGAACAGTGTAGACATTAGACTATTGATCACTGTGCCTCCCAACAGGGCCTTACACTTCCCAGGAGAGCCCCTCAACTGAGCATGGAATAGAGGAAAACTCTCAAAAAGTATTAGCATCTAATTCAGTCCACCATCCTTATAAAGTACGTGAAAAATGGTATAGATTAGACCTCACTAGTTTGGGATTGTCTTTCATGGAAGGTTGAATCCATCCATGACAGCCATGGGGTGTTCCCATCCAGGGGAGCTGACAGTTCTTTTTCTTTTATTTAGTATTTAAATAAGGTATACTTGATTTACAGTGTTAATGTTAAGTTTCAGGTGTACAGAAAAGTGATTGAAATACACACACACACACATTTATATACATGTTCTTTTTCAGATTCTTTTCCCTTACAGGTTATCACAGAATATTGAGGAGAGTTCCCTGTGCTCTACAGTAGGTCCTTGTTGGTAATCTGTTTCATATATAGTAGTGTGTATGTTAATCTCAAGGAGATAACATTTTTTTGACTGCCACTTACCCACCTTTAATTTGGTACCAGGCTCTGTGCTAGATACTTTACATCCAATATCTATCATTTACTCTTCACAAACATCCACTGCAGGAACAGAGGCTCATGTATGGGTGTTGGTTACATTGTTCTCTGCATTTTTTAAATCAGCCTAATGGCCAAAATATTCATCAACTAATGAATCAGTCAACAAAATCTGGGCTGTCCATCTAGTGGAATAGTCAGCAATAAACAAGGGTGAAGTCCCAATACATGCTCTGACATGGATGAACCTTAAAAACATTAGACTGAGTGAAAGAAGCCAGGCACAAAAGTTCACAGGAGATAGAAAAGGCGTTGACATATACAGGATTTCCTTTGGAGGTGATGAAAATTTTCTAAAACTGATTGTGGCGTTGGTTGCCCAACTCTGTGACTTTACTAAAATACTTTGAATATACAGCATGGGTGAATAGTTTGGGTTGTTACTAACATGCATACAGTTATTTACCAACTTACTAGCATACAGAGAGGTAGATGCAGAAGGACTTGAATGGCATTTGGACTGTCCTGTTGCCCATGGGCAGCCATCAGTATTTCCACCAAGTAGGATCAAAGACAGTTCTGGTTTAGAAAAACCCCTGTTTTAGCAGCATACCTGATGCCAGGAACCCCCGATGCAGAGAGCAAGGAGAATCTGCCATATTTGTGGGGATTTTATGAAAATATTACTTCATGTTTTGTTCTCATGAACTTTTCCTCTCTGTATCAGGAAGGTAAACTCATCATTTCATCGCCCACACAAGGCTCTGTCATAGGGCCCAGAGCAGAATTTATTTGGGGACAACTCTCAAACAGCTCCACCACCTTGCCAACACTTGGTATTGTTTGTCTCTTTGATTCTAGCCATCTGCGTGGGTGTGAAGCATCATCTCCTGATGGTTTTGATTTGCATCTCGCTGATGACCAAGGATGCTGAGCATCTTTCCATGTGCTTATGAGCCATGTTCTCTCCTCCTCTGCTTGTTAAAGTGGCAAGTTTACAATTAAAGATTGGTTCCTCTGTTCTTTCAAAGTGGAAATACATAAACCTAGTGATTCTCAAACCAGGCAGTTTTACCCCACCAAAATGGTCACTAGGTAAAATTTTTTGACTGCCACTTACCCACCTTTAATTTGGTACCAGGCTCTGTGCTAGATACTTTACATCCAATATCTATCATTTACTCTTCACAAACATCCACTGCAGGAACAGAGGCTCATGTATGGGTGTTGGTTACATTGTTCTCTGCATTTTTTAAATCAGCCTAATGGCCAAAATATTCATCAACTAATGAATCAGTCAACAAAATCTGGGCTGTCCATCTAGTGGAATAGTCAGCAATAAACAAGGGTGAAGTCCCAATACATGCTCTGACATGGATGAACCTTAAAAACATTAGACTGAGTGAAAGAAGCCAGGCACAAAAGTTCACAGGAGATAGAAAAGGCGTTGACATATACAGGATTTCCTTTGGAGGTGATGAAAATTTTCTAAAACTGATTGTGGCGTTGGTTGCCCAACTCTGTGACTTTACTAAAATACTTTGAATATACAGCATGGGTGAATAGTTTGGGTTGTTACTAACATGCATACAGTTATTTACCAACTTACTAGCATACAGAGAGGTAGATGCAGAAGGACTTGAATGGCATTTGGACTGTCCTGTTGCCCATGGGCAGCCATCAGTATTTCCACCAAGTAGGATCAAAGACAGTTCTGGTTTAAAAAACCCCTGTTTTAGCAGCATACCTGATGCCAGGAACCCCCGATGCAGAGAGCAAGGAGAATCTGCCATATTTGTGGGGATTTTATGAAAATATTACTTCATGTTTTGTTCTCATGAACTTTTCCTCTCTGTATCAGGAAGGTAAACTCATCATTTCATCGCCCACACAAGGCTCTGTCATAGGGCCCAGAGCAGAATTTATTTGGGGACAACTCTCAAACAGCTCCACCACCTTGCCAACACTTGGTATTGTTTGTCTCTTTGATTCTAGCCATCTGCGTGGGTGTGAAGCATCATCTCCTGATGGTTTTGATTTGCATCTCGCTGATGACCAAGGATGCTGAGCATCTTTCCATGTGCTTATGAGCCATGTTCTCTCTCCTCCTCTGCTTGTTAAAGTGGCAAGTTTACAATTAAAGATTGGTTCCTCTGTTCTTTCAAAGTGGAAATACATAAACCTAGTGATTCTCAAACCAGGCAGTTTTACCCCACCAAAATGGTCACTAGGTAAAATACAGATGCCCACTTAAATTTGAATTTGAAATAAATGGCTAATATTGTGCAGGACATACATATGCTAACAAGTTATGAGTTGTTCATCTGAAATTCTGAAGACATTTTTAGTTGTCATAACTCAGTGTGGAGGGGGAGGAGGGTGCTGCCAGTAAGTAGAGGCTGTGTTAACTGCTAAGCACCCCACAGTGTTCTGGAAAGTTCCTCACAGCAAAGAATGGCTACGTCAGTAGCTTAGAGGTCTACTGTAACCCTGCCTTAGCGGTTTAGTGAGGACTGAGTCTGAGAGACAAGTAGGTGATGACCCTCAGGAAAGGAGGTCTTCTGGAAAAAGAATTGGAGAGGAAGGCTGGGATTGAGATAGAGGATTCAACTGAGTTGGGACTTGCCAGGTGGTGCAGTGGTAAAGAATCTGCCTGCCAATGCACGATATGCAAGAGACACAGGTTCGATCCCTGGGTTGGAAGCATCCCCTGGAGAAGGAAATGGCAACCCACTCCAGTGTTCTTGCCCGGGAAATTCCAAGGATACAGGAGCCTGGCAGGCTATAGTCCATGGGGTGGCAAAAGAATCAGACACGACCGAGCACACACATGCACACACACATACACACACATGCAGACACACACACACTCAACTAAGTTGACTCCATTTTCTTTGAGGGCTAAGAGATTGGTGTTGGCTGCTCTGAGAGTCAAAGGACGGGCAGACAGGGAGCGAACCCCTGGCCATCAGAGAAACTGCTATCAAACAGATCCCTAAATATCATCAGTGCACTGCCTCTGGAGACTGCTGCTGCCACCAGCCACAGCAGAACCTCACCTCCAGAGATAAGGAGAATCTGAGCCCACAGTCATGGATACGGTTGGCCCAGCTTTCTACCGTCACACCCAACCTGGTGGACCACAGGAATGATGAGGCCCTCACGTGGCTCTTTTGGTGTGAAATGAACAAGTGTGGTTTGAACAGCAGATCAGCTGAATGAAAGATTGCTGTTCCCTCCTGAGGTGGGACTGCTGACACTGTACATTTTGCCATTGTCTCCATTTTCTGTTCCCCTAAACATACATGAAAGCATGTTACAAGCTAGCATTTATCAACTTCCTGTGTGCAAGGATCCTTTCCAATAGTGTTGTTGTGAGCATTTGCTTCTCCTACCTAGAGAGCAGAGATGAGAGTTAACAGAGTTGATCAACCCAAAACCCCAGCACACGTGTTCCTAGAATGTTCCTTCTTTAAAATGGCCTCTGCTCGATGCTTCCATCTTTACTTGCCATTATTCTGCAGCATCCCTGGGGTAGACTGGTTCATGGGAGGAATTCGGTGCACAGGAAAAGGAGTGATTGAATAATTCAGAGAGAGGCTCCTCCTCAGTCAGATAAGTTGCCTGAAGCAATTCTGTCAAAAATCACTGAATTGCTCAGAGCCATCTTCACACTCCTGGGATGTCAGACTATTGTTTCTTTCCAATGACACAATCAAGCCCAAGGTGCATCTACCTAGAAAGTGCTCGTGACCCCTCATGCTGTAGACATTCTTTTGAGTCATCTTGGTGTTTTCACAGTCCCTGTGTTTTGGAACCATGTTTCATTAGGATGTTTGGCTTTTATTTCATGTGTCTCTCCCAGAAAGTGAAGGAGATTGCCAAGATGATAACAGTGTTTTATAAAAATGCTTATCAGGCTGAATTGCTATTGGTAAATCAAAGAATGATTAGTGTTGGGCATAAATTTTTTTTAAGAATTCATAATATCTCTTAAGTTTGCATTTTTTTCTTCTGCTAAACATTTTTTATTCCTGGCTATCTCAGAGTTCCCCTGTTTCTATGATGTATTTGGATGTCAATTTGAGAGTCCAGGAAGAATGGGATAAGGCAAAAATTAAAAGTAAATAACAATGTATTATGCAGAGAAAAGATAGACCCAGGGCCACAGAGTTACTCTTCAAAAGCAGGTAGCTTTTCTTCTAGAGAATGGAGTTTTCCATGAGGCATGAAAGCCCTTTTATCCATCAACTGCTTCCACTGGGTTTCGTTAGGGACAGCCACATTGACTCAGCAGGAAGATGGTGCTCAGCAGACTTGGTAAAAAAAAAAACTTGTGTTGAAATCAGTCAACGCATGCGCGGTGGGCTCAGGATTCTGAGTGACCACTTCCCTTGGCAATGCTGTTTCAACTCACACAAATTCTTCACCCCTTGGACCATGATTTCAGGGCTTGCCCGAACTGGGAATTCTCCTCATGTGCCCAGATGACACTTTTCTTGTATTGTAACGAGATGGGTAATACTAGACACCAAAAGACAAAGTTTGTTACTCCTTTATTCCTCCATCATGGGAAGAGACATCTTAAAAGGATTCCCCAGGCTGTTCTTGCCTCTTCATGAAGCTGGGGCTCTTCCCCATTTGGATGGCCCTGAGCCCTAGGATGGGGAAGGGTGGCCCCTCCACACCCAGATCTGTGGCCCCAACTAGGCATGCAGTCCAAAGGCCAGGGATGGAGCCCTCCTACTTCTGTTACTCCCAGGACCCACAGGGAGGCAGACGGTGTTGTTAGAATGCCCTCCCATAGATCTTAGGTCAGTAACCACACAAATCCATCTCAGGGCGCACTAGGCTCTTTCCTGTCAGGAGAGCAATTCTTGGCCCTCCCTGTCTTGGAAATCCAGGCAGGTCTTTGACTCCTAATTTTTATGTGAGTCCCACCTCCACGTACCAGTGTTTCAGCCCAGCCCCTGAGCACAAAGCCACCTGCTGAGATTGGAATCTGTTTTCTCCTTTTATTCTTCTCTCTTCCACTTGCTGAGAGAAGAAATAAAAATCTATTGTCCATGAAAGGTTCTTCCTTGGTTGGACCTAAATATGCCTCCTTTGTATAACAAAAGAATGGGAAAGAAAAAAATGCTTGTGCAATTTGAAAATCTGAAGGAGACAGAAGGAGCTCCAGGGAGAAGGGGTTCGACCCAGCCCCCACCCTCACCTGCTCCCACAGAGCTGCCAGCTGCCAGCAAGCAGGGCGCACTATAAATGCATGGTGACAAGACTGTGGGGGAGGCGACTGGGAAGATTAGTTCCGCTGAGACAGGCTCTAAAGGGAACCCCTGCAGCGTGGCTGTTTTCTGCAGGATGGCCCCCAAGTCCATTCTAATGAAAGGCTTGGCTGTGGGTCTGCATCCACCTAGTATGTCTGCCCTCACTCATCACAACAGCAATCGACATGCATCTAAGGAAGACCAGACTTCGAACAGCCTCCACAGTGCCTTATTTTTAGAACATGATGAGAAATCGTCTTCAACTGCCCAATTTCCTCTTCCTTTCTAATCAAGCCTCTTGAAAGACAGTCCTTGTATTCTTAAGACAGAATGGTGGAAGCACACAGAATTCCAGGAGAGACAGTGAGATCATTGTTCGGAGGACATAACAGATGGAACGAAAGGGCAGGGGACGGCCACTGGGCCTGTTTTGCCAGGTGCCAGGGGTCAGGAGTCACTGTGGACAAAGTTCCCCAGTTGAAGAACTTTCTGTTGTGCTTGAGCGCCATCACACCATGGCTGGAAGCTTAGCGCGTGCTGGAATAAATGGATCAGTATAAATGAATATATAGGAATGTGGAACTAAAAGTCACCAAGCAAGCAGTACCTGGAATGGCCATCTTGCCCAGTTTGTCTTAGGATTATCTAACAGAAGTAAATGAGAAGGATATCCACTTAATAGGGACACAAATCTGAAGCTATGTATACAGTAAATTAGAAAAAGAAAAGATGCTCTGATCCGAAAGTAATATTCTGGCCAAGGAAGCAAGATTAAAAGGCGTAAGCACACACATACATACATGTACACAGTCATTTGCTGTTGGGAAGGTCCTTGGGTCTTAACACACAGACTTGCTCCTCGAAGGGGAAACTGGGACAATTTTGATCTCTTTTATCTTGCAAGGTATCACAGAAGAGCCTACAAACAAAACCTCATTAATCCAAGCTACCCGTCAGGGTCTGGCTGTCGATGAAGGGTATTTAGAAATGACCATTTTCCTCTTGCTTCTTGATACGTGCTTCTGGTTTGTTCTTCCTCCAAAAGGTGAATTAGCTATCACATTGCACTTCAAATTTGCTTAGAATGTAAGCTTCCAGAGGCAAGAGTTGTTTCATTTGTTTCTAACTCTTCAGCTCGGCTCTCTGTTTAGTCAGTAATGGATGACCACAGATGAAAAGTCAGTGCAACAAAACTGGCCCTGCTTTGATGCGGCAGAAATTCCTGGGCAGACACTTAGGTTGGCCAGCTCCAGAGAGGAACACCTCCTCTCCCTCTTACATCCTTACATCTCGCAGATCACTGTCACCCTTAAGCACTGTCCCTCATCAACGGGTTTACCTCAAGTCAGCTTTGTTTGTTCCCCAAACCTCTTTAAGCCAGTTATGCTTGGAGCTATAATTTTGTCACTTTCCTCAGCTCTTTTGAAATACTCTTGACAGATAAAATCGATACGCATTTAGGTTGCACAGCGCAATCTTTTTCCCCAAAGGTGAACAATGGGGCCTCCCTGGTAGTCCAGTGGGTAAGGACACCGCCTCACAGTGCAAGGGGCGCCAGTTCGATCCCTGGCCTGAGAAGATCCCATGTGCTGCAGAGCAGCTGGACTGATGTGTCCAATTACCAAGCCAGAGCTCTGGAGCGCATGCGCCCAGAGCCAGTGCTCTGCAACAACAGAGGCCACCGCAATGGGAGGCCCACATGGGCCAAAGAACAAAGATGGATGAAACTAGACAAATGAAAGACCAATGGAAGTGGCCCGCCCACCCCCCTCCCCAACCCCACCCCCGCCAGAATAAATAAATAAATAAATGTTTTAAAAAAAAAGATGAACAATGTGCCAATGTCATCTGCGTATACCCTGTCGAATGAGGCCCACCATCTCTTAATTAGGACATTCATCACTGCATGTAGTTACCATTTTGTATGCATAGTATACACCCAAGATCTACTGTCTTAGCAAAGTCCAAATATGTAATACTATTGTTCTGTACTTTTATGAGGAGTGATATGAATTGTTTTTATGCAACACAGAGGGAGGATTCTGAAAATGAGGCAGAATGTTCATCTAATCCCTCCCTCACCCTCCTGTGAATTCTATTGGTCCTGAGGGAAGAGGCCAAGAGATGACACAGTGAGGTCTGCTGCTTCTGAACCCTCTGTGGCTCAGCCAGTCTTCCAGGCATCTCTGAAACCCAGAAAGGAGCTCTGCCATATACTCTGGAACCTGAAGTCAGGATTCAGAGCCCCCAGTTTCTAACACTGCATCAAGTAGTATGGTCTATTGGATGCTGTAACAACAACAGCAACAAAAAAAAGGAATGGTTCTTTGGCTTACAAATTAGAGAAGAACATTTGTGTTTATTAAAATAACTGAAACGAATTAATTCATAGCTATCACTGGGAAACACCCAAAGGGGAAAGGTCCATGTTTCTATTTAAAATTGCAGAGCAACAGAATATTTTGGATGCCAGTCCACAGCACTAACAAATCAATATTAGTGAATATTTCAGCAAGATGGCATGCTATTTCTTCAAAATATTGGCAGTAGGAATTTCCCCCCCACATTCAGTATAAAATATAAAAATTATGTATCAAAGCCAACTAATGGAAAATTCTGAATTTAATTTTATTTCACATGTTGTTTTTCAGTTGCTAAATCATGTCCAACTCACTGCGAGCCCCTGGACTGTAGTACTCCAGGCTCCTCTCTCCTCCACTCTCTCCCAGAGTTTGTCCATCAATTCATGCCCATTGATTTAAAGTGTGATGTGGCGATCCAGTACTATTTATTGTGGGAAAAGAAGTTAACCTTGATAAAAAAGACTCTTTGGTATTTAAAAATGAATGTTAAAATATGGTGATGTCAGACATTTTACTTGGGTTTTTTTTTAATTTTTATTTTACTTTTTTTTTTTTGATAGAGAAGAAGAGGATTTATTAGGATAGGGTACTTGTAAGAGGTGCAAGTGGGCAGGCAGGAAAGCTCTGCTCTGCTCAATTGATTGAGCAGCAATATATATAGGAGGGTAGAAGACCATCCCCCTCAAGTAGACACAGATGCAAGGCATACATCATTAGTTCCTTCTTTGTCAGCTCCTCCTTCATCAGCTGTTTATACCCAGTCAAGCCTACTCCACTGAACAAGGAGCAGCTCTCCTGAGTTATCGTCAACTCACTGGTCCTGAGGGAAGAGGCCAAGAGATGACACAGTGAGGTCTGCTGTCTGAACCCTCTGTGGCTCAGCCAGTCTTCCAGGCATCTCTGAAACCCAGAAAGGAGCTCTGCCATATACTCTGGAACCTGAAGTCAGGATTCAGAGCCCCCAGTTTCTAACACTGCATCAAGTAGTATGGTCTATTGGATGCTGTAACAACAACAGCAACAAAAAAAAGGAATGGTTCTTTGGCTTACAAATTAGAGAAGAACATTTGTGTTTATTAAAATAACTGAAACGAATTAATTCATAGCTATCACTGGGAAACACCCAAAGGGGAAAGGTCCATGTTTCTATTTAAAATTGCAGAGCAACAGAATATTTTGGATGCCAGTCCACAGCACTAACAAATCAATATTAGTGAATATTTCAGCAAGATGGCATGCTATTTCTTCAAAATATTGGCAGTAGGAATTTCCCCCCCACATTCAGTATAAAATATAAAAATTATGTATCAAAGCCAACTAATGGAAAATTCTGAATTTAATTTTATTTCACATGTTGTTTTTCAGTTGCTAAATCATGTCCAACTCACTGCGAGCCCCTGGACTGTAGTACTCCAGGCTCCTCTCTCCTCCACTCTCTCCCAGAGTTTGTCCATCAATTCATGCCCATTGATTTAAAGTGTGATGTGGCGATCCAGTACTATTTATTGTGGGAAAAGAAGTTAACCTTGATAAAAAAGACTCTTTGGTATTTAAAAATGAATGTTAAAATATGGTGATGTCAGACATTTTACTTGGGTTTTTTTTTAATTTTTATTTTACTTTTTTTTTTTTGATAGAGAAGAAGAGGATTTATTAGGATAGGGTACTTGTAAGAGGTGCAAGTGGGCAGGCAGGAAAGCTCTGCTCTGCTCAATTGATTGAGCAGCAATATATATAGGAGGGTAGAAGACCATCCCCCTCAAGTAGACACAGATGCAAGGCATACATCATTAGTTCCTTCTTTGTCAGCTCCTCCTTCATCAGCTGTTTATACCCAGTCAAGCCTACTCCACTGAACAAGGAGCAGCTCTCCTGAGTTATCGTCAACTCACTGGCCTCCCAACCTTTCTCAGGTTTCACTCTTTTGCCTACGGTCCCCTACTAGGACTATATAACCACCTATCTATTCTACTCTGTCCCTGTCACTTTTTTTTTTAACTTTTATTTTACTTTTAACTTTTACAGAGTTTTTTTGTTTACAGATATGTATGTTTCCAGATTAGTCATATGTATATCCCCTCCAGACTGTCACACAGCACCCCTGCAGGATCCCCTTTTCTCACAGCGCAATGACTATAGCTATTTAAATGCTCCAAGGACAACAGCTTCATGCTTTCTATCAAAGTACCCTTGAAATTAGAAATGGAAATGTTCTTTTAGGATAGTCATCTATTCCTGGGACGTGATATGGAACTGTTACTTCCAAGACGTTTCCTTGTTCTTGGTACACTGCAGAGTCTTTCAAGAACAAAGAGTTATTCTCAATTCAGTCTGTACTGAGCTGTGCCAACTGAACCCCAGCATTATTTCAGACATTCTGTATTCACAGGGGAGGATGGAACAAAATAATTAGAAGACGGGACCCAGAGACCTACAGGGAAAGCCATTCTCATTGTGTTCTAGAGCTTTTTCTATTTGTTTCTGTATCTTTTGCCATCTTTCCCATCCACTCCTCAGGCCAGCAAATAGAGAGTCCTTGAGAATAAGAATATTGTATGTTCACTAATTAACTTACTTGGGACTAACATCCAGGCCCTGCAAATCTGACCATTCGGGGGTTTCCACTGCATTTTGTATAGCCTGCTAAGAACAGCTGCCAGTAAAGACTACTGATTGTGCTTTGTTTGACACACCACTTGTAATAGGGCATAGCATACCACATTTTGTTTACATTTTAGCTACTTTGTATTGAATCAGACACCATTAGTCACTTTCAAGTTCTGATTTCTCTCTCTTGCACATGGGTGTTTAGACTTCCATGAAATAGTTGAAAAGAAAGTGTTAGTCCTTCTGTCAGGTCCAACTTTTTGCAACCCCAAGGACCTTTAGCCTGCCAGGCTCCTCTGTCCTTGGAATTCTCCAGGCAAGAATACTGAAGTGGGTTGCCATGTCCTTCTCCAAGGGATCTTCCCAACCCAGGGATCAAACCCTGGTCTCCTGCACTGCAAGCAAATTCCTTACCGTCTGAGCTACAAGGGAAACCAGTTCAATGCCAGTGCTCCTTCCTGTATGGCCTAGCTTCAGGGAGCACTATAGGCAATGCTGTTAAAATTTTAAAATATGCGGGCTTCTCTGGTGGTCCAGTGGGTAAGGACACCACCTTGCAATGCAAGGGGCGCCAATTTGACCCCTGGCCTGAGATCTCACGTGCCACAAAGCAGCTGGACCAATGGGTCCAACTACCGAGCTGGAGCTGTGGAGCGTATGTGCCCAGAGCTGGTGCTCTGCAACAAGAGAGGCCGCTGCGATAGGAGGCCCACACAGGCCAAAGAACAAAGATGGATGAAAACAGATAAATGAAAGACCAATAGAAGTGGCCTATATATATATATATATATTAAAATATGGCACTAACTCTTTTTCTGAATGACTGGTTTGAAATTAAGGCAATTCATTAATTCAACATTTCTTACATGCCCACTATGCTAAGCTCTGAGGATCTTTAAAAGAAAGTATTGGAAGCTGCAGTATCTTAACAAAGATCACAGTTTGTGCCTTATGAAAATTCATAGTCCACCTGGGAAACAGATGCCCAAACAAGGAGAGCATGGATGGTAGTGACATGAAAAAAGGAGCCGCCAAAGAGCCAAGGGCAGGGGGCGAGAGAGATTCTGGGAATGGGCCTCTGTGGCATTCATACATGGATATTCTTGTTGACATTTGTTTTAATTTCTTCTTTAAAAAGTTTTATTTTTTATTGAAGTGCAGTTGATTTATAATGTTGTTAGTTTCAGGTATATAGCACCGCGATTCAGTTATACATATGTACCTCTATGTACTCTTTTTTAGACTGTTTTCCCTTATAGGTTATTATAAAATATTGAGCAGAATTCCATGTACTATACAGTAGGTTCTTGTTATTTACCTATCTATGTATAGTATGTATATGTTAATAGCATCCTCCCAATGTATCCCTCTTCCCTTTGCCTTTGGTAACCATAAGAGTGTCTTCTATGTCCATACGTCTCTGTTTTATAAATAAGTTCAATTGTATCTTTTTTTCAGATTCTGCATATAAGTGATGTGATATTTGTCTGTCTCTGGTTTAGTTAGTATGATAATCTCTAGGCACACCCATGTTGCTGTAGATGCCATTATTTCATTCTTTCTATGGCTGAGTAATATGCCATTGTGTATGTGTGTGTGCACACACATCACATCTTCTTTTTTTTTTTTCTTTTTTTAAAAGATTTATTTATTTATTTTTGGGGGGTGGGGGGGGGGTGGAGTAAGGCGGGTTGGGTTGGGGAGGGAGGGGGGCGGGCGGGCCACTTTCTATTAGTCTTTTATTTATCTATTTTCATCCATCTTTGTTCTTTGGCCCATGTGGGCCTCCCATCGCAATGGCCTCTGTTGTCGCAGAGCACTGGCTCTGGGCGCATGCGCTTCAGAACTCCGGCTCGGTAATTGGACACATTGGTCCAGCTGCTCTGCAGCATGTGGGATCTTCCCAGGCCAGGGATCGAACTGGTCCCCCTTGCACTGCAAGGCGGTGTCCTTACCCACTGGACCACCAGGGAAGCCCACATCACATCTTCTTAAGCCAATCATCTGTCAATGGACATTTTGGTTGCTTCTACATCTTGCCTCTTGGAAATAATGCTGATATGAACATTAGGCTGCGTATATCTTTTTGAATAATAGTTTTCTGTGGGTATGTCCAGGAATGGGGTTGCTGGGTCATACAGTAAGTCTGTTTTTAGTTTTTAAGGATCCTCTGTACTATTCTCCATTGTGGCTATACCCTGTTTTCATTTCTGCTCAATAATACCTAGGAGTGAAAAATCTGGTCAGGGTGTAATTTTAGAAACTACTAAACTTTTCCATGGGGCTGTACCATGTTTCATTTCCCCCAGTGCTGTATGAGATTACTCTACAATCTTACCAATACTGGATCTTGCCAGACTTTAAATTTTTACCCATTCTCACGTGTGTAGCAATATCTGCTTGTGGTTTTAATTTATGTTTTCCTAATAACCAATTATAAGTTATATAGTATTATATGATAGACATAGATATAATTATATGCATGATATATATATTTTTCTGGTAATATTATATATTAGTAGGATATTAATTATTAATACAATTATAATATACATTATAGAATTTATAGTGGTTAGTTATTGTATATTACATAATATAGATATAATGATATATATGATTATATTATATATAATAGTATATTAATTCTTAATATAATTATAATATAGAATATATATTAGCTATATAGTTAGTATTATATGTTAAAGAACTTTGCACGTGTTCATCAGCCATGAGATTGTAGAGCAACCCATGTCTGCTACTAGACTGTGACAGCTTTTGAATCTGGGACCGTTTCTTACTTGCCTTTGTGTCCTATTGTTGAGCTAGTAGAGTTCCTTGTATAGAATAGCTTCCTCTACCTCCCAGTCCCCCAGAAAACATAATTACTGAATTCCATCTGTCACCTCTTCAGCTTGGAGAGGCCCTACCTCATGCTTTTTTGCATCATGGTACGTGCTGACTTTTATACTTTTGCCAGTATTCTCTGGAGGCTGGACCTGCTCTGCCTGTCCACAGCAGCAGGCTAGAACTCCCAACCATTGCCTGAAGAGATAGTGTTTATATAGGCCTGCAAGCTGATCCCTTGGGAGCCCACCTCTGAAGCATGGGGTGTTCCATTTTAAGAGTTCCTTGTGAGATGACATTCCGGTTAACCACAGTGGGAAGTGTCTTGATGGTTCTCGTCATTGACTTCCATGGCTTGCCTTCCTGTCAGTACTCATTTCCCCACTTCCTTGTTGGAATTTCCTTGAATTGCCTCCCACATACACAACTTTTTTGAGATTTCTTTACTGGGGAACCAAAACAAAGACAGTAACCTTCTTTCCCAAATGAGGAAACCAAGGTGCTAAGAAAATATGTGAAGTGCTCACGGCACAGTTAGTAATTGATAACATATGTCTTCTGGCGTCTAGAAACATGCTCTTTTAGAAGATGAAGTTTGGGTTCTTGTGTGGTAATGACAACCATTAATACATGGAATAACAGTGCAAGAAGGAGAAGAAGGAATATCTATCTACCTGCCTACCTACCTGTACATCAGAGATAGCACAAGGCTAGATAAAATGGAAGGTAAATAAGTGAAATGGTTCTCACCTATAGTGCTTACTGTGTACCAGGCCTTATTTTAAGTATTTCTCTGTGTGCTGATTCATTTAACACAAAACACTATAAAGCCGGTGCATTATTATCATTATCTGCTGTTCATGGATAAAGAAAAAAAGAGACAGAGAGCTTAAGGAACTTGCTGGAGGTCACACTTGCCCAGGTCTGAATCCTGCATTTGTGCTTACAACCATCAAACTACATTGACTTTGGGGAAGTGCCAGAGAAATTCTAGAAGTGACAGATTGCTATTGGTTTTTGGCAGCAGTGGTCTTGCAAGGAGAACATGGGATTATACTTAATTAAGGACTAATTCTTCCTAGAACCATCAAAGAACTCATTCCAGTCAACTAGGATATCTTCAGGGACAGAAACTAAATACCCAACTAAAAATGACTCAAGCAGCAGGGAGTAACTAATAAATCTCACAAAATAAGAGATCTGGAGGCAGGGGGCTCCAAAGGTGATTTATTCAGAATTTAAATGACATCAAAGGAGCAGTGACTCACATACTCATTCTGTATTTTCCACCCAGTTTCATCTTCTTTCTAATTCTCTTAGTTCACTATCAGAGTCTTGGGAAGGTTGCCCCAATTCCAAATAGAAAGTATCATCAGACTGCAAAGGAAATTTGTCCCAGAATCTTCAGGAAAATATTCCCTTTGGTCCTGTTGGACAGGGTTAGATCACATGATCTAGACACAGGGGACACTGGGAAAGTGAGTCGGGTGTTCTCTGTCTCCATCTCAAAAGCCTCCATCTTGGAAGGCAGGTTCCACTGAAAATAAAACACTGGATGGAAACTGGTAGGAGAAGGCAATCATTGATCATGGTGGCACATCACTTAAATACCACCTGAGAGCCTTTTTCATGCTATGCTTGAATTTAGAGAAGCCAGAACTCAGAACTTTGTGTCACCTAAAAAAGTGCACAACTTGAGAGTTGCAGGTTAAGTTTTGTTTGGGCAAAATGAGGACTACAGCCCAGGAGACAGTGCCTCAGGTAGCTCTGAAAGACTGCTCCAAAGAAGTAGCAGGGGAAGGTCAATATATAACATTTGGATGAAGAAAGAATTCAAATCCAGCGCTTATGTAACAAAATGTTTTTTCGCTAGTCACAAGGAGGTGATGTCACCATGAAGGCACTTAGTGATTTTCTAGATATGAAGAGATGGAAGGATTAGGATCATGAAATCATTTTCTGAAAATATGTATCTAAAGACCTGTTCTACCACTTTCCCTGGAGCAAAGAGTGCCTCATTCTCCTCCCTGAATTCCCCTGGGGTGTTGAAGCTCAGCAGCTGCAGCAGCACAGGGTTAAATCCCTAAAGCAGATGACAAATGCCCTTCTTGTTGTTGCTGTTCATCACTGGCACATGCTCTTTGCAAGTGCCCATTTGTAGTTGACATTTGCAAAGACATCTTTGAGAGACAGTGTGAGGTAGTGCTCAGGGTCAGGTGGGGAGATGGCCCCAGCTGATGACATCATATTTCAGAGCAGACCATCAGACAGGAAGGGAAGCAGTCTGCCCAGTAAGAACAGGGAGGTACCACGTTGGCCATGTTTTCAAGACCTCAGAAACTGGCCACTAAATCCAGAGCAGAACCAGGAGAAGTGGGATTTGCTGGGCTCAGCCAGTCAGTGGATGTTCCGTGAGTGTTTGTTTACTCATTAGGGTGAAGTAATTAAGCATTGTCAGGGGAGGAGGCATACAGAGATGTCAAATGTGTTTCCCAACTCCAAGAAAGATGTAAAAACTGGATAATAATCAGCACAACTGAGTAGTCGATTCCTAGTCTCTGTGAAGTCTGTTTAAAGCAGATGACACTGTTCTAGACACTGAAACGTACTTTTAATCCTCATAGTAACCCTATGAAATAGGTCACATTTATTAGTTCTGTTACCCAACATGGAAACTGAAACCAAGAAGGAAATGGAGGCTTAGAAAATTTAAATAATCTTGAGATTAAGATACTCAGTGTGTCTTGAATGATTTTATAAACTAAAACCCCAATTAAAGAATGAAGACATTGGCTATAAACTAAAAACAAAAGTGTCAGTATAATAAATATTACATGGCACTATAAGGATTGAAGTACATGGTTGAAGTCACTGTTTTTAATTGAAATATAGTTGGTTTATAATACTGTGTTTCAGATGTACAGCAAAGTGATTCAGTTACTTTTTTTCCAATTATTTTTCATTATAGATATATAGCTTCCTGTGCTGCATAGTAAATCGTTGTTGCTTACCTATTTTATGTGTAATAATATGTATCTGTTAATTCCATACTCCTAATTTATCCCTCCCCCACTCCACCATTCCCCTTTGGTAACCATAGATTTGTTTTCTATGTGAGTCTGTTCGTGTTTTATAAATAAGTTCATTTGTATCATTTTTTAGATTCCACATATAAATGATAATCATATAATATCTGCCCTCCTGTCTTACTTCATTTAGTATGATAATCTTTTAACTCCATCCATGTTGCGCAAATGACAATATTTCATTCATCTTTATGGCTGAGTAATATTCCATTCTCTCTCTCTGTGTGTGTGTGTGTGTGTGCGCGCGCGCGTGCGCGCATGTGCATATATACATAAACATAGCACATCTTCTTAAATCCATTATCTCTTGATGGACACTTGAGAGGGCAGGGACAGAAACTAAATAACTGACTAAAAATGACTTAAACAGTAGGAAGTAACTAATAAATCACACAGAATAAAGATCGAGTGGATGTTCCGTGAGTGTTGGTTTACTCATGAGGGTGAAGTAATTAAGCATTGTCAGGGGAGGAGGCATACAGAGATGTCAAATGTGTTTCCCAACTCCAAGAAAGATGTAAAAACTGGATAATAATCAGCACAACTGAGTAGTCGATTCCTAGTCTCTGTGAAGTCTGTTTAAAGCAGATGACACTGTTCTAGACACTGAAACGTACTTTTAATCCTCATAGTAACCCTATGAAATAGGTCACATTTATTAGTTCTGTTACCCAACATGGAAACTGAAACCAAGAAGGAAATGGAGGCTTAGAAAATTTAAATAATCTTGAGATTAAGATACTCAGTGTGTCTTGAATGATTTTATAAACTAAAACCCCAATTAAAGAATGAAGACATTGGCTATAAACTAAAAACAAAAGTGTCAGTATAATAAATATTACATGGCACTATAAGGATTGAAGTACATGGTTGAAGTCACTGTTTTTAATTGAAATATAGTTGGTTTATAATACTGTGTTTCAGATGTACAGCAAAGTGATTCAGTTACTTTTTTTCCAATTATTTTTCATTATAGATATATAGCTTCCTGTGCTGCATAGTAAATCGTTGTTGCTTACCTATTTTATGTGTAATAATATGTATCTGTTAATTCCATACTCCTAATTTATCCCTCCCCCACTCCACCATTCCCCTTTGGTAACCATAGATTTGTTTTCTATGTGAGTCTGTTCGTGTTTTATAAATAAGTTCATTTGTATCATTTTTTAGATTCCACATATAAATGATAATCATATAATATCTGCCCTCCTGTCTTACTTCATTTAGTATGATAATCTTTTAACTCCATCCATGTTGCGCAAATGACAATATTTCATTCATCTTTATGGCTGAGTAATATTCCATTCTCTCTCTCTGTGTGTGTGTGTGTGTGTGCGCGCGCGCGTGCGCGCATGTGCATATATACATAAACATAGCACATCTTCTTAAATCCATTATCTCTTGATGGACACTTGAGAGGGCAGGGACAGAAACTAAATAACTGACTAAAAATGACTTAAACAGTAGGAAGTAACTAATAAATCACACAGAATAAGAGATCTGGAGGCAGGGAGCTCCAAAGTTTGGTTTATTCAGAATTTAAGTGTTATCAAAAGAACAGTTGTTCTTTCCATGTTGACTATTGCAAATGGCACTGCTGTAAACATTGGGGTGCATGTATCTTTTTGAATTAGAGTTTTTATCTTTTCTGGATATATACCCAGGAGTGGGATTGCTGAATCATATGGTAACTCTATTTTATAGTATTTCAGGAATCTCCAAACTCTTCTCTATAGCAGTTGCACCAATTTCCATTCCCACCAACAGTGTATGAGGGGTCCCTTTTCTCCACACACTCTCCAGCATGTATTATTTGTGCATTTTTTGATGATAGCTGTTCTGACCCATATGAGGTGATACTTCAATGTGGTTTTTATTTGCACTTCTCTAACAAATTGACTTTAAAAGAGGGTAAGACTCAGCCCAAGACAGGTAGGCAGAGAAATCAGTGACCAGGGTGATACAGCAGACAGAATTCTTCCAGTTTCCATGACTGTTCATGGAAGCTACAAATGCAGAGCTACAAACCCTGGTTAGAAGGAACCTAGAAGGTAATATGTACTGGAACAGTTTCATGTGTTCAGAGAGCCAGAACAGTAGTCAGGTGACCAGAGAGACTTTTGAAGCATTCAAGAGTACAGTATGCAAGAGTCCCCAGCTTTTGGGATCTGAGGTGGAACTGATATAATAATAATAGAAGTAAAGTGCACCATAAATGTAATGTGCTCAGATCATCTCAAACCTTTCCCCACAATCTCCACCTCCTCGACACCGCTGTCCATGGAAAGTTTTTCTTCAGCGAAACTAGCCCCTGGTGCCAAAACAGTTGGAGACCACTTAAGTATAGCAAGTGGGCTTCCCTGGTGGCTCAGACAGTAAAGAATCTGCTTACAATGCAGACCTGGGTTCGATTCCTGGGTCAGAAAGATCCCATGGAAAAGGGAATAGCAGTATAGCAAAACTGCTGCCCAGTCTCTGGAGACAGTTCCCCAAATCCCAAGTTGACAGACATGAAGATCCAAAGTAGCTTTCAGAAATGCTAAGAGCTACAGTCTCCTGATTTCCAGCTGTTGGTATATGAACAAAATGAAATACTAGTCAGGAAAGAATGAAATTTTGCCATATGCAACAGCATGGATGGACTTGGAGCGTGTTATACTAAGTGAAATAAGCGAGATAGAGAAATATGAATACTGTATGATATCATCTGTATGCAGAATCTGAAAAATAAACTGATGTATATAGTGAGAAAAGAAACAGAACCCAACATATAGAAAACAAACAACATATAGTGGTTACCAGGGGAGGAGAGGGAGGGGCAGCACAGAAGTAGGGGATTAAGAGATACAAACTTCTGTGTATAACATAAATAAGCAACAAGCACAGGGAATGTAGCTAATATTTTAGAATAGTAGGAATGGAGTATAATATTTAAAAATTATGAAAAATATGTAGTACACCTGAAGCTTGTATAATATTGTACATCAGCCATACCTCAATTAAGAAGTTTTGTTTTGTTTTTAAGATTTACAGCTACAGATAGACTCTACCCTGCATTTAACTTTTTCCTCCAAATTTAGGGTGACTAGTTCATCTTGGTTTGCCTGGTTCTTTCCCTGTGTCAAATTGTCCCCCACACCAGAGAACCTCTCAACCCTAGGCAAATCAGAACGTTTGGTCATTTTGTTGTCATTGTTTAGTCACTCAGTCGTGTCTGACTCTTTGTGAGCCCATGGACTGCAGTGCACCAGGCTACCCTGTCCTTCACCAGCTCCCATTGAAGTATCTCCCACTGTCTTCACTATCTCCCATATCTCTTTGCTATGTCCATTGAGTTGATGATGCCATCCAGTCATCTCATCCTCGGTCACCCCTTTTTCCTCCTACCCTCAATCTTTCCCAGCATCAGGGTCTTTTCCAAGGAGTCAGCTCTGATGTCAGGTGGCCAATGTATTGGTGCTTCAGCTTCAGCATCTGTCCTTCCAATGAATAGTTAGGGTTGATTTCCTTTAGGATGGGCTGGTTTGATCTCCTTGCAGTTGAAGGCATTCTCAAGAGTCTTCTCGAGTATCACAGTTTGAAAGCATCATTTCTTTAGTGCTCAGCCTTCTTTATGGTCCAACTCTTACATCCTACTGTTTGGTCATTTTACAAACAGTGAACACACTCAATCTAGGTTGCCCTGACAACTCAACTGAAGGATAATAGAGAATGAAGAGTTAGAGAGATCTGAGAGATGGAGTTTGTTCTTTCAGTAATAATTCCCTTAACAAAATCCACTGAAGTCAGAATAAAAGAATTTCTACAAGCATTGGATTTTCTTGGAACCAGGGGATTCTCTGCTCCCTAATATTAAAGCACCCCCACTATCCAACATGGTAGCCATTGCCCATATGTAGCTGCTGGGCACTTGGAATGTGCAAGTCCAAACTAAGATGTGCTGGGAAAAAATCAGGTGCAAAACAGTCTCAACTTGAAGGGTTGCTACAGGTAAAGAAAAAATAGAATGTAAAGTCTCATTAATATGCTTTATATTGCTTACATGTTGAAATGATTATCTAGAGATATTGGATTAAATTAATGTTATTAACATCATCTGTTTCTTTTTAGTTCTCTTAATATGTAATTTTTCTGTCACATGCATGGCTTACATTATTTTTCTCTTGGATGACCCTCTTCTGAAAAGATAATTCTAGGGAGACTGTCTCTATTAAGAGAGACTCCCTTTGTTTGTTGTTCTCTTTGCTATTGTTTACAAAACTAAGCTAAATATTAATTAGTTAAAATTATGAAAATCTCACAAAGGCCTCAGAGAGATTCCAAGGGGAACCGCATTGCCGTGTAGGCATTGACCTGAAGCTAAGGCAGAATAGCTGCCCAGAATACACCTGTGCTTCCTTGTGATCAGGGGTTCCAGGGCAAGCTACAGTGCATCTAAAAATGAGTTTATTGTTCTGAACTTATGGCCAAATGGGCCACTGGCTGTTTCCCTATAGTGTGAAAATTTTATGACCAGGAGATACAAAACACAATTAGAAAAACAGTGACTAATTCAATCCACATTTTTCTTTTTAAACTTTGGAGAATTGAGCAAGATTAGGTTATCTGGGATGGTAATGGTGATAATGCCAATACTTGTTTCCATTTTTCATGTTTTCAAAGATCGTTACAGTTTTGCTTTTCTTATTTCCATTTGAACATGACTATATATCCTATATATCCCCACGAGGCAGTCTAAGTGGTTGTTTTGTGCACATTTTATGGGTAAGAAGCCATCCCACGTCTTCTTAATCCTTTTTAGTGTTCGTTTGACTACATCGGTGATGGAGCCAGTTTTTGCTGTTGTGAAAGGCAATCAGGAGCATCTCTTCACAGCTTAGCATTCACGTGGTGGCACTTAGCTTGAAATTGGCCATGGTGCAAATGTTTATACCATGGTCATTGGCAAATGTTGTACATGAGGTTTGTCTATTTTTTATTGATTTTTTTTTTTTCTGGAGAGCCAGGTTTGAACCACTTTCTAGCCTGCCTAGGTGTGCCTCCAAGACTGAGAAGTTGAGCATTAGCAAGTATACTTTAAAGTACATGCATAGACACATAAGTTCTCTTAGCTGAAAGACTAAATTCTATAGAGATAAGATTCTTTTAAAGTGAAGAAAGTCACGGTATCCTCAGTTTGTCTATTGTAAGAAAACAATAATATGGCTTTTTTGGTCAGGTAAGGCAAGGCCCAGATCATTTAAACCTGAGCCAGCCTTTCTTCTCAAAAGGCGGAAACCACCCTCCCAGCTCTGACACAGTTTCTTGCTTCTCTCTCTCTGTTATTTGTTTTTTTCTTTCTCTTTCTCCCTCTGTCTCTGTCTCTTCTTCTCTTTTTCTCCCCTTCTATTCTTCATTCTCTTTATCATTTTCTGCCTTTGTGAGTGTGGCTTGTAGGGAGGAAAAATACATTTCTGAGTTCCTAGCTCAGACTGCTGTAATGAAACAGATTAACAAGAGAAAAACAAACAAGTTTATGTATTTATTTAAACATGGATACCTCATATGTACACGGGAGACACTTAGGGGAAAATAAGTAACTATCTGAAGTCCTTCAAATTCAGGCTTAAATACCATCTTAATAGGGAAAAGGGAGGGAGGAGCTTGCCCCTTAGGGGAGAGTAAATGATTCTTAGGGAAGATAAATGGGCCCTTAGCTGATATGGGAGACATGATGATTTGTGACTAAGTTTATCTGGCTGTGGTGTCCATTTCTAGTCTCTTCTTCTGTTACAAGAGGCAATCTTCCTGGGTTGACGAAGCTCCTCGGATGAGGATTTATGACCTTCAGGTTCCTTTTGGAGGATCTGGCTTTAGGCAGACAAGCAAGTGCCTTCAGCTCAGCATACTCAATATTCTAAAGCAGCATGTTTTGAGGTGGCTTGTCCTGAACCCTCATATTTAAGGGTGGTATATTCCGTTACCCTTCAGTCTCTATCAGAAATGCACAAATACACCATTTGATTTACATAGTTTGCTGTGGGACAGAACTAGAAATTCAAGAAATCAAACCACTCTAGTGCCTTCATCCAAAGAAAGCTGGCACAAAATGTTTCATTTTCTTCAATGGAAAAACAATCAAGCACTCAATTCACTGGTGAGGGGCAAAGTCTTTGAAACTGAAAAAGAAAGGAGATACTGGACATAAAAATCTCTATATACGTACAGCGAAATCATTTCAGTCATCTTTGGCTGTCTCATATCAAATCAAGCCCCATTTTCTCTCAATTACTTCATTATTCCCCTACAAGAGAGCCAGATTAGATAATCGCATATGAATTTCAGATTGCACTTGCTAACTGAAGTTACTGGCAGTCACTTGAAAAGAGCTGTTCTCAGACAGGCTATTCTAAATGAGTGCCTTTGGAGGGTCATTGTCTTTTAACTCATCCCTTCCCTCCCCTCATACCAATGAACTGAGCAAAATGCTTCCCAGATGCTTGTCACTCTGAAGCTTGCTGAATTGTCAGGGTCACCTGTTAGCCTGGAAATCAATTGGTGCTGATAAAAGGAATCAGAAACTAGAGGACTCAACAATAGTATGCCATCTGCGGATAAAATGTTGGCCAAGTGTCGTATTTTATTCTAATGCCTTTATTTTTAAAAAATCTAACCTTGAAAAATTCAGGACTTTCCATAAAAATACAGATTTGAGGAGGTTTTTTTTTAGGAGTCAGAAGCTGTCACAATGGACAGGAGCTCCCTCAGGATTAGTCCCATCATGTGGCTTTTGGATTCTCAAGACCTCTGTACTCAATGGTTTTTGTTCCCAATAGGTGATTTTGAGCCAGCCACAATCCGGAATCAAGGTCTTGAGTTCACCTCCCCCATATGCCCTTCTGAAATCAAAAGGTTCTGTGAGCCAGCAGCATNTTTATANCCNCTNTGGAGGATCTGGCTTTAGGCAGAAAAAGTGCCTTCAGCTCAGCATACTCAATATTCTAAAGCAGCATGTTTTGAGGTGGCTTGTCCTGAACCCTCATATTTAAGGGTGGTATATTCCGTTACCCTTCAGTCTCTATCAGAAATGCACAAATACACCATTTGATTTACATAGTTTGCTGTGGGACAGAACTAGAAATTCAAGAAATCAAACCACTCTAGTGCCTTCATCCAAAGAAAGCTGGCACAAAATGTTTCATTTTCTTCAATGGAAAAACAATCAAGCACTCAATTCACTGGTGAGGGGCAAAGTCTTTGAAACTGAAAAAGAAAGGAGATACTGGACATAAAAATCTCTATATACGTACAGCGAAATCATTTCAGTCATCTTTGGCTGTCTCATATCAAATCAAGCCCCATTTTCTCTCAATTACTTCATTATTCCCCTACAAGAGAGCCAGATTAGATAATCGCATATGAATTTCAGATTGCACTTGCTAACTGAAGTTACTGGCAGTCACTTGAAAAGAGCTGTTCTCAGACAGGCTATTCTAAATGAGTGCCTTTGGAGGGTCATTGTCTTTTAACTCATCCCTTCCCTCCCCTCATACCAATGAACTGAGCAAAATGCTTCCCAGATGCTTGTCACTCTGAAGCTTGCTGAATTGTCAGGGTCACCTGTTAGCCTGGAAATCAATTGGTGCTGATAAAAGGAATCAGAAACTAGAGGACTCAACAATAGTATGCCATCTGCGGATAAAATGTTGGCCAAGTGTCGTATTTTATTCTAATGCCTTTTTTTTTAAAAAAATCTAACCTTGAAAAATTCAGGACTTTCCATAAAAATACAGATTTGAGGAGGTTTTTTTTTAGGAGTCAGAAGCTGTCACAATGGACAGGAGCTCCCTCAGGATTAGTCCCATCATGTGGCTTTTGGATTCTCAAGACCTCTGTACTCAATGGTTTTTGTTCCCAATAGGTGATTTTGAGCCAGCCACAATCCGGAATCAAGGTCTTGAGTTCACCTCCCCCATATGCCCTTCTGAAATCAAAAGGTTCTGTGAGCCAGCAGCATTTTTATAGCCCCCTTTTGGGGACAACACCTGGTGTGAACTGACAGGGGAGGCTGTTTGTCGTCTTCATGTCTTCCACTTCCTTTGATTCTTTTTTAAAAATTTTCATTGGAGTACAGTTGATTCCCAGTGTTGTGTTAGTTTCTGGTATACAGCAAAATGATTCAGTTATACATATATATATATACTTTGTTTACATTCTCTTCCATGATAGATTATTACAAGATACCGAGTACAGTTCCCTGTTCTATATACTAGGTATTTGTTGGTTATCTGTTTTATATATAGTAGTGTGTGTATGTCGATGTCAAACGCCTAATTTATCCTCCCCCCTCCCAATTCATTTGGCTCAATGATGTTGCTCCCAACCCTGCTGATGATGTCTGGTACAACACGGGGTAGGCACTGGGCTTCCCTGATGGCTCAGATAGTAAAGAGACCACCTGCGATGCAGGAGACCAGGATTCTATCCCTCGGTTAGGAAGGTCCCTTGGAGCAGGAAACAGCTACTCACTCCAGCATTCTTGCCTGGAGAATTCTGTGGACAGAGGAGCCTGGCAGGCTATGGTTCATGGGATTACAAAGAGTGGGACCTGACTGAACAACTTCTACTTTTCAGTGCAGACACCATGTTACCTATTAAAAATCCTCCACATCCTGCAGGCTGAACATATGCCACTCTGAAGGTTTCTGACAGGGGCCTTGGTACCTAAATATAGAAAGCACTCAACAATAGTATGCCATCTGCGGATAAAATGTTGGCCAAGTGTCGTATTTTATTCTAATGCCTTTATTTTTAAAAAATCTAACCTTGAAAAATTCAGGACTTTCCATAAAAATACAGATTTGAGGAGGTTTTTTTTTAGGAGTCAGAAGCTGTCACAATGGACAGGAGCTCCCTCAGGATTAGTCCCATCATGTGGCTTTTGGATTCTCAAGACCTCTGTACTCAATGGTTTTTGTTCCCAATAGGTGATTTTGAGCCAGCCACAATCCGGAATCAAGGTCTTGAGTTCACCTCCCCCATATGCCCTTCTGAAATCAAAAGGTTCTGTGAGCCAGCAGCATTTTTATAGCCCCTTTGGTGACAACACCTGGTGTGAACTGACAGGGGAGGCTGTTTGTCGTCTTCATGTCTTCCACTTCCTTTGATTCTTTTTTAAAAATTTTCATTGGAGTACAGTTGATTCCCAGTGTTGTGTTAGTTTCTGGTATACAGCAAAATGATTCAGTTATACATATATATATATACTTTGTTTACATTCTCTTCCATGATAGATTATTACAAGATACCGAGTACAGTTCCCTGTTCTATATACTAGGTATTTGTTGGTTATCTGTTTTATATATAGTAGTGTGTGTATGTCGATGTCAAACGCCTAATTTATCCTCCCCCCTCCCAATTCATTTGGCTCAATGATGTTGCTCCCAACCCTGCTGATGATGTCTGGTACAACACGGGGTAGGCACTGGGCTTCCCTGATGGCTCAGATAGTAAAGAGACCACCTGCGATGCAGGAGACCAGGATTCTATCCCTCGGTTAGGAAGGTCCCTTGGAGCAGGAAACAGCTACTCACTCCAGCATTCTTGCCTGGAGAATTCTGTGGACAGAGGAGCCTGGCAGGCTATGGTTCATGGGATTACAAAGAGTGGGACCTGACTGAACAACTTCTACTTTTCAGTGCAGACACCATGTTACCTATTAAAAATCCTCCACATCCTGCAGGCTGAACATATGCCACTCTGAAGGTTTCTGACAGGGGCCTTGGTACCTAAATATAGAAAGCACTCAAAACAGTGTCATAATTTAGGAAGCACAAGGTAAGTAAGCAGTTGCTTTTTTCAAACTCTTTTATTTATTTATTGAAGTATAGTTTGTTTGCAATGTTGTTAGTTTCTGCTGTATACAAAGAGAATCACTCATATATATATGTGTGTGTGTGTGTGTGTGTGTGTGTATCCACTTTTTAAAAATTCTTTTTCCATATAGGTCATTAGAGAGTGTTGAGCAGAGTTCCCTGTGCTCTACAGTAGTTTCTTAGTAGTTATCTGTCATATACAGTCGTGTGTGTATGTCAAGCCTAATCTCCCTATGGATCCATTCCTTTCCCTCTTGGTAACCAGACGTTTGTTTTCCACATCTGCGACTGTTTTGTAAATAGGTTCGTTTGTATCATTTCTTAAATTCCGCGTCTGAGCAATATCATAGGACAGTTTCTTTTTTTCTGTCTGACTTACCTCACTCAGTATGACCATCTCTAGGTCCATCTATGTTGTTACAAATGCCATTATTTTGTTATTTCCTGTGGCTCAGTAGTACTCCACTGTACCACATCTTTATGCATTCCTCCATCAGTGGACATCTAGGTTGCTTCCACGTCCTGACAATTGTAAATAGTGTTATAGTGAATATTGGGGAGCATTCATCTTTTCACGTTATGCTCTTCTGTGAATACATCACCAGGAATGGGACTGCTGGATCCTATGGTACCTCTAGCTAATGTATGACCCAGTGATTTCTATTAATTAGAATAACACTGTTTCTGACCTTTAAGAAGGTCATGAGTAGCGGATAGGAGTCAGAAATATAAGAATGACAGTATGGTGGTTGTAAGTGAAATACAGGTTCTGCTCCATGGTAGTGGCATGGCTCCTGAGAATTCTGGGACAAGAGTTGAGGGAAACCTGGCAGGCTATGGTTCATGGGATTACAAAGAGTGGGACCTGACTGAACAACTTCTACTTTTCAGTGCAGACACCATGTTACCTATTAAAAATCCTCCACATCCTGCAGGCTGAACATATGCCACTCTGAAGGTTTCTGACAGGGGCCTTGGTACCTAAATATAGAAAGCACTCAAAACAGTGTCATAATTTAGGAAGCACAAGGTAAGTAAGCAGTTGCTTTTTTCAAACTCTTTTATTTATTTATTGAAGTATAGTTTGTTTGCAATGTTGTTAGTTTCTGCTGTATACAAAGAGAATCACTCATATATATATGTGTGTGTGTGTGTGTGTGTGTGTGTATCCACTTTTTAAAAATTCTTTTTCCATATAGGTCTTTAGAGATGTTGAGCAGAGTTCCTGTGCTCTACAGTAGTTTCTTAGTAGTTATCTGTCATATACAGTCGTGTGTGTATGTCAAGCCTAATCTCCCTATGGATCCTTTCCCTTTTCCCCTCTTGGTAACCAGACGTTTGTTTTCCACATCTGCGACTGTTTTGTAAATAGGTTCGTTTGTATCATTTCTTAAATTCCGCGTCTGAGCAATATCATAGGACAGTTTCTTTTTTTCTGTCTGACTTACCTCACTCAGTATGACCATCTCTAGGTCCATCTATGTTGTTACAAATGCCATTATTTTGTTATTTCCTGTGGCTCAGTAGTACTCCACTGTACCACATCTTTATGCATTCCTCCATCAGTGGACATCTAGGTTGCTTCCACGTCCTGACAATTGTAAATAGTGTTATAGTGAATATTGGGGAGCATTCATCTTTTCACGTTATGCTCTTCTGTGAATACATCACCAGGAATGGGACTGCTGGATCCTATGGTACCTCTAGCTAATGTATGACCCAGTGATTTCTATTAATTAGAATAACACTGTTTCTGACCTTTAAGAAGGTCATGAGTAGCGGATAGGAGTCAGAAATATAAGAATGACAGTATGGTGGCTGGAAGTGAAATACAGGTTCTGCTCCATGGTGGCTCGTTAGTGGCAAGAGGGAAGGAGTTTTAAGCATAAAAACTCCTAGGCTGTGATGTAATCAACACACCTGCACATGCACTGCCATTGCCCAAAGCAATCAATACAGTCCATTAGAAGCAGAACCTGGGGAGCACTGCCTGAATGGAAGAGAACTAGACCACTCAATGCAGAGAAGAGTGACCGTGCCCAGGGGAGGATAGGAAAGACAGGCCATGGATTCAGCAGAGCCAGCAGTGTTGAAAAGAGGGACACTGGGCTTCCAGAATTAGCTGTGAATTTTCAGTGCAATCTTAGAAAGCAAGCTGGAAGTTTTACGGGACTCCCTGGTTGTGCCACTTGAGTGGTTCATGTGGACAGCCTTGTTTCATAACCAGTGTCTCCCTGTGTGTAAGAACTGTCATATTCCCGCCTCATTGCCCTGAAGGACCAGCCCTTCCCTTTTTTAGTGCTTTGAAAACACTGTAAACATCTTTAACTCTGATCGTGATGTGTGTTGCAAATATTTGTGTTACATATGTGTTTGTGTATGTATATATCTATATAATATGTTTTTATGTGCATCCATATATAAATATATATATTCATATTCCATATTTTTGCTTTTCCTGGACTAGGTTAAACATTTCTCAAGGCAAAGACAACTTATTTATTTATCTTTGTCACTCCAAAATCTCATGGAATGCCCAGAAGACAATTTAGTCAATGTTCATTAAATGTCTTACAAAGTCAGTTTGGCTTGGTTCATCTTCATTTTACTCGGCCTCATCCCCAAGGACTAGAAACACTAGCCCCTGAAGGATCAATGGCCTCTCTAGCTGATTGTGTACAAGGCCACATAACTCGAGCTGCAACTGCCTTGTTGGCAGCCCCCTAAGGTCCTACATTGGAGGATCAGTCCCATCTGATAACAATCTTATAAAACATCTCCAAAAACCATGGGTTCTCTCTTTTAAGGTCTTCAGTTTGGGTGACCATCGACTCAAATGGCTTCCCTGGTTCTTCCTCTGATTCATTTTAGTCCCTCTCTTGCTGTAATGCCACCTTTACCCCTTTTTTTCCCTAAAAAACTGTCTTTAACACCTGCCCGTTCCTTCTCTCCCTGTTGTATATCCTCCACTCTTGTTTAGTCTCCTTGCACATAGTTCCCGGTCCAGTCCACAGACCCATTCCCCAAGTGAACATCAGTCATTCATCAGCTGATGTAACAAGGATGCAGCACCTACTATCTGCTGATGAGGAGAGCAGAAAGCATAGGTCTGCTTCCTGTGTTTATAGAACTTAAAAATTACATGAGGAATTCAAGCATTCATCAAAAAAATACCCAAATGAGTGAATGATTGCAAACCTTCAAGCAAGAAGCAGAAATTCTTGTATGAACATATAGAACTAATAAAACTGACCTAGGCCTGAGGTAGTCTAGGCTTGCTTAAGGAGATGATGTATAAACTGAGCTATGAGGGGTAACTAGGCACTGGGAGGGCAGAAAGGGGAGAGGATTCCATGCAAAGGGCAGACTGTGTGCTTAGTCTCTGTAGCAGGCAAAGGAGCATGACCATGTTAGTGGTCAGTGTGGTTTGAACCTGGGGAGCAAGACTGTGAGAAAATAAGGGCAGGATGCCTCTGGGTCTTATGAGACTTATAGAAATGAGACATTTCAAATGTACCACCGAAGGGAATAGAACTGCAACATGTATATGACTACTGAACAGCACAAATCACTTCAGAAGCAAGAGTTACTAGAGAATTGAAATTTATTTTATATATTTTTCAATGTAATTACAACAGATTTGTTTTCCTTGTATGAGGGGAGAGTCTAAAAAATTACTGTCTCACTTTCTCTAAAAGTATTCTGTTTATTCTGTGTGTTTGAAATGCTCAATAGGGAAATGGTTTAAAACCCACTCACTGCCCCACTATGGGAGTCAAATTGGCCTGGGTAGATTATAAAATTACAGGCTTTAGGGAAACGGAGACTCTGTGCTGATTGCCTGTTAATCACAGAAGAGAAAGGCAATTAAAATAAGCAAGTTGTTAACTTCTTTGCTAAGAAAATGCCCTTTCTTGATTGGAAGGTCATCATCACAAGATGACACATGAACATTTTGTATATGTAGCAGAACTGTGATCTGAAAACATATACATTCCACGGTGACTTGCTCTGGACCATGGAGGACCGAGTTTGTAATGCAGTCATTCCATCTAGAAAGATATGTGGTGAGGAAATCCTGGCTCAAAAAATTTGGTTATGTTAAAGGATATTCTCATTTCATAACTACTGTTGATTCTTTGTGCAGCTAGAGGTTAACATTTGGTGTCAGAGGCCATTTTGTTTATGGCAATGTCTAGCTATGTAAAATTCGCCCCTAGAGCCTGCATATGGGGAACAAAACTGTCAGAATATCCTTGTGGATTACAATACCTTTAGGAAAATGTGTTTGTTACTTGAAGTGTATTGTCTACAATAAACTGGGTTCATCCATGGGAGATGTGTTTTGTTCAAGACCTGTTTTTACCTCATCCTAGCAGAGGGTATCAAATGAGGGCCAACATCCATCCATTCCAGTCTGTTCCACTGAGGTCCTGCAGCCTCCTGGGCTGGAATTGAAACTGACACAGTCAGACTTGAGGAGACTATTGTAGATAAGCATATGTTATCTACAGCTACCCAGGTGGGAAGTGACAGCGAATCATAAGATGAAACCAAACCCTATAGATTGGGGAAGGGATTACTTGGGAAGTGGGAGTGGTAAAAATTCAGACCATCAATTAAAGGAGGGCTCTCTGAGGATGAGAAGAGAAGGCAGTTCTCATCTGAAGGTTGAACTGGAGGTGGATTGTTTCCAACTCGCACAGCTGTTGCTAGCACTTAGTTCCTTGTGTGCTGCTGGACTGGGCCTCAGTTTTTTGTGGGCTGTTGACTGGAGGCTCCCCTCCACTCCTCGTTGTATGGCTGTCTCCATATGATAGCACACAAGATTGAAGCTTGCTTCTTCAAAGCCTGCAGGAGAGAGAGTCTTAGGATAGGAGAATGTGTCTTAGCAGGACACATTCAAATCTTCTATAACACAATCACATCTGTGAATTCACAGATATCCCATCACCCCTGCCATATTCCGTTGCTTAGGAACAAGCCCAATGTCCCACCTACACTCATGGAGAGGGGCTTATATGAGGACATGAACACCAGGAAGTAGGGATCATGAGAGCCACCCTAGAATCTGTCTGCCACAGGTGGAAAAGTATGAGAAGCAAAGCCTTTAAGCTATTGCTGGTAATTATCATCTTAAAGTGTTAGTTACTCAGTCATGTCTAACTCATTGTAACCCCATGGAATGTAGTCTACCAAGCTCCTCTGCCCATAGGATTCTCCAGACAAGAATACTGGAGTGGGTTGCCATTCCCTTCTCCAGGGCATCTTCCCAACCCAGGGATTGAACCCAGGTCCGCTGCATTGGTAGACAGATTCTTTACCACCTGAGCCACCAGGGGAGTCCATCAAGAAACAGATTAAGGATGTGAGGGCGATCTGGTTGCGACATCTGTCACCCCATTGATCACCAGGGTTGATTCAGCTGATTTGGCTGGCTAGGCGGGTGTCCACTTCCTCCCTCACTGCTCCATGTGCATCCTTCCCGAAGCTGTGTGCTCGGTCGAAGAGGAAGACCATCCCCGGTAGAGGAGGACCTGTCTTCGGTCAAGGGTATACGAGTAGCTGCACTTCCCTGCTAGAACATCCAAAAAAGCTCTCAAGAAACAGATTAAGTGCTACTTACAGATACAGATACAAAAAAGCCCCCCAAAAAAACAGTAGGAAAAACTGTTTCTTTTTATGGATCAAGATACAACCTGTTCATGGAGCTTCCCAGGTGGTACAGTGGCAGTGAATCTGCCTGTCAATGTAAAAGACACCAGTTTGGCCCCTGGGACCGGAAGATCCCCTGGAGAAGGGAATGGAAACCCATTCCAGTATTCTTGCCTGGAGAATCCCATGGGCAGAGGAGCCTGGTGGAGTATAGTCCATGGGGTCACAATGAATCAAACATGACTTAGTGGCCCAACAATCTGTTCACAGGGAAACAGTTAACATTATACCAACTTAATAATAAATGTGTGTATTTGAATTGTTTTTGTTTGAAACATGAGGCCTGGAAAAGAAGGGTCTTGGCAGTACAAAAACAAGGAAGGATAAAAGCTGAAGGAAAAACTCAGAATTGGTTGGAAAATGAAAGTGAAAACAAAAGAGGAAAGTGATACCCAGATCCATCTCCCTTCTGAAAATGTAAGCGTCCTGTCTCATCTCTGACCTTGCTGACTCTTAGATCTAGTTCCTTCTGCTTGTCTGACTTCCAAGCTCTGATGCTATTTTTCATCCATGAGGTAATGTTGGATAGTAGTTACTTACATGGACTCTGCTTCCCACTGCTTATCTGTGGTCCCCTGTTCCACCCCTTATCAGTTGCGTAAATTGTTCACATTGTGAGTGCTTACTGACTATGAAGTAGAATAATGCTTCCTTCACAGAGTTGATGGAATGAAACAAGTTGCAATATGGAAAGTTCTAGAATAACACCTAGACAGTGTAAAGGCTTCAGAAATGGTAGCTACTGTTAGTGCTCTTTGAACAAGGGTTGATCAGGTGTCAGTTATATGTACAACCAGACCATCTCTTTTACCACCCAATTATTTGAGAACCACTGGAAAATTCCATCCCATGTTTCCATTTTTGACAATGCCCCTGTGTTGGCTTTAGTCTAAATGTAGTGCTTGGCAGTCTCAAACATTTTCTCTTATATATATATTTTTTAAAGCTAAATGCATCACAAAGTTCTCTATTGATCTATAATTACTGTAATTCATTGCAATAGCACTTAATGGATATGGTTCAGCCAATTTATTTTTCCCCTCTTCAAGAAGAAAAAGTAGGATCCACAATTCCTCCTCTATCACTGAGTGTAGTCAGCCTGTTTGGGGTACTGTCGTGTAAAATTACTGACTTGTAATGTAGAGTCACTCACATCCATAGTGGTAGTCACCATTTTTGCATTCTGACCATGAAATTTCACCTTTTTCTTATGCCTCACTTTCTGTCTCCCTTAATATTTAAAACGAGTCATGGCTGTGATTCCAGTATTTTAAAACATTTAGTCATAGTAACCCCTAGGGCCTAGAGAAATCATGAAATCTGATGATTATTACTCAGTCTGACCTAGGACCTAGTGTGTGTGTGCTCAGTCGTGTCTGACTGTTTGCAACCCCATGGATTATAGCCAGCCAGTCTCCTCTGTCCATGAGATTTCCCCAGCAAGAATACTAGAGTGGGTTCCATTTCCTTCTCCAAAGAATCTTCCTGACTCAGGAATCAAACCCACATCTCTTGGGTCTCCTGCATTGGCAGACAGATTTTTTACCACTGTGCCACCTGGGAAGCCTCTCTCAGCCTGAGGGTATCTATAGCTCTTGACATAACGTCTCAGTCCTCAGTCCACTTGCTCTCAAACTACATTCTCAGTTATATTTTTATATTTGCTTTACAGAATCCCTCGCCTATTGCAATTCTGCAAAGATTCATTTGAAACAGTGCTTCTCAAACTTGAGTATGCATGCCTCCCCCTGGAAGTCTAGTTGAAGTTCAGATTCTGATTCAGTGGATCTGGAGCGGGACCCAAGTTTCTACATTTCCGACGGGCTCTCAATTAATGCCTGTGCTGCAGAACAAAGGACCGCACTTTGAGTAGAAAGAGTTGAAAGGATAGACGGATGTCAAAGCTGGTTACAAAGTCTAACTCAGATGAGCCTCTTGAGAGATTCCAAACCATTGTCAACTGTGAAGTCAGCTCCCAATGCTGAAGTTCAATCCTGGTTGCTTTGTGAATGCTGTCTGTCATGCCCAAGCAGAGATGTCCTGTGGATGATGAGCCCTGAGAAAACATGCTGGCTTCATACATAATCAGCCTTTTAAAAACAAAAGCCGTCTTTAAGCCACCTCCTAGTTCTTGTTGTAAAAATTGGGAGGTCGAGGTGAGGAGGAATCAGTTACATCATTGATCTATTTATGCTCAGAAAATCATATGCGTCCTATCCCCCCAGCTCTGACCTGGAGATTGTGTTTCACGCATACAGGTGTTTTCTCACCTTGTGCCAAGAACAACAAACGACCACAGATGAGCTCGGAGATGGCTTTGAGTTTTGATCTTTCAGAAAACCCATATTAAGTAGTTGCAAAAAAATGTCCTGTGAAATCAGTGGGTTTAATAGTTTTGAGGTCAGTTCCCCACAATGAGTAAGAGATGATGACTAGGGCATGGACATGGTCACTGGAGCCCCATCTCAGTATACTTGGAGAAGCAAGGAGGATGCAACAGTCCTTTTAGGTCTCTGTGTCTTAAGAATGGGTGCATGTCAGAATCACTAGGAATGTGAAAAACAGAGGACTGAGTCCTGGTGCCAGAGTCTCATGTCTGTGGTCCAGGGTGGGCCCGGGAGGTTCTGATGTGTAGCCAAGGCTAAGTAACACTCTTCTAGATCAATATGTCCCAAAATTGAGTCAGCATCCAAACCCCTTGGAAGTCTCAATAAAACAGACTCTTGGATTCTACCCTCAGATTTCCTGATTTAGTTGGTTTGGGGATAAGACTAAGGATTTGCATTTCTAATAAGTAAACATTTGATGTTGTTGCTGCTCTCAGGCCACACTTTAGAACCATTGTTTTAGATGAGGGGTCAACCACTTATGGCCATGGGACCAAGTCCTGCCCTCCCTTGTTTTTGTAAATAAAGATTTATTGGAACACATGATCACTCATTTGTTTACCTAATGCCAGTGGCAGAGTTGAGTCCTTGTAACAGAGAGCATTCGGCATGAAGTTGTAAAACATGTATTTTCTGATCTTTTACATAAAAAGTTTGTCAACCCCTGCTCTAGGTGCAAAGGTTATGGAAACATCATGTACTGTAACATTTTCACTCTGTTGAGAGATGAGTTCCAAGAAGTGTTGGCATCCAAGAATGGGACTCTCTTCAGCCTCTCTCCACCTGGGTAATGAAACTAATTGCTTTCTTGAGAATCCAGAACAGACTGTCCCATGCCAGCCTTCATTTTCAGAAGGGGAAAGGGGAGCCAGGGAAGGAAAGCATAAGGGTGCTTTAAATTTACCCAGCTATAGCGTTACCCTCTGTCTCTTTAAAGAAACCCATGATGATAATATTTTGTTTGTTTAGCCCAGTGGTTCTCAAAGTATGGTCCCTGCCATGCAACACCATCACACAGAATTTGTTGGAAATGCGAATTTTCAAGCCTGACCTAAGACACCTTGAGAAACTTTAGGTGTAGAGCCTAGCGATCCATTTGAACAAGGTGATTTTGATCCACAACAGAGTTTGAGAACTATTAGCATAGTCATCAGTGTTCACAAAGACCGTGTATTTTATGGAACTCACCAGAAAATGGAAAACTTAGTCCACTTTGCTCTTGGAGTTACTTCATTACTAAGTTGAACATCTGAATGCATCATTTTTATGAAAATGTAAACAAATGGTATGACCTCTTGAGGGAATAGTTGGGTGAATCCAAAAAGGAAGGCACTAGTTAGAGCAGGTGTCAAATGTTAGGGTATCCATATCAAATGGAGGGTTTGTGAAAACACAGATTCAGTAGGTTTGGGGTGGAGCCTGAGAACTTGCATTCCATCCATTTACCAATGCAAGAGATGCAGGTTCGATCCCTGGGTCAGGAAGATTCCCTACAGGAGGAAATGGCAGCCCACTCCAGTATTCTTGCCTAGAGAATCCCATGAACAGAGGAGCCTGGTGGACTACAGTCCAGGAGGTTGTGAAGAGTCAGACACAACTGAACAACTAAACATACAGCACAGCAAGATCCCTGGTGAGGCTGACGCTGTTGGGCCAAGGACCACTCTTTGAGAACCACTGAGTTTTTAAGTGTTACATTTAGCCTTCTGTAAAAGTGGACTTTCTTCCTTTCTTTTTTTAACTGGAATATTGTTGCTTTATGGTGTTGTTAGTTCCTCTTGTACAGCAAAGTGAATCAGCCTACATGTATACATATCTCCCCACTTCCTTGGATTTCCTTCCCATTTAGGTCACCACAGAGCACTGGGTTGAGTTCCCTGTGCTTTCTGTTCTCATTAGTTACCTTTTTTTTTATTTTTAAAAAATGTGTTTATTTTTAATTAGCAGATAATTGCTTTATAATATTATGCTGGCTTCTGCCACTCATCAACATGAATATAGCGTTACCCTCTGTCTCTTTAAAGAAACCCATGATGATAATATTTTGTTTGTTTAGCCCAGTGGTTCTCAAAGTATGGTCCCTGCCATGCAACACCATCACACAGAATTTGTTGGAAATGCGAATTTTCAAGCCTGACCTAAGACACCTTGAGAAACTTTAGGTGTAGAGCCTAGCGATCCATTTGAACAAGGTGATTTTGATCCACAACAGAGTTTGAGAACTATTAGCATAGTCATCAGTGTTCACAAAGACCGTGTATTTTATGGAACTCACCAGAAAATGGAAAACTTAGTCCACTTTGCTCTTGGAGTTACTTCATTACTAAGTTGAACATCTGAATGCATCATTTTTATGAAAATGTAAACAAATGGTATGACCTCTTGAGGGAATAGTTGGGTGAATCCAAAAAGGAAGGCACTAGTTAGAGCAGGTGTCAAATGTTAGGGTATCCATATCAAATGGAGGGTTTGTGAAAACACAGATTCAGTAGGTTTGGGGTGGAGCCTGAGAACTTGCATTCCATCCATTTACCAATGCAAGAGATGCAGGTTCGATCCCTGGGTCAGGAAGATTCCCTACAGGAGGAAATGGCAGCCCACTCCAGTATTCTTGCCTAGAGAATCCCATGAACAGAGGAGCCTGGTGGACTACAGTCCAGGAGGTTGTGAAGAGTCAGACACAACTGAACAACTAAACATACAGCACAGCAAGATCCCTGGTGAGGCTGACGCTGTTGGGCCAAGGACCACTCTTTGAGAACCACTGAGTTTTTAAGTGTTACATTTAGCCTTCTGTAAAAGTGGACTTTCTTCCTTTCTTTTTTTAACTGGAATATTGTTGCTTTATGGTGTTGTTAGTTCCTCTTGTACAGCAAAGTGAATCAGCCTACATGTATACATATCTCCCCACTTCCTTGGATTTCCTTCCCATTTAGGTCACCACAGAGCACTGGGTTGAGTTCCCTGTGCTTTCTGTTCTCATTAGTTACCTTTTTTTTTATTTTTAAAAAATGTGTTTATTTTTAATTAGCAGATAATTGCTTTATAATATTATGCTGGCTTCTGCCACTCATCAACATGAATCTGCCATAGGGATACATATGTCCGCTCCCTCTTGAACCTTCCTCCCATCCCTCTAGGTGATCACAGAGCACCGGATTTGAGCTCCCTGCATCATACAGCAAATTTCCATTGGGAACCTAATTTTACATATGGTAGTGTATATGTTTCCACGCTACTCCTTCCATTTGTCCCACCCTCTCCTTCCCCTCCTGTGTCCACAAATCTGTTCTCTGTGCTATCTATAATACCAACTGGAATTTCTTATGAGTTCTTAGTGTCTATGAAGAGGAATGTAAATGGGTATGTGGTGGGTCTCATGAAGGCCAGGCCTCGTTCATACATCTTTGTCACAGAGTGGGAGCAGAAAAGAAAGGCTGAGAGGTTAATTTGAGATTTGAAGAAAAAAAAAAAAAAAAAAAAAAAAACCCAACTGCAAAATCCCATGCTGCTTCTTATAGGTACTAGATTGAAAGTCAGAGCTAGCTGCGGGAGGCAAATTCTTTTCTTCTCTGGAAAGCTTTAATTAATGATGACTTGACGTGTTAGATGTTTTAGACGTAAAACCTGTTGGTGAAGCAGGTGAATATAGAAAGAAAAAACCCTGAGAGATCTGCAGCTCAGGGGCAATGAGAAATCAAACACATTCTCAAAGTGGAAGGCAAAATTGCTCATATTAAATAGGCATCAACAGCAGATGAGCCCAGAGAGAAGCAGCCTTGGTGAACTCCTGCGTTTCCTGTTTTCTGAATCCTCCCCATCCTTTGACCCTGCTGCTCTGTGATGTCATTCAACCATGTCGGCAAGCTCCTGTCTCTCCCCCTGTCTCATGTGGGCTTTCCTACGTGGCCCCTTCTTTCTTGGCGATTGCCTAATTTTCCCAGGATTTTGTCTTCACAGCTCAGCAACCTCACCCAAAGAGAGCTTCTCTTCCTCAATAGTTTGAAACCCAAGTGCAAGAATTGGCTTTGATTTCGGTCTTTGCCTCTCCCCAAGTCAGTCACTCCCAAGAATGGAATGCCATGGGACTGTCCCTCTTTGCTCTGCATGATGTCAACTTTACCCTAACCCCTTAGACTAGGGACGACAATAGTATGATTCCTGGAAGACCACCAAGGGGCTCGGGAGCTGGAAAGTGCAGCCACAGAGGTCTTCTTCAGCCTCTCTCCCCTGGGGAATGGGACTAATTATTTTCTTGACAGTCAAGAGCAGAGTGTCCCATGCTAGCTTTCGTTTTTAGAACTCTGAGGTCTGGGCCAGGACTTGCAAGATTTTAAATGGCAAGAGAACAAGAGAGAGCCTGGACATTAATATTACCAGTGGAGAGCTAATAACAAGGTTTTGGAGCCACATAATGGTGTAATGGAGTAATATTTTGAAAGAATTCAATGAATTTCTCTCATAAGGAAGATTAAAAAGCAGGGGAATAGTTTAAAGACTATTGAAACATGGCAGAAGTAAGGCAGTATGAAAGAAGGCTTTGGAGCCAATGGGAGGAAATGAAGTTGGTAGACTATCTTGTCTCTCTAGGAAGTTGGTAGACTTGTTAGACACAGATGTCAACTCCACGTATTCACTCACCAGGGCTGGAGTTGCCAGGTGCAGATATTCATCTCCACAACTTGACTGGGAAAGCCACCACCAAACCAAGTTCTGCCCCTCAGCCCCTGTGAATACATGAATCCCTTAACCTCCAAACTCATGTGCTCTCTTTTCTTAGCCTCAGTTCCACCTGGATGACCAGTGTCTGCTTCTGTTCCATTTCTGCCCTGCAGAGATGTTTAGCTTATCTTGAGTATGTGCTCAGTGACTCAGTCGCGTCCAACTCTTTACGACCCCACAGACTGTAGCCCGCCAGGCTCCTCTGTCCATGGGATTCTCCAGGCAAGAATACTGAGTGGGTTCCCATGCCCTCCTCCAGGGGATCTTATAGACCCAAGAATCGAACCTGCATCTCCTGCATTGGCAGGCAGATTCTTTGCCACTGTGGAGCCTAAGAAGCCTTTAACTTCATGTGAAATGTTTAGGACTAAGGAGCCCTCAAACTGTCAACTTATAGTCTTTGTCATCTTGGCCAAAAGTCTGCCCACTGGCACATCCTGAAACTTTTCCTAAGCATTTTATGACATGTTCCAATCTGGGGTGCCCAACATTTTTGCTTTGTTCCTTTCAACGGTAAAGGGAAGAGACAATATCTGTTTTACTTTATAAAAAATACAGCTGGGCAATTTGTTTTACACAATTCGTTTTACAATTTGTTTTTGTAAGTTAAAAAAGAACACACTGATTAGAATCAGAGCTGTAACAGATCTTGGTAATTTTCAAAGTGTATCTTATGAATTGTGAATAATTATGTTGACAGTGAACAAGAAGAACATGGAGAATTTTACTGAAAATATGAAGAGCTTCTGGTTTTCATCAGTAGAAGAGAGAACTCCGTGTAGTGTGTCCTGGGAGAGGAGGGACAAGTGCTCATTAGTATCGCCATGGAATTTGCTTCTTGGATCATCATCAGTAGTGGGTTTCACTGTGGGCTTTTCAGATGTACATATATTAAAAGGAACATGGTCCCATATCTGCCAGTTGTGCTTAACTGATGTCCTGCTCTATCCCATTAGTGCCTGTGGCTTTTGCTGTCTGGCTCCACAGGATGCCTGTGTGGGTGAGCCTAAATGGAGGGAAAAGTTGGATAGGTTATATCGTGGGTGTACTTTTGCAAATGTGGTATTTCAGCAGCCTGGAGCATTACCAAGGCAAATCTCTCTTCACCAACCTTTTAAAGAAACAGCAGTTTCATGTCTCCAATGAGCTTCTCATGGACTGTCTCAGGTGTTTAGACAGGCTCTTTTTACTTGGAAATCGTAGCTTAGAGGAATTAGAGTTGATGTACAGTTTCTCAAAGTCTTTGTAAATTACAGGGGTACTAGAGGCTTACAAAAAAAGATTCAAAAAAAAAAAAAAAACCCATTGGTTTATAAATTAGAAAATGCAAACCTTCTGCTTGCTGAATTCCCCCCTTACCTTCTAGGGTAGTTTGTGGAAAGAGCTTTCAGTCCATTTTCTGTGCATACGTCAATATTCATCATATATCTCTGTCTGTAAGTATCTCTGTAGTAGTGGCTCTCAACTAGGGTGGTTTTGCCCCCAGGAGCCATTTGGGAATCTCGGGGGACATTTTTGGTGATCGCAGTGGAGCAAGAGAAGAGCTACTGACCTCCCATAGTGACATGTTCCAATTGGGGTGCCCAACATTTTTGCTTTGTTCCTTTCAACGGTAAAGGGAAGAGACAATATCTGTTTTACTTTATAAAAAATACAGCTGGGCAATTTGTTTTACACAATTCGTTTTACAATTTGTTTTTGTAAGTTAAAAAAGAACACACTGATTAGAATCAGAGCTGTAACAGATCTTGGTAATTTTCAAAGTGTATCTTATGAATTGTGAATAATTATGTTGACAGTGAACAAGAAGAACATGGAGAATTTTACTGAAAATATGAAGAGCTTCTGGTTTTCATCAGTAGAAGAGAGAACTCCGTGTAGTGTGTCCTGGGAGAGGAGGGACAAGTGCTCATTAGTATCGCCATGGAATTTGCTTCTTGGATCATCATCAGTAGTGGGTTTCACTGTGGGCTTTTCAGATGTACATATATTAAAAGGAACATGGTCCCATATCTGCCAGTTGTGCTTAACTGATGTCCTGCTCTATCCCATTAGTGCCTGTGGCTTTTGCTGTCTGGCTCCACAGGATGCCTGTGTGGGTGAGCCTAAATGGAGGGAAAAGTTGGATAGGTTATATCGTGGGTGTACTTTTGCAAATGTGGTATTTCAGCAGCCTGGAGCATTACCAAGGCAAATCTCTCTTCACCAACCTTTTAAAGAAACAGCAGTTTCATGTCTCCAATGAGCTTCTCATGGACTGTCTCAGGTGTTTAGACAGGCTCTTTTTACTTGGAAATCGTAGCTTAGAGGAATTAGAGTTGATGTACAGTTTCTCAAAGTCTTTGTAAATTACAGGGGTACTAGAGGCTTACAAAAAAAGATTCAAAAAAAAAAAAAAACCCATTGGTTTATAAATTAGAAAATGCAAACCTTCTGCTTGCTGAATTCCCCCCTTACCTTCTAGGGTAGTTTGTGGAAAGAGCTTTCAGTCCATTTTCTGTGCATACGTCAATATTCATCATATATCTCTGTCTGTAAGTATCTCTGTAGTAGTGGCTCTCAACTAGGGTGGTTTTGCCCCCAGGAGCCATTTGGGAATCTCGGGGGACATTTTTGGTGATCGCAGTGGAGCAAGAGAAGAGCTACTGACCTCCCATAGTGCCCAGGACAGCCCCCTACCACAGTGAATTATCCTCCCCCAAATGTTGAGAGGGCTATAGTCAAGAAACCCTAAGCTACAGAGTTTCTTCATATAGGAAGACTTTTTTTTCTTTTTTCTTTTACATTTTGGCCTCTTTTTATTGACTGATTGATTTTTCTTCCATCTTTATTCTTCGGCCTATGTGGGCCTCCCACCACAGTGGCCTCCCTCGTCACAGAGCACTGGCTCCGGGTGCATGTGCTCCAGAGCACTGACTCATCACTGGACACACCTGTCCAGCCGCTCTGAGACACATGAGATCTTCCCGGGCCAGGTATCAAACTGGCACCCCTTGCACTGTAAGGCAGACTCTTTACCCACTGGACCACCAGGGAATCCCCGTATAGGAAGACTTTTAAGGTAGGACAATGGTTTTGGAAAATAACAGGCCTGAGAATTAAAGCACCTTGATTTCTTAGCAGTTTTCATGTGAGAAATCTAACCCCCAAATGATCTATTTTCTCTTTCTTGTTAGAGGTCTTTTAGAGCAGATATTAGAATACATTTACTCCCGGTTCCATTCATCCATTTTGGCAGAGGTCACCTTAAGGATGTGATGAGTTTGTTCTAGGCTGGGGACATTCAAGAGATTGGGGTCTGGGCTCCACAGTTGTGTCGAGTTGTCTCCCTTAGACCCTCACAGCAGGGATACTGTGTGGTAAGGGAGGGCTTCTGGCTGAAACTAAAGAACCTGAGGCAGAATCACCTCCTTCCTGCTTTCCTTCCTTCCAGAGAATATCTTAAAAACTTTTAAGTTCTTAGGAAACTAATTACAGAAAAGAACAAATAGGCAGAATGAGAAAAGGTCAGTGTTCCCCATTTTATATGGTAGAGAGTAAAGAGAACAAGTTGGAAGAGAATCAAGTTCGAGGTCATTCATGAGTATTTAAAAAATCTTGTTACATAAATAACATGTCTTTATGTATTTCTATTTTAAAATATATTAAATCATTCAAGTAGTGGCTACGGGTGGTTGCCCCAGGAGCCATTTGGGAATCTCGGGGGACATTTTTGGTGATCGCAGTGGAGCAAGAGAAGAGCTACTGACCTCCCATAGTGCCCAGGACAGCCCCCTACCACAGTGAATTATCCTCCCCAAATGTTGAGGGGGCTATAGTCAAGAAACCCTAAGCTACAGAGTTTCTTCATATAGGAAGACTTTTTTTTCTTTTTTCTTTTACATTTTGGCCTCTTTTTATTGACTGATTGATTTTTCTTCCATCTTTATTCTTCGGCCTATGTGGGCCTCCCACCACAGTGGCCTCCCTCGTCACAGAGCACTGGCTCCGGGTGCATGTGCTCCAGAGCACTGACTCATCACTGGACACACCTGTCCAGCCGCTCTGAGACACATGAGATCTTCCCGGGCCAGGTATCAAACTGGCACCCCTTGCACTGTAAGGCAGACTCTTTACCCACTGGACCACCAGGGAATCCCCGTATAGGAAGACTTTTAAGGTAGGACAATGGTTTTGGAAAATAACAGGCCTGAGAATTAAAGCACCTTGATTTCTTAGCAGTTTTCATGTGAGAAATCTAACCCCCAAATGATCTATTTTCTCTTTCTTGTTAGAGGTCTTTTAGAGCAGATATTAGAATACATTTACTCCCGGTTCCATTCATCCATTTTGGCAGAGGTCACCTTAAGGATGTGATGAGTTTGTTCTAGGCTGGGGACATTCAAGAGATTGGGGTCTGGGCTCCACAGTTGTGTCGAGTTGTCTCCCTTAGACCCTCACAGCAGGGATACTGTGTGGTAAGGGAGGGCTTCTGGCTGAAACTAAAGAACCTGAGGCAGAATCACCTCCTTCCTGCTTTCCTTCCTTCCAGAGAATATCTTAAAAACTTTTAAGTTCTTAGGAAACTAATTACAGAAAAGAACAAATAGGCAGAATGAGAAAAGGTCAGTGTTCCCCATTTTATATGGTAGAGAGTAAAGAGAACAAGTTGGAAGAGAATCAAGTTCGAGGTCATTCATGAGTATTTAAAAAATCTTGTTACATAAATAACATGTCTTTATGTATTTCTATTTTAAAATATATTAAATCATTCATTAGCATTTTGTCACCAATAGATATTTATTAAGCACTTAATGTGGGCCTAACATTTTGCCAGACAAGATGCATATTTATTCCAGCCTAGTAAATGTGAAAATCCTTCCAGTGACCTTTATCAAATACCGTGATTTGTCACTCAGCATGAAATCTAAATGTACTTTAGCCCACGTTTAAGTCTTTGTCATTGAAACAGGTGTGCCATTAAAAAGAAAAACTACAGAGCTTTGAGTCAGGCAAATGAGCTTGAATTCCACATCCCACCATTAGATTGCATGAGATTGTAGTTGCAATTTCCTGGGACAAAAACATTCAAATTTTGCCCAAAGATAATATCCATAATACCTTTCTCCCAAGTCTTTGCTTCTTCCATTCAACTTCTAAGAAAATGAAAGGGGAAACACATCTAAAATCAACCATTTCCCACCACTTCCCGCTGCTCTTCCCACTCCCAGGTAAAGTCCTTTCCTGATTAATCCAGATTCTTCTCATCTGTCTCCCTGCTTCTGCTGGGGGCCACCCTCTTCTTCACTGAACAAGTTTTCTCAAGAAAGAAGAAAGACCATACTACACCTCTGCTCAAAAGCCCCCAGTGGCTCCCTGTTTCACTCCAAGCCTCCAAGCCAGTGCTACATCTTTGGCTGCTTCTTCCTCAGGGCTTTTCCTCTTTCTGTCCCCTCTGCCTGGAAGACCTTCCCCTGTAGATGGTCGAGGCTTACATTCCGCTCCAATATGACTTCATCAAAGAGCATTTCAACAACCAGATGCTCACTGCCCCAGCACTTCCTGTACTCCTTTCTCGAAAATGGTCTCTCCACATCACTTATAACTCACCCAATCTAGTTTGTTCATTATTGTCTATCTGCCCCACTCGAATGAAAGTTCCATGTGGACAAGAATTTTTGTCTGTTTTATGCATGACTGTATCCCCCATGGACAGAATTGTGCCTGGTACAAGTATTTGTTGAATGAATAAAAATACAGCTTATGCCTCTTCAGTAAAGTTTTTTGTTCATTATTGTCTATCTGCCCCACTGACATTTATTAAGCACTTAATGTGGGCCTAACATTTTGCCAGACAAGATGCATATTTATTCCAGCCTAGTAAATGTGAAAATCCTTCCAGTGACCTTTATCAAATACCGTGATTTGTCACTCAGCATGAAATCTAAATGTACTTTAGCCCACGTTTAAGTCTTTGTCATTGAAACAGGTGTGCCATTAAAAAGAAAAACTACAGAGCTTTGAGTCAGGCAAATGAGCTTGAATTCCACATCCCACCATTAGATTGCATGAGATTGTAGTTGCAATTTCCTGGGACAAAAACATTCAAATTTTGCCCAAAGATAATATCCATAATACCTTTCTCCCAAGTCTTTGCTTCTTCCATTCAACTTCTAAGAAAATGAAAGGGGAAACACATCTAAAATCAACCATTTCCCACCACTTCCCGCTGCTCTTCCCACTCCCAGGTAAAGTCCTTTCCTGATTAATCCAGATTCTTCTCATCTGTCTCCCTGCTTCTGCTGGGGGCCACCCTCTTCTTCACTGAACAAGTTTTCTCAAGAAAGAAGAAAGACCATACTACACCTCTGCTCAAAAGCCCCCAGTGGCTCCCTGTTTCACTCCAAGCCTCCAAGCCAGTGCTACATCTTTGGCTGCTTCTTCCTCAGGGCTTTTCCTCTTTCTGTCCCCTCTGCCTGGAAGACCTTCCCCTGTAGATGGTCGAGGCTTACATTCCGCTCCAATATGACTTCATCAAAGAGCATTTCAACAACCAGATGCTCACTGCCCCAGCACTTCCTGTACTCCTTTCTCGAAAATGGTCTCTCCACATCACTTATAACTCACCCAATCTAGTTTGTTCATTATTGTCTATCTGCCCCACTCGAATGAAAGTTCCATGTGGACAAGAATTTTTGTCTGTTTTATGCATGACTGTATCCCCCATGGACAGAATTGTGCCTGGTACAAGTATTTGTTGAATGAATAAAAATACAGCTTATGCCTCTTCAGTAAATGTTTCTACTTTTCTGCCCCCATTGGAAGGAGTACATGTGTGCATGCTAAGTCATTTCAGTCTTGTCCGACTCAGTGTGAGCCTCTGAACTGACTATAGCCCACCAGGCTTCATGGGATTCTCTAGGCAAGAACGCAGGAGTGGGTTGCCATTTCCTTCTCCCGGGGATCCTCCTGACCCAGGGATCAAACTTGTGTCTCTTAGGTCTCCTGCATTGGCAGGCAGGTTCTTTACCACTAGCGCCACCTGGGATGCCCTTAAAGGACTACAGGTAGACCCAATCATGAGGAATGCTAAGCAGATGAGGCTCCATCCAGATTTTTTTCGATCCAATTTCAAATTTAAAATATCTAGTTAGGGTACTTTGATGAAGTGGCTAATGACAGAATATTTTTGATAATAGGTGAGTATACGCAGCATGCAGCTTAATGTAGCCATATGCATATATATTCCTATATTTACCAAATCAAGTCTTGCCACCGGTCAACTCATCCTCTCCAAGCTGAGGGCAGTATTTTGCCAACCTGTTGGAAGGAGGATCCAGTATGAAGTGATCTCCAGATTTTTCTTTCCTGTTTCCTTCTGCCAGCCAAACTCACTAACGGCAGGTCTCTGAGTTCTGTATATGACTCCTTGTGTGGGTGTTAAAGATAAGCACGTAGCCCAGCACTGTTGAGGAGAAATGGCATGTGAGCTACATTTAAAATTTTCTAGCGTCTTAATTGAAAATGTAAAAGGAAACAGGTGAAAATTATGTAATTTGAATAGTATGTTTTATTTCACTCAAAATATCTAAAATATTATATCAACAAGTAATCAGTATTTAAAAGATTAATGACGCATTTGGCTTTTTTTTTTTTTGGCCACTTCTATTGGTCTTTCATTCATCTATTTTCATCCATCTTTGTTCTTTGGCCCGTGTGGGCCTCCCATCACAGTGGCCTCTCTCGGCGCAGAGCACTGGCTCTGGGCGCATGCACTCCAGAGCTCCGGCTCGGTAGTTGGACACACTGGTCCAGTCACTCCAGGGCACATGGGATCTTCCCAGGCCAGGGATCTAACCAGCACCCCTTGCACTGCAAGGTGGTGTCCTTACCTACTGGACCACCAGGGAAGCCCTGGCATTCTTTTTTATACTAAGTCTTCAAAATCCTGGGTGTATTTGTTACTTATATCACATCTCAGTTTGGACCTGTTCAAGAACTCAGGACCACTTGGAGCTAATGGAGCCTCTGTTAGGGATTAGATGTTTGTGTAGCCCCCAGATTCATATGCTGAAATCCTTTCCCACTATGTTCTTAAGAGGTAGGGCCTTTCAGAGGTCGTTTGGACAAATGAGGGTCATGAGGGCAGAGCTTTATGAACGGGATTAGTGCTCTTAAGAGTCACAGAAGACCTCACTGCTTTCTGTTCTCTGTCGTGTCAGGATACAAGAAGATGGCCATCTCTGGACCAGGAAGCGGGCCCTCACCAGGCGCTGAATCTGCCAGCACTTTGATCTTGGATGTCCAGCCTCCAGAACTGTAAGACACGCGTGTTTGTTATGTAAACCTCTCAGTTTCTGGTGTTTTGATACAGTAGCCTGAGCTAAGACAGCTACCATACTGGAGAGTGCAAATGTGGACTTCTCTTTAAATATCTCAATGGCCCAGGTTAAAAATGTACAAATATACACTCAAGCAAAACAAACTTTTGAATGCCACCCACACATCAGGAGTGGTTCTAGGTGACAGCAATGAGCAAAGCTGACATAGTTCCCTTCCCATCCAGTATCGATACTGTAGTCATAAACAGAGTGAGCAATAATAGGATCATAGCAGAGGAGACAATGGGTAGTGCCGTCGAGAAGGGGTGACAGGAACAGTCTGAGATGGAGAGGACTGTAATTGTAAGAGGATGGTTCTAGAAGGCTTTGCTGAGACTGTGGTGCCTAAGCAACCTGAGGGAGGTGGGTAAGTCAGGCACGAGGACATTTGGGGAGTGGGCTCCAAGTAGAGAGAAGAGGGGTATGGAGGCCCTCTTTCAAGTGGGTCGAAATCTGTCCAGGATGGTAGGAGATGGGGTGGGAGAGTGGAAGGGAGCTTCATAAGACCTCAGTGGGACTTTGGCTTTTCCTGAAAGTGAATGAGTGAGGAGCAGGGATCTAACATGCACTGCAAGGTGGTGTCCTTACCTACTGGACCACCAGGGAAGCCCTGGCATTCTTTTTTATACTAAGTCTTCAAAATCCTGGGTGTATTTGTTACTTATATCACATCTCAGTTTGGACCTGTTCAAGAACTCAGGACCACTTGGAGCTAATGGAGCCTCTGTTAGGGATTAGATGTTTGTGTAGCCCCCAGATTCATATGCTGAAATCCTTTCCCACTATGTTCTTAAGAGGTAGGGCCTTTCAGAGGTCGTTTGGACAAATGAGGGTCATGAGGGCAGAGCTTTATGAACGGGATTAGTGCTCTTAAGAGTCACAGAAGACCTCACTGCTTTCTGTTCTCTGTCGTGTCAGGATACAAGAAGATGGCCATCTCTGGACCAGGAAGCGGGCCCTCACCAGGCGCTGAATCTGCCAGCACTTTGATCTTGGATGTCCAGCCTCCAGAACTGTAAGACACGCGTGTTTGTTATGTAAACCTCTCAGTTTCTGGTGTTTTGATACAGTAGCCTGAGCTAAGACAGCTACCATACTGGAGAGTGCAAATGTGGACTTCTCTTTAAATATCTCAATGGCCCAGGTTAAAAATGTACAAATATACACTCAAGCAAAACAAACTTTTGAATGCCACCCACACATCAGGAGTGGTTCTAGGTGACAGCAATGAGCAAAGCTGACATAGTTCCCTTCCCATCCAGTATCGATACTGTAGTCATAAACAGAGTGAGCAATAATAGGATCATAGCAGAGGAGACAATGGGTAGTGCCGTCGAGAAGGGGTGACAGGAACAGTCTGAGATGGAGAGGACTGTAATTGTAAGAGGATGGTTCTAGAAGGCTTTGCTGAGACTGTGGTGCCTAAGCAACCTGAGGGAGGTGGGTAAGTCAGGCACGAGGACATTTGGGGAGTGGGCTCCAAGTAGAGAGAAGAGGGGTATGGAGGCCCTCTTTCAAGTGGGTCGAAATCTGTCCAGGATGGTAGGAGATGGGGTGGGAGAGTGGAAGGGAGCTTCATAAGACCTCAGTGGGACTTTGGCTTTTCCCTGGAAAGTGAATGGTAGCCTTGCAAGGCTTTTAAATAAGACCTACTAGCACCTTACGATTCAGCCCATACATTTGCTGTGAATCCTGGTACTTTTTTCTTTTTTCTGTGTGTATTGATCGAACATCTTCAGTTCAGTAAAATATTAGCCCATTTTACAAGAGACACAGAATGGTCACGGAACCTGCCCAAGGTCACACAGCGAGAAGGGCTTATGATGGGAACACAAGGACAGAATCCAGACCCTGGCCCTCTGCTCCTACATCCAGCATTTGTCACCTAGACTGTCTCATAGGGTAATTGCAAGATTAAACCTAGCATCTAATATATTTAGCATGGTGTGGCTTAGGTTTAGTAAGAAGTATGTAAGGAAGACACAGAAAAATGCCTGTTCTCTGAGTCCTGATCTGCAGGCTCACCCTCCACTGCATCACTTAGCACAGGGTTAGCTTTCTGTGCATTTGGTGGGTGTCCCTTTTCTGATGATAAAACTGCACAAATTAGAAAGTTCGCAGGAGCCACATACTCAGTAGCTCTTTGGTTGTAACTCTGAGCAGCAGTGTGCTGCCCTTCTGTGATTGCTCGGGAATTCTCTGCCTTCTAGTGCAAGGAAACTGCTCTCTTTAGTAAAGCATTCCGCTCTGCATATAATCAGTCCTCTGCAGGGACTGAGAATTGAGTAGGGTAAATGAAATGAAGAAGGAGGAAAGAAAGTGAGGGGTTTGGTTTTCATATACATTATGGAAATTAGGCAAATTCTGGAGACAAAGAGACTACCTACAGGGTGAAAGAATGTCGTCTTTTCATTGAAACCTGTTTCAGCCACTTCTTACAGATGATAAACACCCCCCCTCCTTTTTTCTTTTTTTTTTGCAACATCTGAAAATGCCAAAAAGAAAAAAAGACTTTATTCAGTGGTAAGTTGAAACTCAGTACAGTACTTATTACTGTGTAGGCCACCACCAAGAAAAGAGGGAATTGGTTTAGCCAGATGGGGTATATACAAAATAATTACGACTCACAAGTTTGGACTTTGCTTTCTGGGTAGCTCTTTGAAATCCTAATCTCTAACTCGGGGCTAACAACCAAAAAACTCTTCTGGTCATCTAAGGAAGCAGGGTTTGGACTCCAGTTGCCTTGTATTCTAAATTCAATGCGAAATAGCAGAGCTGGTTTAAAACCTACTCAAGTCTTCCTTCCTTTTGTCATGCTGTCTTTGATATGAACTATTTTGTAGGTCAAGAAATACAGAATGTCACGGAAGCCCAAGGTCACACAGCGAGAAGGGCTTATGATGGGAACACAAGGACAGAATCCAGACCCTGGCCCTCTGCTCCTACATCCAGCATTTGTCACCTAGACTGTCTCATAGGGTAATTGCAAGATTAAACCTAGCATCTAATATATTTAGCATGGTGTGGCTTAGGTTTAGTAAGAAGTATGTAAGGAAGACACAGAAAAATGCCTGTTCTCTGAGTCCTGATCTGCAGGCTCACCCTCCACTGCATCACTTAGCACAGGGTTAGCTTTCTGTGCATTTGGTGGGTGTCCCTTTTCTGATGATAAAACTGCACAAATTAGAAAGTTCGCAGGAGCCACATACTCAGTAGCTCTTTGGTTGTAACTCTGAGCAGCAGTGTGCTGCCCTTCTGTGATTGCTCGGGAATTCTCTGCCTTCTAGTGCAAGGAAACTGCTCTCTTTAGTAAAGCATTCCGCTCTGCATATAATCAGTCCTCTGCAGGGACTGAGAATTGAGTAGGGTAAATGAAATGAAGAAGGAGGAAAGAAAGTGAGGGGTTTGGTTTTCATATACATTATGGAAATTAGGCAAATTCTGGAGACAAAGAGACTACCTACAGGGTGAAAGAATGTCGTCTTTTCATTGAAACCTGTTTCAGCCACTTCTTACAGATGATAAACACCCCCCCTCCTTTTTTCTTTTTTTTTTGCAACATCTGAAAATGCCAAAAAGAAAAAAAGACTTTATTCAGTGGTAAGTTGAAACTCAGTACAGTACTTATTACTGTGTAGGCCACCACCAAGAAAAGAGGGAATTGGTTTAGCCAGATGGGGTATATACAAAAATAATTACGACTCACAAGTTTGGACTTTGCTTTCTGGGTAGCTCTTTGAAATCCTAATCTCTAACTCGGGGCTAACAACCAAAAAACTCTTCTGGTCATCTAAGGAAGCAGGGTTTGGACTCCAGTTGCCTTGTATTCTAAATTCAATGCGAAATAGCAGAGCTGGTTTAAAACCTACTCAAGTCTTCCTTCCTTTTGTCATGCTGTCTTTGATATGAACTATTTTGTAGGTCAAGAAATACAGCAAAATCCAGAAAAAGTTAGGTCTGTTGCTAAGAAAAATGTAGTTATCTAGACCCACTGGGAATGTATCGATCCAGGCCATCATCCTTTCTGTATGATCACTTCTGTATGTCTAGGTTTGGGTGGTCACTTAATACACTTGAAGCAAGAAAGGGTGATTTTATCGACTTAGCCAAATAGAGAGGGGCCAGATATGCCAGAATTTGTTTGGAGCCAAGGTTTAGGTTGTAAAACTTGAAATAGAGAGGATGGAAGAGGCCAATGGAAGAGCTGTTGTTTGTCCAGTCCTGAGCTCCAAGCCACATCATTTCATCAGCTCCCACCATAACCCCCAGGTAAATGCCATCATTCTCATTTCACACGTGAGGAACTCTATCTCAAAAAGGTAACATAATAAGTTATCTCAGGCCATGATGAAAATCAACAGCAGGTCAGACTCCAAACCATTCTATCATATGTAACTCATCATTTATGCTCCTCTGTTTTAAACATGTAAATACATGTTTCAAAAAAATCTAACCCCAGTAATTTGGGGTAAGGGATTGTCGGCTTGGATTTTATTACAATTCTGGTTTATATCTCTAGCATTTCAGTAATTAGATTTCAGTGATGTGAAAAATCCAACCAGGAGGTAGTAGGGTCTGTTTTCTGCTATGGGGTCACATGACTGTGGTACTTTGCAGAACTTGCCTTGTTGGGGTTCACTGCACAAAGGCAGCCTTCACCATGGAGATCTGAATTTTTCATTTTTTCTTTTAGAAAGGTAGTACAGTGTCTATTATGAAGTCCCTCAGCAGGGTCAGAGGTTGTACCCTATCATCAAACACATTAACATTTCTCTAATGAAACATATGAATATTCATCCTCAAAGGAAAAAAGACTACAAGTAGTCCCCAGATAATTGAATTCAAGTTTTGCTAATAATTCCCTCATTTTAAAACCTTTGATTTCTCAGAGTATTTAGATCACAGAATTGTGCACAAGGAATTTGTAGACCTATGAATTACCTACTTCTTTATCATTTAGGAGAATTCTGAGGAATCTCAGTCACGGGCTTCAGAAAGTTCTCCGTTTTTCTGTTAATATGGATATGTAGCGCATTGGACTTCCGCACCATGGGACCCCTTCCCCAATGTGTTCAATTCAGATATGTGCCGCCCTCTGTAAGATCGCAAGAGCTTGAGGTGGATGGGCTGCATGCAGTCTGTCTGCTTGTTACCTTTCTGAAGTCTGCCTCCCAATCAAACCTGTTTTATATTTATATTGATACCTCTTTGTACTTGTGGTGTGTGTGGCTGGGTCCCCTGCACAAAAGATAATAGAATCCCTCCACTAGGAGAAACCTTCAAGTTCATCTAGTCTCCTTCCCTGTGAAGCAGCCTCCAGGGGTCCCTACCTTCTGGTATTCACACTAGTTGGTCCCCTCCAGCACTGTACCAGTACAGAAAAATCACTGAAACGTAACCTCAGAGGTTAGGTTTTAAAACATGCTATGGCTCCCCTCACTCACCCTCCTTCCTCCCTTATCTCTACTCTGGGGGGAGCCAAGTCACCATGTCATGAGGGATTGAGTCCTCCTGGCAACGATTCTGTGAATGCGCCATCTTGGAAGCATATCTTCCAGCCCCAGTTAAGCTTCAGCTGACTGAAGCCTTGGCTGACGTCTTGACTGAAGTCTAATGAGAAACCCTAAGCCAGAATCACTCCCTCAGCTGCTTCTCAATTCCTCATCCACAGAAACTGTCTGATAATAAATGTTTGTGGTTTTCAGTCACTAAGTTCTGACAGCATTTCGTCCCACAATAATGCATAACGAATATGTTCCTCCATTTCACAGATGAGGTGATTGAGTGTGGAGATAATCGAATTATGGTTTTCTTTCTCCAAGAGGTTGTACCCTATCATCAAACACATTAACATTTCTCTAATGAAACATATGAATATTCATCCTCAAAGGAAAAAAGACTACAAGTAGTCCCCAGATAATTGAATTCAAGTTTTGCTAATAATTCCCTCATTTTAAAACCTTTGATTTCTCAGAGTATTTAGATCACAGAATTGTGCACAAGGAATTTGTAGACCTATGAATTACCTACTTCTTTATCATTTAGGAGAATTCTGAGGAATCTCAGTCACGGGCTTCAGAAAGTTCTCCGTTTTTCTGTTAATATGGATATGTAGCGCATTGGACTTCCGCACCATGGGACCCCTTCCCCAATGTGTTCAATTCAGATATGTGCCGCCCTCTGTAAGATCGCAAGAGCTTGAGGTGGATGGGCTGCATGCAGTCTGTCTGCTTGTTACCTTTCTGAAGTCTGCCTCCCAATCAAACCTGTTTTATATTTATATTGATACCTCTTTGTACTTGTGGTGTGTGTGGCTGGGTCCCCTGCACAAAAGATAATAGAATCCCTCCACTAGGAGAAACCTTCAAGTTCATCTAGTCTCCTTCCCTGTGAAGCAGCCTCCAGGGGTCCCTACCTTCTGGTATTCACACTAGTTGGTCCCCTCCAGCACTGTACCAGTACAGAAAAATCACTGAAACGTAACCTCAGAGGTTAGGTTTTAAAACATGCTATGGCTCCCCTCACTCACCCTCCTTCCTCCCTTATCTCTACTCTGGGGGGAGCCAAGTCACCATGTCATGAGGGATTGAGTCCTCCTGGCAACGATTCTGTGAATGCGCCATCTTGGAAGCATATCTTCCAGCCCCAGTTAAGCTTCAGCTGACTGAAGCCTTGGCTGACGTCTTGACTGAAGTCTAATGAGAAACCCTAAGCCAGAATCACTCCCTCAGCTGCTTCTCAATTCCTCATCCACAGAAACTGTCTGATAATAAATGTTTGTGGTTTTCAGTCACTAAGTTCTGACAGCATTTCGTCCCACAATAATGCATAACGAATATGTTCCTCCATTTCACAGATGAGGTGATTGAGTGTGGAGATATGAGATGCTCCAGGACCCCTCCAGCCCTTTGACTCTAAGGGCCAGTTCAATTCATTCTGCTTATGTGGAATGAGCAGAATGTCTCATTTTTTAGGATCTTGGGCGCTATTTCTCAGAATCTTAGAGCCTCTGGAAAAATCTGCCTAATAACTCAGCTGTCAAAAGCAAAGTTTGGCACAGATGTTCTGGTTCTAGAGGGAGTCTATCCACTTGCTAAATCTCTCAAAATAGCCTTCTTTGGGGGAATTTGATTTTCAAGAGATGATTTTTTTTCCTGTAAGGGTGGGACTTTCTAGACTGCAGTTGTTAGGTCAGGGAAAATAAGAAACACCTCGAGCGCCTTTCCCTCCCTTGGCGTCAAAGGGCCTGTTCTTGAGAAACTGCCCACTCTCTCACAGGCTTTATCTCGGGATGGGCTCTGGCCTCGCCTGTGAGGTTGCATCAGACAGCCACCCAGCAGCCGTCACCCTGGTGATGTTACTGGATGCGTGACTCCGTTCCTTGCTCTAATGCTGAGTGTCTTCTCTCACCAGCTGCAGTTTACATACAAGATGTATTTCCTGTCTGAAGCCCCCGTCTGCCTCTCCTATCTCCATCAGCCATATGCTTATGTGTTTTAAGTACAGATGGAGACATTAGTCATGTTGTAACTCATCATAGGGGAAAATTCAGAGGCTGAGTATTTTATTTCAATAGAACTATTCATTTCTCCCTTTGGTACTGGTCGAAAAAGCCAAAAGATGTCTATCGGCATTGGAAGTAGAATATCTACCCCTGCTTAATTTTCTTGGATTCTTCCTTTTAAGGTGAAAATATGACATAGCACATCCAGAAATGATAGAAAGATACCGAAACCTAGGGTGGTAGATCTTCTGCCGTGATGCCTCCCAGGTCTTCACCCCTTTATGCACCCTTACTCTTTGGCCTGTATCTTTCTCTAAACTGGCAGTGCCTTTGCCCCATCTGTTCAGCCTAGGCTGGTCTTGTGACTTGCTTTGGCCAATGATATGTGGCAGTGACTCTATGGCAGTTACTAGGCTTGGCCTCAAGACATCTTGGAGCTTCTGTTCTGTCTCTTGGAACCTCATATACACCATGTAAGCATGCCCAGGCTAACCAAGGAATGGGCAACAGCCAGCCAATCCCTAGACATAGAAAGCCCAGCCAAGATCAACAGGGGTATGACCTACATTTGACCATAACTGTGTGCATAAATGCAGCAAAAATGAACCCATCCTGTAGCCTCATGAACCATAATAAATGGTTGGCTTTTAAGCCTGAGTTTGGAGATGATTTGTTATGACGTATTATTTGTGGCCATAGATAGCTGATACACACAGGACAGTTGCATATTTGTTTGTTTATTGTATTGTGTGGCATGCTTAGACCCCAGGTAAGAGCCACATGATGAAAGCTTTTCAGAAGAGGACATTCCATGTCCTGGTTGGCAGATATAAGTCTGCTTGACAGTCTGAAATCAAGTAAGAGGCAGGACCTTGGGTATTACCCATCTGTGTGCAGACTGTGTTTCCAGCATAATACTACCACCCATGAGTGGATTTAGCGTCCTTCTTCCAAGTTCTAATCTCACTAATTCAACATTTCTGGAATAAAAACCTTCTACCCTCTGCTGGTGCTCTGTTGCATCTTACAGAGGTATTTTCACATGTCCACCTACTTTACACTGCATCCGTCTCTCAGTTACAGATTCACCGGCTTCCACCATTCCTGAGCATTTGGTAGGGTCTGGTTCTGATTTGAGTTGGTTTTCCATCTTTCCTATGCTCAGCTTGGAGTTCTCTGCTTAGAGGAGGCAAAAGCTTGAAGACAGAGCCGACTCTCAGGCTTCCTCCCTAGCAAGGACTGTGCATGTGCACAAGCAAAGGCAGGAGAGAGCCTGGGCTCCAGGTTTCTCAAGGTCATGTGTGAGAATGACCCACAGGGCAAAAGAGGATTGATTAAAGCAATATAAGGGGAAATAGCCATGGAAGAGAGATTTCAAGTTTTAACTTTTAGCTTCAGCAGCATTTTCAGTGACTAGAAGGAAAAAATACTGAATTGAAACTTATAAACAAGGACCTACTTTGATGAAATCTTTCAACCATTTACAGCTCATATCTTTGCGGTTTGGTTCCAGTGGCCTAAAGTTCACTTAGGCCCTATCATTGTGTATTTTGGGTCCTAAGTTTTCCAAAACCCAGGTTTTCTATCATTGGTCATGGTTAGATTCCATGGGGGAAATATTATATACTTAGTATTTTTATTAAATATTATTCTTCTTTGTGCTTCTCTTCAAAACTGTTTCCTGACTAATGTCCCAAAAAACAACCAAAGAAAAAACAAAGAGGAAATTGTTCATGGTCGTGGCAAAGCATTAACAGTTCTGATAGCTCCCTTCTCCTCATCATCCTTCCCCCAGACTTCTTTCCCCACTGGATCTGGTTCTTCAAATAATCATTTAAAGATACATGATATACAGAGAGGAAAATACATTCTAGACTACAATGATCAAACCACCTCTTGCAAGTATCTATCAATCAAGTGGATAGCCTATCCCTTCTCCAAGGGATCTTCCCAACCCAGGGATGGAACCCAGGTCTCCCACACTGCAGACAGATTCTTTACCATCTGAGCCACCAGGGAAACCCACATATCCATCCAGGAACAGACAAATTCTTGGAGATGAAGCACATAGTGCTGTTGCAGTAGATCCACAGTCAAGGTCAACAGATTTCCGTTTACTTGATTAGGGGCTGGTGCCAGGAGAGCCACACTGCAAGATCTCATGGGACATCTTCCCCAGCTGCTTCCTCCATCTGCCATGCTCTGACCTCATCGCAGTGTCTGTTTGCAGTACTTTCTTAGTTAGAAACATTGTTTTCCTGCTCATTTCACTTTTGCACATTTGAAAAGTATCAGCTTACCTTCCTCGGTGATGTTTTATCTCGGTTCTCCACGACATTGTCACCAGAGCTGACATTTTAGTTGTCCTTGTAAACAATAACCCCATCTCAGAATGTAAGCTGCTCCATAATGTTTTTACTCCTTCTTTTTTAATTGAGATATAACTGACTTCCAACCTTATGTTAGTTTCAGGTGTACAACATTAATAATTCGGTGTTTGTATACATTGTAAAATGATCACCCCCAATAAGTCTCATTAATATCCATCACCCATATACAGTTATAGACATTTTTTTCTTGTCATGAGAACTTTTTTCTAATCAAATTTAATATTTAGAAAAAAGGAAAAAGTATATATGTAAACATTTATGGTTCAGACATTTAGAGGAGATTAAAACCACAAATGTATTCTCATAGATCTGAAGACTAGAATCTGAAATCCAGTTGTCAGTAGGGTCATGCTCACTCTGAAACTTTTGGGGGAGGTTGCTGCCTTATCTCTTTGTAGCTCTGGGTAGCCCTGCTTGTTCACTGGCTTGTTAGTGTAACTCCAGTCTCTGCGTTCACATGACTGTGCACATGGTGGTCTTCTCACTCTTTTTGTTTGTCCTCTCTCTCTTTTGTTTGTTGTAAAAAGATGATTTTTTTTCTTTTTTTTTTTTTTTTAAACTGGAGGATAATTGCTTTACAATGTTGTGTTGGTTTCTGCCACACAATAACAGAAATCAGTCATAAGTATACGTATGTCCCCTCCCTCTTGAACCTGCCTACAACAAACTCAAATTTGTTCTTTTTTATAACTAGTATTCCAGTGTATATATGTACCACAGCTTATTTACCCATTAATCTGTCAATGGACCTCTAGGTTGCTTCCGTGTCCTAGCTATTGTAAATAGTGCTGCCATGAACAATGGGGTACATGTGGCTTTTTGAATTATGGTTTTCTGAGCGTATATACCCAGTAGTGGGATTGCTGGATCATGTTGCAGAAATCAGACCATCGAGAAACCAAACACCACACTGGGAGGATTGGAGAATTCAGATTTATTACGCCAGCGGTCCCAGAGGAGCTAATGCTTGAAAATTCTGGGCTCCGCTCTCTGGGTGAGCTCTTCTTTTATAGGATTAACATATGCAGGTACAGGTGGTGATGTCTGATTGGGTACTTTAAAATAAGCAGTTACAGAATGTAGAAGTTGCTAGGGGTTACAGGGGAGATTCAAGACCTATAGAATCAGGAGCAGAACATTCTGACCTTATCAAAACAACGGTGTCAGCACCACAGGCACACCTCATAGGGGCAAAAGGAACTGTATAGTCAATCCTTATTGAGCATGAGCCTCAGTTTCCTTCTTCAGTCATGTTGTAATTTTATTCCTAGTTTTTCAAAAAATCTCCAGACTGTTCTCCATAGTGACTGTGCGATGAGAACTTTAAAGATTTACTCTCTTAGTAACTTTCAAATTCAATATTATTAACTATAGTCACCATGATATACATACCCAGAAATTATTTATTTTGCAACTGCAAGTTTCTGCCTTTTGACCCCCTTCACCCATTTTGATGAATCAGCAATTAGTTCTGCGTATCTATGAGATTGTGAGGTTTTTGTAGATTTCACACACAAATGAGATCATGGCAAATTTATCTTTTCTGAGTTATTTCACTTAATCTCAGGTCCTCAAGGTCCATACATGTCATCAAAAATGGCAAGATTTCATTCTTTTTATGGCTGAGTAATATTCCAATTGTGTGTGTGTACAATTTTCTTACTTTCTACATTTTCTTATCCATTCATCTGACAATGGACACTTAGGTTGTTTCCACATCTAGGCTATTGTAAGCAACCCTGTCATGAACATGGAGATACATATATGTTTTTTAGTTACTGTTTTTGTTTCCTTTGGATAGGTACCCAGAAATGGGATTGCCAAATCATATGGTAGTTTTGTTTTAATTTTTTAGGAATCTCTATATAGTTTTCCACAGAGGATGCAAACAATTTACATTCCCACCAACAGTGCACAAGAGTTCCCTTTTCTCCACGTTCTCACCAACACTTTTTTTTGAATAATAGCCACTCTAAGATACATTGGAGAATAAAATGGCAACCCAGTCAGTATTCTTGCTTGGACAGTTATGTGGACAGAGAAATCTAATGAGTTACAGTCCATGGGGTCTCATATATATATGGGGCTTCCCTGACAGGTCAGTGCGGAGGAATCTGCCTGCCACGTAGGAGACCCAGGTTCCATCTCTGGGTTGGGAAGATCCCCTGGAGGAGAGCATGGCAACCCACTCCAGTATTCTTGCCTGGAGAAATCCATGGACAGAGGAGCCTGGCGGGCTGCAGTCCATAGAGTCACTAAGAGTCAGACATGACTGAAGTAACTAAGCAGCAGCAGGATACATGTATATGTATGGCTGAGTTCTCTGTTCACATGAGACTATCACAAGATTATTTGGCTATACATAAAAAATGTTTTGGGTATTAAAAAATAAAATTTAAAAAAATAAAAAACTTTTTTTACCCTTGAAAAAAATAATAGCTGTTCTGGGCTTCCCTGGTGGCCCAGTGGGTAAAGAGTCTGCCTTGCAGTGCGAGGCGCGCTGGTTCAATCCCTGGCCTAGGAAGATCCCACATGCTGCAGAGCGGCTGGACCAGTGTGTCCAATTACGAGCCAGCGCTCTGGAGCGCATGTACCCAGAGCCAGTGCTCTGCAACAGGAGAGGCCACTGCAATAGGAGGCCCACACAGGCCAAAGAACAAAGATGGATGAAAATAAATAAATAAACAACCAATACAAAAGAGACCAAAATTTAAAATAATAATAGCCATTCTGATAGGTGTCAGGTAATATCTCACTGTGATCTTTTCATGACTGCGATCTGTATGCCTTCTTTGGAAAAATGCCTACTATTGACCCTTGGACAACAAGGGAGTTAGGGGCACAGATCACACAGGAGTACTTTTGACTTCTCAAACTTAACTACTAATAGCCTACCATTTACTGGAAGCCTTACTGATACCATAAACAATGGATCACATATTTTGTATACTATTGTGTACCATGTGCTCTATTCTTAGAATAAAGTAAGCCATAGAAAAAGAGAATGTTATTAAGAAAATCATAAGAGAAAATGCATTGTCAATAGTATACTGTATTTATCAATGCTGTAAGTTTATATCATCTTGACAAGATGACTTGTCTGTTATTACCTACATCAATATTATCGTATATAAAAAACTTGATATTGCATGTATTACTAACACAAGACATCAAAAATTAAAAGATAATAGGAAAGTTAATAGGAAAGATAATAGGATTTTAATGCATTGATAACAAAGAAACAGCAGTATGCTTGCTTTATGGTTGCCTTGTTAATGGATTTAGTTGCTTCATGATAGCCTAACTTATGTATGAATGAATGAATCTTTATAACATTTTTATGCTATGTGGTATAACAATGATACAATCATGATACGACATTGGAAACATTGCTACTTGTTTAAAAACAATGTGATAATAGTCTGCTAAAGTTTCTCCAATTGCAGGAGAGACACATACTATATGATAGTTAATCCTTTAAAAGTAGAGTTATAAAACAGAAAGAAAACTAACACAATGTTATTAATTTTATATTAAATATCTCTCACCTTATGCCTGTATAAGGATAGACTAGTAGCTACATATATCTTAGAATTCATGACATACCTAACTTTTGCTTATTTTTTCTGTATTTCTAGTCTACACAGTTCATCTGAGTTTTTTCAAATTGTCATAAATCTTGACAACTTGAAAATCCAAAAAAATTCCAATGTATTTATTGAAAAAACCCACAGATAGGTGGACCCACATAGTTCAAATCCATGTTGTTCAAAGGTCAGTTGTATTCAGATCTTCTGCCCATTTTTCATTGTGTTTTTGCCATCAAGTTGTATATTTAGTACTTGTATTAAAGATGAGTGAGGGGTATTTTGATAAAGATTTTCAGGATTTGGGATGATTATAATGCGTATGCTATATTTTATCTCTGTCTGGATATCTAAAGGATGCCAGATGGCTCCCTAGACTTCCCAAGACAAAATAGAAAACTTGAAACTCAGGGCCTGCAAAAATGCAGATAGACAAAACCAGGGGAGAAATAGGAAAAAAATAATTATACAAGCTCCTTTCCAAAGATGAGCCAGAAATTTGGCTCTAAGCTTTCTGATGGCCCACTCAGAAAAGGAAAATATAGTCCAGTATGTGATTCATGTTGTCTATGAAATAAAGCCTGCCAGTAGTTCTGAGGAAGCTGAGCTTCTCCTAGCACACAGAACTCAAAGAACACTCCCATGCAGGTCTTCACGCAGCGAACATTGTCTCTGTAACAAATCAGGTTGCTGGTGCCTTAGGGGTGTTTAATATGTGGTCCCCTCTGTGTGAAGCTAAAAAGGGTGAATGTCCAAGCATTTCTCAGCAGAAGCAACTGTTCCACAGTGTGATCGACGTGTTCCGCTCTCCAGTGGCCCACCAAGAATCAAATGAAGAGTCTTCAGAAATGAAGAGCTAGCTAATCCTTCAAAGAAACTCCTGTTTATGTCATTTCTTTCACTAGAGTTTTGGCTTTTCCTCCTAGTGGTTTGGAGCAGGGAATCTGAGTAGACAGAGCTGCAAAAACTCATTTAGAAGAAATCAGCTTAATCTGCAAAGTGAGACATTCAAGCTTGTTCAAGAGAGCGAGAACTAGCGTTTACAGCATATTCCTAGGAGGATGGATTCTTTTAAAATATGCTTTTGTCTTGCTCATCTTAAAAGGTGGAAAAATCTGCATGAGGCTTTTCCCAACCCTAGGAGCTGGTGACTGTGACAGCTGATTGCCATCGCACTGGAAACCTAAGACTGTTCCACACCAATTCTTGACTCCGGAGCTGATCAGGAAGGGCAAGGAAAAGGAAACACTAGAAAAAGTGACTCCTGGCCAACCTAGAGGTTGTGGCTAGGGATGTGGCTCGAATTCCAGAAGCCCAGAATCGAACTTAGACCATCTGTGTGCGGTTTTGTTGGGAACCCAAAATTCCAGGGAGATGAAAGATCATCCCAGGAAAAGACTCTTCACTCACTCTTTCTTCCAGTACATGATGGAGAGCTCCCTGAGGCTTCCTTCCTTCCCTGGGGCTAAGGCTGAGGGAGGAGCTTAGCAGGCACCTTTGGAGCTCAGACTTAAACTTCTGTGGCCATTTCCCACAGAAAAGCTGACCCTTGGAACCAGATCTACAAACATTCCATGTGTGCCTCCCGAGATGAAATGATCCTGAACAGATGCAGTGAATCTCCCTAATGACTACAATGAATTCATCATCTATTTCCACCCTCAACAAAACCAGACTGCATAGTACACTTCCACCAGTGATGCTGACTCATTAAAAGGAGATCATCCATCACCCAGTTTCTCTCACCTGGAATGAACCCAAATGAGATTCAGTTGCCAGGTAGTCAAGGAAAGCTTTAAAATCAAAGGTGGAGAGCTTCCCTGGTGGTCCAGTGGGTAGAGAGTCCACCTTGCAGTGAAAGGGGCACCAGTTCGATCCCTGGCCTGGGAAGATCCCATGTGCCATGGAGCAGCTGGACCGATGTGTCCAATTACAAGTCAGCGCTGTGGAGCACATGCGTCCCGGGCCAGTATTCTGCAGTAAGAGAAGCCAATGCAATGGGAGGCCCACACGTGCCAAAGAATTAAAAAAAAAAAAAAAAAGATGGATGAAAATAAATATAAATAAAAGAGGCATGATGGGGAATACCTTTACAAAAAAGAAAATTAAAGGTGGAATGTGACAGTTATGGACACAAGTCTCAAACCAGTGCACATAAGTTGCCCAAATCTAGGTAACTTGTTGAAAATATTCTTATTTGCCCAGCCTCACATGTTCATCCATAAGAGGACTATCTCTGTCTGAGATGAACTTGTTAACTGTCTTGGCTCACATTCCCCAGAAGCAGAGCCTTAGTGGGGGTCCTTGAGCATGGGATTTACTGGGGTCTTCTCACAGGAGAAATCTGTATGGGAGTGAGGAAAACAGAATTGGGAAGAAAGCAAAATGTAGTCTGAGTGGCCTTTTCTCTCTCTGCTGAATCCCATGGGGAATTCTGGGACATAAACAACATAGCAGTCTATCCCCTCTTAGGGCAAGGGAGGTTTGCTTACCTGTAGCAGTCAGTCTTTGGCTTTCTGTCACTGTGTGTTGGGAGGGAGGGGTGACTTCCAAGCCTCTCCCGGGAGGTAGTATCAGTTGCCCGAGAGTACCCTTGGGAGAAGTTGTTCGATGTGAGTTCTCAGTTGCAGCACTTAGTAAAAGGAATCCAGGCTAAGAAGCAAGACGCCAACAGCAGCTGTTAAAGCAGTGCTTGTCTACCTTGAGCATGCCCCAGAATCCTCTGGAACATTGCTTAAACACACAGGGCTGTACCTCAGCCCCAGAGTTTCAGACTCCGTAAGTCTGGCATGGGGACTAAGAATTCACATTCCTCAGGTGCTGCTGGTCCAGGGACCATGCTGTGAAAACCACTGTGCATAGCTAACATTTTACAAAGAGCAATCACTTACCTTTGGAAGGCTAGGTTTAGGAAAGCAAACCACATGAGCTGCAGGTCTTAGTTTTGCGGTCTGTGAAGTTGGAATAGTGAACCTAGTTCTCTCCAGCACTTCCACCAGCTAGTCTTCTCCAGGAACGAACATGCTGACGACCCCAAACACAACTGCTAGACTCTCTTCCCACTGGAAAAGGGTCAGAGCAAAGCAGCAAGGCCTGAAAGTACTCATCTGAGTTTGCTTTATGTTGCAAACAGAAGAAGCGAAAGAGGTTGCTGCTCTCTTGTTGGATGCTCTCTGACATTTTATAAGATTGCAGCTCCTGTAGTCTTGTCAGTTGGGATCATTAATGTCCAAGCTGACTTGGGGGACTGACAGATGAACAAAACTGGTGTGCTTCCCATAAGCTCTAAGGTTTTGCTTTAATCCTCTGGGACTCTGTATGGAAATCCACAATGGAGTCTTCAGAGTGGCATGGCCTATTGTATGAGTGCCTACTTGGGGACCCCTAATGAGCAGATTAGGAGCACAGTGGAATGGTGTCACTCCTGCTTAAAAATGAATAAGCTCGGTAATTCAGAGGAAGCACCGCAGTGCCAACCTTCAGGGTCCTTGTGAAGCAGAAACAGCTATATCTTCAGGCCCTTAGTTTTTATATTGGTGCAGACAAGTCACACGATGTACATGGAATGCAAAATTTTTCTTCCTTTAGCTGTTCAGCTGGATCTCAATCTGTGTGTTTGTGTGTGTCTGTGTGTGTGTGTTAGAAGAAATAAATAATGGCAAGCCATATCTATTATGTGCTATGTAAAAAGACTTTGTGAAGTGAGATGAGGCAGAAGAAAGCAGGGTCAGGAGGTAAGGTAATGCTGGGCAGGCAGGGGAGCAGGCAGGGCACTGGTGGGGAGGGATGAGTCACTCTCACATAGGGATGTCTAACAGACTCTCAAATCCAGGGAACTTTCAGAGGAGCCTTGAAGGCAGTGAGGGGTGAGCCCTCTGGCCGTGTGGAGAGACAGTGCTCCAGGTGGAAGGGACAGCAATGCACAAGCCAGTGGAGGGCTCAGAAAACAGCACAAGATTTGGGGGTTAGAGCAGGGTGAGCCAGGAAGGAGGACCAGCAGCACAGGAATGCCATGAGCTGACAAGAGTTCATTTTGAAGGGATCCCTCTTGTTCTACTTGGAGGCCACACTGATGAGGGGGAGGGGAGAACAGGGAGACCAGTAAGGAGATGAGAATCTAGGCTAATAAGATGTGGCTTAGCTGACTGTTATGCCTAGAGATGAGGTGTCCAACTCGAAAGCAGTCATTACTTGGAAGGTTGAGTGAGCAGAATTTGCTAATCATCTGATAGAGGATATGAGAGGAAGGGAATCAAGGATAAATCCAGTGCTTTTAACATGAGCTGCTGGAAGAATGAAGCTTCCATTTGTCGACATGTAGGAAACTGAGGGGACCGCGCATGTCAAGGGCGGGGGTAGAAAACACAGGTTCGATCTGGAATGTTCTAAATTTGAGATGCCTATTACATACCATGGAGAGATGTCCTGTGGGCAATTGGAGTCCTCAAGGGAAGTCTGAGCGGAAGACATAGTACTGGACAGTGTCAGCTCTCTTTTCTTAAACAACCATGTATTCTAAGCCCCAGTGGTATATGTCATATATATTCCAATCAAGAAGCTCTAGATTGAAAATAGATTTTTCCAACATAAGACAAGTAAAACATACAGACAAGTAAAATAAAATTATGATTTTTTTAAAAAAAATTCATTTTCAAATGTTACCTGTGCGTGCAGTATTACAGACAGGACAAGCACATGGCAACAATATTCTGAGGGCCAAATAAGACAGCTAGTCAGCTAGACCCAGAAATAACTAGTCCCCCTCCCTCCATATCTCCTTGCCTTTGTGTAAGAAAGGATCAGTGAAATTGAACTTCATAAAAATTAAAAACTTTTTTGCATCAAAGGACATAATCAAGAAACTGGAAAAACAAGGAATGATAAATTAGGACTTTGGGATTAACATATGCATACTATGTATGAAATAGGTAACCAACAAAAACTTGGTCTTTAGCACAGGGAACTACGCTTAAACTTTTATAATATAAGGGAGAAGAATCTAAAAGACAGAAGAGACAGATCACTGAATCACTTTGTTGGACACCTCAAACCAGCACAACATTATAAGTCAACTATACTTCAATTTTTAAAAAAAAGAAAAAGAGGGCCTACAGAGAAGAGTATTTGCAAATGCCATGAGCTGACAAGAGTTCTTTGAAGGATCCTCTTGTTCTACTTGGAGGCCACACTGATGAGGGGGAGGGGAGAACAGGGAGACCAGTAAGGAGATGAGAATCTAGGCTAATAAGATGTGGCTTAGCTGACTGTTATGCCTAGAGATGAGGTGTCCAACTCGAAAGCAGTCATTACTTGGAAGGTTGAGTGAGCAGAATTTGCTAATCATCTGATAGAGGATATGAGAGGAAGGGAATCAAGGATAAATCCAGTGCTTTTAACATGAGCTGCTGGAAGAATGAAGCTTCCATTTGTCGACATGTAGGAAACTGAGGGGACCGCGCATGTCAAGGGCGGGGGTAGAAAACACAGGTTCGATCTGGAATGTTCTAAATTTGAGATGCCTATTACATACCATGGAGAGATGTCCTGTGGGCAATTGGAGTCCTCAAGGGAAGTCTGAGCGGAAGACATAGTACTGGACAGTGTCAGCTCTCTTTTCTTAAACAACCATGTATTCTAAGCCCCAGTGGTATATGTCATATATATTCCAATCAAGAAGCTCTAGATTGAAAATAGATTTTTCCAACATAAGACAAGTAAAACATACAGACAAGTAAAATAAAATTATGATTTTTTAAAAAAAATTCATTTTCAAATGTTACCTGTGCGTGCAGTATTACAGACAGGACAAGCACATGGCAACAATATTCTGAGGGCCAAATAAGACAGCTAGTCAGCTAGACCCAGAAATAACTAGTCCCCCTCCCTCCATATCTCCTTGCCTTTGTGTAAGAAAGGATCAGTGAAATTGAACTTCATAAAAATTAAAAACTTTTTTGCATCAAAGGACATAATCAAGAAACTGGAAAAACAAGGAATGATAAATTAGGACTTTGGGATTAACATATGCATACTATGTATGAAATAGGTAACCAACAAAAACTTGGTCTTTAGCACAGGGAACTACGCTTAAACTTTTATAATATAAGGGAGAAGAATCTAAAAGACAGAAGAGACAGATCACTGAATCACTTTGTTGGACACCTCAAACCAGCACAACATTATAAGTCAACTATACTTCAATTTTTAAAAAAAAGAAAAAGAGGGCCTACAGAGAAGAGTATTTGCAAATCACATACCTGATAAGCAGGCTAATGTCTAGAATATATGGAGAACTCTCAAAATACAACAAAAGGCTTCCCTGGTGGCCCAGTGGGTAAGGAGTCTGCCTTGCAGTGCAAGGGGTATCACTTCTACCCCTGGCCCAGGAAGATCCCACGTGCCTCCGAGAGGCTGGGCCAGTGTGTTCAATTATGAGCCAGCACTCAGGAGTGCATACACCCAGAGCTGGTGCTCTGCAACAAGAGAGGCCACTGCACTGGGAGGCCCACACAGGTCAAAGAATAAAGATGGATGAAAATTAATGACTTACAGGCAAAAAAAAAAAAAAAAAAGACAACTCTGTTTTTCAAATGAGCGAAGGACTTGAATAGACATTTTTCCTAAGAAGATATACAAATAGCTACCAAGTACCTTAAAAGATATTCAGCATCATTCGTCATCAGGGAAATACACATCACAACCACAGTGAGGGGCTTCCCTGCTGGTCCAGTGAGTAAAGAATCTGCCTTGCAGTGCAGGGGGCACCAGTTCAATCCCTGGCTCAGGAAGATCCCGCGTGCCATGGAGTGGCTGGACCGGTGTGTCCGGTTATGAGCCAGTGCTCTGGAGCGCATGCATGCAGAGCTGGTGCTCTGTGACAAGAGAGGCCACTGTGATGGGAGGCCCACACAGGCCAAAGAACAAAGGTGGATGAAAGTAAATAAATAAAAAACAATAAAAGAGGCCAAAATTAACAAAAGAAAACACAGTGAGATGCCACGTCAAACATACAAGGATGACTGTAATTGAAAGAGTAGCAGAGAACCACTGGTGGTGAGGATATGAAGAAATCGGGACCATAGTGCATTACTGGTGGGAATGTAAAATAGTACAGCCCCTCTGAAAAACAGCTGGGCAGTTCCTGAAAAACTTAAGCAGGAAATTACCATAAGACCCTAGGAGTAGAATTGGAATGTAAAATGGTGCAGGAAAATGGGAATAGGGACTTACATTCTTGTACACCAGTGTTTTCAATAGCCTTAATCACAATATCGAAAAGATAAAACAAACCCAGATGTCCATCAACAGATGAACAGACAAAATGTTGTGTGTGTGTATGGTGAATATTGCTCAGTCATAAAAAAGAATGAAGTACTGATATACACTACATCATGGATAAACCATTTTGCTGAGTGAGTGAAGACAGGCACAAAAGACTATAATGTATGCACTTATATTCATATGCAGTATCCAGCGTAGGTAAATACATAAAGGACAAAAGCAGAATGGTGATTGCTCAGGTCTTGGAAGAGAGAAAGGAATAGGGAAGTAGAGATCAATGGCCAGCGGACTCTTTGGGGGTGGTAAAAACAGTTTGGAACTAGTCAGAGCTGATGGTTGCCCGACATTGCAAACATACTAATATAATAAATTGTTCCCTTTATACTAAATTGTTCCCTTTAAAATGGTCCATTTCCTGTTCTGTGAATTTATCTTATTTTTTTTAAAAAAACTAAAAATCAGAAAGGATTGACAACAGAATAAACTTTAAAAAGCAAATGTCAGGGACTGCCCCTGCCATTGTAGGAAACTGTTCTTCCATAAATCTTCATACGTAAGCCCCAGTGTCTCCAAAACAGATTCAGTCAACACAATAGTAACCTTTACACCCATAGATCCAACGCTTTCTAAAGAAGCAAGCATCACAAGCTGGTTGTTTCCCTAATTTACATTCATTGCATTTCTATATTCTATTGCTTACTCTGATCAAAGCATTTTGCAAATAACTTCTACCCAAGTAAGCAGAATAGCCTGATGTCTTGTTTACCAAAAGGAAAATGAAAGAAACGGAAAGGCAGGACTGAGCAAACAGTGCCTTTGAAAGCACAGACTGTTCGGAAAGGGACGCGCTGCTATTTCCAGTCTTGCGTGGGTGTGAGGATAACAGGCCTCTGGAAACAGCTGTTGAACAGTAGAATGTGAGAAGTCGCCCGGGACTCAAAGACCCACCCTCTACAGTGCACCAAGGAAAAGTTCCGAGAGCTGGGAGAGTTCAGTGCATTGAAACCATTTGAAATGGGGATTCAACAGTAGGATTTGACTGAGCTGTAGTATTTAGCTAGGCTTCGCTCCCTCTGTTCAAAAGAATGAGTCCAGGAAACCAAAAAGCCAAACCAGAAATAGACATGGTGTACTTTCCGGAAGAATAACTATCCTCAAAGCCCCGTCTGCAGGGGTCCAGCTCCCGTCCCGAGATCTGACAGTCTGCCCACTTCTGGAAGGAAACTGACTTGTGTGGGGGACAATTGACCCCTGTACCAACTTTTGTTTCAGGATCCAGCATTAAATACAAACTCTTTGTTCTGATTAAGGATAGAAGATGACTTGACCAAACACTGAATCATGATATCCTCTTTTACAAAGCTTGTCCTCATGCACTCTGAAGTAAAACTAGCTCATTTCCACCCAGCTACACAGAACATACTATAAATAGGACCCCCAAACAGTTGTTCCTTAAAAGCTGGGTACAAGCGGACCCATTCGTTTTTGTTTTTCTTGTAAAGACTTGTGTCTTAAACCTAATGAGGATAAGGAAGAGGTCTTATAACTTAAAATATAATTTCTTTGGAATAGTATCTCTAACCATACTCTGGTCAACAGTTTTAACATTTATTCATTATTTCACACATTCATTCAGCAAGTACATATTCATTGCTTGTAGCATGCTAGGTATGGAGATACAGTGATAAGCAAAGCAGATGTGGTCTTTGCCTCAAGACGCAGGTGGCAAAAAGAAATATAGAGAACTGTTTACCCAACCAGGGCTGAGACAGTCAGCGGGGTATTTTCCATCACCCCAATTCAAGACCTTGCATTTTTTGCAAATAACTTCTACCCAAGTAAGCAGAATAGCCTGATGTCTTGTTTACCAAAAGGAAAATGAAAGAAACGGAAAGGCAGGACTGAGCAAACAGTGCCTTTGAAAGCACAGACTGTTCGGAAAGGGACGCGCTGCTATTTCCAGTCTTGCGTGGGTGTGAGGATAACAGGCCTCTGGAAACAGCTGTTGAACAGTAGAATGTGAGAAGTCGCCCGGGACTCAAAGACCCACCCTCTACAGTGCACCAAGGAAAAGTTCCGAGAGCTGGGAGAGTTCAGTGCATTGAAACCATTTGAAATGGGGATTCAACAGTAGGATTTGACTGAGCTGTAGTATTTAGCTAGGCTTCGCTCCCTCTGTTCAAAAGAATGAGTCCAGGAAACCAAAAAGCCAAACCAGAAATAGACATGGTGTACTTTCCGGAAGAATAACTATCCTCAAAGCCCCGTCTGCAGGGGTCCAGCTCCCGTCCCGAGATCTGACAGTCTGCCCACTTCTGGAAGGAAACTGACTTGTGTGGGGGACAATTGACCCCTGTACCAACTTTTGTTTCAGGATCCAGCATTAAATACAAACTCTTTGTTCTGATTAAGGATAGAAGATGACTTGACCAAACACTGAATCATGATATCCTCTTTTACAAAGCTTGTCCTCATGCACTCTGAAGTAAAACTAGCTCATTTCCACCCAGCTACACAGAACATACTATAAATAGGACCCCCAAACAGTTGTTCCTTAAAAGCTGGGTACAAGCGGACCCATTCGTTTTTGTTTTTCTTGTAAAGACTTGTGTCTTAAACCTAATGAGGATAAGGAAGAGGTCTTATAACTTAAAATATAATTTCTTTGGAATAGTATCTCTAACCATACTCTGGTCAACAGTTTTAACATTTATTCATTATTTCACACATTCATTCAGCAAGTACATATTCATTGCTTGTAGCATGCTAGGTATGGAGATACAGTGATAAGCAAAGCAGATGTGGTCTTTGCCTCAAGACGCAGGTGGCAAAAAGAAATATAGAGAACTGTTTACCCAACCAGGGGCTGAGACAGTCAGCGGGGGTATTTTCCATCACCCCAATTCAAGATCTCCTTCTGCAATCCTTATTTTCTGTTCTAAAATTAAAGTCTATCCATGATGAAATACACTGCAACCATCCACTCTGCAGAGATTTTGGCCCTCAATATCATGAGAAGAAAATTGTCTAATTATACAAATCCCCAAATCAGGATGACTTCTGAGCTGAACAAGGGCAGTGATTCAAGTTGCGCTGGATCTCATGCCTGTAGACTCTTTACTTGGTTCACAAGTTCTCTACCTTGGGCCTCTTATCAACAGCTACCAGTCCGAGAACACACATGACTCCTCCCAAACAAACACTAACTTACAGTTAAATTTCCTGAGAAAACTCACAGCTCATTCCCCAGAAACTGTGAAGTCTCCAGAGAACTAGCCCAGCTAAAAGATGCATACAGTTTATACAACTGAAATGCATGCAATGTACACAATCAAACAGGAACCCTGGGATCCCCAGCAAAATCTAGTTTCTGGTCCATGTTCTAGCCTTCTCCAATAACAGTAGATACCACTTAAAAGGTCTATGGTATGGGTTTCCCTGGTAGTCCAGTGGGTAAGGACACAGCCTTGCAGTGCAAGGGGCACCAGCTTCGATCCCTGGCCTGGGAGGATCCCACATGCCGCGGAGCAGCTGGACCAATGTGTCTAATTACCGAGCCAGAGCTCTGGAGCGCATGTGCCCAGAGCCGGTGCTCTGTGACAACAGAGGCTGCTGCGATGGGAGGCCCACATGGGCCAAAGAACAAAGATAGATGAAAATAGATAAATGAAAGACCAATAGAAGTGGCCTGCCCACCCCTCTCCTTCCCCAACCTGTCCCCACCCCCCTAAAAAAAAAGACTTGAAAAAAAAAAAAGGTCCGTGGTACTATTTTTCCAAAAGCAAAGGGACAGTTTGCCTCAAATGTAAATCCACATCTCTTCCTCTTAGGAAGCAATAATCTAATCCCCAATGTTTAGCCATCTACTTTTCCAGTATCTGTGCTTCAAGCTTCTCCCAAAGCTTTAAATAAAATCCACTCCCAACCAGGATCACCGTGTTACAATTGTTTACAAAGTTTGCAGGTGACCCAAAACTGAGTATCGGCTAGGGGAAGGGCTGAAAGAACACTGATCAAAATCAACCTCCACAGCCTGGATTCAGGCACCAATATTATCCGGATGACAGTTGAGCTTGGACTAAGGTCCTCCACTTTAAGTGGAGAACATCGACCTTAAATGTATCAGATCGGAAGGCTGCCGCTTGGACTTCAGGCTGAAATTGACCTGCAATTTTATACGAAATAACAATGTACCAGGAGGACCACAACTTTGGGGATTACAAAGCACAGTTCTCACCTTCTATTTAACCTTTCTCATCTTCAGTTTCTTTTTTTTTTAAAGAAAAAGATTTATTTATTTATTTATTTTGGGCAGGGGTCGGGTTGGGGAGGGAGGGGAGCAGGTGGGCCACTTCTATTGGTCTTTCATTTCTCTCTTTTCATCCGTCTTTGTTCTTTGGCTCCTGTGGGCCTCTCACCGCGGTGGCGTCTGTCATTGCAGAGCCCCGGCTCTGGGCGCATGTGCTTCAGAGCTCTGGCTCGGTAATTGGACACGTCAGTCCAGCCGCTCCGCGGCACGTGGGATCTTCCCAGGCCAGGGATCGAACCGGCGCCCCTTGCACTGCATAGCAGTGTCTTTACCCACTGGACCACCAGGGGAAGCCCCATCTTCAGTTTCTTTAAACAGCAACATAATGATCACCCTTTTCTGCCCCTAACTTTTCTATATTTCATAATTTAGGGGCATTTTTACTGTCTTCAACACTTGGGAAATACCTTATTTCCTAAACCTTAATATTAAATTATTTTAGTGAATATTTGAGTCATGTGGTGTAAAGGCAGTTGCCCTAAGATTAGATGGTTCAAAACCAATTGGCCAATAATTAAACAGTTTATCACAGAGAACAACTGGCCTTCCTAAATTTGGGTATCAGAATTCTTGGAGGCCCTAAAGGAGGTCAGGGACTGTGTTGCATGGGTTAAAGAGCTCTCACTGAAAACAATTTGTGAAGTAGGAAAAAAAGAAAGAAAGAAATTTGTATAAAATTAAAAAAAAAAAAACCAATATGGAGCAGGGAGCATATGGAAAAATCCCTCTAACTTTCTCTTAATTTTGTCATGAACCTAAAACTTCTGTAAAAAAAAAAAAAAAGCTATTAAGAAAACAATCACACCCATCAGTCGTGCACAGCCTGCAGAATGGCCTCCCGTGTGTAATCTCCTCTCCTTAAATTGAGCTGGACCTAAAGACTTCTTTTTTTTATTATTATTCTTTATTTTAAAGATTTCACAGAGTTTTGTTGTTCACCAACATGTATGTTCCCAGATCATTCATATGCATATCCCTGAACCCTCCCCCCACCCACTTCCCCCGCTCCCACCCCTCCGGACCATCGCCCCAAGTGATTGTAGGTACTCCTATTCCCTTAGCGCAATGACCATAGCTATCTTTTCCACACGTGCCAGTATAGGTTTCAATGTTACTTCCTCTATGCCTCCCTCTCACTGTTCGGTCTCCACAATGTCCTTATGTCAGTTCTCTGTTTTTCCATGAGTTCACTGCGTGTGTTATCATGACCATCTTACTAGATCCCATATATATGAGTTGGTATACTGTACATGTCTTTCTCTTTTTGACTGACTTCACTTTTTATGATAGGTTCTAGAGCTAGCCACCTCATTAGGACTGAGTCTTCTGCATTTCTTTTAACAGCTGAGTAGTATTCCATTGTATATATGTACCAGGGCTTCTGTATCCATACATTCATCAATGGACATCTAGGTTGCTTCCATGTTCTGGTTATTGTATAGAGAGCTACAATGAACATTGGGGTACAGGTGCCTCTTTCATTTTTCATTTCATCAGGATATAGGCCTAATAGTGGGATTGCTGGGTCATAGGGTGCTTCTATTTTTAGTATTTTAAGGAATCTCCAGACTGTCTTCCATAGATGTTGTATCAGTTTACATTCTCACCAGCAATGCAAGAGGGTTCCCTTTTCTCCGCACCCTCTCCAGCATTTATTGTCTGTCAATTTGTTGATGATGGCCATTCTGATGGGTGTGAGGTGGTATCTCATTGTGGTTTTAATTTGCATTTCTCTAATGATAAGTGAGGTTGAGCATCGTTTCATGTGCTTTTGGGCCATCTGTATGTCCTTTTTGGAGAGGCGTCTCTTTAGATGTTTTTCCCATTTTTTGATTGGGTTGTTCGTTTTTCCTGTGCTGAGTTGTCTGAGTTGCTTGTAGATTTTGGAGATTAATTCTTTGTCTGTTGTTTCATCTGCTATGATTTTCTCCCACTCTGTGGGGTGTCTGTTCAGCTTCTTTGTAATTTCTTTTGCTGTACAAAAGCTTTTCAGTTTCATGAGGTCCCACGTGTTCACTTTTCTTTTCAGTTCCGCTATTCTAGTAGGTGGGTCAGAGAAGATCTTGCTTTGATTGATGTCCTTGAGGGTTTTGCCTATATTCTCCTCTAAGAGTCTGATGGTTTCTGGTCTTACATTTAAGTCTTTAATCCATTTTGAGTTGATCTTCATGTATGGTGTCAGGGAATGTTCCAACTTCATTTTTTTGCATGTAGCTGTCCAATTCTCCCAGCACCATTTGTTGAAGAGGCTGTCTTTGTCCCATTTTATAGTTTCTCCTCCTTTATCAAAAATAAGGTACCCATAGGTGCGTGGGTTTATCTCTGGGTTCTCTATCTTGTTCCCTTGGTCTATATTTCTGTTTTTGTGCCAGTACCATACTGTCTTGATGACTGTTGTTTTGTAGTATAGTCTGAAGTTAGGGAGGCTGATCCCTCCAGCTCTGTTTTTCTTTCTCAGGATTGCTTTGGCTATTCGAGGTCTTTTGTGTTTCCATATGAACTGTGTTATTGTTTGGTCTAGTTCTGTGAAAAATGTCAATGATAGTTGGATAGGTATTGCATTGAATCTGTAGATGATATTTGGTAGTATGGTCATTTTCACAATATTGATTCTTCCGACCCAGGAACATGGAATATCTCTCCATCTATTTAAGTCTTTTAAAATTTCTTTCATGAGTGTCTTGTAATTTTCTGTGTACAGTTCTTTTGTTTCTTTGGGTAGGTTTATTCCTAGATATTTGATTCTTTTGGTTGCAATGGTCCATGTGCATTTGAGGGCCTTTGATCTGTTATTGTCTGTCGATTTGTTGATGATGGCCATTCTGACGGGTGTTATGTGGTATCTCATTGTGGTTTTAATTTGCATTTCTCTAATGATAAGTGAGGTTGAGCATCGTTTCATGTGCTTTTGGGCCATCTGTATGTCCTTTTTGGAGAGGCGTCTCTTTAGATGTTTTTCCCATTTTTTGATTGGGTTGTTCGTTTTCCCTGTGCTGAGTTTTCTGAGTTGCTTATAGATTTTGGAGATTAATTCTTTGTCTGTTGTTTCATCTGCTATGATTTTCTCCCACTCTGTGGGGTGTCTGTTCAGCTTTTTTGTAATTTCTTTTGCTGTACAGAAGATTTTAAGTTTCATGAGGTCCCACGTGTTCACTTTTCTTTTCAGTTCCGCTATTCTAGTAGGTGGGTCAGAGAAGATCTTGCTTTGATTGATGTCCTTGAGGGTTTTGCCTATATTCTCCTCTAAGAGTCTGATGGTTTCTGGTCTTACATTTAAGTCTTTAATCCATTTTGAGTTGATCTTCATGTATGGTGTCAGGGAATGTTCCAACTTCATTTTTTTGCATGTAGCTGTCCAATTCTCCCAGCACCATTTGTTGAAGAGGCTGTCTTTGTCCCATTTTATAGTTTCTCCTCCTTTATCAAAAATAAGGTACCCATAGGTGCGTGGGTTTATCTCTGGGTTCTCTATCTTGTTCCCTTGGTCTATATTTCTGTTTTTGTGCCAGTACCATACTGTCTTGATGACTGTTGTTTTGTAGTATAGTCTGAAGTTAGGGAGGCTGATCCCTCCAGCTCTGTTTTTCTTTCTCAGGATTGCTTTGGCTATTCGAGGTCTTTTGTGTTTCCATATGAACTGTGTTATTGTTTGGTCTAGTTCTGTGAAAAATGTCAATGATAGTTGGATAGGTATTGCATTGAATCTGTAGATGATATTTGGTAGTATGGTCATTTTCACAATATTGATTCTTCCGACCCAGGAACATGGAATATCTCTCCATCTATTTAAGTCTTTTAAAATTTCTTTCATGAGTGTCTTGTAATTTTCTGTGTACAGTTCTTTTGTTTCTTTGGGTAGGTTTATTCCTAGATATTTGATTCTTTTGGTTGCAATGGTGAAGGGGATTGCCTCTTTGATTTCATTTTCTGATTTTTCATTGTTTGTGTATAGGAATGCCAGTGATTTCTGTGTGTTGATTTTGTATCCTGCGACTTTGTTGAATTCACCGATTAGCTCTAGTAGCTTTGTAACCGTGTCTTTGGAATTTTCTATGTATAGTATCATGTCGTCTGCAAAAAGAGAGAGCTTGACTTCTTCCTTTCCAATCTGGATTCCTTTGATTTCTTTCTCTTCTCTTATTGCTGTTGCTAGGACTTCCAGGACTATGTTGAATAATAGTGGTGAAAGTGGACACCCCTGTCTTGCTCCTGATCTTAGAGGGAATGCTTTCAGTTTTTCGCCGTTAAGGATAATGTTCGATGTAGGCTTCTCATAGATAGCTTTTATTATGTTGAGATAGGTTGCTTCTATGCCCATTTTTTGAAGAGTTTTGATCATAAATGGATGTTGTACTTTGTCGAAGGCTTTTTCTGCATCTATTGAGATGATCACGTGATTTTTATCTCTCAATTTGTTGATATGGTGTATCACATTGGTTGATTTGCAGATGTTGAAGAAGCCTTGCATACCTGGGATGAACCCGACTTGATTGTGATGTATGAGTTTTTTGATGTGTCGTTGAATTCTGTTTGCAAGGATTTTGTTGAGGATCTTGGCATCTAAGTTCATCAGAGAAATTGGTCTGTAATTTTCCTTAGTTGTGTTGTCTTTGCCTGGTTTGGGTATCAGGGTGATGGTGGCCTCATAGAATGTGTTTGGAAGTTTTCCTTCCTGTGCAATTTTTTGAAAGAGTTTTAGAAGGACAGTCATTAGCTCTTCTTTAAATGTTTGGTAGAATTCGCCTGTGAAGCCCTCTGGCCCTGGGCTTTTATTTTGGGGTAGATTTTTAATCACAAGTTCGATTTCCGAGCTTGTGATTGGGTTGTTCAAAGTTTCTGTTTCTTCCTGGCTCAGTCTTGGGAGATTAATCTTCTCCAAGAAACTGTCCATTTCTTCCAGGTTGTCCAGTTTGTTGCCATATAGCTGTTCATAATAGTCTCTTAGAATCCTTAGGATTTCTGCATTATCTGTTGTAATCTCTCCTTTTTTGTTTTTGATTTTGTTGATTTGGTTCTTCTCTCTCTTTTTCTTAATGACTCTGGCCAGTGGCTTGTCAGTTTTGTTTACCTTTTCAAAGAACCAGCTTTTTGTTTTATTTATCTTTACTCTCGTTTCTTTCATTTCTTTCTCATTTATTTCTGCTCTGATCCTTATGATTTCTCATCTTCTGCTGGCTTTGGGGTGTTTTTGTTCTTCTTTCTCCAATTGTTTTAAGCAGAGGGTTAGGTCATCTGCTTCATATTTTCCTAGTTTCTTGAGGTGGGATTGTATTGCTATAAATTTCCCTCTTAGAACTGCTTTTGCAGTATCCCATAGGTTTTGCACTGTCGTGTGTTCATTGTCATTTTCTTCTAGGAATTGTTTAATTTCTCCTTTGATTTCCTCAATGATCAGTTGACTTTTTAGGTATGTATTGTTTAATCTCCACGTGTTCTTGTTTTTAGGGTTTTTTTCCTGTAGTTGATCTCTAGTCTCATTGCATTGTGGTCCGAGAAGATGGTTGATATAATTTCGGTTTTCTTGAACTGACTGAGGTTTGATTTGTGGCCCAAGATGTGGTCTATCCTGGAGAATGTTCCGTGAGCACTTGAGAAGAAAGTGTATTCTTCTGCTTTTGGATGGAACGTCCTAAAGATATCGATGAGGTCCATCTTTTCTAGTGTGGCATTTAAGGCTTGTGTTTCTTTATTAATTTTCTGTTTGGATGATCTGTCCATTGGTGTGAGAGGAGTGTTAAAGTCTCCTGCTATTATTGTGTTATTGTTGATTTCTTCTTTTATGTCTGAAAGTACCTGTCTTATGTATTGAGGGGTCCCTGTGTTGGGTGCATAGATATTCATGACTGTTATGTCTTCCTCTTGGATAGATCCCTTAATCATAATGTAGTGACCTGCCTTGTCTCTTAGAATCTTCTTTACTTTAAAGTCTATTTTGTCTGATCTGAGGATTGCTACTCCAGCTTTCTTTTGATTTCCATTTGCATGGAATATATTTTTCCAGCCTCTCACTTTCAGTATATGTGTGTCTCTAGGTCTGAAGTGGGTCTCTTGTAGACAGCATATATATTGGTCTTGCTTCTGGATCCATTCAGTCAGCCTGTGTCGTTTGGTTGGAGCATTGAGTCCATTTACGTTCAAAGTAATTATTGATACGAATGTTCCTATTGTCATCTTCTTAGAAATTTGGGGTTTGATTTGTAAGGCTTCTCCTACTCTTGTATTTATTGGCTATATCAGGCCGTTTAACACTTGTTGTAGGGCTGGTTTTGTGGTACAGAATTCTTTTAGTTTTTGCTTGTCTGTGAAACTTCTGACTTCTCCATAGATTCTGAATGAGATTCTTGCTGGATAGAGAAATCTTGGTTGGAGGTTATTCTCTTTTAGCCATTTAAATGTGTCTTGCCATTCTCTTCTGGCCTGCAGGGTTTCTTTTGAAAGATCCGCAGTTAAACGTATTGGGTTTCCTTTATATGTTATGTGTTGTTTTCTCCTAGCTGCTTTTAGTAATCTGTCTTTATATTTAGTCTGCATTAGTTTGATTAGAATGTGCCTTGGTGTGTTTCTTCTGGGGTTTCTCCTGTATGGAACTCTTTGTGCTTCTTGGACTTGGTTGACTATTTCCTTTCCCATGTTGGGAAGTTTTCCACTATAACCTCTTCAAGAATTTTTTCATAGCCTTTCTTCCCCTCTTCTTCTTCTGGAACTCCTATAATTCTAATATTGGGGTGTTTGATATTGTCCCATAGGTCTCTAATGCTATCCTCAGTTCTTTTGATTCTTTCAGTTTTGTTGTGTTCTTCAGCACTTATTTCCACCATTCTGTCTTCCAGCTCACTTATCAGTTCTTCAGCCTCTGATACTCTACTCTTGCAGCCTTCTATAGTATTTTTGAGTTCAGCAATTGAGTTGGTTGTCTCCATTTGCTTATTTTTCATTTCTTGCATGGAATATATTTTCCAGCCTCTCACTTTCAGTATAGTGTGTCTCTAGGTCTGAAGTGGGTCTCTTGTAGACAGCATATATATTGGTCTTGCTTCTGGATCCATTCAGTCAGCCTGTGTCGTTTGGTTGGAGCATTGAGTCCATTTACGTTCAAAGTAATTATTGATACGAATGTTCCTATTGTCATCTTCTTAGAAATTTGGGGTTTGATTTGTAAGGCTTCTCCTACTCTTGTATTTATTGGCTATATCAGGCCGTTTAACACTTGTTGTAGGGCTGGTTTTGTGGTACAGAATTCTTTTAGTTTTTGCTTGTCTGTGAAACTTCTGACTTCTCCATAGATTCTGAATGAGATTCTTGCTGGATAGAGAAATCTTGGTTGGAGGTTATTCTCTTTTAGCCATTTAAATGTGTCTTGCCATTCTCTTCTGGCCTGCAGGGTTTCTTTTGAAAGATCCGCAGTTAAACGTATTGGGTTTCCTTTATATGTTATGTGTTGTTTTCTCCTAGCTGCTTTTAGTAATCTGTCTTTATATTTAGTCTGCATTAGTTTGATTAGAATGTGCCTTGGTGTGTTTCTTCTGGGGTTTCTCCTGTATGGAACTCTTTGTGCTTCTTGGACTTGGTTGACTATTTCCTTTCCCATGTTGGGGAAGTTTTCCACTATAACCTCTTCAAGAATTTTTTCATAGCCTTTCTTCCCCTCTTCTTCTTCTGGAACTCCTATAATTCTAATATTGGGGTGTTTGATATTGTCCCATAGGTCTCTAATGCTATCCTCAGTTCTTTTGATTCTTTCAGTTTTGTTGTGTTCTTCAGCACTTATTTCCACCATTCTGTCTTCCAGCTCACTTATCAGTTCTTCAGCCTCTGATACTCTACTCTTGCAGCCTTCTATAGTATTTTTGAGTTCAGCAATTGAGTTGGTTGTCTCCATTTGCTTATTTTTCATTTCTTGCATGTCTCTTCTCAATGCACTAATTTCCTCTAATATTCTGTTTTTGGTGTTTTGCATCCTCATTAGTATAGCTTTTCTGAATTCTCTTTCAGATAGTTTGTCTATCTCCTCCTCTGTCATTTGAAGTGGTGTTTCTATAGCTTGGTCCTTCATTTGTATAGTGTTTCTCTGACGCTTCATTATTAGGTTAAGTTTTGTTTCTTTGTGTGTGTCTGTGTGTATGGAGTTCTTTTCCCCCCACTAGGCTTCTTGGTTGAATTTTCCCTTCCTATGGGTTTCTGTCCTTCCAAAAGGGTTCAGTGGTTTGTGTCTTGGGTGGTGTTAGGCCTTGTTTACAGGTGAATAATCTCTAGTGTTGTATGTTCTTTGATAGTGTGGGGTCTTGGAATCAAGGTTTCCGCTTCAAGGATCCTTGGTTTGATGATTGGTCAGGGGGTGTAGGCTCTGTGTCTGGTTTGCTATGGTGTACCGTGATATTAGTTCACATACAAGCATCCGCAACGCGGCGCGGCTTCTCGCGGCACCGCGGCTTCTCGCGGCACCGCGGCTTCTCGCGGCACCGCGGCTTCTCGCTCCGGGTTGTGGCTCCGGCAGCTTCTCACTCCGGGTTGTGGCTCCGGCGGCTTCTTGCTCCGGGTTCCGGCTCCGGCGGCTTCTCTGGACCTAAAGACTTCTACGTGGCTTCTCATGGAGAGGATAGAGCAGAAATGAGGAGGTGCTACTTCCAAGATTAGGTTACAAAAAAGACTGTGGCTTCTGTCTTGCTTTCTGCTTTCCTTTTTCACTGGCTCGCTCCTTTGGAAGCCAGTCGCCATGTTGTGGGGGTTTTTTTGGCCAAGAATTAAAAGGGGACTCCAGCCAATAGCCAGTGAGGAACTGAGGCCCTCAGTCCAGCAACCTATGAGAAACTGAATCCTACCAGCATCACTTGAGTGAGCATGGAGAAGAATCAAAGAATTATATATATAAAGTTTTGTTGGCAACTGATAAGACAGATCTAAAGCCAGAAATGCACCCATATCCTCCTATTCTTTGAAAAAGAACACAGAATATGCCAAGCTTTTCTTTCCCCTCTTCCTCCTTCTCTTCTTCCTTCTTCTGGTGAAATCAAGCCCAGAGAAGGAATTTACATTTGTTGTAGAGTCAGTGCAGGGAGTGAGAAAGTGGAGAACAGAGATCAGAATGGGGCACTGGGGCATCTCCCAAATGGACACCCCACAGGAGAGCCAGACAACCTGGAGCGGTTCATCTTTTAAAGCTGTATAGGAAGGCAAGAATGATGACTGACCATTACACACCTGGCAGCCTTCACATCTGACTCAGCTGCTGGATTTATTCCCAGTTGTCTGATACCCCATCTCCATCCAATTTGTTATGGACAACTGTTCAGATCACCCAGGCAGCCTTCTCAGTTTCTTCTTGGCTAGACACACGAGGATGGTCAAAGACTAAATGGATGTGCATGTGTTGTTCCATCTGTCACCGATAAGATGATTCTGAAAGTTAGGGTTAGGCCATCAGGAGGTTGTGGGCTGCCCTGGATAGATTCCGCTCTGATGCCTAACCACCTCAAAGGTTCAGATATGCTATGTCAATTCTGAAGATGCAAGGGCTAGTGCTATGAACCAAAAAATTGGGTGAAATGGCACTGCCACATCAGCAAGGATGCAGTGGAAGTAAGACAGGGAGACACACTCAGTTTTTAAAATTCTAGTAACAGATCTGGTGCTAGCAAGATCTTTCCAATAAAGCAATGATCAGTTGTATGCTTTTGTTTCTTCACCAACTATATAATCATAACACCTGGTTATCCCAAAGGAGCAGTGTCAGGTTAACTCTATAAACAAGTCTTATTTTTATACTTTTATGCTCATGAAGACTGCTCAATAAGACTGGTCCAATCCAGGGCTGTTTCATCACTTAACTATGAAGCTGTCTTCTTCCTTATATGGCCTCATAGACCTTAAACAACCTTATTACGCTCCCCATGATTTATTAAGCACTTTACTTTCAAAGTAATTCTCATTTTCACAAGAAACTTGAGTGGAAGATCTTTCTATCACCAATTGACAGATGAGGATGCCAAGGTCAATACAGATAAGTAAAATGCCCAGCCATGAGTAATAGAGCTGAGATCCAAACCCAACTAGACCCTAAGACCTCCAAGAAACCATAAGTGAAAGGGATTCTATCACCCAGGAAGAGAGGTCATTAGTCCCCACAATGCTGAACAAAGGAAAGACACTCAAGACACCATCTTCAGAATGATGGTAGTTCATTAGTAGCATCTGGGCACAGATATGGTCTGAGCTGTCTACACAATTGCTCCCACCCCTAACCCCAAGGTACCATCCCAATGTTATGGGCTGGGAGATTGCTGATTGTCTCTTCTGGAAACACCCAACTTTACAGCGTGGTTATCTTCAAGGTTGCTTAGGAGAAATCAGAGTACTACACAGAGCATTCTGCTCTTCCTCCCACAACTAAATCCCCTCAGGTCATGTTTCAGCAAGCTTGCTTGCTTTGAAGACCTCAAATTCTTTTATATAGAGTCTTTTGGCTGCAAGAAGCAAATGGTCCTTTAGTCTATTAAAATAACAGAGGTTGGGTATTGGAACATACCTGGCACAAGTAAGGAAGATAGAGAATCACAGATGCTAATACTTCTCTGTCTCAGAGCCTGTAGGTTGCTCTCCCAGCCCTGGGGTCTTCATTCAAGTTCTCCACCCCTAACACAACCCAGCTAATCTCCACAGATCACCTCAGCTGTCTTTCTACACTTCAAACTAGCAGATTCTTTTTTTAATCTCTTTTTTCCTTTGGTTTATTTGGTGTATTACATTGATTTGCATATTGAACTATTCTTGTGAACCTGGGATGAATCCCACTTGGTCATGGTATATGATCTTTTTATGTATTGTAGGATTTCATTTGTTACTATTTTGTTGAGAACTTTTCATCTATGTTCATCAAAGATATTGGCCTATAATTTTCTTTTTTGGTGGTGTCTTTGTCTGGTTTTGGTATCAGGGTGATGGCAGATTCTTTCTATATGACTGGTTCCAACTCCTGATAGGTGAAATCTCAGTGGCTCAGTTCATCTGTTCCCAGCATATGTATTCTAGGGCTCTGGCCAGCCTATAAACTGACTAATTCCTAGGCTCATTTGTGAACAGAGAATAACCTAATTCATTTTCCTGGGCTGAGAAGGAGCCATGAAACAGGGTGCTTTTGAGGAGAAGAGGGCCGTGTGCAATGGCAGGTAACACATCTGGGGCAGATTTGTGACAATCAAGAACCTAGCAGTCAGGAGTCATTTTCGAGTCACCTCATTTTCCCAAAAGGAGTCTTACCTTTGGGATGTTTCCTGGGTAAAACAAACAGACTGCGATTGGATTGGGAGGAAGAGTAAGAGTGCTAGAAGAAGGAAAACGTTGCTTAGGGCACCCAGGCAGGAGAAAACCACCCCAACAATTACTAAGTTCCAGCTATGAATGGTCCCTGCATAGGTATTGGGGGAGCATATAATAAAAGCAACTCCCATATAGCACATCCTCTGGGCCAGGCAGTGTAGGACAGTGCTTGACATACAAAAATTCACCTCAGCATCTTAACACACCTACGAGGAAAGTGCTATTACTATGGTCACTTCACAGAGAAGGGCTCTGATTTACAGGGTTTAGCAGCTTAAGTCACACAGCTTATAAGTGTCAAGGCTGGGATTTGAACTCCATCTGGCTCCCAAGTGTGTTTAGCCACTATGCTGTGCTCCCTCTCCATTATTTTTTAATATTTTATTTATTTGTTTGTTTATTTGGCTGCATGAGGTCTTAGTTGTAGTGTGTGGAATCTAGTTCCCTGACCAGGGATTGAACCTGAGCCTCCTGCATTGGAAGCGTGAAGTCTTAGCCACTGGGCCAGTAGGGAAGTCCCCCTTCTCCATTCTTGTAAACAGTGTCATTTAATCCCATAGACTGTGACATGGGTATAATTGCTTAAATTTAGCATGTGTAGATGCCAAGGCTCAAACATGCCAGATAATTTGCCCAAAGCCCACTATCAGAAACCGTCCTTCTCTCTTCATTTCAGTCTGTCACACAATCAATGAGCAGATTGTTACTGAATCAAGTCTGGTAGCCCACTGCTCGGAAATCAATACTGCAGACAGAGAGACAAATGTTGGTAGGAAGGAAAGTTGCTTTCAAGCAGAATGCTGGCAATCTGGGGAGATAGTGGACTCAATGTCCCCCCACAACCACCTCCAAAAATTCTGCTTCGCATGAAAGTTTTTAAAAGGAAAAAGAGAGGTCATCCCAGTTAATCATTGAGATAGGTGGTCAGAGTCATCATCTCCCCCTGCCACAGGTAGGCTCATCAACTTCTTGTGATTTTTCTCTAGACTTTTCTCTTGTGATTTTTCTCTTGTTGATGCAGGTTGTCCCCGAGGTGACTGAAGGGGAAGCTAGGGAAGAGATCTGGTTATCTGTTAATAACTTATTCTTCATTTCTGTTTCTTTGACCTATGGAAAGAACCAACTAGTTAGACAAGGTGTTGTGTGATCAAGAGATTTGAAAGATGTGTGAGGGCTTGAGATGAATAGAGCATGGGGGTGGCTGCTTTTAAGGTTAGTGACAATACAAAGGGGCCTCCTACAGAGAGCACTTTCCTACAAAGAACTTTCTCCTGCCAAAAGCTCCTTATAAATCCCCACTTGTCAGACCATCACTCTATTTCTCTGGGATTGTCGGTGGAGATCTGTAACTTCTTCTTGCTGATAGGCCACTGTCTTTGTAGAGAGAAAGATATTGATGTGGGTCTATAGCGTCTCTTTGCTGACAAATGTACATGCCCATTTACAGAGATAAGCAGAACAAGCTGCAATGATTTTGATGCCCACTGAGATGTAATTATTAGGATCAGTGGTTTTAATCCCATTCTCTTAAGGCCAGTTCTTAGAACTTTGCTAGCCAGAGATTCAGTGCTGCTCAGAAGAAAGTTTATGGCCTGAGTGCAGTCCCTTCACAGCACAGTCAGTTTTCTCCCTCTGGAGCCAATTACAGTATCTGAAAGACAATTTGTGAATGTGCCTCAAACACTGGGACTGTGACCTTGTTGTACTAATCATTACCTGCTGGATTCTCCTCCTCTGGGAGTCAGGGAGGCTGCGGAGACCTCAGCTTTTCTACAAACGATAGGCTGGAGACATAAAGATCCCAACTTCTCTCAACGCTGAGCTTACAACTGTGACTGAAATATGGTCGCCTACTGTATCAGTAGACAAAGGAAGTTGCAGCCATCAAGCCCTCAGCCATTACAACTGCCCCAAGCTGTGCACCCCAGGGTACTCAGGATGGAGAAAAGCAAGATCCTGACCCTAAGGTGCACATCAAAGAATGATTTCAGTGAGCCCAGACTCTTGCATCTTCCCATATATAGAAAAGTGCTAAATTCATTAACCAGAGATGTCTGATTTTCTTTAATTAACAGTAATCATTTGATGTTCTGACTACCTGGTCTTTGTTGCAAAACTCCTATATCTCCTGGCTCACCCCTTACCTCTTCAGAGCAGTCCCTCAGAGCTCTCTGAAACACTGTCTTCTGGGCTCAGGTCCTCAGCTTTGTCCATCAGAGAAAACGTAACTCTCAACTTCTAGGTTATACTATTTTTTTTTCGGTCTACACTATATAGTTCAGGCATTCAGCACTGGGCATTGTGAGTCCTAACATTTCACAATTGGAAGCATCCCTGGAAAGTCACCAAGTCTCCTCTTATCAACAGATTACTCCAGAACAACCAGCGTTTGCCACCTACCATGTGGAAGTCACAGCACCCAGCACTGGAGGTACAGGAAGAAATCAGAAAACAATCATTTAAGTCACTACCCAAGAGAAGGAGACAGAGAGGAACATGGTATCCACATCATGAGGCCAATACAATGTGTCCAGGAGAGCACAGCTACAGAGAGAAGGGGCCCTTGGCCTGATGAGAGGAAGAAAGTGTATCAAGGAAGACTTCATAGAAGAGGTGATCCTTGTTTGGAAGAAAGACCCATTAACCCCAAAAATAAAGAAGAAAAGAGTTTCCAGGCGGAGACAACAGCTAAAGCCAGGCCAGGAGATGTTTCATACATTAACTGCATGCATTTCAGAATAATGAGATGGAATGGGCACTAGACCAGAGCTGATTTGGAAGGTGTGTAGTAAATTCTGTTTTGACAAGTGGAGTTAGAGCAGCTTGCAAGACTTCATGGGGAGATATCCAAAAATAATTTAAGTTCTGAGTGTAAGTGTGTGGGAATACTCAGCATATAATAGATAAGAACCCAAGACTCCCTGTAGTTATCAACACATGAGGCCTGGAGCCCAGGTCTCCTCCCCAGCAGCCCAGGGAACCTGCACTCTCCTACTGGCTCCCACCAAGCCCAGAATCCAGGCTGTGGAGCAGAGGCATCCTGCTCAAAGGCCTTGTCACCTACATTTCTCAGGCTTCCTTCTGCCTTTCTGCAGAGCAGAGAGTTCCCCAGGATCATGAGAAGGCCAGTGCTGATCTAGGGATTGGAGTAAGATGCCATCATCACCAATGTGACTTGAAGATGCATTATACTGGGTGACCACCCACACATTGATAGTCATCCAACCTGTTTAAAAATCCACTTCCCAGGCTTCCCTGGTAGCTCAGTGGTAAAGAATTTGCCTGCCAATGCAAGAGACAAGGGTTCAATCCCTGATTCAGGAAGATCTCACATGCTGTGGAGCCACTAAACCCATGAGCCACAGCTATGGAGCCTGTGCTCTAGAGCCTCAGAGCTGCAACTATGGAGCCCATATGCCACAACTCATGAAGCCCATGTGCCCGAGTTCCACAACAAGAGAAGTCACCACAACAAGAAGCCTGCTCACCTCAACTAGAGAGTAGCCCCGACTCCCTGCAACTAGAGGGGAGGGAGCCTGCAGCAGCAGTGAAAACCCAGAAGAGCCAAAAATAAATGAATAAACTTTTCTTTTTTTAAAAAAAATCTTGCCCTGTAAGTCTTTGGGGCATTTGGACCTTTAAAAAAAAAATTCACTTCCCCCTCTTCCCAATAGAACAAGCTCTGTTTCATTGTGAAGGATGTCAAATGTTAATGACATAGTAATTGCATGAAACTATAATTACAAGTGGTGGAATAAATATACACATAGCACTGTTTATCTTCCCTAATGCCTCTGACTTAACATCTGCAAAGTGACCATTTTCATATAAGCCCTAATTTGTCATTGACATACACGGTAGATACCCAGGTAACTACCTTGTCAAAGCCATGGGGGAGATAGTCACCATATTCCCTGGCAGAAGAAGATCGGATCGCTGATTGACATTCAGTATCTGTTTTGCCTTTCTTCCAGAATAACACAATGCCCAGTCTTTATTTTGCTCATAGCTGCCGAGAATAAAGACCAAAACTCCAGATTTCTTCAAAGCTAGATATGGTCAAGTGGCTAAATTCTGGCTAGTGAGATTAGAGAAAAAACAATGTTCCTTAAAAGAGAAAGGCTTTCCATCTTCCATGCAGGCTCAGGTGACAAACTAAAGGTTACTGGGTCACCGGGAGAAGGAGCCTACATTTCTCAGGCTTCCTTCTGCCTTTCTGCAGAGCAGAGAGTTCCCCAGGATCATGAGAAGGCCAGTGCTGATCTAGGGATTGGAGTAAGATGCCATCATCACCAATGTGACTTGACGATGCATTATACTGGGTGCCCACCCACACATTGATCGTCATCCACACTGTTTAAAAATCCACTTCCCAGGCTTCCCTGGTAGCTCAGTGGTAAAGAATTTGCCTGCCAATGCAAGAGACAAGGGTTCAATCCCTGATTCAGGAAGATCTCACATGCTGTGGAGCCACTAAACCCATGAGCCACAGCTATGGAGCCTGTGCTCTAGAGCCTCAGAGCTGCAACTATGGAGCCCATATGCCACAACTCATGAAGCCCATGTGCCCGAGTTCCACAACAAGAGAAGTCACCACAACAAGAAGCCTGCTCACCTCAACTAGAGAGTAGCCCCGACTCCCTGCAACTAGAGGGGAGGGAGCCTGCAGCAGCAGTGAAAACCCAGAAGAGCCAAAAATAAATGAATAAACTTTTCTTTTTTTAAAAAACCTTGCCCTGTAAGTCTTTGGGGCATTTGGACCTTTAAAAAAAAAATTCACTTCCCCCTCTTCCCAATAGAACAAGCTCTGTTTCATTGTGAAGGATGTCAAATGTTAATGACATAGTAATTGCATGAAACTATAATTACAAGTGGTGGAATAAATATACACATAGCACTGTTTATCTTCCCTAATGCCTCTGACTTAACATCTGCAAAGTGACCATTTTCATATAAGCCCTAATTTGTCATTGACATACACGGTAGATACCCAGGTAACTACCTTGTCAAAGCCATGGGGGAGATAGTCACCATATTCCCTGGCAGAAGAAGATCGGATCGCTGATTGACATTCAGTATCTGTTTTGCCTTTCTTCCAGAATAACACAATGCCCAGTCTTTATTTTGCTCATAGCTGCCGAGAATAAAGACCAAAACTCCAGATTTCTTCAAAGCTAGATATGGTCAAGTGGCTAAATTCTGGCTAGTGAGATTAGAGAAAAAACAATGTTCCTTAAAAGAGAAAGGCTTTCCATCTTCCATGCAGGCTCAGGTGACAAACTAAAGGTTACTGGGTCACCGGGAGAAGGAGCCTGGATCCCTAAGGTGGGAGAGAGAGAAATCAACCCTCTCGACCACTGCTCTGAGTTTCCCTGTTAAAGGTTGCTGAATCAGTGTCCTATCTGTGGCAGGCATCAGTTTTAGGGGGGTCTTTTTGGCCATGCCACACTTCTTGTGGAATTTAAGTCCCAGGGATATAGCCTGGGCCCTCATCAGTGAGAGCACTGAGTCTTAACCATTGAAATGCTAGGGAATTCCCAGACACCAGTTTAAAAAGGATTCTTCACATGATATATGGCACTGTGCCTATTAAACAAGAGTTTTATCTCATTTCTTAAAAAAGAATGGAGCCATAAAACTTATATAATGCACAAAATCTTAAGCGTACCATGACTTGGTGGAATTTTCCATATGTATATACAGTTGCCCCATAGCATCCATGGGGAACTAGTCCAAGGAGACATTTTGTTGTTGTCGTTCAGTGGCTCAGTTGTGTCTGACTCTTTGTAACCCCATGGATTGAAGCCCGCCAGGCTTCCCTGTCTCTATCTCCCAGAGTTTGCTCAGGCTCATGTCCATTGAGTCCATGATGCCATCCAACCATCTCATCCTCTGCTGCCCTCTTCTTCTTTCCCAGCGTCAGGATCTTTTCCAATGAGTTGGCTCTTCACATCAGGTGGCAATTTGTGGGTACTCAAGTCCTTTACATAAAATGGCATAATATTGCCACATAAGTTCTGTACAGTACCATGTACTTTAAATCATCTCTAGAATACTTATACCTAGTACAATGTAAATTGTTATAAATACAATGTAAATGTCATGTAAATGGTTGTCATCACTCAGAAAATTCAAACTTTGCTTTGGGGAACTTTTTGGATTTTTTAAAGAAATATTGTCATTCTGCATTTGGTTGGATTTATGGATGTGGATCCTGCAGATAGGGAGGACTGACTGCAATTTTGAAACCACCATTCAGTTCAAGATGTATATAGAAGGGGTGAGCAAACTACAGACAGACTAAATCCAGCCATAGTGGAACCTAGCCATGCCAATTTGCTTATGTATTGTCTGTGTCTGCGTAGACAGGAAGACTGCATGCCCCCAAAATCCCAAATATTTACTGAAAAAGTTTGCCGACCCCTGCTACAGAACATTCTGGAACACACCAGAAGACTCCTTCATGTCCTAAAAATGAATCTTACCTATCAAATCTTAGAATTGGTGAGCAAGAATGATGATAGGAAGAGGAATATGCCAGAAAGATTGCATTCGCCACGCAGGCTAGAAGCTTCTGTTGGTTTTCTCCCCCTCACTGGAACAATCAGTGTCTAACAGTTTTAGCTTGTCAACAAGTAGCTTGCCAATGCCTTACAGATCTCCTATTTTTAAAATTATCTCACAAGAGTGACTAAGAATTATATTAAAATGAACAGGAGTGGGGAGGGAGACAGATTTCCTGGGCAGTTAGACTCCCTCATCTGGTCTGTAACTCTGCGGCTGAATCTGACTATGGCTTGGTTTGTGCTTTCCTTTGTTTACATATTCAAATTTCCAGGGCACGGCAAGTGAGAAGCAGGATAAGAGCTCCTGAGTTTGCTTTGGCCCCATTGCTTATATGATTGTCCTATTCATTTGACTTTACAGCAACTGGCGCATAATTTGTGTGCTTTCTGTACTTCTTTCACCATCAAGTCTGCCACTTTGAAGTTATGTCAGTTCTCTGCAGGGACTGCCCACTTGGCCACACCAAGGAAGAGCCAAATAAATCAACCCACTTGTGCTTTTGCCTGGGCAAGAACACACACATCCACTGTCCATCACCACTGCCCACCCACAGCATGACCCAGACCAATAAGCTTGACCCTCTGTCCAGCACACTCCCAGGACATTAAATATGTTGGGACGACAAGGTTGCTCCCCTGAACCAGTGACAGGGAGCAGGCGCTCTCCTCCACCAAAAAATCTTGACACCGATGCTTCAAATTCTAAGGCCTCCTGTCCTTTGCTCCACCCTACTTATGTAAACATAAACAATCAAAGGGCCACTGTAATCATGAGGAAGATGTCCTGGACACACATACCCCAGAGCACAGGCAGAACCAAGGCCTCACCAGCTCACCAAGAGATTGTGTTTCAAAACGTTGTGTTAATGCTTTCAGAATTCCAAAAACATCGTTTCATTGGAACAGGGATGCATGAGTGATAGGCTCTGAGCCTAATTCTCTCAAGTTTATTTTGCCTAGTGCCAAGCTCAGATGCTTAAGCTAAGAGAAAAGAATTCTTTTCCCAGTGTCTGGGAAACTTGAGGATATCGAGAGTGAGGCTGGCGCCCAGTCCATACCCATGGGCACTCCGGCCCATGTTCCAAATGCCAGGATCTCAGCTCTTTGCCTAGGGGTCTCTGGGGGGTCCCAAGCTTGCCCTGTCCACAGCAGAGAAGTACTCCAGCTCTAGAAGGAGCCCTCAGCAATGACCACCTTTCCAAAACCTGTAGGAGAGAGAAGTCTGAGGCAGATATCCTCCACTGGCAGCCCATGAGCCCAGTGGAGCCCATGAGACTGAGCTCCTGTTGCCCACCATAGACTCTGCTAGGATAAAGCTCTTATGATTGGCTTCCTTCCTTTACCTATCTCACTTCTCCATGCCTAACCCAATGCTTCCTGGGGTTACCCCCACCCCCCCAAAAAATTACTTACACTCCAATCTATGTCTCAGGGTCAGCTTCTGCAGAAATCCAAACCAAAGTGGGGAGACTATGAAAATAAAGGTCCAAAGGAGTATGAACAAATACCCACCTCCTGTGTCATCCACTGGTCTCTCATCTCCACACAGGAATCCACAACCCGGCCTCCCTCAGTCAGCGCCCTCCAACGCTTCAGTGCCTTGACTCTGGACTGAATGTGTATGTGCCCCCAAAATCCACATGTTGAAATCCTTAACCCCCAGTATGATGGCATTAAGTCTTTGCGCTAAGAGGGTGGAGACTTCCCTCCTAGCTCCATCAGTAAAGAATCTGCCTGCAGTACTGGAGACCTGAGTTCAGTCCCTGGGTCGGAAAATCCCCTAGAGAAGGGCATGGCAACCCACTCCAATACCAGTTTAAAATGTGTTAATGCTTTCAGAATTCCAAAAAGCATAAACAATCAAAGGGCCACTGTAATCATGAGGAAGATGTCCTGGACAAAATACCCCAGAGCACAGGCAGAACCAAGGCCTCACCAGCTCACCAAGAGATTGTGTTTCAAAACGTTGTGTTAATGCTTTCAGAATTCCAAAAACATCGTTTCATTGGAACAGGGATGCATGAGTGATAGGCTCTGAGCCTAATTCTCTCAAGTTTATTTTGCCTAGTGCCAAGCTCAGATGCTTAAGCTAAGAGAAAAGAATTCTTTTCCCAGTGTCTGGGAAACTTGAGGATATCGAGAGTGAGGCTGGCGCCCAGTCCATACCCATGGGCACTCCGGCCCATGTTCCAAATGCCAGGATCTCAGCTCTTTGCCTAGGGGTCTCTGGGGTGTCCCAAGCTTGCCCTGTCCACAGCAGAGAAGTACTCCAGCTCTAGAAGGAGCCCTCAGCAATGACCACCTTTCCAAAACCTGTAGGAGAGAGAAGTCTGAGGCAGATATCCTCCACTGGCAGCCCATGAGCCCAGTGGAGCCCATGAGACTGAGCTCCTGTTGCCCACCATAGACTCTGCTAGGATAAAGCTCTTATGATTGGCTTCCTTCCTTTACCTATCTCACTTCTCCATGCCTAACCCAATGCTTCCTGGGGTTACCCCCACCCCCCCAAAAAATTACTTACACTCCAATCTATGTCTCAGGGTCAGCTTCTGCAGAAATCCAAACCAAAGTGGGGAGACTATGAAAATAAAGGTCCAAAGGAGTATGAACAAATACCCACCTCCTGTGTCATCCACTGGTCTCTCATCTCCACACAGGAATCCACAACCCGGCCTCCCTCAGTCAGCGCCCTCCAACGCTTCAGTGCCTTGACTCTGGACTGAATGTGTATGTGCCCCCAAAATCCACATGTTGAAATCCTTAACCCCCAGTATGATGGCATTAAGTCTTTGCGCTAAGAGGGTGGAGACTTCCCTCCTAGCTCCATCAGTAAAGAATCTGCCTGCAGTACTGGAGACCTGAGTTCAGTCCCTGGGTCGGAAAATCCCCTAGAGAAGGGCATGGCAACCCACTCCAATATTCCTGCCTGGAGAATCCCATGGACAGAGGAGCCTGGCGGGCTACAGTCCAGGGAGTCACAAGAGTCAGACATGACTTAGCAACTAAACCACCATCCTTATAAGAGAGTGAAACTTTCCTGGACAGAGTCAGTGCCCTCCCAAGAGGAAACCCCAGAGACCTCCCTTGTTTCTTCTGCCATGTGAGAACACAGTGAGAATACAGCAACCTGTGAACCAAGGAGAGGGCCCCCACCAGACACAAATCTGCCAATGCCTTGGTTCCGGACTTCCAGCCTCTAGAAGGGTCAGAAATTGTGTTTGTTGTGCAAGTCACCCAGTCTACGATGTTTTGTTAAAGCAGTCCATCTGGACTAACCCAGTCACTTTGCAAAGCACCAAACTGTAATAATTAAAACAGGAAGACATTGAAGAAATGTACCTGGCTAGACATGGTGCATAGGGAGGGGGACTAAATAGGACCCATGTCTGTCTGCTGCTTTTTGATGATTTCATGACACATGGAATTCGTGAACTGAATGCAATAAGTTATGGAAGCTGCCAAGTCATGGTTACGTGGTTTTAAAACTCATAGGGAGTTTTCGCACCACTTTTGCCTTTGTATGTCTTGATCTTTATGTATCTCTCTTCCAGATGAGGAAACCAAGCTATTCTTCCACAGAACTACCATTTCCTCCTGTGATTCTTGCTCAGACTTTAGGGCTTTGTTAGCTATGAGGACTATTTTTCACATCCTCAGGTCCCTTTATCTAGGTCGAGAACCTCCCTCTATCCTGTGTCTATGAAAATAAAGGTCCAAAGGAGTATGAACAAATACCCACCTCCTGTGTCATCCACTGGTCTCTCATCTCCACACAGGAATCCACAACCCGGCCTCCCTCAGTCAGCGCCCTCCAACGCTTCAGTGCCTTGACTCTGGACTGAATGTGTATGTGCCCCCAAAATCCACATGTTGAAATCCTTAACCCCCAGTATGATGGCATTAAGTCTTTGCGCTAAGAGGGTGGAGACTTCCCTCCTAGCTCCATCAGTAAAGAATCTGCCTGCAGTACTGGAGACCTGAGTTCAGTCCCTGGGTCGGAAAATCCCCTAGAGAAGGGCATGGCAACCCACTCCAATATTCCTGCCTGGAGAATCCCATGGACAGAGGAGCCTGGCGGGCTACAGTCCAGGGAGTCACAAGAGTCAGACATGACTTAGCAACTAAACCACCATCCTTATAAGAGAGTGAAACTTTCCTGGACAGAGTCAGTGCCCTCCCAAGAGGAAACCCCAGAGACCTCCCTTGTTTCTTCTGCCATGTGAGAACACAGTGAGAATACAGCAACCTGTGAACCAAGGAGAGGGCCCCCACCAGACACAAATCTGCCAATGCCTTGGTTCCGGACTTCCAGCCTCTAGAAGGGTCAGAAATTGTGTTTGTTGTGCAAGTCACCCAGTCTACGATGTTTTGTTAAAGCAGTCCATCTGGACTAACCCAGTCACTTTGCAAAGCACCAAACTGTAATAATTAAAACAGGAAGACATTGAAGAAATGTACCTGGCTAGACATGGTGCATAGGGAGGGGGACTAAATAGGACCCATGTCTGTCTGCTGCTTTTTGATGATTTCATGACACATGGAATTCGTGAACTGAATGCAATAAGTTATGGAAGCTGCCAAGTCATGGTTACGTGGTTTTAAAACTCATAGGGAGTTTTCGCACCACTTTTGCCTTTGTATGTCTTGATCTTTATTTATCTCTCTCTTCCAGATGAGGAAACCAAGCTATTCTTCCACAGAACTACCATTTCCTCCTGTGATTCTTGCTCAGACTTTAGGGCTTTGTTAGCTATGAGGACTATTTTATGCACATCCTCAGGTCCCCTTTATCTAGGTCGAGAACCTCCCCTCTATCCTGTGTCCATTTGCATCTCAGATGCTTCCCCACACCAATCTCAGCTCTACCTTCCCTACTCTTGAGAACCAGAGACAGTGTTTCCCCTCACTATGCTGACTTCGAGGAAAGCCATGCTCTCCTACTCCACCTTGTCCATCATCATCTCTCATAGCATTGGCACATGTCTGTGTACATGCTGGTAGCCTTCACAGAGATATAGAAGCCTCAGCTAGGCTTCTACACCAGATTGTCCCCAGAGTTTGATAAAGCTGTATGGAATAAAATCACACCTTTACCCCAAGACAGGCATCATGGCATGTGTGTGTGTGTGTGTTCTCCACCACTGGAGTGTCCAAACCCAAATCATTCCTGTGTAACCTTGGGGCAAATTGGTTCCATTCTCTATGCCCCAGTTTTTCCATCTATATACGTCAAGGCCAGTAACAGTATCTTCCTCACAGGGTGGGTGCAGTATAAACAAGCATCAGAGTGCTTGGCACAAGGTAGGTGATATATTAGGCAGATAGAAGTCCCTTAATGAGCATTTGGAGTTGGTTTTATTACAAGTCAAGGTCACCACCTTACTTCTCTTAAAGAAAGAACCCATTCTTAGCATGTCTAGTCTCTTTAGGAAAAGCTCTCTCCCCCACTGACAGTAATTAGGCTCACATGAGTTCCTTTGTCTTCCATGACAACCCTCAGGACCTAATAATTCACCAAAAAATTCAGAATGGAAAAGCCATGATCTGAATGACTGTGAAAACACTGAGATCCCTGCCAGTGGAAGTAAAGAGACTCCCCCATTCCTCCTGCAGCTTTCCAGTTTCCCTTGAGTGACTCCTACCTAATGGACGTGCACAGACAGGCAACACACGCCCTTCCAAAAGACCGCTGGGGATTCTCGAGGGACTAGAGAGTGTCCATCCACTAAGGGGCAGTTGAATTGCCTTTGATTCTCCCATCCACAATGGAAGTGGCCACTTTTCTTATTTAAGTTCAGAAGGCCAGTTCTCTTTTCTCCTCCGCCTGCATCTAGACCACTGCTAGAGGCATCTTTTCCATGTGTGCTAAGTCGTTTTGGTCATGTCTGACTCTTTGCAACCCCTTGGACGGTAGCCTGCCTGGTTTCTCTGTCCATGGAATTCTCCAAGGAAGAATACTGGAGTGGGTTGCCATGCTCTCCTCCAGGGGTTCTTCCTGACCCAAGGATCAAACCTATGTCTCTTATGTCTCCTGCATTGGCAAGCTGGTTTTTTACCACTAACACTACCTGAGAAGCCCAGGGGCATCTTAGTACCTAGAAAACAGAGCCTGTGATAGCACCACTCCAAACAGCAGTGCCATTTACCCTTCATTTTTACCTTTAGCTATACAAAGGCTTGGCTCAAGACTTGAATCAGATACTTCTCTTTACCTTGGACTGAAACAAATTCTTAGGCAAGGCCCTCAGCCCCTTGCAGTTTCTGTAAAGCAAAGCAAAAATACTGAGATTCATTTTTTCCTTTGTTCAGAGCAAAGAGTGAGGAGTTTTCTAATTATGTTCTTTCAACACTTGTTAATTGGGCACCCATCATCTGTTGGTGCTGGACACTGAATGGCAACCAAAGAAATATAAATCTGGTCTTATCTTTGAACAACTTGTGAAATAGAAGAAAAACTGCTGGAGAGAAAGAGAGAGAAAAGGAGTGGTGCCCTGTGAGCAACTGGTCTTTGGAGCGAAGTTAAAAATAAGGAGTTGAAGAAATTGGGGCAAGCCCAACATATGTTAACAATTCGTTCAAAGCCCGGTGTTCGTCTTAGCTGTGGTTTCCAGAAACCACCGAACATGTTAGGGGATTTTCCTTTAGATGTTGCATCAGTCTGCACAGACCTTACAAGATCTATAGTACACATGTACTCCCTAGATAAATTGTGCTGGCCCACACTTCCTTCCACTGCCATTGGCATCTGAACAAGTTTAGGGCAAGAGTTTTAGGAAGGCCTGGTGTTTTTAGGAAAACTAATTAGTAGTGGGAGGTCCAGAGATGATGATTCTTATTTAGGATGTTGCCACTGCCCAGCACATGCATCTTTGGCTAGCAGATGATGTCATCATAAGAAGGAGAATACCAGGCCGTCCAATGGGGGAGAATGCTGACGGGAGCCATTTCTCATGTGTCATCTTCCCCAGATTACAGGAACCATGCTGAATGATTGGTGGTAAATACACACCCTGATCTGATTGGCAGCTTTCACCGCTAAACCTGTAAGTTGAAAGACATGTAAGGTAAAATCCACCCTCCTCTCAACCTTGAGAGGATGAGTCACCGAAGTCGTCCTCACATTTCTGCAGGCAGAAAGGCAGGAGGTTTTCCAAAAATGGTTGTGGTTTTTCTGATTCCTTGGTTCCCTGACACATAGCCCAGCCATGATCACATGCAGGGACGGGCAGGAACTTGTTGCCTTATTTGGGAATCCTGTAGCCCTCTCTGTAGGGGGAATAGGGCAGACTGAGAAGTCCAGATCAAATGACAATTAACACAAAAACAAAAAAGAAGCCAATAAAGGAAGTGGGCATTTTATCTAGAATAAATATAGAACATTGCCTGATCCAAAGAATATTTTCCTACCCATTTCTTTGTACTGCTAAGGTCTCCTAGGAAAATATGTCACACCTTCCATTTTCTGTAGTGATTTCTCCCATTTGCCTTCTGGCCATAATGCTGTCTGCATTTCCCAGCTGTTGTGGAGACAGCTTTTCTATTGCGGAAGAGATTGTGAGTTGCATTCACTAACAATTCTCAAGTTGCTTCTTCTCAAGTGTCCTTTATGCTGACCCCAACATGTGCTGTGTGACATTTATTGTAGCATTGAGACAGCAGGAACAGATGGGAGTGGAGGCTAAGGGCAGGAATGCTCCGGATTTTACAGCTTCCTGTCTGCTTTCCCTTAGGGTGACTGGAAGGGGGAAAGCAGGGAGTCGCACTCAACACAGACCTCAACTACATAGTTAAGCCTCCATAGAGAAGCAGGACTTCTAGCTCCTTCCAGAGCATGGGAAGCTCTACAGAAAACATACCTTCCTCTGCTCAGGTATTCCTCCAGCAAGGCTGCTGCCGGCCACCATGCCTTTCTCCTCTTTTTCTCCAAATATGAGATCACCCAGCTGAGAACAAAAGGGGCCCTGGGGAAAAGGAAGGAGTCAACAAAACAGTAATGGGTGTGTCAGTTCAGCCTGGAATGTGTGTCCATTGTCAACCTCAGAAACCGAGAAAAACAAACAAAAGTTCCCAATGCCTTCTCAGAGGTGGCCAGTGACATAACATAGGGAAGAGTGCCCTCTGCTGTCACCTGTAATTTATTTTAAATTCAAAGGATATTGACAAGCTCCATGTGAAACCTATTGAACAAATAGTCTGAGTATTAAAAAAGGAAGCCAACTTGGGGTTTCCGCTGTTTTAACCAGGCCATGTCTTATGCTGGGTGAGAGAGCCTTGAGGGATGACACAGGCAGCCATGAAAATTCGAACTCACCAGCTGCTGAGAAGAAATTTTGGCTTCGGAGGAGGCCTGTGGGCTGTATAGATCCAGGACAGTTTGCCCGGAAGTGAAGTCACTTCTTTGGAGCAGGGCTCTTCTTGAGTAGCAACATACTCTGGCCACCATCTCCATTTATTTTCCCATCTTTTCCCAGTAAACTAATCTGGGCTTGTTGTTAGATTCCTGTTTGTTTCTCTAGGAAGGGTGGGATGGGGGGAGGGGGCGGAATGCAGTTTTCACATAGGGAGATAAAACTCAATGGCTTGAAAAGTTAGTCCCTGAGTCATCTCTGACTCTTGTATGACCCCATGGACTGTAGCCCACCTGGCTCCTCTGTCCATGCAGTTCTCCAGGCAAGAATACTGGAGTGGGTTCCCATTCCCTTTTCCAGGGGATCTTCCTGATCCAGAGATTGAGCCCAAGTCTCCTGCATCTCCTGCAATGCCGGTGCATTCTTTACCATCTGAGCGACCAGGGAAGCCAATGACGTGGCTCACGAATACTGCATGAAGATGAGAATTTAAAATACTAAACCCTTAGATGAAAAAATCAGTTATTTAACTCAATGTATTTCCTAGGAGTGTTAACTGAGATATAAAATAATTGACCCTGATATTCACCTTTGAGTTCATCTAGATGCAGTCTGCAAAGGGAACTTAATAATGGTCATACTTAATGTTCTAGAGATGGAAATGTCTGCCCATGAAAGGGCATAAACAACATCAATATTAATGCTTCAATATTTCTCTCTTCCTTAATTTTTACATTCAAAGTTGTTTTTAATCCCTTTATTTTAGGAGGCTTTGGGAAATGGAATATTTCCTGCCATATCAATAAACAAAGGATGTCATAGTCCTCAGTGATTGTAGCCACCACCGCCACAGTGAACTGGTGGGTCCTGGGGGAACTCAGGAAGGAAAGAGTACCTGCCATCTAGGAGCCATCAGACAGCAGCTGCTCCCCACAGTGAGCCTTCAGGGAACTCAGGATGCAAAAAGATAGGATGCTGGCCCCAGATAGCTGAGATGCATACCAAAACAATTTCAGTGAGCCTGACTCTTGCAACTTCCTATACACAGAAAAGCGCTGACTTTCTTGAGATATCTGGTTTTGTTTTCTTTTTTTTTTTTTTAACTTGGAATGACAGATCTTTATTTTTGTAATTAAATCTTCCCATTTAAGAATATGAATTATCTCTTTATTCAGGCTTATTTTATCTTCTTCAATAATATTTGACAATTATACTCATAAGCATGCTGAGGCTTTTAAAACTTTATTTCTAAATATGTTATTTTTCTGTCTATAAGAGCTATTTATAAAAAGTTTAACTTCCAATTTCATGTTATTAGCATAAAGAAAAGGTATTGATTCTGTAAGCTTATACTCTATCTGGCTATATTATATAATTATTTCATTAAATCTAATACAAAGAAGTGGCGAGCTCCTCTGTCCATGCAGTTCCCCAGGCAAGAATACTGGAGCCCAAGGGATCTTCCTGAAACCCAAGTCTCCTGCATCTCCTGCAATGCCGGTGCATTCTTTACCATCTGAGCGACCAGGGAAGCCAATGACGTGGCTCACGAATACTGCATGAAGATGAGAATTTAAAATACTAAACCCTTAGATGAAAAATCAGTTATTTAACTCAATGTATTTCCTAGGAGTGTTAACTGAGATATAAAATAATTGACCCTGATATTCACCTTTGAGTTCATCTAGATGCAGTCTGCAAAGGGAACTTAATAATGGTCATACTTAATGTTCTAGAGATGGAAATGTCTGCCCATGAAAGGGCATAAACAACATCAATATTAATGCTTCAATATTTCTCTCTTCCTTAATTTTTACATTCAAAGTTGTTTTTAATCCCTTTATTTTAGGAGGCTTTGGGAAATGGAATATTTCCTGCCATATCAATAAACAAAGGATGTCATAGTCCTCAGTGATTGTAGCCACCACCGCCACAGTGAACTGGTGGGTCCTGGGGGAACTCAGGAAGGAAAGAGTACCTGCCATCTAGGAGCCATCAGACAGCAGCTGCTCCCCACAGTGAGCCTTCAGGGAACTCAGGATGCAAAAAGATAGGATGCTGGCCCCAGATAGCTGAGATGCATACCAAAACAATTTCAGTGAGCCTGACTCTTGCAACTTCCTATACACAGAAAAGCGCTGACTTTCTTGAGATATCTGGTTTTGTTTTCTTTTTTTTTTTTTTAACTTGGAATGACAGATCTTTATTTTTGTAATTAAATCTTCCCATTTAAGAATATGAATTATCTCTTTATTCAGGCTTATTTTATCTTCTTCAATAATATTTGACAATTATACTCATAAGCATGCTGAGGCTTTTAAAACTTTATTTCTAAATATGTTATTTTTCTGTCTATAAGAGCTATTTATAAAAAGTTTAACTTCCAATTTCATGTTATTAGCATAAAGAAAAGGTATTGATTCTGTAAGCTTATACTCTATCTGGCTATATTATATAATTATTTCATTAAATCTAATACAAAGAAGTGAAAGGGGTTTTTTGTTTGTTTCTTCATCATTTTGATCACTGTACTATTTTTTTTTTAATTTTTACAGTATTTTGTTGTTCACAGACGTGTATATTCCCAGATTAGTCATATGCATATCCCTGGCCCCCTCCCCACTCCACCCTGGTTTTCTTTAATTAACAATAATCTCTTGACTTTCTTGTTAATTTCTTTAATTAACGATAATCTCAAGCTACCTGCCCTTTGTAGCAAAACTCCTAAATATCCTGACTCTCTCCTTCATCTCCCTGGAGTAGTTCTCTCAGGGTAAGGTGAGATGCTGCCTCCAAGCCTTGAAGTTCTAAAAATTACCACTGAATAAAACATAACTCTCAACCTTTAGATTGTGAATATGTTTTAGTTGACAGCTTCAGGAAATTGTATACCACTGTACGTGTTTCTTTCACTTCTTGGAGAAATGCTTTCATTTGAGGTTTCACGAACGGTCTTCTCAGGGGAGGGAGAAGTGGGAGTAGGCAGAGACCAGCCTTCCATCACCATCTTACTTACCTTCCACAAATGTCATACTTTCCCTTGATAAAGTACCTTGCTGCTTAGCCTCTTTTTTAGCTAAATTGATCCTACTTTCAAAGGTTCATAGTTGAAGTATCTACATACTTAGATTTTTCTAAATATTTCTGACTTGAAGCATAGGTATCCCTCGAACATTTTTGGACCCAAGAGATAGAATCCAACTTGACAAAAGGAAAATTTATTAACTCTTATTAATCAGTGTTAAGGTCAGAGGTGTGGATAGATCTCAGGGCAGGAACCAAGGATCTGAATTTTATCAAAATTTTCTCCATCTTTTTGCTGATACTGATTTCATTCTCTTTTTTCTTGAGACTAACTTTTTCCGTAAGACAGGAGCCATGGTTGTTCGCCATTTTTGGGTTAGCACTTCCCCAGCCCTACCTTCCAAAGGAGAAAGAGAGTGCCTTCTCTTAAGCCCTATTTGGAAAGTCCCAAGGAAATGTTCTTCCGGCCCTTTCCTCAGTTGTGAGTTCACCTATGAGGCCAGGGTGGATGGGATATTAAGATTGTTGACTAAAAAATATAGTCACAGTATAAATGTTGAGAGTTTAATTTTAGGATTTCAAGCCTGGGAGGCAGCATCTCAAGTAACCTTGAAAGAACTGCTCCAAGGGAGTGCAGTAGTGGAGCCAGGATATATGTGAGTTTTGCAACAAAGAACGCATAGTTAGGGCTTCCCTGGTGGTCCAGTGGGTAAGGACACTGCCTTGCAGTACAAGGGGCACCGGTTGGATCCCTGGCACGGGAAGATTCCACGTGCTGCTGAGCGGCTGGACCAATGTGTCCACCTACCGAGCCGGAGCTCTGGAATGCATGCACCCAGAGCCGGTACTCTGCAGCGAGAGAGGCCACGGCAATGGGAGGCCCACACAGGCCAAAGAACAAAGATGGATGGAAATAGATAAATGAAAGAGCAATAGAAGTGGCCAAAAAAAAAGAACAGATAGTTAGAAACAGAAGATTACTATTAATAAAAGAAAACTAAATATCTCATGTTAAGGAATTTAGTGCTTTTCTCTGTATGGGAAGATGCAAGTGTCTGACTTCACTGAAATCCTTCCTTTGATATGTACCTGACCTCTCTGGTGCCAGCATCTTGTATTTTCACAACTTGGGTTCCCTCAGGGGTCACCTTGGAGGTGATTGTAGTCTGATGGCTGCTAGTTGGCAGGTGTTCTTCTCCTTCCTGAGTTCCCTCGGGGCTCACCAGCTGAAAGTGGCTGGCGCCTACAGTCTCTGAAGACATCCTTTGCTTACTGATATGGCAGGCAGTGTTCCATTTCTCAGTTCCTCCTCTTGGTCAAAAATGCAACCAATATTTGGGAGATATCTCATGACCGATTTTTGTCCCATGACTGGAAGATTCATTCCAAATCAGGTGAAAATTCTTATTAATAGACCACTCCAGTTGCTAATTTCTGTTGATAATTAAAGATTCTGTGGATCCTATGTCTTCCTAGTCTATTATGATCCAGAAAATGTTTTCCCTAGTTGCTTCTTCCCATAACTGGAATCACAGTATTATAGTTATTCTAAAACATCATAAATGTGATTTATTTCCTCAAGATGTTTAGCCCTGGTGAGGGGCAGGGTGGATGGGATATTAAGATTGTTGACTAAAAAATATAGTCACAGTATAAATGTTGAGAGTTTAATTTTAGGATTTCAAGCCTGGGAGGCAGCATCTCAAGTAACCTTGAAAGAACTGCTCCAAGGGAGTGCAGTAGTGGAGCCAGGATATATGTGAGTTTTGCAACAAAGAACGCATAGTTAGGGCTTCCCTGGTGGTCCAGTGGGTAAGGACACTGCCTTGCAGTACAAGGGGCACCGGTTGGATCCCTGGCACGGGAAGATTCCACGTGCTGCTGAGCGGCTGGACCAATGTGTCCACCTACCGAGCCGGAGCTCTGGAATGCATGCACCCAGAGCCGGTACTCTGCAGCGAGAGAGGCCACGGCAATGGGAGGCCCACACAGGCCAAAGAACAAAGATGGATGGAAATAGATAAATGAAAGAGCAATAGAAGTGGCCAAAAAAAAAGAACAGATAGTTAGAAACAGAAGATTACTATTAATAAAAGAAAACTAAATATCTCATGTTAAGGAATTTAGTGCTTTTCTCTGTATGGGAAGATGCAAGTGTCTGACTTCACTGAAATCCTTCCTTTGATATGTACCTGACCTCTCTGGTGCCAGCATCTTGTATTTTCACAACTTGGGTTCCCTCAGGGGTCACCTTGGAGGTGATTGTAGTCTGATGGCTGCTAGTTGGCAGGTGTTCTTCTCCTTCCTGAGTTCCCTCGGGGCTCACCAGCTGAAAGTGGCTGGCGCCTACAGTCTCTGAAGACATCCTTTGCTTACTGATATGGCAGGCAGTGTTCCATTTCTCAGTTCCTCCTCTTGGTCAAAAATGCAACCAATATTTGGGAGATATCTCATGACCGATTTTTGTCCCATGACTGGAAGATTCATTCCAAATCAGGTGAAAATTCTTATTAATAGACCACTCCAGTTGCTAATTTCTGTTGATAATTAAAGATTCTGTGGATCCTATGTCTTCCTAGTCTATTATGATCCAGAAAATGTTTTCCCTAGTTGCTTCTTCCCATAACTGGAATCACAGTATTATAGTTATTCTAAAACATCATAAATGTGATTTATTTCCTCAAGATGTTTAGCCATCACAAATTTTGTTGGAGGCCTGGTTCTATACTGGGTACTGTTAAGAGACAACGGTCTATAAAACAGACAGGATGTCAGTAATATAGCTAGTAATATTGACAAAGTCATAGTGTAACAGGCAGACACAAATCATAAACAATTTCAAAGCAAAAAAATTAAAACAATGATTAGTATAAATGGTTATAAACCAATTGAAATAAACCACCAAGTCCACAGGAAAGCCAGCTGGAGACTCCAAATTATGGAAGGATCAGGTAGGTAGAAAAAAATAACTGTTTCATATTTGTTTACAAAGGTATACTTGATCAATTTGTTGTGGGTCATAGCATAAGAGGAAGGTTTTTCTGGAAAACAAAGATTAAAGCTACTGTATTTCCCTAAACGTCATGACATTATAAATCATATTCATCAGTTCATTTGGTCCTATGTAATTAGTTCCTGTTGATCTTGATTAAATCATCAGGTTTTCTGTTAGAGTTTTGTCGTTTGTTACACAGTTCATGGTATTAGCTAAAGGCTATCAGAAACTTAAATGAGTCTTCTTGAACATCTTCATTTTGAAGAAGCATCCATGTAAAATAATGATTATATATATAAGCATGGTTAAAAATTTGAATACAATGCAATTAGCAAGAACCTTGGGTATTTCTGTCATGTAACGTTTTAAGATAATGACTAGAATTTAAACTGATAACATTATATCAGGGCATATCAGATTTTAGGCATTCCATATAAATTTTGAAAAGTCTATATTAATGATATTATCCATACGCTTTAACCTAAGGTTAATCTGCAATCACTTGACAATGTTTTAGAAGTAATTTAACATACCAAATAAACTTAGTTTAACATTTTTCTCTGAGGTGTCTCAAGAGATGCTCCTCTGAAGCATCCCAGAGTTAGTTGGAGGCTAAAAGAGGTTTCGTTAGATTTTAATATTTGGAAAATTGGTTAAATGTATCAAAAAGGTTTTAAAACATAAAAGGTCACTGTGAAACAATACTTATTCATTTAACCAAAGTCAGAAAAAAGATTTAAAAAGAAAAAAAGTACAGTTTACTTAAGGGTACGGACAATCTGTTATCTAACAGAAGTATGCTTAGACACTTCATTCAGGGACTTCCCTGGAGGTCCAGTGGTTAAGGATTTACCTGCCAGGTCAGGGGACATGGGTTCCATCCCTCGGCCCAGGAGAGCTCACATGCTGCAGGGCAGCTGGGCCCGTGCGCCACAGCTACTGAGCCCACGCATCACAAGTACTGAACCTGTGTGCCCCAGCTACTGAAGCCCACGCACCCTAGAGCCCATGCTCCACAAGAGAAGCCATCACAATGAGAAGCCTGCCAACTGCAACTAGAGCATAGCCCCCACTAGCCACAGTCAGACAAGTCCTGCGTGCAGCAACAAAGACCCAGCACAGCCAGAAATAGATAAATATATAAAGATTAAGTACCTGATATTCTAAAAAACAGAAAAGAAACTTTGTTCAAATTCCAATCTTATACTAGCTTACATAACAGCGAATTTACTTAACTTTAATCTCAATTTAGTAAATCCTGACCACGAATAAAATTTTTTCCTCAATAAAATGTTATTTCATTCCTCATACCTTCTTTACTGAAAACACACATTCTACTTATACTGAGATGTTTCCATTTATTCCTTTTAGCTTTAATTACATGTTTAAATTAGAAAATTCAACTCTTGAAAACACTTATTTCTAGTGAAAACTAAGAAGTAAGCAATTATGAACTCTTTTATATTAACATTTTATAGATTGGTGGACATAAATATCAATGATAATTTCTAAAAACATTTGTTTTCTTCTAGAAAACATCTCAGAATGATAACAAGCATTCAGTAATAGACCTACATATCTTTACTTTTTCTGTTTAGTAATTGATATCTCAGTATCTTACTTTTTACAAAAAATTATGTAGCTATTGAACAAATTTCCATCACTTAAAGTACCACAACTCTAGAACTCTGAGTTACCAAATTATCTAGAGAGATCATTTCAGGTAGACATTTCTAAAACATAGTTAATTTTAAAGCGTTTATCCAAAAGCTCTTTTTTTTGGACAATTTTTTAAAAGTATTTAATTTCCTACATATTGTTTATGTTTTGATTTTTTGGCCACAAGGCATGTGGGTTCTTAGCTTCCTGACCAGGAAGTGAATCCACGCCCCTGCATTAGAAGGTGAAGTCTCAGCTGCTGGATCACCAGGGAAGTGATTTACTTTAAAGTTTCATCATGTTAGATTCCTTTCCTTGCAACAGATATGATAAGGTCTTATTTGACTTTTATTAGACCTAGGTACAATAAAGTATTATACATAATGTTGATGACTCTAAAGATGTGTCTATATTAATTAGATCAACAAAGTTAAACTAACTGTAATACCAGGTATCAACTTAATATTTAGTATTTCCCAGTTCACGTAAACTTGAAAGTCATTTTGGGCGGTGTCTTTTATATTTAATTTGTATGCACTTCCTTTTAAATTGAGCTCTTTATAAATTCAATTTTGATAATACTTTTCAGAGGAAGAAATATCTCACATGTATAGTGTGTACACCGACATATAAACAGGCAAAACTAGAGATCTCATGGTTTCACTTAAAAAAAACCAGTTATCAGGGCTTCCCTGGTGGTCCAATGGGTAAAGAGTCTGCCTTGCAATGCAAGGGGCACTGGTTCAATCCCTGGCCTGGGAAGATCCCACATGCTGGGGAGAGGCTGGACCGGTGTGTCCCATTATGAGTCAGCGCACTGGAGTGTATGTACCCAGAGTCAGTGCTCTGCACCAAGAGAGGCCACTGCAAATGGGAGGCCCACACAGGCCAAAGAATAAAGATGGATGAAAATAAATAAATGAAAATAAAAAACAATAAAAGTGGTCAACATTTAAAACAAACAAAAACTCAGTTATCAATAAGGGATTACAATATCAACTTACTAATTTACAAAGAACAGTTGGAGTGCATTAAAGTTGCTTGCTCAGATGAGTAAAGGAGCATTCTCTTTGACTGAGGGGGCTTTCCCAGTGGTTTAAATTTTAAAACTGCAACTTTGTCATTTTTTTCCCATTCATTTTAGGTCTTGCCTAATTGAGCTAATTAGGCTGTCTCAAGTCCTTGTGGCCTATATTTACAGTTCTGGTTTGTAGAAATCTGCAAAAGAAATCTGGTTGCTTTCTATTCCCCAAAGAATGGGTCTATCATCTAAAAGATACTGAAAAATTGTTTGGCCCAACTTGTCAATAAGATTTCTAACTAATCTGAAATTTACCAGCTCTATGTCCTAGAACTTTATAGAGTTGAATTTATCATGCCCTTAAGGCTTGTATAAAGGTATTCAGCAAAGACCTTCACTGTGAGTTTAAAAGTTAAACCCAGAGCAAAATCACTATTTTTTTTTATTAGCCCTTGAATATTAGTTCCCAGTTTTTACTTTTTTTTTTTTTTTATCTTTTGGGGGTGGGGTGAGGAGGGAGGGGGATGGGCAGGCCACTTCTATTGGTCTTTCATTTTTCTATTTTCATCCGTCTTTGTTCTTTGGCTCCTGTGGGCCTCCCATCGCGGTGGCCTCTGTTGTCGCAGAGCGCTGGCTCTGGGCGCATGCGCTCCAGAGCTCCGGCTCGGTAATTGGACATACCGGTCCAGCCGCTCCACAGCACGTGGGATCTTCCCAGGTCAGGGATCGAACCAGCGCCCCTTGTACTGCAAGGCAGTGTCCTTACCTACTGGACCACCAGGGGAAGCCCTGCTTTGGATTTTTTATCAGTTTTTACTTTTTTGAATGACTGAGGTACCCCTATTGGTTTCCTTTAGTATGTTTAGTATTTCCTAAGGGGCAGATCTATATGCCCTCTCTTATAATACTATAATTGAGCAGGGTCCTATAAGGTGTTCCCAGGACAGGCCTTCTCCCATATCCTGTGCTTTAGCTCCTCTCTGAAGTACCTAGATTATCTTATCTGATGCGTATCCCCTGAGTTGTTTTACAGATATGAAGCCCCACCACCACCAAAAAGAAGATGTTAACTATTTGATGACCATGACCACATAGCCCTAAGCCTCCTGTTGTCCAAGGATGGATAATATTAAGTCTCTTGGTAGCGCCCTGTGACCTCATCATCAGCCAGTCAGAGAGTTGTGCATGAGCTGATCACCCCCTCACCTAGCTTTTAAAATGCTTTGCTGAAACCTTCTGGGAAGCTCGGGGTTTTTTAGAGCATGAGTCACCTGTCTCCTTGCATGGCCCTGCGAGAAACTTTTCTCTGCTCTAAACATCGTATATCAGTTTGTTTGGCCTCACTGTGCATCAGGTACATGAACTTGCACTAACAAATTTAGCAAGCCAGGCAGGAGTCTGTGCCAATGGCAGAGCAAACCCAGCCAGGGACAGGCGTCTCTCTGAGCTCTCAGCAGCTGCCAGAGATCCTTTTGAGAAAAAGACTGTCCTCGACATGCAACAGCCACTCACAGCACAAGGCTGTTTAGAGCCGAGAGTTGTCCAGAGCTGTGGCCCACATTTGGTGTCATTGGGGGTGAGTAGCTCCACTATGCACAGCCTGTGAATTCTTTGGACTTCATTTGGGCTGCTTCCCTTATGAGGAGTGAGTCACAGGGCCTGCTCTCTTTCAAGAGTTGGGCCAATCTCTTTGGAGGCCTCCACTGGATGTGGAAGTAAAACTTTAGGCTATACCTTTTCTGATTTTCTGTCTGTACAGCCATACCTCATTTTTTGTCTATATCATTTTGGGGTGAACCACTCGTCCATTATCTTTCGGAGCCAAGCCACTCTGCAGGCCTCTGGGAAGGAAGTGGAATTTCTGGGCTATATCTTTTCTAATCCTTCATTTGTTGTTTGTATGTGTGTTGGTACTTTCTTACATTGGCCAGTTGGGACATCTTTCGTGAATAACAGGGCTCATGTGTGATGGCACCAAGGGATCCTTCCCTGTTGCGTTGGTGTTACCTATGTTGGAGGAGTGGTTGAGATTTTACCTTTTGGACTAGTCTTTGTCATTCATTCAACTTCCTCTCTGATGGGGCATTGGTTTTGGACTGATGAGATGTTGGTTGGGAATCTTCCTTTTTGACACTAGGAAACTGTGACCCCAAGAAATTGATTTGAATTGCTTACTTGATATTTGAACACCAGCCATGAATAATTAAGTATAGATGATCAAAACTCTGTGCCATCTTATAGTCCCCTGAGGTGTTTTCATGTAACTAAGAGATCTTTAGCTGTGCTCCCATTAATGAAAGAAAATGCCTCAGTATTCCCTAAGATCTAGAGAGCAAAGGCCCCTAATGGCTCAGCTATTGTATTATAGTGGGTCTTTTGCAGTTACTTTTTATAATAGTGTTTTTTTTTTTTAATTTTGGCCTATTTTATTGGTTTCTTATTCATTTATTTTCATCCATCTTTATTCCTTGGCCTGTGTGGGCCTCCCATTGCAGTAGCCTCTTTTGCTGCAGAGCACTGGCTCTGGGCATTTGCGGTCCAGAGCACAGGCTCGTAATTGGACACACAGGTCCAGCTGCTCCGTGGTATGTGGGATCTTCACAGGCCAGGGTTCGAACCTATGCGCCTTGCACTGCAAGGCAGACTCTTTACCCACTGGACCACCAGGGAAGCCCTGCAATTACTTTTATCTTTGGAAGGTGTCTATATATATGAATGAGTATCTCACGCTTGAGTCCAAATCCTTTTCTCTCTTCCTGGTTTTGCTGAAAATGGGACATGCAAATGTGAACAGATGATTGCCATTATTTGTTTAAACTGAAGTGGATATCTGAGAACTGGGAAAAAAGAAAGAAAGCTTCCTGAAAATAGCCCAATATGGCTGGGTTTTGTATAAGCAGTTAGAGGAGGAATTTGCATTTCTCTTCCTGCGCCTTTGAGATGCAAATGACGTACCTGGCATCTGTGGAGCTTATCCAATCAATCTGTGTTACTTGGAACCAAAGAGGGGAAAAAGGATGCAGGAATAACATTTAAAAACAAAAACAACCTCAAAACTGCTGAGAATGCTCCCTCTGCCAAACTTTAATTCATAAGTTTCCTAAGAGTTCATCAAGATCAAATAGTGAAGTCTTAGTCATCTGAGCAGACGACTTTAATGTGTCTCAACTGCTCTTTGTAAGCTAGTAAGTTATATTGTGATACTCAATTCATAACTGAGGGTTTTTTTTTTTTTTTTGGCCACTTCTATTGGTCTTTCATTTATTTCCATCTTTGTTCTTTGACCTGTGTGGGCCTCCCATGGCAGTGGCCTCTGTTGTCGCAGAGCACCGGCTCCGGGCGCATGCGCTCCAGAGCTCCGGCTCAGTAGTTGGACACATCAGTCCAGCCGCTTCGCGGCACGTGGGATCTTCCCAGGCCAGGGATCGAACTGGCGCTCCTTGCACTGCAAGGCGGTGTCCTTACCCACTGGACCGCCAGTGAAACCCCTAACTGAGTTTTTTTAAGTGAAGCTGTGAGATCTCTAGTATTGTTTGTTTACATGTTTTTGTGTGCATTATACATATGAGGTATCTCTATCTCTGGAAAGTATTGTCAAAATTGAATCTATAAAGAGCTCTATTTAATTGACTTAAAAGTAGGTGCTGGGGCTTCCCTGGTGGTCCAGTGAGTAAGGACACCGCCTTGCAGTACAAGGGGCACCGGTTCAATCCCTGGCCTGGGAAGATCCCACGTACTGCGGAACAGATGGACTGATGTGTCCAACTACCTAGCCAGAGCTCTGGCGCGCATGCGCCCAGAGCCAGTGCTCTGCAAGGAGAGAGGTCATGGCAATAGGAGACCCACACAGGCCAAAAAACAAAGATGGATGAAAATAGATAAATGAAAGACCAATAGAAGTGGCAAAAAAAAAAAAAGAGTAGGTGCTTATAAATTAAATATAAAAAAGCTACTAGATAAAATGAATTCCAGTTTCACGTGAGCAGGGAAGTATTCTATTACATTAATGCTTCAAATTATGGTTTGTTGATCTAATTAATATAGACATGTTAAAGACTCTAAAGGAGTCATCAACATTAAGTGTTATGTTTTTACTTTATACTTTTATTGTACCTGGGTTTAATAGAAGCTACATAAAACCTCATTATATCTGTTGTAAATTTGTTAGCAAGAAAAATAACTTGGTACGATGAAATCTTTGTGTGAAGTAAATGCAGTTAAGATAATACCTTTTAGGTAAACTCTGTAGGAGTAATTATGACCTAAAAATTATCTAAAATAGTCTCTCTAGGTTTTTGTAACAATTACTTGTCTCTTGGTTTTCACTAGAAATTAAGATTTTTAAGAGTTAAGGAATCTAATTCAAATACATAATTATGTAATTAAAACCACTAAAAATAATAAAGGAAATATTTCACTACAGCAGGAAAGTGTGATATCTCTTGAGTAAAAAGAGTTTTATGCATGCTTGGGCTGAGATTAGATAAACCTTAATTGAGTTAATGGATTTTGTTATTAAAACTTGGGAATTCCCAGCCTTCCCTGGTGGTCCAGTGGGTAAGGACACTGCCTTGCAGTACAAGGGGCGCAGGTTCTATCCCTGGTCTGGGAAGATCCCACGTGCCATGGAGCAGCTGGACCAATGTGTCCAACTACCAAGCTGGAGCTCTGGAGTGCATGTGCCCAGAGTCGGCGCTCTGCAGTGAGAGAAGCCACTGCAATGGGAAGCCCACACAGGCCAAAGAACAAAGATGGATGAAAATAAATAAATCAAAGACCAATAGAAGTGGCCAAAAAAAACTTGGGAATTCCCTAGCAGTCCAGTGGTTAGGCACCTTCACAGCCAGGGCCCAGGTTGTATCCCTAGTCAGGGAACTAAGATCCCACAAGCCACATGGCATAGCCAAAAGGAAAAAGTTGACTGAAGACCTTCCATGGGGTCCACAGCGTCCATGCCTCCCAACTCCCACAGCAGGTCCAGAAAGGGACCAGAAGAGTGGATATGGAAAATGCCTGAAGTAGGCCCCTCAGATTCTCCCTGTTGGAGTAGCCCTAGGTCCCCAGAGAACATGGGTGTGCTCCAGGCCAGACTGGGCCTGGGCCTTACCTGGGACATGGTCTAGCTTCTGCAAGTGATGGAATCAAGACAGTGGTAGACCTAGTTTCTGCAGACCTGGAGGAGGTAGCCCAGAAATGCAGCTCGTCTTATAAGGCCCTGGTCACCCTGGACTCAGTCACTGTGGTGCTCACCTCACTTCTAGGAGGTTAACAGAGGGAATGCTTGGCCTTCACAGCACAGTTGGCCCAAGAGCAGAAGACCATGGCCTGGGACCTCAGCATGGCAGTGGTGATGACCAACCATGTGACCTCAGACAGGGACAGCAGGCAGCTCAAACCTGCCCTCAGATGCTCCTGGAGATTTGTGTCCAGCACCTACCTTCTCCTTGCCATTGGCCCAGACACAGGAGCATCAGGCAGCCAGCACCTGGCATGTGCAACCAACCAAATTTCCTCATCTGCCAACAGGTTTCCAGGAAATGGTGGACACTGGGACCTGGGGGACCCCAGAGCCAAGCCCAGCATTACAGGGAGATGACATATGATTGAGATGTTGGTTGGAAAAGAGAGAGGCATCAAGGCCCTCAAGTCTCCTGTGCAGTAATGCCTGCTGTTCACTAACAGCAACCTGTGAGGCTGCAGAGAAGTTCTCAGGCTGAGCAGCCATCTCAGTCCTCAATTCCTCTCTCCAGAAACAGTGCTACTGGCAAGAGAGGATGTTATCTATTTATCTAGCTATGTATCTAGATATATATATAACTAGGATTGTTTGGTTTGCTAAATTACATAGAAAGCATTGTCAAATGAGTGATAAACCTCTTCTGATTATATGATATGAATAAATGTTAACATACACATTTTAGAAATTATATAAAGTTTCTGAAATTTGGATATCTCCTGCTATAATGTTATAGTCTTCATTGTTATCTTAAAAGATTGAATGTCACAACAGCTTGAATAAGCTTCTTTGTCAAGAAGCATCGTGACTAGATTTTTATCCTTACCTTTTTAAGAACTTGATCACGCATAGGCAGCTAAGCTGATGCTTTGCAGAACTGCCACGTGTTCAAGAAGAGTCATAGAAAGGACATTTTGAAAAGGACAGGTTTCTGATAATGTTTAAATCATACTGCTACACTAAGCAAAATATTTGATAAGTTTAATGGAAACTCTGCCATCATAAAACTGTTAGTAAAAAGGATTAATTATGTAGAACCAAGAAAACTGATGAATATGGTTATAATTTGGGGGGTTTTGCCTGAAATATTATTGAATTTTAGTCTGTGTTTTTCCATATGCAAGGAGGCCTTTCCCCTTAAGTATAGTTATGGCACAGTCAGAAAGTTAAAATTCATATATCAGTATGGGAACTGGTCGCAAAGAGCCAGATATGACTGAGCAGCTGAGCACAGCACAGCAGCATGGGAACTGGAACCAAAACCCTAAGTCCAGTTACAAACTACATAAAAACAGGGCTAAGGGGTTCATCAGGTTAAAATACTTGTAGATAAAGAAAGAAAGAGAATTGTGCTATTTACAAAACATTCTAAGGAATATTCCCAGCCACAGCTGATCAATTCCTTTCCACAGTCACCAGCCATTGCCCCTGTTCAGCAGGAAGTAACCAGAGCTATTATCACCCCTTTCCCACAAGACTGTGGAATGTACATTGACAGTAGGGAATTGTAATCGAGAATAACAAATCTGACTTCATAGTAGACACGTTTCTTTTACTTTAACATTTGTATTCTGTTGCATTTACTACAAGTTAATGATCTTGCCTAAAGCTTAAGGTGTATATAATGGCCCATCTCAGGGAACCCTGCCCCCATGCTTGAATGTTAAACTGAAATAGCTTTGTTCAGCTCACAGGGAACATCCTGACCCAGCCCACCTGTGAATGGCTAGAGGAAAGAAGAAATTAACCTCTCCCTCAACAACCCCAAGTCTGGCTGAAACTAGGAGATACTTGCAACAACTTATGACCGATACTTCTGTCTTACAAAATTGTTGTTTCTTGCATTAACAAATATGTGACAGATCCTCTGGTGATAAATAGTTCCATATGAGATCAGTGATTGTAATAGTGTAACTCTAAATATGGGAGGAAGCAACAAAAGGAAGTATTTCCCTGGAGCAAAGAAAACTAGCAAGATAGGTGGCCCAGAAACTTTTGGCTACTATGAATAAGGACTCGTCCAGTAATAGCACATGGAGTGACCTATCAGTGATATCTTTACCATACTTGGGAATGAGCATTCCTAGCACCATGGGACAAAATGGTCATGAAATGCCCTCAAAAGCATGGTCAAATTTATGACCATGAAGGGGCCCTGCCAACTGAAAATCGGCACTTGCCATCTACCTCTTCAAAGATTAAATCATGAGCCACTGCTGCTGCCGACCTTCAACACCCCCGAAAGGAGTTCAGGATGGAGATCAGGGACAAGGCACTCTGTACTCTGGGAAAAACTGGCAGATAAGGTCCTCAGATGGGTACTTTCAGAAGATTTTATGAGCCCAAATTCTTATGTCTTCTCCATCTAGAAAAGTGCTAAAATGATTCATCATGACATCTGCTTTAGCCACTGAGGAGAGAAATGCATTTGAAACTACAAATGGAGTAGGCATGTCAGCCTCAGAAGCTATCAGTCATTCTCAACGCAGTGTCTACTGGTGAAACCAAACAAGACTCGGTGGGTTCCTCTCTCAAGTGTATGATTAATCTCCTTCTCTGAAACTTTGGACTTCTCAGGTGGCGCTAGTGGTATAGAACCTACCTGCCAATGCAGGAGACGTCAGAGACATAGGTTCGAACCCTGGGTCAGGAAAATCCCCTGGAGTAGGAAATGGCAACCCACTCCAGCATTCTTGCTTGGAGAATCCCATTGGCAGAGGAGCCTGGAGGGTTCCAGTCCATACGGTCAAAGAGTGAGGCATGACTGAAGCAACTTAACACACACACACTGAATATTTATTCCTTTTCTTGTTCAAAACTTGTTCCCCTCAAGATTGAGGAGTATCAAAGAAAAGGGGGCAAGGTGGACAGTAGGAAGGGAAGGGAATCTGAGCAGATGAAATAATAGATGCCCACTACAACGTTCTATTAATATTCTATTGTTGGATCACTGAGGAAGAGGAATGGAACTTTCTTTAATTGGGCTTTTATTGTGTATCAGGCACAGTGCTAAGCATTTTTCATTTTTCATAATTTCAATTGCCACAATAACTATGAGGCATGTGGTGTTTTTAGATACTGGATTTTAGATTAAAATTCAGAGAGGTTTAGTGACTTGTCTGCATTTGCACAACTAGTAAGCTGCAGAATGAAATCAAGAGTGTTTTGATTCCAGAGCCCAACATCATGACTATCATTCTGCATTTCCTTCATTTGTCTGACAACATATGTTGGTTTATGCTTCAGAAAAACTAATCTCTGGAGTTTTGGTCAAGAATACATGCAGTCTGTTAATACTCAAATTATGAACACAAAAATGTTCTTTGAATCAAGGAGAAATAAGCTATGATACATTCTTCAGTATAAGGATGGGATTTTGTTCAGTTTTATTTTCTTTCTAACATCTCATCTACTGCCTTGGACATAGTAAGTGCCAGGTAATAATGATTTGTAGGGCGAAGGGAAAGGCTTTCAAACTATACCTCAAAATGTTGATGCATTAGGAGAAAAGATGGGTAAATCTAACATAAAAAACAAAATTTTTTACAGCAAAAAACAATATAGGTAAAGTCAAAGAACAAATGCCAAGCTGGGAAAAAGTATTTGAAATGTATTTCACAGATAAAGAGCTAAAATTTGTAATATGCAAGGAATTTTACAATTGAGCTTACAAAGACCAATAATCCTATGGGGAAAAAATGTTCAAAAGACATGGAAAACCACTTTACAGAAAAAGAGTTGTAAAAATGGCTCTTAAATTTATGAAAAGATGCTCCGCTTCACTAATAATAAACAAAAACTACCCTGAGACACGACTCTCACCCATCAGAGTTGCAGCAGCTCAAAACGTTGACACCACAATCTGTTAGTCAATTGTGGGCACTCTCTTTGTGAAGGGAATGCAAAATTGTATAATCTCTATGGAGGGAAATTTGGCATTATCTAACGAAACTGCCTATGTGCTTATTATCCTTTGACCCACCAATGCCACTTGTTAGAATTTACCCTGAAATACCTCTAATGATATGAAAATACATGTGCAAAAGGTTATTCATTGCAGGATTATTTGTCCAAAAATAGGAGACAGGTCAAATAAGCTATGGGATATCTACACAAAGGAATGCTATACCGATGAATTTACATCACCAGTAAAGGACAGATGGATATTGTATGCCTCCAGATGGGTTACCCTGAGAAGGGCACAACCTCACCTATTTAATATTCTGACTCCCAAATATGTAACCTTTTCAGATTTGCATTCCACTGAGTACAAGACCCTCCCTTCCCTGTGAATCCCAAAGCAGTTCCTGGGGACCTGGGGAGGGACATCTTGCTTATGTTCATGTATGAAAGTACTGCTTTTTCCTGCAATCTTCTCCCATCTCAGTAAGAGGCAATGTCAGGCTTCCAGATGTTCAGACCAAAAGCTTTTACTCGTCAAGTTTCAATCCCCTCTTCTTAAGAAACCATAAGAAAAAACCATGAAATTGGAGTTAATCTTTCTGCATCAACATTTGACTTGGAGACTCTCTGCTCAGACCTCAGGCTTGGGGAAAACAGGACAAAGGTCCGAGGACAGGCCGATAACACCTACTCCAGATCAGCTACTGGCACTTTCAACATAGTACAGTTGGTACCCCTTACAGATATCATGATATCATAATAAACTGAGTATTAGTTTAAGGCAATCCCTCATTTATTTCTCAGTGATAGCTACAGAGCCAGAAGTTCATTGGGTGAGGCAGAAAACTTCAAAGAGCAGGTAGCACAATGATAAAGCCCACACTCACCCTCAGCTTCCACTGGCAGCAATCAGTTACTTGGCCCCACCTAACTGCAAGGGAGGCTGGAAAATGTAGTCTATCTGTGTTCCCAGGAGCAGAAGGGAAATGGGTTGGTGAACAACTAACCAGTCTCTGCATCCTTGATGATACTAGATCACAAATAATATCTGTATGTATCTCTAAATAATAATCGATTACGGATGATGCCTTCCCTTCACATATTGATTCACTAATATTAATCTACCATTATCAAATATTATGGATACTTTGCAAACTACAATGAATGGATTTATTTTTCATTTATTAAATGGATGATCTACATGAAACTCCTCAGAGTGTAGAAAACCCATTAAGGACTCTTGGGGTGCCAAATCTTAAGTAACATTGCACTCAAGCTGTATTAAGTTGTTTCTCAGAAACACTCCCTGGTGATGGCAATGGAGAGACTCCCAAAAGAAGGCTGATGCCTCCAGTCAGGAATAAAATTAAGTGTTGCTGAAGTAGTTCTCAAGTGGCAGCTGATGGCAACTGCATACCAACAGTTCCCATTACAACACTCTTCCTTAAAGCCCCAGATTTCAGATTTTATCATCCTTTTTACCCTTTTAACTCTATGATGGAATTTTTATATTTAACTTATAGGTTCAATAGTGAGCAAAGTAAAAAGTGGCACTCAGATTGGAAAATGTACGTGTTTAAAAAATCGGAAGGAAAGAAAAAATTAGAAGACTTGAAGAAGAACAGGACTGGAGCCAGAGGCAGGTATGATAGAAATAGCATGCAGTCATGTGATTTTGCCATTGGCCGTTTTCTCTCTTTGAGCTTCCACTCTGGTCTATTTCACATTACATTCATTTACTCAGCAGTAAATGAGTGCAGGTTCCAAATCTTGCTGGGAAGTCTTTAAATCAGAGATCCTGACTTAATTGCTCTGGGAGCTGGAGTTTTAGACATTGGAACTGTCCAAAAGCCTCCCTGTTGATTCTTCTGTAGAGAACTGCTGATTTTCTCCAAGCATTGCCTTTTGTGGTGGGGGGGGGTGGGGCGGGGGCGGGTTGGGGAGGGGGGCGGGTGGGCCACTTCCATTGGTCTTTCATGTATCTATTTTCATCCATCTTTGTTCTTTGGCCCGTGTGGGCCTCCCATCGTGGTGGGCTCTGTTGTCGCAGAGCACCGGCTCTGGGCGCATGCACTCCAGAGCTCCGGCTCGGTAATTGGACACATTGGTCCAGTGGCTCCCGGGCACGTGGGATCTTCCCAGGCCAGGGATCGAACCAGCGCCCCTTGCAGTGCAAGGCAGTGTCCTTACCCACTGGACCACCAGGGAAGCCCCCGAGCATTGCCTTTTGTTTGGTTAATTCCGGATCCTTGACCATACCTCTGATGGAACTGACTCAGATGAAACTGAAAGCCCATACATTTAAAGTGTGCAAAGAAAAATACACCTACCCAGGGAATGGTTAGAATTGTGACCTGCGCTAAAAAACAACCTCTGGGCAGCCAAAACTAGCGATCACAAAGTTCCTGCCCTGAAGTACAGCCAATTTCTTCTCACGGGTAGTTCTAAAGGACAAGATATTTCAGAATTATCCGGTTTCCTCAGTTATGTCCTTGAACAACTTTGTAGGAAGATGGGATGGAGCTTATCACCAGTTTTAGTGACTTGGTTATCTGATCAAGTAGGCAAGTTGGGGAGCCTCCTGAGCTTGTCAGTGAACATTTAGCCAGTTCTTTGCAAATGCAAGCAGAACAGGTGGTCACCACCTTTGGAATGATACCTATTCTCCCCCATTTTTTTCCATTTGACTGTGGTGCCCAGCATGTGGGATCTTAGTTCCCCGACCAGGGATTGAACTCATGCTCACGTCAGTGGACATGTAGAGTCCTACCCACAAGGCCTCCAGGGAGCTTCCAGCATGACTACTCCGAACGCCATTGTTTGTGAAGGCTGTTCTGCATATGCGGTGGGCTGGTCTAAGATTCTGTCAAGGTCAATTGAACAGCATTCATATAGACGAGGTTCCTCCAAAATATCAATAGTTCTGGGGTTGAAAAACCTTGATTAAAAGCAGCCATGTCCACTAAGTCCAAGTGAAGAACAATTTGGGGGACCATTAACGATAAATCAAAGGGTCTCAATCACTGGGCATGGGTTTGCCATCCAGGGATAGTTGGTGGTATCTAAGAGACATTGTTTTGTTTGTCACAAAAATGGGGTGGGAGATGCTCCTGGCATCTGATGGGTATGGGTCAGGCATGTTGCTAAACCTCCTGCAATGCAACCGACAGCCCTCTCACAACAAAGAATGATTCAGCTCAAAATGTTACGGCACCAAGGCGAAGAAGCCGTAAGATCACCTCTACTGCAGCTGTCGGATCCCCTGGTTTTTACACCATCACTTGACTTTGTGCCTTGGCTCTTACCTATGCATCTGCTCTTGTATCACCACCTCAGTCGGGACTATCTACTGCTGATATGGCTTTGACATAGCAATAGGGTAATAGCGAGGAGGGAACCTGGGCACAGAACCAGCCCCTAGAATAGATCGATGCTGGGGAGCAGACAGTTAAGAGCAGAGGTTCAGTCAGCCTCGGGGGAGACAAACCAGAGTTAGCTGACAGTCAGCACGAATGATACTGCAAGGGGTGTTTTGACCTGGCAGACTCAGGAAAAGAGTGGCTGGGAATCTGGGACAGTAGAGACTTTTAATGTAAAAGCAGGCCATTTCTGTAAGGAAAGGTCAGGCAATTGGGAAGATGGTTCCAGCTAGAAAGCTGGGGACAGGGTTAGATCCTGGGGTGAGTCACCTCTCCAGAGTCAGTCAAAACCCCTGGGAGAGGAAGGAACCTGAATACTCCGCAAGCCAGCTGAAGGAGAATTTGAGGCCGAGACTCGCACAACCAAAAGGCAGAGCAGGTGGGAGGCTTGGGCTCAGTCGAGAGAAAGAGCGATGGATGTTCATTAGCAAGGTAGGAACACCACGAGGGAGGGCAGGTGGGGCTGTGGAAAATCTGCCACGCCCAGCGGTGAGCAGTGAGACACTGCAGCCAAGGACTGAAAAATAGGAGTCCTGACTCCATAACAAAGAGCAAATCTGCCTTCCCTCAATGCCTCAGAACCACATGCTGGCATGCACATGTGCAGTCACATTCACATACACACATGTGCATAGAATTGCCCCCTCCCCCCCACCCCCGCTGCACACCATGGTACTGATTGCCGAGACAGTTCTTGACTGCACAGAGGAACAGCCTGCTTCATGCTGAAACAGAAGTTGCTTATGAATAGAGCGGAAGCAAACCAGTTGAGGCCAAAAGTGTAATTAGTTTTTGTGTGTTTTTGTGTCATAAATAGCCTTAGGTTCATTTCAAAATGGCATTTCTCTATAAAGAATCTGCCTGCTAATGCACAAGATGTGGGTTCGATCCCTGGGTCGGGAAGATGCCCTTGACAAGGAAATGGCAGCCCACTCCAGTCTTCTTGCCTGGTGAACCCCATGGACAGAGAAGCCTAGTGGGCTACAGTCCAGGGGTTTGCAAAGAGTCAGACATGACTTAGCAACTGAGCACACATAACATTTTAAACATAATGCATTCTTTATAGGACATCTGGAACCTATAAAAGAATCAAAAGATAAAGAAAATATTACCTGCGTTCTCACGATACATTGACTGGTATCTCTATTAATGCTTCTATTAATATTCTTCTAGCCTGCTTTTTCTTTGTGAAGATTCTATTCCTTTTCAAACAAGAGGAAATACTTTTCTCTCTGTAACTTTGTATCCTTAACATTAGGACAAACTTATTCCCCTTGCTATTGCAAATTCTGTATGAATACTTCTTGTGACCTTTCTGGCTCTGACAGATCATAACATCAACCCATGCTCACTGTCAAAAATTTGGAAAATACAGAAAAGTTGAAAAATGTTTATGTAATCTATAATTCCACATTCCAGAGATAATCGCTCTCCAAATGTTGGTGAATTTTTCCTGATGCCTTTTTGCATTAATGTTGCCATTTATTCCAATGGTCATTAACTGATAATCACATTATAAGTTGCTTGACATTTCATAGTAATTCAGGCAAATATCACCTCCCTAAATTTGTCCATGGCCAGGCCCTAGTCTCATTTGATTCCTTAAGAAAATGCCTGACAATGCAGGAGATGCAAGAAGCATACGTTCGATCCCTGGGTTGGGAAGATCTGCTGGAGGAGGAAATGACAACCCACTCCAGTCTTCTTGCCTGGGAAATCTCATGGACAGCGGAGTGTGGGGAGTGTGGCGGGCTACACTCCATGGGGTCACAAAGAGTCGGACACAACTGGGTGAACAACCACAACAACATGCATTGTCACCATGGATTTTTGGACTCCTCCAGGTAATAAGCCACCTACCCAAGAAGCAGTGAATAGGGAAGCCTGCCTTTTGCGTTCACCACTACATTTGCAGATAATAGTTTTTCTCTCTCTTCTTAATGGAAATATTCCATTCCAATATTCCAAATATATTAAACTTGATGGCATAGATAAAATTGTTCAAAATACTTAGAATGCAGAGCTCAAATCTCATTAGGAATGTCGGTGATCATTGTTCTGCCTAATCCAAACCTTACTTTATACATGCAAATACATCTACAAACAAGACATATTTGCTCCAGCAAATTCGAAGTTTTGCCTCTAAAACTGCTAGGAATGGAGATATTTGTTCAATGGTAACACAAGGTGTTGGTAAGAAAAATCGACTTAAATTCAGAAGGCCAGAGTTTGACTTGGCCTTGGCTACACAACCAAGGACACTTAGCAAATTATCTTCCCCAAGCTTTGGTTTTCTTGTCTGTAAAATGGGGCTAGCAGCTCCCGCACAGAGGATTAAGGGAAATAAATATAAACAAAAATGCCTGGTAGAGGAATCCCTTTAGTAGATGCTGGCAAGCGAATCAAGCAAACTGCTGCTTATAGTCCAAGGACTGAGTCTGGCACATTGCTTGTGTTTATAAATAAAGTTTTATTGGAACACTCTAAACCTATTCACTCATGTATTGTCCATGGCTTTCGTGCTGGACTCAAGGAGTTGAACAGCCCTCTGTTTGTAGGACCCGAGATACCTGAAATATTTCCTATCTGGTTCTTTACACAAAAGTTCTTCCAGCCCGTGTTGAGTGCCTGTGCATGCTATGTCGTTTCAGTCATAGCCGACTCTTTGCGACCCTATGGACCAGAGCCCACCAGGCTCCTCTGTCCATGGGATTCTCCAGGCAAGAATCCTGGAGTGGGTTGACCCACATCTCTTACATCTCCTGCCTTGGCAGGTGACTTCTTTACCACAAGCGCCACCTGGGCCACCCTGTGTTAAGGGCCTCCCCCCAAGTCCAGGAAGTAGATTCCATTGTCCTTCTGTTTCACCAGTGAGGAAACTGAAACATAAAGAGGTTAAGGACCATCCCAATGCCAACAGCTCTTATGGAGTCAGATCTTGATCGCAACTCTGTGTGAATTTGAAGCTCATGAGCTGAGCAAGCTTGCTATAATGCCTCTTCCAAAGACATCTGTGTGAGGTCTGAACACTTGTAATCTTCTACTTCTGTTGTAACACTACCCTTTCCACCATTGATATCAGTTGGGCACTGAAAACTGGCAAAGATGTCTTTCATACTGACTCCAGCATGCAGTGGCCTGAGGACCAGTTACAAGAGGCAATAGCGAAAACTACCCCTTCGTGAGGGATCCTGTGGGTCAGGCTGAGACACTTGAAGGAACTTAGGAAAATGGGGCACTGAGGACTTTGGAAGAGCATGGATCGGGGTTTTATATCCCAATCCCTCTTGATGTCTTGTCATATGCCAGTGAAAGGGGCTGCACATGGTAAACCTGCTGCTATGTGAAGAGAAGTCTGAAAACATTCAGAAAATTGGGTCACGATAGATTTGTTAGCTACCAATTCCTGACGACCTGTGACCACACTAGGTTTTAGGAGGCTACAAAGTAACTTGAAGCCCTGTGGACTTCTAAGGAACTGAGAGAGAAAACAAGACAGGGTGGGGGAGGATGTGTCATATACAGGTAGGTATCTTCAAATGGACAAATAACACATTGTACAGAAAGTTAACCGGCAATGTGAGAGTTTACAAAACACAAGAGCAAAGTCCTCAATTGAAGAAAAGTACATCAAATACAAGAATATCAAAAGAGAGATGTTATTGGTAAAGAAAATTGGCCTTTCCTGCTGAAACACACAAAACACGTAGAGCTTGGGACTTCCTTGGTGTCCAGTGGTTAAGACCCACGTTCCCAATGCAGGCAGTGTGGGTTCAATACCTGGTCTGGGAAGTACGGCTCTGAATGACACATGGCACAGCCAAAAAAAAAAAAAAGGGTATTTTCTATATGCCACGTATGTAGTCGCAATGTTCAGTAGCTGTGGCTAATTTAATGCAAGTTTAATTTAAAGTACAAGTCCTCTCAGTAGCAACATGGCAATGTTCAGCCAGGAGCTGCTATATTAACAACAAAGGTATATGATACTTTTTCTCCAAGGCCATTCTGACTGGGGTCAGCTGACAACCAATGATGTATTAATATGCAATTCCCTGAAGGACAGCTAGGTGGGTTATCTTCTCCTGGGCTCTAAGAAAGAAAGAAGGAAAGAAAGAAAAATGAAACTCCATCCTTGGAACTGAACCTCTTAAATTGGTTTCTGCATAATCGGCCTTACTTAAGAAATTGCTCTGGCCCTCTTCCCCAGAAAATTTCTTTCTGTGTGTGTTAGTGCCTCAGTCATGTCTGATGCTTTGCCCTCTATGGACTCTCACCCACCAGGCTCCTCTGTCCACTGGCTTCTGCAGACAAAATTGATGAATGGAGGACTTTGGAAGAGCATGGATCGGGGTTTTATATCCCAATCCCTCTTGATGTCTTGTCATATGCCAGTGAAAGGGCTGCACATGGTAAACCTGCTGCTATGTGAAGAGAAGTCTGAAAACATTCAGAAAATTGGGTCACGATAGATTTGTTAGCTACCAATTCCTGACGACCTGTGACCACACTAGGTTTTAGGAGGCTACAAAGTAACTTGAAGCCCTGTGGACTTCTAAGGAACTGAGAGAGAAAACAAGACAGGGTGGGGGAGGATGTGTCATATACAGGTAGGTATCTTCAAATGGACAAATAACACATTGTACAGAAAGTTAACCGGCAATGTGAGAGTTTACAAAACACAAGAGCAAAGTCCTCAATTGAAGAAAAGTACATCAAATACAAGAATATCAAAAGAGAGATGTTATTGGTAAAGAAAATTGGCCTTTCCTGCTGAAACACACAAAACACGTAGAGCTTGGGACTTCCTTGGTGTCCAGTGGTTAAGACCCACGTTCCCAATGCAGGCAGTGTGGGTTCAATACCTGGTCTGGGAAGTACGGCTCTGAATGACACATGGCACAGCCAAAAAAAAAAAAAAGGGTATTTTTCTATATGCCACGTATGTAGTCGCAATGTTCAGTAGCTGTGGCTAATTTAATGCAAGTTTAATTTAAAGTACAAGTCCTCTCAGTAGCAACATGGCAATGTTCAGCCAGGAGCTGCTATATTAACAACAAAGGTATATGATACTTTTTCTCCAAGGCCATTCTGACTGGGGTCAGCTGACAACCAATGATGTATTAATATGCAATTCCCTGAAGGACAGCTAGGTGGGTTATCTTCTCCTGGGCTCTAAGAAAGAAAGAAGGAAAGAAAGAAAAATGAAACTCCATCCTTGGAACTGAACCTCTTAAATTGGTTTCTGCATAATCGGCCTTACTTAAGAAATTGCTCTGGCCCTCTTCCCCAGAAAATTTCTTTCTGTGTGTGTTAGTGCCTCAGTCATGTCTGATGCTTTGCCCCTCTATGGACTCTCACCCACCAGGCTCCTCTGTCCACTGGCTTCTGCAGACAAAATTGATGAATGGAGTGGGTTGCCATTCCCTTCTCCAGGGGCTCTTCCCTGCCCAGGGATCGAACCCAGGTCTCCTGCATTGCAGGCGGGCCATTCTCTTCCAGCTGAGCCACTGGGAAAGCCCCAGTTCTTGAGGGCAGGTGATCCTTAGAGCTCCTCCTCCGCCTCCACCAGCTCAGCAACCACCTCCACCACCAGCCCCTCCGCCTGCATTCTTTTGAGTGCAAAGTGTCCTGCAGGTCGGGTTTTCAAGACACAGCTCCTGGAAGCCTTGAAGAGGCAGCAGCCTTTCCAACTGCTCCACTCTCTGGGCTGGGAAACCAGAGCCTAGGGAAAGGTTGCTCCTGCCTTGTGGATTTTAATCTATTGTGCCCGGATAGACACTGAAGGGCTACGGGCTCATTCCTTGCATTGTCATCTTTTCCTGGCCTTGAGGAGGTTTGAAGGGATAGTTTCTTTTAGCCATACATCAACTTGGTTCGGGTATGTATGGACACATTTCTACTTCTTCGGCTTCAGTTTCTAGATCGGTTCTTAAAAGAGTGTGAGGTGGAATAGCCTCAGCTAGAGAGTAGGTTTTTTTTTTTTTTTTTCCTTTATTTCTCTTTATTTCAGCTTATTTTTGGCTGGACTGGGTCTTCACTGCCTCAAGGACTTCCCCCCAGCTGCAGGGAGAGTAGGTCAACCGCTCTCTAGTTGTGGTGCACAGGCTTCCCATTGGGGTGGCTTGTCTTGTTGCAGACCGCGGGCTCTGGGGAGCATGGGTTCCCTAGTGTCAGCACCACTCCGTCAGAGCACAGGCTCCGTCTTTGTGGCGCACAGGCTTATTCTGTCTACCGCAAATGGGATCTTCCTGGACCAGAGATGAAAACCACGTCTCCTGCTTTGGCAGGTGTATTCCTCACCACTGAGCCACCAGGGAAGCCCAAGCGTAGGTTTTTTTTAGCTTGTCTATTTTCAATAGAGTAGTGGGTGTGCCTTCACTTGGACTTTCTTTTCTTGCTCCTCCATGCCTCACCCCCTGCCCCTTTGATCGCCTGAAGTTTATTTTCTAAGCACTTGAGTTTCCTTCTCTTCGCTGAATGAGTATTTGGGTATCATTTTAGGCCCAGTTATAAGGGGTACCGTATGCTATCTGTTCTCTGATTTGCTGCCCTGACTTTTATAGCATCTAGATTCTTCCCTGTTCCGGAAAATGGCATTATTTCATTATTTGGTATGGCAGAGTGATATTCCGTTCTCTTTACCCACCGGCTGTGGATGGGAATGTCCGTGGCTTACTATTACTGCTGTTGTAAAGAGCACTGAAATGAATGTGAGGGTGCAGGACTGTTCCCAATTACAGGATGATCTCAAAGGGTTGCCTTATCCCCACTTCTTCTGACTGGGGCCGGTGGACACTCCATGGAGTTTTTCTTTCTTTCTTTTTAATGAAAGAATATTAACTTCCCCTACTCGTTTGCTTTCGGCCCCAAAGCAATATGAATTACCCAGAGGAGCCCATATGTGCGCTGCCTCTTGAACCTCCCTCTCACTTGGCATCATTCTCACTCCTCCAGGTGGTTCCAGAGCCCTGGGTTAAGTTCCCTGAGTCATAGAAGAAATTTGGATCAGCTATCTCGTATACCTCTGGTAGACCCTAGGTGATGTTTTGATAGGCATTTGTCAAATAATGAGGGCTGAGGATGATCTTCTGAGCCTTTGGAAAGAAAGGAAAAGAGAAAAGACAGCAGAAAAGACCGCCCCTGTTATTTCCATCTTCAATTCACTTCTGGAAAATCGGCCCCACTTTGAACTCTTTCAAGGCACCCTTCTGCGGTCGATTTCCTGAGGTCAGGGGATTTAGAGAGCCCCACAGGCCTTTTCTATACCAAGTGCCCAGGAGGTTGGGTCTGTTTTTTTGGTTTGGGGATTTTTTGTTGTTTTTTTAAAGATGTAGTTCCAGGGCATGACCACCAGGCGGCAGCATTCCCTCCTGCCCTGGCCTGTCTAGCTGGGGAACCAGAGGTTGAGCCAAGTCTTGTTTCTGCTGGATGGGTTCTAGTGTATTCTGCCCCGATCAACACCCAAGGCTAGGGTCTCCATCCTTGCATTTCAATATTTGACCTGCCATGGTTGAATATCACACCTTTCTTTTAACCGTTCAGCTACTTGATTCAGATACATATGTCCACTCTTGTCCTCTGTTTGGTTGTTTCCAAATTGGTTATTAAAGTGTGTGAAGAGGAGGAGCCTCAGAGAACAAGTCGATGTTTTTATAATGCCTTATTTTCTGTAGGGGAGTGGCTGTACCTTCATAGGGACCTCCTTGGGGATCCCCCATGTCCTGTACAACCATCCCATTTGGCCACGTTAAATTCCTTTCTAAGGCCATGGTTACCCTTCCTGTTTGTTGATGAGTATATTTGTATCATTTTAGACTCCAGCTATAAGGGGTATCATGTGATAAATGGTTTCCTATGATGGATTGTATTCGATGTAGGTCCCTCCATATGGCTGCAAATGCCATTCTTTCTTCTGTGTGGTAGAGCGATAATCCATTCTGTATACCCACCCCATCTTCTTTCTCCACTGGCCCATGAATGGGTCCATTCTCGCCTTTCCTGCCGCTGCTCTTGGAAAGAGGGCTGCAGTGACCATGGGGGTGCTTGTGTCTTGGCCAAGGACGGCTTTCTGGGAATCCCTGCTCAGAAGTGGCCTTTGGGGATGACAGGGAAACTTGAGGTGTAGGAGTTCAAGGAACCCTACTCCACTGTTTTGGAGTGCCTGTGACTTCTGGGCATTGCCTCCAGCGAGGTGGGAAGGTGGCCTCTTCCCCAAGCCATCTTTGGCCTGTCCTCCTATGATACTTTTTCTCCATGGCCATTGTGACTGGGACCAGCTGACCCTCGATGGCGTTTTAATATGCATTTCTTTAAAGGAAACTAGGTGGATTATCTTCTCCTGGGCTCTAAGAAAGAAAGAAAAGAAAAAATGCAAGACCGCCCTTACAACTGAGCCACTTTCACCAGTTTCTGCGTAATTAGCCTTCCTTGGAATTCTTTCTGGCCCCCTTCCCCAGAACATTTCCTTCTGTGTGTGTGAGTGGCTCAGTCGTGTCTAACTCCTTGCCTCTCCATGGACTCTCACCCATCAGGCTCCTCTGTCCACTGGCTTCTCCAGTCCAGAATACTCTAATGGGTTGCGATTTCCTTCTGCAGGGGATCTTCCCCACACAGGGATCGAACCCAGGTCTCCTGCATTGCAGGCAGGGGATTCTTTCCCAGCTGAGCCACCTGGGACCCAGGGGCCCCTCCTTATGTCCAAATGGGTTTTGTGTGAAGAGGAGGAGCCTCAGAGGACAAGTCGATGTTTTTATAATGCCTTATTTTCTGTAGGGGAGTGGCTGTACCTTCATAGGGACCTCCTTGGGGATCCCCCATGTCCTGTACAACCATCCCATTTGGCCACGTTAAATTCCTTTCTAAGGCCATGGTTACCCTTCCTGTTTGTTGATGAGTATATTTGTATCATTTTAGACTCCAGCTATAAGGGGTATCATGTGATAAATGGTTTCCTATGATGGATTGTATTCGATGTAGGTCCCTCCATATGGCTGCAAATGCCATTCTTTCTTCTGTGTGGTAGAGCGATAATCCATTCTGTATACCCACCCCATCTTCTTTCTCCACTGGCCCATGAATGGGTCCATTCTCGCCTTTCCTGCCGCTGCTCTTGGAAAGAGGGCTGCAGTGACCATGGGGGTGCTTGTGTCTTGGCCAAGGACGGCTTTCTGGGAATCCCTGCTCAGAAGTGGCCTTTGGGGATGACAGGGAAACTTGAGGTGTAGGAGTTCAAGGAACCCTACTCCACTGTTTTGGAGTGCCTGTGACTTCTGGGCATTGCCTCCAGCGAGGTGGGAAGGTGGCCTCTTCCCCAAGCCATCTTTGGCCTGTCCTCCTATGATACTTTTTCTCCATGGCCATTGTGACTGGGACCAGCTGACCCTCGATGGCGTTTTAATATGCATTTCTTTAAAGGAAACTAGGTGGATTATCTTCTCCTGGGCTCTAAGAAAGAAAGAAAAGAAAAAATGCAAGACCGCCCTTACAACTGAGCCACTTTCACCAGTTTCTGCGTAATTAGCCTTCCTTGGAATTCTTTCTGGCCCCCTTCCCCAGAACATTTCCTTCTGTGTGTGTGAGTGGCTCAGTCGTGTCTAACTCCTTGCCTCTCCATGGACTCTCACCCATCAGGCTCCTCTGTCCACTGGCTTCTCCAGTCCAGAATACTCTAATGGGTTGCGATTTCCTTCTGCAGGGGATCTTCCCCACACAGGGATCGAACCCAGGTCTCCTGCATTGCAGGCAGGGGATTCTTTCCCAGCTGAGCCACCTGGGAAGCCCCTGGTCCTGAGGGCGGGTGATTCTTAGAGCTCCTCCTGCTTTGCCACTACTGCCGATGCCTCCACCAGGTTGGAGCATGGTGGGCCTTCAGATCAGGTACACGCAAGCCTCCGCTAGCCCTCAGTGGTTTTCTTTTGTGGCATACTCACTGAAATGCTGGCACTGGTTAGAAATAAAGGAAACAGAAAAGATCATATTGAAACACATGCTCCCTGCCTTGTCATACCATAGCAAGAGGTAAACCTCATTTACCTTTAAATAAGGAAGACGTGTCTTATTTTTTGAGTTTTTTGTTGTTGTTGTTGTTGTTGTTGAAGTCAGTATCGGTGAGACAGCTCTATTCCCCATATCGCTCCCTTTGATTTAAGCCACTTTTCTCTCAGTTCCTCAGCAGTGGGCCTGAAACCCAGCATAGGTGTCCGCCTCCATTTGGTCAGCAACCACGTGCTGCCGGTGCTGGAGAGGAGAGCTGGCTTCCTCACAGCCGCCACCCTTCTAGGACCCACTATGACTGGCAAAGTGGGTCGTCTCTTGGTCTCAGTCTGGCGAAAGACACACCCAAGCCAGAGCGCGGGAGAAGGGAAAACTTTGTTATTACTTGCGGCAAGTAGGCAGCAAACTGAGTTTCTTTCCCAAACTGGTGTCTCCTGGAACAGCAAATCTGGGGAGGTTTTAAGGGAAGGGTTCACGCATATTCATGAAGGGGCTTGAGGCAAGCTTTAGTGGATTGACTTCAGAAGAGTCAGTATCAGTGTTCCTTCGTTCCTGCAGAACTCAGACTGCATCACATTGTGATGTGCATCCTTCGAGGAGGAACTAGACCTCTGGGAGACAGTGGAGAACAGAGGAGCCTGGCGGGCTACTGTCCGCGGAGTTAGACACAATGGAATGACTGAACAATGGTTTCCTTGCTGTTTTCCCTTTGTTCCTGCATTCCCTCACTTAAGATCATTCCCTGCTGAGGACCTGTTCAAGGGCAAGCATTGAGGCCAGGCTTAGATCTCCAAATGGCTTAGGCCCAGTATGGCTTCTCTTCTGTCAAGAAAGGCAGGATTCTTTCCCAGCTGAGCCACCTGGGAAGCCCCTGGTCCTGAGGCGGGTGATTCTTAGAGCTCCTCCTGCTTTGCCACTACTGCCGATGCCTCCACCAGGTTGGAGCATGGTGGGCCTTCAGATCAGGTACACGCAAGCCTCCGCTAGCCCTCAGTGGTTTTCTTTTGTGGCATACTCACTGAAATGCTGGCACTGGTTAGAAATAAAGGAAACAGAAAAGATCATATTGAAACACATGCTCCCTGCCTTGTCATACCATAGCAAGAGGTAAACCTCATTTACCTTTAAATAAGGAAGACGTGTCTTATTTTTTGAGTTTTTTGTTGTTGTTGTTGTTGTTGTTGAAGTCAGTATCGGTGAGACAGCTCTATTCCCCATATCGCTCCCTTTGATTTAAGCCACTTTTCTCTCAGTTCCTCAGCAGTGGGCCTGAAACCCAGCATAGGTGTCCGCCTCCATTTGGTCAGCAACCACGTGCTGCCGGTGCTGGAGAGGAGAGCTGGCTTCCTCACAGCCGCCACCCTTCTAGGACCCACTATGACTGGCAAAGTGGGTCGTCTCTTGGTCTCAGTCTGGCGAAAGACACACCCAAGCCAGAGCGCGGGAGAAGGGAAAACTTTGTTATTACTTGCGGCAAGTAGGCAGCAAACTGAGTTTCTTTCCCAAACTGGTGTCTCCTGGAACAGCAAATCTGGGGAGGTTTTAAGGGAAGGGTTCACGCATATTCATGAAGGGGCTTGAGGCAAGCTTTAGTGGATTGACTTCAGAAGAGTCAGTATCAGTGTTCCTTCGTTCCTGCAGAACTCAGACTGCATCACATTGTGATGTGCATCCTTCGAGGAGGAACTAGACCTCTGGGAGACAGTGGAGAACAGAGGAGCCTGGCGGGCTACTGTCCGCGGAGTTAGACACAATGGAATGACTGAACAATGGTTTCCTTGCTGTTTTCCCTTTGTTCCTGCATTCCCTCACTTAAGATCATTCCCTGCTGAGGACCTGTTCAAGGGCAAGCATTGAGGCCAGGCTTAGATCTCCAAATGGCTTAGGCCCAGTATGGCTTCTCTTCTGTCAAGAAAGCCCATGCTGGCTTCTCTTTCTCCAGGGACCACCCCCTATTCTACCTGCTTATACCCATTTCAAGAGCTTGTGACCTGTGCACTCACACAGTTGACTGTCTGCTCTGTGGTTACCATCTTGAAATTCTTCATTTGTGAACAAGCAGCCCCATATTTTCATTGTACACTGAGCCCTACAAACTATGTAGTCAGTCCCACCTTCATCCTTTGTAGAAACCTGACTTTAACTTGGGCTTCCCTGGTGGCTCAGCTGGTAAAGAATCTGCCTGCAATGTGGCAGACCTGGGTTCGATCCCTGGGTTGAGAAGACCCCCTGGAGGAGGGCCTGGCCACCCATCCCAATATTCTTGCCTGGAGAATCCCCATGGACAGAGGAGCCTGGTGGGGTACAGTCCATGGAGTAAAAAACAATCAGACACAACTGAGTGCCTCCTAGCCTCCTACCGAAGTCTGACTATGTGTTATGAACTATATATGTATAGGAACTAATTTTTAATTTTTAAAATTTATTTATGTTTAAAATATTTATTTTATTTATTTGGCTGGTCTGGGTCTTTAGTGGGGGGTTCCCAAGAGGCACTAGTGGTAAAGAGCCCACCTGTCAATGCAGGAGACGTAAGAAATGTGAGTTCAATTCCTGGGTGGGGAAGATCCCCTGGAGAAGGAAATGGCAACCCACTCCAGTGTTCTTGCCTGGAGAAGCCCATGGACAGAGGGGCCTGGAGGCATGCAGGATCTTTTAGTAGAGACATATGGGACCCATTTCCGTAAACAGGGATTGAACCCAGGCCCTCTCCATTGAGACTGTGAAATCTTGGCCACTGGACCACTAGGGAAGTCTCAGAACTAATTTTTCAAATAACAACAGTCACGACAACAACAAAGATGGCAATTTTACGAAAGGGAAACCCTCTTCCTCTTTCACTTTCCAAATCACAATGTCTAATACTGGCCAGCAGATGTCGCTGTTGCTACGTGACAAGAGAGCGGTTTTAACAGGCCAGTTCATCTGAAAGATTTTTGAGCTTTCAGGGAGTAAAGTCTTCAAAAAAGCTTGACGTAAAATCTCTTTTTTATAGCATCTTGGTGGTTTTTTTTTTTTTTTTTTTTTTTTTTTTTTTTTTTGGAAAAGAAACTGCAAATAATAGTTATAACAAAGTATTAACTAGGTTAAATAAAAAATACATCATGTAGCCAAACACCACTTCTTCAGCTCTGTGGAAGCATTATTTTAACACAGGCTTGTCATTTCAAACAGGTGGTTAGCCCAGGGGATATGCGATCCTGTGCTTTATCATAAAATTTGGTCTTGCTCCCCATTTCTAGTAGAGAGAGGGCAAAACCCTTGGAATTTCCTAAGTGGAAAGAGCGGTTACAGTGGGCGTCTTTTGTTACGTTGATAAGGTAACTTTTGGAAACCTCTGAGGACTTAGGGTGGGGAGGGAGGGGCAGTGTTGCCAGGGAAACCAACCTGGCTTAAGGGTTTGAAGTTTCAGTCCCCTACCCCCAACTTTCAGGGAGAAGAGAGAGGGACTCAGAAGTTGAATCACTTACCTATGAAGTAAAGTGGAAGTCTCTCAGTGGCGTCTGACTCTTTTGCAACCCCATGCAGCCCGTGAGGCTCCTCTGTCCGTGAAATTCTCCAGGCAAGAATACTGGAGCAAGTTGCCATTTCCTTTCATTCCAGAGCTCACAGCAAAAATGGCAGAGTAAATCCAGGGTTTCCCTTGGATGTTTACTGATTTGCTGGAAGGTCCCAGCTGCACATAGATACCCTACTCAAGGTATGTCATCGCTGTATAATAGACAGTGATGGAGCGAGATGAGTCGCTTGCTGGAAGATTTGTTACTAAGATCAAACTCCATTTTTAGGTAATGGGACCAGTGTGCTCGATATTAAAATGTCTCTAGCACTAAGGTAACAAGTCATCATAGGAAAACATTCAAATAACCCTCACAGTCTCTTAGATCAGTTATTTTACATGGTGAAAGATTAGAAAGCGTTCTTTCAACTTTCACCAGAATTCATCAGTGTGCACAACCCTGCACGGTCAGCGGAACTCCAGTACGTAAAGCAAATACAACCTGCAAACAATAATGCAAGAGCAAAATGGTAATGCTGCCTGGGTTTCATTAACGAAAATGGTTAGTCCATCACAATCCGCCAGGCTGGGAAGTTTCTGGGCTTGGGTCAATTACCTATGATGTATGTGCAATGGACATGTAATTTATCATCTGTTGTTTTAGCAAGGCCAAACCATTATGCTTACAAGAGACTGCTCAGTGCACAACTCTGTTACATCAATAAAAGGTGAAAGGCTAATTAAACTATGCAAAACAGACTTTAGGCATTCACAGACTGGACTGGTGGGCTAGGCGTCTTCCGAGGTCGCCCATCAGTAACTTTCACTTCCACTCTTTGTCAGCACCCCCCTTCCGCAGCCCCACCGTGGGTCACGTCGAACTCATCATCTCTCTTCCGAGCCCCTTAAATCTCAGTATCCATCCACCTACAGTCTCCTGCCCTTGCGTCATGTCCAGCTCACCTTCTCTTTGTGCTTACGGATATCCATCTGTCTTCCCCCTGTCCAGCTGCCCACTACTGGCCATGTTTCCCTACCCAGTATGTGGCTGGCCTTTTTGTTCTCATCAACATACTCGGCTTCTCTGTGCCACTGTCCTGCCACACCACATGTACTGAGCGAAACTCCAAACCAGGCTTCTCAGCCTGTCCTCGCAGCTATCCTGCTGAAGCTCACCCCTCTACCTGCAGTGGGGCAGCGGGAGCCCGCACAATTGGGGCTGCTCTGGTCCCAGCTTGTCCCATAGAATGGTAGAAGCTTTCCTCATGACCGGCTAAGATATTTAATACCCTCCTCAGTCCCCCCACTTCACAACTGGCAGTATTAAATACATTCGAGTATTTAATCTTTAACAGTTAATACTCTTTGCCATCTGATCAACACTTTTGGGCTAAAGAGATTGGCTTCTGTATGCACCTGCTGGTGGGCCAGAGTCAGGGCCCACATCAAAACCATGCCTAGCATGTGTCGGGACGAACTATATTCACATCAAGTGGCAGAAATGTCTTTTCATAGTAATAGTGTTGCTGCCCTGAGCTCCAGCGTAACGACTGGGGAAGAAAGAAGCTATATCTGAGCGGAACTCCAGTACGTAAACAAATAAACCTGCAAACAATAATGCAAGAGCAAAATGGTAATGCTGCCTGGGTTTCATTAACGAAAATGGTTAGTCCATCACAATCCGCCAGGCTGGGAAGTTTCTGGGCTTGGGTCAATTACCTATGATGTATGTGCAATGGACATGTAATTTATCATCTGTTGTTTTAGCAAGGCCAAACCATTATGCTTACAAGAGACTGCTCAGTGCACAACTCTGTTACATCAATAAAAGGTGAAAGGCTAATTAAACTATGCAAAACAGACTTTAGGCATTCACAGACTGGACTGGTGGGCTAGGCGTCTTCCGAGGTCGCCCATCAGTAACTTTCACTTCCACTCTTTGTCAGCACCCCCCTTCCGCAGCCCCACCGTGGGTCACGTCGAACTCATCATCTCTCTTCCGAGCCCCTTAAATCTCAGTATCCATCCACCTACAGTCTCCTGCCCTTGCGTCATGTCCAGCTCACCTTCTCTTTGTGCTTACGGATATCCATCTGTCTTCCCCCTGTCCAGCTGCCCACTACTGGCCATGTTTCCCTACCCAGTATGTGGCTGGCCTTTTTGTTCTCATCAACATACTCGGCTTCTCTGTGCCACTGTCCTGCCACACCACATGTACTGAGCGAAACTCCAAACCAGGCTTCTCAGCCTGTCCTCGCAGCTATCCCCTGCTGAAGCTCACCCCTCTACCTGCAGTGGGGCAGCGGGGAGCCCGCATACAATTGGGGCTGCTCTGGTCCCAGCTTGTCCCATAGAATGGTAGAAGCTTTCCTCATGACCGGCTAAGATATTTAATACCCTCCTCAGTCCCCCCACTTCACAACTGGCAGTATTAAATACATTCGAGTATTTAATCTTTAACAGTTAATACTCTTTGCCATCTGATCAACACTTTTGGGCTAAAGAGATTGGCTTCTGTATGCACCTGCTGGTGGGCCAGAGTCAGGGCCCACATCAAAACCATGCCTAGCATGTGTCGGGACGAACTATATTCACATCAAGTGGCAGAAATGTCTTTTCATAGTAATAGTGTTGCTGCCCTGAGCTCCAGCGTAACATGACTGGGGAAGAAAGAAGTCTCATTTTCTGGACCCCACTGCTGTGCTGGGGCTTCCCTGGTGACTCAGAGGGTAAAGATCTGCCTGAAATTCAGCAGATCCGGTCAATCCCTGGGTTGGGAAGATCCTCTGGAGAAAAGAATGGCTACCCACTCCAGTATTCTTGCCTGGAGCATCCCATGGACAGAGGAACCTGATGGGCCACAGTCCATGGGATGGCAAGGAGTCGGACATGACTGAGCAAGTAACACACACACACAGAACACACACTGCAATAAAGTGGCCTCGGGGCAGTAAGATTCCTTTCATGGTTTAACTCTAGCTATTCTCATGCCTGTTAGGATCACGTCCACTCTGGTAGATGCTGGATACTTTGCAAACAAATGATCCTGTAAACAATCAAGTACTCTTTTAACAGAATCTTAATGTGGTCTTGGAGATGTGAAAACTCTGATAGGACCTAAGTCAAGGGTCTGCTAAAAGAATTCCTTTTTTATTTGCCATAGACATATAATTCCTTGTATATTTTTCTGTTTTGTATGTTTTCTCCAGCAGATGTGCATTATTCTAATCAGAAAAAAAGAAAAATTGCTATATGAGAACTAGGTCGAGTCCACTCATCAGTCCTTCCAGTCTTGTGAGCCTTACTTCCTCATTGGTAACATGAGAGGTTTGGACTTTGTGATGGTTAAATTTATTCCAAACCTGACAAACCAGAATTTGAGGACCAGATCTGGGGAAATGGGAGTTAAGATTGAGGAGGGGACTGTTTAAAATAACAGGAGGGGCTTCCCTGGTGGTCCAGTGGGTAGAGAGTCCACCTTGCAGTGCAAAGGGCACCGGTTTGACCCCTGGCCTGGGAAGATCCCACGTGCAGTGGAGTGGCTGGACCAGTGTGTCCAATTATGAGCCGGCTCTCTGGAGCGCATGCGCCCAGAGCCAGTGCTCTGCAACAACAGAGGCCACCGCGATGGGAGGCCCACAGGAGCCAAAGAACAAAGATGGATGAAACTAGACAAATGAAAGACCAGTGGAAGTGGCCCGCCCACCCCTCCCTCCCCCGCCAAAATAAATAAATAAATGTTTAAATAATAAAAAAAAAATTAACAGGAATACTGTGGCCACAGATCTCTGTATGTTAACATGGAATAACCTCAAAATAATTTTTTTAAGCGAGGGTCCAGAATACTGCATAGTTTTTCTGTAGGTACAAAGAGGCTATCTTGAATGATCTGAAAGAAACTGGTTACAATAACTCCTGAGTTAGAGGTAGGTGCTGCCTGAAAGTAAATTTTTTTTAAGTTTTTAAAACATATTTATTTATTTAGGCTGCTCAGGGTCTTAGCTGCTGGTATGCAGGACTTTTTTTTTTTTTTAAGATTTATTTATTATTTATTTATGGGGGGTTGGGGTGGGAAGGGAGGGGAGCGGGCGGGCCACTTCTATTGGTCTTTCATTTCTCTATTTTCATCCGTCTTTGTTCTTTGGCCCGTGTAGGCCTCCTATCGCGGTGGCGTCTGTCGTTGCAGAGCACTGACTCTGGGTGCATGCGCTCCAGAGCTCCGGCTCAGTCATTGGACACATCGGTCCAGCCGCTCCGCGGCACGTGGGATCTTCCCAGGCCAGGGATCAAACCGGTGCCCCTTGCACTTCAAGGCAGTGTCCTTACCCACTGGACCACCAGGGAAGCCCCGCAGGATCTTTAATTGCAGCATGTGGGATCTAGTTTCCTGACCAGGGATCGAATCCCAGCCCTCTGCAGGGAAGTCCCCTGTAGGGCACTTTATACTCTTCAGTGCACTGGGAATGGTTACCAGCTGAACTATATATTGCCTTCTCAAATCGAGGGGAAAAAAGGAACGAGTGGTACCAACTTCCTGCCATTTAACTTTAGAAACATCTAGAGGTCTTAATATAAGCTAGATACTTTCTCCACACCCTCTCCCATCAACGGCACCTCAGCTTGCAAATTAGGTATTATCTCTGTTTTACACACAATTCTGAAAAGTTATATCATTTCCTAGGGTCATTTAACTTATTAGCAGCAGAGTTAAGATTTAGGTCCACTCTGCTTGTTTCATGAGACATGTTTGTCTCCTGAGAATATGTTTATCTTGCGAGAACGGGAGCTGGAGGCCACAGGTTCTAGATAATTTTGACCCAGCGCGTTGAAGAGTGCATGCATGCACAAGTGAGCTGCAGCTGTGGAGTGAGTGCGCAGCAGAGGCGTTGTGGGTATCAGGTGTGCTAGGGAGCCCATGCTTGATTTTTATTACTGGGTGTAGCTCAGGCTTTGCTGCACCTGCTGTCTGCCCGCCTCTCCTCTGCCGCAGGCTGCTTCCGGGGAATGCCTTGTTTCTCGGCCAGAAAGGCTGTTTTTCTCTTTGCGTGAAGTGGTTTGAACCCCATTTAAGCAAAGAAGAATTGATGCGTTCCGACTGTGGTGCTGGGAACACTCTTGAGAGTCCCTTGGACAGCAAGGAGATCAAACCAATCAATTCTAAAGGAAATCAACCCTGACTGTTCACTGGAAGAACGGATGCTGAAGCTCCAATCCTTTGGCCACCTGATGTGAAGAGCTGACTCACTTGGAAAAGACCCTGGTGCTGGGAAAGATTGAAGGCAGGCGGAGAAGGGGGCGACATAGGATTAGATGGTTGGATGGCATCACTGTCTCACTGGACATGGTTTTGATCTAGTTCCAGGAGATAGTGAAGGACAGGGACAGCTGGTGAGCTGCAGTGCATGGGGTTGCAAAACATCCGATTCGACTGAGCTACTGAACTACAACAGGCAAGCCGAAGTGTTGGAAAGGGAACGGCCTGGAAGCAAGCAGCCTTCAGGTACAGGCAAATGGGTTGGATGGGTATCCAGCTCCCTTGCCTCCTGGGTGAGGTTCCCTGGCAGCCTGCCTGGACGCGGGCTCTCAGAGGTCCCTGGCAGGATTGACACCCCCCAACCCTGGCCAGCGGCAATTGTTGACCCACCCCCACCCTTTATTGTCTTCCTTCTCCTCCAGCGGCCAGTTTCCTGAGCTCACGTGGCACACAGCCGCTTGTGTTTGCAGACTGGCTTCAGGGACTGCTGCTGGAAACCTCCAACTTAGGCGACAGGAAAGGCACCGTGGAGGAAGTCCTCGGAGCGGAGCGGCGGACCCCTCATTTTGCAGTAGAGTGGAAACAACACGTCCTTCCTTGGACTTCGTGGGTGCAGCTGAGTTCCTGACCTAGACCCCAACCCCTCGTTTTGATGGGTTAAGCGGCCAGGCGGCCACACTTTGTTTCGGCAGCCACGAGGATGTGGGGACAGCTTTGTCCACATCACTTAAGGGCAGGAGACTGCACGCGCACCCTCTGTGAATGGGGTGTGGGGCCCCAGCTCTGCCGGGCATGCCAGGGGCCAGAGGGAGGCGAGGGGGCGAGCGCCCGTCCACTTGGGCTGAGGCCCCTCTGGCTCTTCCTCTCTCCAGACTCTCCCTGAGGGGCTCCCAGACCCATCCCTGCCTGCCTTAGGCTCTGACAGAAACTCTTCCACCACTTAGGGATTTGGAAACACATTCTTTCTGCTGTGGTGGGTGGTTGTTTGCAAAATATAGCCCATCATGCTTGGGAATTGCATGTTGAGTGAGGTAGCAACTCAGAAAAAGACAAATGCCCAGCAGTCTTGCTCTGCTTGAACGGTTCCAGGCGTCATGACCTCCATCTGTGTGCGTGTGCAGGGGAAGGAAAGCCACGTGGAGGCTTGCACAAGTGCCAGGTAAGTGGGAGCCTGAGGGCTGCTGTCCCTTGGGACAGATTGCTTTCATGTGGGTTGCAAAGCTTACCGCTAAGTATTGCTTCTTTTTCATCATCTCTTACCTTGAATTTGGGTCACACTGAAGCATGAAAATGAAATGGCAGATAGATTGAACAACTCTCCCTAATTCCCACTAACTGTGCTCTCTTGTGTCAATTCCTCCAGACAAAAAATTAAACCTGGAATTTTGTGTCAGGCCTCTTCCAGTCACTTGATCTCTTCTCAGTTCAATTCAGTCTCTCATGCCTCACTTTTTGCGACCCCATGGACTGCGGCTTCCTTGTCCTTCACCATCTCCCGGAGCTTGCTCAAACTCATGTCCATCGAGTCCATGCCATCCAGCCATCTCGTCCTTTGTCACCCCCTTCTTCTGCCTTCTGTTTTTCCCAGCATCAGGGTCTTTTACAATAAGCTGTCTCTTCACTTCAGATGCTCCACTGTGACGAATTTCGTTACTGACTTTTAAGGAGATGCCCTCTACTGACCTCACATTTCAAGGCTGACTCAGGTCTTAACGTCTCCAAGACTTTTTTTTTTTAAAGCCTTTGTTTTTAGGAGCCCTAAGGTGCTCTTTGATTCTTTTTCTCTAACTTATTTTTTTTTAGTTTTGGCCTCTGTTATTGTTTTTTTTTTAAATTATTACAGAGTTTTGTTGTTCACAGACATGTATGTTCCCAGATCAGTCATATACATATCCCTGGTCCCCACCCCCCTCCCAATCCCCTCATCCCACCCCTCCAGGCTGTTGCACCGAGCCCTTGTAGGAACTCGTATTCCCTCAGCGCAATGACAATAGCTATCTTTTTCACATATGATAGTTTAGGTTTCCATGTTGCTCCCCCTATGCCTCCTACCCACTATTCATTCCCCACAATGTCCATATGTCTATTCTGTCTGTTTTTCCATGGATTTACTGTGTGTGTTATCATTACTCTCTTAGTAGATTTCATATATATGTGTTAGTATACTGTACTTGTCTTTCTCTTTTTGACTTCACTTTTTATGGTAGGTTCTAGATTTATCCACCTCATTAGGACTGATACTTCTGCATTTCTTTTTATGGCTGTGTAGTGTTCCATTGTATATATGTACCAGAGTTTTTTTAATCCATTCATTCGTTGATGGACATCCAGGTTGCTTCCATGTTCTAGCTATTGTATAGAGAGCTGCAATGACCATTGGGGTACAGGTGCTTCTTTCAGATTTGATTTCATCAGAGTATAAGCCTAAGAGTGGGATTGCTGGCTCGTATGGTGCTTCTATTTTTAGTTTTTTAAGAAATCTCCATACTGTCTTCCATAGAGGCTGTGTCAATTTACATTCCCACCAGCAATGCAAAAGTGTTCCCTTTTCTCTGCACTCTCTCCAGCATTTATTGTCTGTCGATTTGTTGATGATGGCCATCCTGACGGGTGTGAGGTGATATCTTATTGTCGTTTTGATTTGCATTTCTCTAATAATAAGCGAAGTTGAGCATCATTACAGGGTCGCCAGGTGCCAGGTGAGCTGAGTCTCCAAGCCTTGTGGTATTTGTTTTCTCTTCTTGATCACTATCTCATCCACCTGTGCACTCAGTCACTACTCAGGTGTTTCTCCTTCCCAGTACTGTTCTGAGTCACATTTCCCTTGCCATGTCTGCCATCTGTGCCTCTTAACATGAGGACAGAAGATGATTGATTTATCTGGATTCTTGTCTAGTGGATTTCCTTCCTGGAGGTGGAGCACTTCCTAAAAAGCAGGGTCAAATTAATCTTCAAAAATGCTTCAGGACTTTCCTGGCAGTGCACTGGTTAGGGCTCCATGCTTCCACTGCAGGGAGCACAGGTTTGGTCCCTGGTTGGTGATCCACAAACTCCCCAGTGTGGCTCCCCCTCTCCCCAAAAAAAACCAGAAACAAAACCCACTCTCTTAGTAAGTTTCAAATATATTATTAACTGGACTTAGCACACTGCAGATGACATTCTCATGACTTGTGTATTTCATATCTGGAACTTTGTACCTTTGGAGTCCTGTCGCTCATTTTGCCCAGCTCCCTGCCTCTGGCAATAAACCAGCTGTTCTCCATGTCTGAGCTCAGTTTTTTGCTGGGGATTTTTTTTTAAATATTCTACCTATAAGTGAGATAGTATCATCTTTATCTTTTGCCAACATATTTTATTTAACATAATGCCTTCAAGGTTCATTCATGTTGTTGTAAATGGCAAGATTTTTTATGGCTGGGTAGTATTACATTATATATATGTATATTATATGTATATATATCACATTTTCTTATCTATTCATCAGTCAATGGACATGTAGGTTGCTTTCATGTATTGGCTGTTGTACGTATTGCTACATTGAATATCAGGTTACATACATTTTCAAGGTAGTGATTTTATTTCTTCTGGGTAAATACCCAGAAGTGGAATTGCTGGATTGTATGGTAAGTCTATTTTTAATTTCTGAGGAACCACTATATTATTTTCCATAGTAGATGTGCTAATTTCCATTTCCACCAACAGTGCACAAAGGTTCCCTTGTCTCTGACTTCCTTCAGTCAGTCTGATCATCTCTAGGTCCATCTATATCACTGCAAGTGGCATGATTTCATTATTTTTTATGGCTGAGTAGTATTCCCTGTGTAAATGTACCATGTCTTTTTTGTCCATTCATCTGTCAGTGGGCATTTAGATCACTTCCATGCCTTGGCTAGTGTGAATCATGTTGCTGTGAACATAGGGATACCTGAATATATATATTTTTTTAATTTTGGCCTCTTTTTTATTGATTTTTTTTCATCCGTCTTTGTTCTTTTGGCCTGCATAGGTCTCCCATTGCAGTGGCCTCTCTTGTTGCAGAGCACCAGCTCTAGGCACATGCACTCCAGAGCGCTGGCCCATAATTGGACACATCGGTCCACCTGCTCCGTGGTATGTGGGAGCTTCCTGGGCCAGGGATTGAACCAGTGCCCTTTGCACTGCAAGGCAGATTCTCTACCCACTGAGCCACCAGGGAAGCCCCTGCTTGTATATTTTTGACTTATAGTTTTGCCTGGCTATGTACCCAGGAGTGGGATTGTAGGAGCGTATGGCAAGTCTTTTTTCAGTTGTTCCCATAGTGGCTGCATCAATTTACATTCCCACCGACAGTGTAGAAGGGTTCCCTTTTTTCTATACCCTCTCCAACATTTATTGTTGGTAGATGTTTTGATGATGGCCCTTCTTACTGTTGTGAGGTGAAGCCTCACTGTAGTTTTTAATTTGCATTTCCCTAATAATTAACGATGTTAAATATTTTTTCACGTGCCTGTTGGCCATCCATAGGTTGTCTTTGGAGAATTGTCCATTTAGGCCTTCTGCCCATTTTTCAGTCGAATGGTTTTTGTCGTTAGGTTGCATGAGCTGTTTGCGTATTTTGGAAATTAAACCCCTGTTGGCTGCATCACTTGCAAAGATTTTCTCCTAGTCAGTAGGTTGTCCTTTCATTTTGTTTTTGGTTTCCAATGCTGGACAAAAGCTTGTGAGTGTGGTTAGGTCCCATTTGTTTAGTTTTGCTTTTATTTCTATTGCGCTAGGTCGAGACTGACCAAGGCAACAGAAGTAAACGTTAGGAGAATTTGTGTTTTGCCTGTGTCCTCTTCTGGGAGTTGTATGATATCAGGTCTCATATGTAAGTCTGTGACTTGATTTCCTCACATTATCAATAAGGAAAGAGCCTCTTCATTCTTTCTCACAGATTCAGAGCATTCCATTCCATTATTAGTTACTTACCAGTCAACATTTAGACTGTTTGAAGTCTTTTGCTGTTTTAAATAGCTAGTATACATTCTGTCTAAATTCTCATAGTCTATGATATGTATCTTGACATTTATCAGTTTCATGGACTTCAGAGTTAACTCTCTGTACAGTGAGAAAATATTGATAGATTTGAAGTGAAAGAGAAATGCTCCCATTTATTTTTTCCAGTGAGGTTATCTAGATTGAAAGCAAAGAACCTGAAAACAAACCAATGAGTCAGATGGAGTATGACTCAAAAAAGAACAGAAAGCGATAAAAGTTAACCTTTGTTGAGAAGTTTGGCTACGTGTCAAAACAGAAAAAATAGCCTTTCTGCTGCAGGTCTCAATAATTGAGTTTGTGTCATGAAATAAACTGGTTTCTCTGAGATGCTGAGCTTCTAAAATTTCGAGCACATTTAAGCACGATAAACACATTACTGCTCGTTGCACATCACCTGGGTGGGCCCTCTCCAGAGGGAGAAGCCAGTTGTGCTCGCTCATCATATGGTCTCCAGGCCATAGGTAGTCAGTCTCTTGGTCAGCAGACACAAGGCCAGTCAGCATGTAGAACCTCGTCTTACCAAAGCCCCAGTTCCGAAAGTTTGAAGACTTGCGGCTGGATTTTCCCAGGTTTGAAACACAATGCCCTCAATGGAGGACTGACAGCAGTCCCATGTAAGCAATCTACTTAAGCCTCCAGAACAATGTTGAAATTCCTTGCCAGTGTCTGTTCACTTCATGCAGGGCTTGCTTAATATTTAGTTGAAGCTTTGAAGAGAATGACACAGAGACAGCTTTGCTGGGGGTGGGAGCTGGGGTCTTGCAATAGGAGAGGAATTCTTCATTTCTTTTACCTCCACACGGTCGTATTTTAGAAGAATATTTGTTAACCCACCAACACATCTGTGGGCCACATGGAAGTGAAATGCAGATGAGTATGAATTAGAATGATTTTGCCTCTGTCTCAGGAAATTAAGTAATTGAAATAAAGGTGAACATCAGGAAAATTTTCTCTCTGTTCTTAGAGATATTAGTACTAGTGTCTGATTAAATCAGTCTCAGGTCTGAGTCTGGGGGACCTTGTGCGCTCTTGGCCCTTACCGGCAGGCTGCTTCCTATGGGAAATGTGGAGTTCCGACCCCTTGCGGTTCTGCATAGCGCCCATGTGTTAAGGAACCAAAGCTCCCATTTCTAACTGCGCAAGTGGAGACCACCCAGGCTTGTCAGACTGCTATGGTCCAGCCCCTCTGATGTGGGCATAGAATTATTCAGAGGATATTTGCATTCATTATTTTTCTTAGTTTTATGAAGTTAACTCTAGATGTGATCTGAAGTTGTTTTTCTGAGTTGTGAGGGGTGGCCGCGGGCCTGGCCTGGCTCGGGTGACACTGTCTTTGGAGCATGTAAGTGGTGTCCCCTTTTCCAGGCAGGTGTGTGCGTGGAGGGGACGGGACCTGAGTTCAGCACAGTTAGTTCTCACTCTTACAGGCTCTGGAAACACAGACATTGGTTCTTGACTTCCCATATCCTGGCCCCAAAGCCCAGTGGGACCCTAGTTCAGGATCCCAAGGATGAGTCCTTGACTCGGAGGGCCTCCTGAGGCAAAAAAGACAGCGACAGGCACACTCTCTTTTCAAATACCATAGGTAGTCAGTCTCTTGGTCAGCAGACACAAGGCCAGTCAGCATGTAGAACCTCGTCTTACCAAAGCCCCAGTTCCGAAAGTTTGAAGACTTGCGGCTGGATTTTCCCAGGTTTGAAACACAATGCCCTCAATGGAGGACTGACAGCAGTCCCATGTAAGCAATCTACTTAAGCCTCCAGAACAATGTTGAAATTCCTTGCCAGTGTCTGTTCACTTCATGCAGGGCTTGCTTAATATTTAGTTGAAGCTTTGAAGAGAATGACACAGAGACAGCTTTGCTGGGGGTGGGAGCTGGGGTCTTGCAATAGGAGAGGAATTCTTCATTTCTTTTACCTCCACACGGTCGTATTTTAGAAGAATATTTGTTAACCCACCAACACATCTGTGGGCCACATGGAAGTGAAATGCAGATGAGTATGAATTAGAATGATTTTGCCTCTGTCTCAGGAAATTAAGTAATTGAAATAAAGGTGAACATCAGGAAAATTTTCTCTCTGTTCTTAGAGATATTAGTACTAGTGTCTGATTAAATCAGTCTCAGGTCTGAGTCTGGGGGACCTTGTGCGCTCTTGGCCCTTACCGGCAGGCTGCTTCCTATGGGAAATGTGGAGTTCCGACCCCTTGCGGTTCTGCATAGCGCCCATGTGTTAAGGAACCAAAGCTCCCATTTCTAACTGCGCAAGTGGAGACCACCCAGGCTTGTCAGACTGCTATGGTCCAGCCCCTCTGATGTGGGCATAGAATTATTCAGAGGATATTTGCATTCATTATTTTTCTTAGTTTTATGAAGTTAACTCTAGATGTGATCTGAAGTTGTTTTTCTGAGTTGTGAGGGGTGGCCGCGGGCCTGGCCTGGCTCGGGTGACACTGTCTTTGGAGCATGTAAGTGGTGTCCCCTTTTCCAGGCAGGTGTGTGCGTGGAGGGGACGGGACCTGAGTTCAGCACAGTTAGTTCTCACTCTTACAGGCTCTGGAAACACAGACATTGGTTCTTGACTTCCCATATCCTGGCCCCAAAGCCCAGTGGGACCCTAGTTCAGGATCCCAAGGATGAGTCCTTGACTCGGAGGGCCTCCTGAGGCAAGAAAAGACAGCGACAGGCACACTCTCTTTTCAAATAGCTCACAGCCAGACAGAAGGAATGTTTTTGTTCATGATGATCTATATTAAATCACATTCCACAATCTTCCTACTTTCTGAGCTCTCATTCCAGAAACAGTGAATTTGGGAAGAGAATCATGAAATAGGCTTGCCTTGTAAGCAAACCAGGTTCTATAAATCTTTCAGTCCTATCCCAGGGCCCAAAACAGGAAAGAGGCCTCCCCGGGTCGAAAGGGACCGCTAATAGGCCTCATCATAAATGCAGACCAGGAAACAGCTTTCCACTTTGGTCCTAAAGTACCCTTCTACCAACTCCGCACCCAAGTAGACAGTAAGTGAGCAAAACCTCAACTGACTACATCCAGAAGGATATGAGTCTATTTTCAGTGCTATTTATCCATTACAGCATCATCTTCAGCTTCATGTGTGAGCAGAGAGTGACTCTTAGTACTACCATAAAAGAACTTGAAATGCTTATTAAATTCTGCTGAGGGCTTCCCCGGTGGTCCAGTGGGCAGAGAGTCCACCTTGCAGTGCAAGAGGCACTGGTTCGATCCCTGGCCTGGGAAGATCCCACATGCTGCAGAGTGGCTGGACTGGTGTATCCAATTGTGAGCCAGTGCTCTGGAGCACATGCGCCAGATGGATGAAAATAAAAATGAATAAAAACCAATAAAAGTGGCCAAAATTTAAAAAAAAAAAAATGTGCTGAAATAATGTTAGACCGTGTGATATACTGAGTCCCAGTGTTTAAACCCATTCATGTTCCCCCGTCTCCACATCAGCTTCTGTTCTGTAAGGACAGACTGAAGCAGGTGGACAGCTAAGACCACTGTCTTTCTGGTGATGTCATGAGCTCCATGCTGAGGACAGACAATTAATGCAAGCCTCAGAGGAAGGAGAGGAAAAATACAGAGAACACGTAGAAAGAGGAAAGAGCACCTAAGAGTGCAGGGCAGGGCTTAGTGTCCCAGACCCCAAGCCCAGTGGGACCCTAGTTCAGGATCCCAAGGATGAGTCCTTGACTCGGAGGGCCTCCTGAGGCAAGAAAAGACAGCGACAGGCACACTCTCTTTTCAAATAGCTCACAGCCAGACAGAAGGAATGTTTTTGTTCATGATGATCTATATTAAATCACATTCCACAATCTTCCTACTTTCTGAGCTCTCATTCCAGAAACAGTGAATTTGGGAAGAGAATCATGAAATAGGCTTGCCTTGTAAGCAAACCAGGTTCTATAAATCTTTCAGTCCTATCCCAGGGCCCAAAACAGGAAAGAGGCCTCCCTGGGTCGAAAGGGACCGCTAATAGGCCTCATCATAAATGCAGACCAGGAAACAGCTTTCCACTTTGGTCCTAAAGTACCCTTCTACCAACTCCGCACCCAAGTAGACAGTAAGTGAGCAAAACCTCAACTGACTACATCCAGAAGGATATGAGTCTATTTTCAGTGCTATTTATCCATTACAGCATCATCTTCAGCTTCATGTGTGAGCAGAGAGTGACTCTTAGTACTACCATAAAAGAACTTGAAATGCTTATTAAATTCTGCTGAGGGCTTCCCCGGTGGTCCAGTGGGCAGAGAGTCCACCTTGCAGTGCAAGAGGCACTGGTTCGATCCCTGGCCTGGGAAGATCCCACATGCTGCAGAGTGGCTGGACTGGTGTATCCAATTGTGAGCCAGTGCTCTGGAGCACATGCGCCAGATGGATGAAAATAAAAATGAATAAAAACCAATAAAAGTGGCCAAAATTTAAAAAAAAAAAAATGTGCTGAAATAATGTTAGACCGTGTGATATACTGAGTCCCAGTGTTTAAACCCATTCATGTTCCCCCGTCTCCACATCAGCTTCTGTTCTGTAAGGACAGACTGAAGCAGGTGGACAGCTAAGACCACTGTCTTTCTGGTGATGTCATGAGCTCCATGCTGAGGACAGACAATTAATGCAAGCCTCAGAGGAAGGAGAGGAAAAATACAGAGAACACGTAGAAAGAGGAAAGAGCACCTAAGAGTGCAGGGCAGGGCTTAGTGTCCCAGACCCCAACGTGAAAGGCAGGGGGGAGGAGAGCAAAGAAGGAGACAGTGAGGAGGAAGCAGGGGTCAAGGGCACAGAATCCTCAGGACCTGATTATTCTGAGCTCATCCTTAATGCCCGCTTCCCTGGTGGTTCAGCTGGTAAAGAATCCGCCTGCAATGTAGGAGACATGGCTTCGATCCCTGGGTTGTGAAGATCCCCTGGAGGAGGGCATGGCAACCCACTCCAGTCTTCTTGCCTGGAGAATTCCATGGACAGAGGAGCCTAGTGAGCTTCAGTCCATAGAGTTGCAAAGAGTTGGACAGAACTGAGTCACTGGTACTTATACTTTCACTCAGTGCCTACTTTAAAAAGGTGGGTCGTTTAGATTTGTACACAAAGTGTAGACACATTTTATACCTGGAGAAAGGGGCAGTTCTCTGTAACTAGGGTGTCCCTGTAATTCATCTTCTAAACTAGGAGTCTTGAGTGTGAAAGGGCGTGCCAAATGGGTGATATTTCATGGATGTATGGTTACCCCTCCAGGCCTGTGAGAGACCAGGAGGGACTGACTGAGCAACTAGGAGACATATCTACGTGGGAGTTCATTTTCAAGTTCATGATTTGGCACTTGGGGCTAGCTCTGCCCTAGGTAAAGATTGTCACCTGAACCAACCATAGACTTTACTCTTGTCATTCTTATTGAAATTGGAAATTCAGGGACTTCCCTGGTGGTCCAGTGGTTAGAACTCCACACTTCCACTACAGGGGCCATCGGTTCTATCCCTGGTCAAGGAACTAAGATTCCACAAGCTGAGGGATGAAATAAAAATAAGGAAATAAATTGGAAATTAACTTACCATCACATCTTGAGTTTAAGGAAATTAATTCTCAAAAGCATGCCTTGGGGGAGGGGGGTAAAATGAGTTATGTTTGAGTTCCTTTCATGTATTTGCAGCCTTTCATATGACATCATATAACATCACATGATCCTCCCTAAATTATTTTAGCAACAAAATATGTTTAGTGGAAGCCATATCAGTACTGATTTAGGATACCTATGAAAGTCACTAGTAAAACACATTTTAATGCAGATTTGGCCTTTCTTCCTGGACATAAGATGATATCTAACATGTTTCGACTGCTTCCTGAGGGGCCAACACTGGCTAAGCCTTTTACTCATATCAACTCATCAATCCTCTGAAAACACTTGTGAGATAGGAACTGTACCCCATTTTGCAGAGGAGGAAACTGAGGCCCAGGAAGGCTCAGCACCCTGCCCTGGGCCATGGACAGTGGAGTGAGAGAGGCAGGGGAGGGCTACAGCAGGCCGCCTCTGAAGCCTGCGCTCTGGTCCGTGCCCCATGCTGCCTTCTGCAATCACTGTCAGTGCACATCGATGTGAGCAGGCCCTTCTAGAAGCTCTTCAAAAGCAACTGCATCATCAAGTCTGAAGATCACCAGTGTCTACACAGTGAGTGAAAAAAAACATGACTGAGAATAAGATGTTCAGTGGCCCCAAGATACAAGTGGCTGTATCTCAAAATAACTTAGAAGGATGATGGAAATCTGGAAACTTCCTTTAGGTGATTCCAAAAGTGCCTCCCAGAATGATAAAGACCTCAGTATTGGAAGGTACGTGTGGAGAATCTGAATGGAGTATCTGCCATAAAATGTAAACTGAGAATAATTCTGAAGGTAATGTTTTATATTACATGTGCTTTTATATATATCTTTTAAATTTGTTTATTTTTGTTTTTGCTGGGTCTTTGTTGCTGTGTGAGAGCTTCTCATTGCAGTGGCTTCTCTTGCTGAGGAGAAGTCTCTAGGGCACAAGGGCTTCAGTGGTTGCAGCACGTTTTCTCCAGAACACAGGCTCAATAGTTGTGGCATGTGGGATACTCCTAGACTGGGGATCGAACCCGTGTCTCCTGCATTTGTAGGTGGATTCTCCCTATTTAAATACATTTAATGTTGCTAAATAAGTAGTTGTCAACTGGGGGCAATGTTGCCCCCTCAAAGTAATCTGGCAATATCACTCGTGATTGGATAACTCACAGTTAACATAGGAAAATGTTCCTCAAATTCACCTCCAAAACTAGTTCTATAAAACATTCCTGAAGAATAGTTTTCACGGTCTTGTGATTTGGGAAAAAGATGTATACCAAATTCCCCCTTGTAACTTGGTGATGGATAGTTTGCACAAGTGTCTGAGAAGTTCTGGAAAATACTACATTTTGGATTTATTTAATCCAAAACGTTCCAAATTTATTTGAGCATGGAAACTTTAGAGAAATTTCTCATAGTTAGAAGGCAGCAATCCTTCTACTGTTGTCATGCTTGACTGTTTACAAGTCAAAGTGTATTTTATGAAAAATTACTTTCATTTTATTAATGTCTATATGACTTACAGAGCAGCGAACCAGTTTGGGAGGGCAAGGTATATAATGGCTATATTATCTGTGAATTTCATGTGAAGAAAGGAAAGTGGGTGCTGTAAACAGTTTGTCAGAAGTTATGGGTCCCATCAGGTGGGGAACCACTGCTGAGCAGTGAGCCTTGGTCCATAGGAGAGTAATGATCCAGGCTATCCTCCATCACAGATGAACCCCAAGGAAAGAGGATGTGGGCCACGGAATCCTGCTGGAGGTCACCTTCTTCCTCTAGCCCCATCTCCTACTTTACAGACAAGGAAACAGATGGGGTCATGAAAAGTCGGACACAGTTTAGCAATGGAACAACAACAAAACAGATTCAGCAAGGTCACAGGCCTTGCCCAAGGGCCTTCTCAAGTCGGTACAATTTGAAAGGTCGTCTTCTTATATATATATTATATTTATATATATATATATATAATTATATTTTAAAAATTATTTTTGTTTTACTTTTGGGTGCATGTGCTCCAGAGTGCTGGCACAATTGGACACACTGGTCCAGCCGCTCCACAGCATGTGGGATCCTTCTGGGCCAGGGATCGAACCGGTGCTCCCTGCACTGCAAGGGGGACTCTCCACCCACTGGACCACCAGAGAAGCCCTCAAAGGGTCTTCTTATACAGCATGGTCATACCACACTCATTGACTGGGCGAACAGAAAGTTCTGAAAGCAAATATTGTATCATCGTATTGTTTCCATAGAATTTACAATGTTGGTTCATGTTCACAAATTTCTGAAGAGTGATAGAGTCATAACATGGTTCCCAGGGAATCCTCCATTCCCTCAGAGTCTATTTACCCATAGCCCAAACTTTAAATCATCTCCCTGGAGACCACATGATAATTTGGGAGAGAAGTGGCCAAGGAGCCAGGAAACATAAGCCACCTTCCTGCCCCCTACCAAAATCAGCCTGCTTCTTAAGGATAGCACCCTTTGTATTTCTTTAAACATGAACGTATTACATAGATCACTTGGCAGATTTTGTTGAAATGAAATGCAACCCTGAAGGATCAAAGTTAGCTATGACTGAGCAGTTTTGAAAGTGAGAAGTCAAGAGGCTCAGTGGACTGGCTTTTGCCCTGGCTGGTTCTGAATGCTTGAGTTTATCACCTCCATTTGCTGTCTTCCCCATCTGTAGAATAGGGATGGCAGTGTACTTTCAGGCTTTCTTGGGGTTATTTTGAGGGTAAAATTATATAATGTATTTGAAAGCTCCTTTAAATTTTATCAATGTGTTATTCAGTTGCTCAGTCATGTCCGACTCTTTGTAGCCCCATGAACTGCAGCATGCCCGGCTTCCCTGTCCTTTACAATCACCTAGAGTTCCCTCAAGCTCATATCTATTCAGTCGATGGTGCCACCTCTTCACAAATAAAAGGGAATGTGCCCATGACGTGTGCACACAGCTTTTCTCACCCTGAAATGAACATGATCATTCTTTGTTGGGTCTCAGACTAATTCAGGTTCCTAAGTTTGTTCCCTGCCAAGTGGTTTCAGAGTGACTTACTGATTTGCCCAGAAGTCTGGCTTCCTCCCTGTGGATGACACTAGCAGGGAAGTCAAATAGTTCTGGAACTTACATCCAGATGTTTTCATCAGGCTTTTCAATATGTGCTCAACTGCAGTGGTATTTCTCCATTTCCCCAAAGAATAAGGACATAGAAATGTTTCCATATACAACAGTCTGTACTCTCAGTTACAGCCAATTTGTACTTTGACTCTTTTGACTTGAAGAGCTTTCTGAATACTTGGAACAGCAGTCTTTCCAGACAGACAGTGGTGCTTAGCTTCTGAGCATTTTTTTTCTTTCTTTGTTTCTTTATGTTGTCCAAAGATCTCCATCCAGGGACCACCAGAAATACCTATAGTTGACATGAACCTATAGTGGAACATGTTGGATTATTGCTCTTTGCAGAGTCTTCCCACTGTGGGAAACTATTGGCCTTGCATTAAGAAGTTTTCAAAAAGGACTTATTTTAGAATGTGAACTTGTGTTAGCTGACTTGGAGAAGAGTCGAAGGAAATGGGGTTTTGCTTTAGAGTGGATACTGAGTAAGGGGGGAGTCATTCCATCGTTGGGTACTTTAATCTCATTTATCAGGCAGAAGAATTACGTCAAGGCCAAAGCTCTAGCTAGTAGAAGCAGCAGTCGTCGTTTTTGCCAAGGGAGGACACATTTGGTTGTTTCTGTGACCTTACAATGCTCATGTTTGTGTTCTGTATTCCCACGTGATTACAGGGCAGTCTTGGTTTTGTCTTGATCCCTCCAGATCATGAGGTGGCCTTGTCTGATGCTGATGTTCTGTGAAATATTTCTGTTCAGAGGAACACCCAGACCCAGCTCTGAGGACCAGACCAGCTTCTAGTCCGTTAAACTTTATCAATGTGTTATTCAGTTGCTCAGTCATGTCCGACTCTTTGTAGCCCCATGAACTGCAGCATGCCCGGCTTCCCTGTCCTTTACAATCACCTAGAGTTCCCTCAAGCTCATATCTATTCAGTCGATGGTGCCACCTCTTCACAAATAAAAGGGAATGTGCCCATGACGTGTGCACACAGCTTTTCTCACCCTGAAATGAACATGATCATTCTTTGTTGGGTCTCAGACTAATTCAGGTTCCTAAGTTTGTTCCCTGCCAAGTGGTTTCAGAGTGACTTACTGATTTGCCCAGAAGTCTGGCTTCCTCCCTGTGGATGACACTAGCAGGGAAGTCAAATAGTTCTGGAACTTACATCCAGATGTTTTCATCAGGCTTTTCAATATGTGCTCAACTGCAGTGGTATTTCTCCATTTCCCCAAAGAATAAGGACATAGAAATGTTTCCATATACAACAGTCTGTACTCTCAGTTACAGCCAATTTGTACTTTGACTCTTTTGACTTGAAGAGCTTTCTGAATACTTGGAACAGCAGTCTTTCCAGACAGACAGTGGTGCTTAGCTTCTGAGCATTTTTTTTCTTTCTTTGTTTCTTTATGTTGTCCAAAGATCTCCATCCAGGGACCACCAGAAATACCTATAGTTGACATGAACCTATAGTGGAACATGTTGGATTATTGCTCTTTGCAGAGTCTTCCCACTGTGGGAAACTATTGGCCTTGCATTAAGAAGTTTTCAAAAAGGACTTATTTTAGAATGTGAACTTGTGTTAGCTGACTTGGAGAAGAGTCGAAGGAAATGGGGTTTTGCTTTAGAGTGGATACTGAGTAAGGGGGGAGTCATTCCATCGTTGGGTACTTTAATCTCATTTATCAGGCAGAAGAATTACGTCAAGGCCAAAGCTCTAGCTAGTAGAAGCAGCAGTCGTCGTTTTTGCCAAGGGAGGACACATTTGGTTGTTTCTGTGACCTTACAATGCTCATGTTTGTGTTCTGTATTCCCACGTGATTACAGGGCAGTCTTGGTTTTGTCTTGATCCCTCCAGATCATGAGGTGGCCTTGTCTGATGCTGATGTTCTGTGAAATATTTCTGTTCAGAGGAACACCCAGACCCAGCTCTGAGGACCAGACCAGCTTCTAGAAACATCAACGCCTAGTTGATAAAGGCCTGCTTTTCCCTTTTTCAATCTTTACTATGAAATCCAGTGTACCTTATGAACTTTTATGAGATCAATGCCCTCATGAACCACTATGCAGATCAAGAACTCGAGCTGTGCCAGCCCCTCCCAGCACCCATCTCGGGACCTGCTGGACTTTCACAGTAATCACTTCCTCGTGTCTCTTGGTCATTTTATCATGCAGTGTCTCTCCCTTGACGTCATAGTTTGGTCTTGCTAATTTTTAAAAAGTCGATGGGCCTTTGAATCCATAGATTCCCCTCTGTTCCTTTCTTATAATTTATCTCTTGAAAAAGTAGGGCATTCAGCCCACACCATTTTTCACTGTCTGGCTTTTGCTGTTTCCTGTTCTTAGATGATTCAACCCTGACCTTGATTTTCTTTATTCTCTTCTGTCATCTGGATCCAGAGGTCTGAACAGGCTCAAGTTCAATGTCTTTGGCAAGTCTGTAGGTGGTGGTGTGATCTTTCCTCAGGAGCCATATTCTGCTTCATTGTCCCTTAAGTTATTTGTATAAGAAAAATGAATGTCGTCTGTCTTCAGGTGCAAAATATTGACTTAGCACACCACCAAGCCCCCCGAGGAAGCCAGCTGTGCTTAGCAAATGCCTTCCCCCGAGAGGAAACCCAGACAACATGGTGGAGGAAGGCTTCTTATAGCTCAGATTATTTCCATGTCTTGGCTCTTGTAAGTAGTGCTGCTATGAACATAGGGGTGACTGTATCGTTATGAATTATATTTGTCCAGCTGATATCAGGGTTGCTTAAAACTGAGTAAGGGGGGAGTCATTCCATCGTTGGGTACTTTAATCTCATTTATCAGGCAGAAGAATTACGTCAAGGCCAAAGCTCTAGCTAGTAGAAGCAGCAGTCGTCGTTTTTGCCAAGGGAGGACACATTTGGTTGTTTCTGTGACCTTACAATGCTCATGTTTGTGTTCTGTATTCCCACGTGATTACAGGGCAGTCTTGGTTTTGTCTTGATCCCTCCAGATCATGAGGTGGCCTTGTCTGATGCTGATGTTCTGTGAAATATTTCTGTTCAGAGGAACACCCAGACCCAGCTCTGAGGACCAGACCAGCTTCTAGAAACATCAACGCCTAGTTGATAAAGGCCTGCTTTTCCCTTTTCAATCTTTACTATGAAATCCAGTGTACCTTATGAACTTTTATGAGATCAATGCCCTCATGAACCACTATGCAGATCAAGAACTCGAGCTGTGCCAGCCCCTCCCAGCACCCATCTCGGGACCTGCTGGACTTTCACAGTAATCACTTCCTCGTGTCTCTTGGTCATTTTATCATGCAGTGTCTCTCCCTTGACGTCATAGTTCGGTCTTGCTAATTTTTAAAAAGTCGATGGGCCTTTGAATCCATAGATTCCCCTCTGTTCCTTTCTTATAATTTATCTCTTGAAAAAGTAGGGCATTCAGCCCACACCATTTTTCACTGTCTGGCTTTTGCTGTTTCCTGTTCTTAGATGATTCAACCCTGACCTTGATTTTCTTTATTCTCTTCTGTCATCTGGATCCAGAGGTCTGAACAGGCTCAAGTTCAATGTCTTTGGCAAGTCTGTAGGTGGTGGTGTGATCTTTCCTCAGGAGCCATATTCTGCTTCATTGTCCCTTAAGTTATTTGTATAAGAAAAATGAATGTCGTCTGTCTTCAGGTGCAAAATATTGACTTAGCACACCACCAAGCCCCCCGAGGAAGCCAGCTGTGCTTAGCAAATGCCTTCCCCCGAGAGGAAACCCAGACAACATGGTGGAGGAAGGCTTCTTATAGCTCAGATTATTTCCATGTCTTGGCTCTTGTAAGTAGTGCTGCTATGAACATAGGGGTGACTGTATCGTTATGAATTATATTTTTGTCCAGATGTATGTCCAGGAATGGGGTTGTTGAATCATATGGCAAGTCTAGTTTTAGTATTTTTGAGGAATTGTTTGAAATTTTTGAGCCTGTGCTCTGTTTTCCATGCTATCTTGCATTTGTTCCAAGGCCTGTTGTGCCCACCCTAGAGGTCTGATGGCTTAGGAGCACTTGCATATACTCAGTGGTTGGGGCCTGGAGCCTTCTATGAAGACAAGCCCTAGACTCTGCCTATTTCCTTTTTGTGTTGTTGCCACCAAAAGACTAAAATGAGATCTCTGCTTTAAACTGCAACCTTGGATCCCAGTCTTGGCAGATCCTCTGAGAATATGAAGTGATTAAGGAATGAGGGGCACTTTGGGGCCTCCCCATTATTGACCGGAGTGTGTGGGATAATTCCTGGAAGAAAAGTTAATAAGTACAGACACGGAGTTCCCCAGTGGCTCAGTGGTAAAGAATTTTCTTGTAACCTAGGAGGGGCAGGAAACACGAGTTCGATCCCAGGGTCGGGAAGGTCCCATGGAGAGAAGGGCATGGCAGCTCACTCCAGTGTTCTTGCCTGGAAAATCCTATGGACAGAGGAGTCTGGTGGGTTACAGTCCATGGGATTGCAAAGTGTTGGACACAACTGAAGCAACTAAGCACAGCACCCAGCACCCATAGTACTCGTACTCAGTGTAAACTGCCTAGGACCAAGGACAGTGACAGCATATCCATGCATTCATTCACTAATTTAGTAAATGTTTATTGAGCACCTATTATGTGACATGCAACATTTTTAAACCTTGGTGATACTGCAGGGACAAAACAGAAGACACTCTGCCCTCGTGGGGTTTGCATTTTAGTGGAAGACACATCTAACACATAATAATGCAGTATATTAGGATGCCTTGGGTGCTGTTGGTCTGCACCCCACAGGCCTACAAACCTTGTAGTTGCCCGGAGACAGCAACGAAGAGATGGGTGGTTTATTGAACAGGGGAACTTAAGCAAAAGGCCCTGAAGTGACACCCCACCATTTGTGGAAGAAAGCAATCAGGATGTGGCAGTCATATTTGCTACTCATGGGCATCAGAGGCTACCATTTATCGGGGGCAATTGAAGTCCAGTGGCCTCATCAGTCACCAGGGGCTAATTAAGCACTGTAATAAAGAGGACTGGACAGTCATGTGAGTGAAACATGGACTGGTCGGGGGCAGGAGGTGGTGTACAGAGAGCAGGAGGACAGCCATCTTGAATGGACTGGCCATACAGGTGCTATGTAGAAACGTAAAGCCAGTGGTACCAAGGAACAAGGGGAGCCTTTTTAGAGAGGGGACATTTGAGCAGACATCTGAATACAGAGACAGTGGTGGTGCAGACAAGTCTCTGCAGGCCTCTCGCATTTTTGTCCAGTTTTTAAGCAAAGGCCTTGACAGCTCTTGTTCTGGATTATCTTTCCAAGGATGTTTGGATAGCAAACCGGCCATGGAATACAGAGATGATGTCTCCCTCAGAGGCTAAGGACAGATGTAAAAGGTCATGCCCCCTCCAGGACAAAGCTTGGGCAGGTTTGCTTGCACCCCCTTGGAAGTGATTGGGGGTTTACTAAACTTGGAAACCTCAGCTTTGACACAGAGCCTCTACATGAGAGTGGGCCTTTGGGTCTGCTTCCATGTCACCCTGTGGGACTTGAGGGGTAAAAGAAACTGATACGGACAGGACACTTACCTGCCTGCTGTGCCAGTCTCTGTTCTGCCTACCTCTGGGAAACTGGCAGCCAACTTGCTGGCTTCCAAGTAGGGTACTTCTTAGCCTTCTTAGTTATGAGGGGCCTTGCCATTTTATTTTTTTGTTTTGTAGTTGTTCTTTAGTCATTAAGTCTCACCTGACTTTTAGCAGCCCCGTGGGCTGTAGTCTACCAGACTCCTCTGTCCATGGGATTTCCCAGGTAAGAACGCTGGAGTGGGTTGCCATTCACTTTCTCAGGGTATCTCCCAACCCAGGGATCGAACCTGGCTCTCCTGCATCTCTGGCATTGACAAGTGGATTCCTTACCAATCAGTCACCAAGGAAGCCCCTTTTATTTTTTAGTAAAGTATAATCAATTTACAGTGTTAGTTTCAGGTGCACACCATAGTGATTCAATATTTATAGATTCTACCCCATTTAAAGTTATTTCAAAGTAATGGTTATAGTTCTCTGTACTGTACAATATATCCTTGTTGCTTATTTATTTTACATGTAGTGTTTGTTATCTCTTAATCCCATACCCCTATCTAGTGGTGTTTTTTTAATTGAAGTGTAGTTGACGTACAGCATTGTATTAGTTTTAAGTGTACAGCACAGTGATTCAGTTATACAGATATTTGACAGTAGACTTAGTCTCAAAGACACTGATGAAGGCCCTTGGTTATTACGAGCCCTACCAAACTACGATCTCAGCCCATGCTCAAGATCGCCATCTTGGTGAGATTAAAATCAAGAGTTCTTGAAACAGAAACAACTGAGAGGCTTCCCTGGTGGTCCAGTGGGTAAGGACGCCGCCTTGCAGTGCAAAGGGCGCCGGTTCAGTCCCTGGCCTGGGAAGATCCCACGTGCTGTGGAGTGGCTGGACCAATGTGTCCAATTACCGAGCCGGAGCTCTGGGGTGCATGTGCCCGGAGCCAGTGCTCTGCGACAACAGAGGCCACCACGATGGGAGGCCCACATGGGCCAAAGAACAAAGATGGATGAAAATAGATAAATGAAAGACCAATAGAAGGGGCCCGCCCATCCCCCTCTCTCCCCAACCCGCCCCCCTCCCCCCGAAAAGAAACAACTGAGTTAAAATAAATTTTTTCCATAAGACTGTTCTCCAATGGACATGAGGGTGAGGGAGGGGAATATGCTGTGAGACTAGGGGATCTCAAACAGGGGCTCTGTGGTGACCTGGAGGGCTGGGATGGGGAGGGAGATGGGGGGAGGCTCAGAGGGGGAGGGTGCATATGTATACCTATGGCAGATGCAGGTTGATGTGTGGCAAGAAACAGCAGAACTCTGTAAAAAATAAAAGAAAAAGGAAAAAAAGAAAAAAAAAAATTTCCAGATAGAATTAAACATTTTAGATCACCAAGGGAAGGCAAGAATTAAGTGCCATCTAAACAGAAGGTAAAGAATATGCCTGCAATGTGGGAGACCCGTGCTCAGATCCAGCGTTGGGAAGATTCCCTGGGGAAGGAAATGGCTGCCCACTCCAGTATTCGTGCCTGGAGAATTCCATTGACAGAAGAGCCTGGCAGGTTACAGTCCATGGGGTCACAAAAGAGTTGGGCAGGACTAATCGACTAACACTTGCTAACATCTGTTGGGTTAAATTAAGGATGTGCCACTCAAAGCATTTCCTCTAAGATCAGGAACAAGACAAGGGTGTCCACTTTCACCACTAGTATTCAACTTAGCCCTGGAAGTTCTAGCAACAGCAATAAGAGAAGAAGAAGAAATCAAAGGAATCCAGATTGGAAAGGAAGAAGTCAAACTCTATTTGCAGATGACATGATACTATACATGGAAAACCCCAAAGACACTATTAGAAAACTACTAGAGCTAATCAACGAATTCAGAAAAGTTGCGGGATGCAAAATCAATACACAGAAATCACTGGGATTCCTATATACAAACAATGAAAAATCAGCAAATGAAATCAAAGAGGCAATCCCCTTCACCATCACAACCAAAAGAATCAAATATCTAGGAATAAACCTACCCAAAGAAACAAAAGAACTGTACACAGAAAATTACAAGACACTCATGAGAGACATTAAAGAAGACTTCAACAGATGGAGAGATATTCCATGTTCCTGGGTTGGAAGAATCAATGGGAAATGAAACACTGCATCTATATGGCCGCCCATCCCCTCTCTCCCAACCCCCCCTCCCAACGAACAACTGAGTTAAAATAAATTTTTTCCATAAGACTGTTCTCCAATGGACATGAGGGTGAGGGAGGGGAATATGCTGTGAGACTAGGGGATCTCAAACAGGGGCTCTGTGGTGACCTGGAGGGCTGGGATGGGGAGGGAGATGGGGGGAGGCTCAGAGGGGGAGGGTGCATATGTATACCTATGGCAGATGCAGGTTGATGTGTGGCAAGAAACAGCAGAACTCTGTAAAAAATAAAAGAAAAAGGAAAAAAAGAAAAAAAAAAATTTCCAGATAGAATTAAACATTTTAGATCACCAAGGGAAGGCAAGAATTAAGTGCCATCTAAACAGAAGGTAAAGAATATGCCTGCAATGTGGGAGACCCGTGCTCAGATCCAGCGTTGGGAAGATTCCCTGGGGAAGGAAATGGCTGCCCACTCCAGTATTCGTGCCTGGAGAATTCCATTGACAGAAGAGCCTGGCAGGTTACAGTCCATGGGGTCACAAAAGAGTTGGGCAGGACTAATCGACTAACACTTGCTAACATCTGTTGGGTTAAATTAAGGATGTGCCACTCAAAGCATTTCCTCTAAGATCAGGAACAAGACAAGGGTGTCCACTTTCACCACTAGTATTCAACTTAGCCCTGGAAGTTCTAGCAACAGCAATAAGAGAAGAGAAAGAAATCAAAGGAATCCAGATTGGAAAGGAAGAAGTCAAACTCTATTTGCAGATGACATGATACTATACATGGAAAACCCCAAAGACACTATTAGAAAACTACTAGAGCTAATCAACGAATTCAGAAAAGTTGCGGGATGCAAAATCAATACACAGAAATCACTGGGATTCCTATATACAAACAATGAAAAATCAGCAAATGAAATCAAAGAGGCAATCCCCTTCACCATCACAACCAAAAGAATCAAATATCTAGGAATAAACCTACCCAAAGAAACAAAAGAACTGTACACAGAAAATTACAAGACACTCATGAGAGACATTAAAGAAGACTTCAACAGATGGAGAGATATTCCATGTTCCTGGGTTGGAAGAATCAATATGGTGAAAATGACCATACTACCACTTGTCATCTATAGGCTCAATGAGATCCCTATCAAACTACCAATGACATTTTTCACAGAACTAGACCAAAGAATAACACAGTTCATATGGAAACACTAAAGACCTCGAATAGCCAAAGCAATCCTGAGAAAGAAGAATGAAGCTGGAGGGCTCAGTCTCCCCAACCTCAGACTCTACTACAAAGCAGCAGTCATCAAGACAGTATGGTACTGGCACAAAAACAGAAGTACAGACCAATGGGACAAGATGGAGAACCCAGAGATAAACCCACGCACCTATGGGTATCTTGTTTTTGACAAAGGAGGCAAAACTATAAAATGGGACAAAGACAGCCTCTTCAACAAGTGGTGCTGGGAAAATTGGACAGCTACATGTCAAAAAATGAAGGTGGAACCTTCCCTGACACCATGCACAAAGATCAACTCAAAATGGGTGAAAGACCTAAATGTAAGACCAGAAACCCTCAAACTCTTAGAGGAGAATATAGGCAAAACCCTCAAGGACATCAATCAAAGCAAGATCTTCTCTGACTCACCTACTAGAATAGCGGAACTAAAAAGACAAATGAACATATGGGACCTCATAAAACTTAAAAGCTTTTGTACAGCAAAAGAAATCACAAAAACGTGAACAGACAACCTACAGAATGGGAGAAAATCATAGCAAATGAAACAACAGACAAAGAATTAATCTCCAAAATCTACAAGCAACTCAGCTCAGCACCGGAAAAATGACCAACCCAATCAAAAAATGGGAAAAGGACCTAAACAGACACCTCTCCAACGATGACATACAGATGGCCCAAAAACACATGAAACGATGCTCAACTTCACTAATAATTAGAGAAATGCAAATTAAAACTACAATGAGATATCACCTCACACCTATCAGAATGGCCATCATCCACAAATCAACAGACAATAAATGCTGGAGACGGTGTGGAGAAAAGGGAACACTCCTGCATTGCTGGTGGGAATGTAAATTGATACAGCCTCTATGGAAGACAGTCTGGAGATTTCTTAAAAAACTAAAAATAGAAGCACCATATGACCCAGCAATCCCACTCTTAGGCTTATACACTGATGAAATCAAATCTGAAAGAAGCACCTGTACCCCAATGGTCATTGCAGCTCTCTATACAATAGCTAGAACATGGAAGCAACCTAGATGTCCATCAACGAACGAACGGATCCAAAAGCTCTGGTACATATATACAATGGAATACTACACAGCTGTAAAGAGAAATGCAGACGAATCAGCCCTAATGAGGTGGCTGGATCTAGAATGTATCATCAAAAGTGAAGTCAGTCAGAAAGAGGAAGACAAATACAGTATATTAACGCATATATATGGAATCTAGTAGGATGGTGATGACGGCACATGCCGTGAAGCGACAGAATGACAGACATGGACAGTGGGCATATGGACATTGTGGGGAAGGAACAGAGGGTGGGAGGCGTAAAGGAAGTAGCATGAAGGCCTGTACTATCATAAGTGAAGAAAATAGTTATAGTCATTGCTCTGTGAGAAGAGGGAATCCTTCAGGGGTGCTGTGTGATGGTTGGGATGGGTGGGAAGGGGGGGATATACATATGACTACTCTGGGAACATATCTGTAAACAACAAAACTCTGTAAAAGTTAAAAGCAAAATAAAAATTAAAAAAATAAAATAAAAAACAATTAAGGATGTGCCATGGGATCTCACAGAAGGCTTAAAACTACTTATCTTATCAAACGCTTTGATTAGTTGTGAAGTGACTTCTGACACATGCTCTTTGCTATTAGTGAGCCATGCTAACTTTAAAAAGAAATCTCTTATTTCTTATGCACAATAGAAAAAAGGTTTGGCAGCCAAGCCCCTTGACAAATCAGATCAAGGTAAAGAAGAGTGAAATATCTTCTGCAGACCATTTTTTTTCTTTCTTTCTTTTTTTATGTATATATACTTTGGCCACTTCTATTGGTCTTTCATTTATTTCCGTCTTTGTTCTTTGGCCTGTGTGGACCTCCCATCGCAGTTGCCTCTCTCGCTGCAGAGCACCGGCTCTGGGCGCGTGCGCTCCAGAGCTCTGGCTAGGTAGGTGGACACATCGGTCCCAATGATTTAAATCATTTTTTTAAGATTCCACATATTAAGTGATGTTTTGTGATATTTGTCCTGCTTTGTTTTTCATCACTTAATAGAATTTCTAATTCATCCATGTTGCAAGTGCCATTATTTCTTTTTTAGCCAAGTAATATTCCACTGTGTATATATACTACATCTTCTTTATCGACTCATTTTTCATGGACAGTTAGGTTGCTGACATGTCTTAGGTTTTGTAAATATTTCAGCTGCTAATCAACACTGAGGCACATGTACCTTTTCTTACTTTTTTTATTTTATTGTAGTAAAGTTGCTTTATGATGTTGTGTTACTTTCAGATGTACAACAGTTTCAGGTGTACAATAAAGTGATTCAGGTATAGTCATTCTTTTTCAGATTGCTTTCTCATGTAGGTTGTCACAGAATATTGAGTAGAGTTCCCTGTACTCTACATCAGGTCCTTCTTGGTTATCAGTCTTATATATAGTAGTGTGTATATGTTAATCCAAAACTGTTAATTTATGCCTCCCCTCTATGTTTCCCCTTTGATAACCATGTTTGTTTCAATGTCTGTAAGTCTGTTTCTGTGTCATAAATAAGTTCATGTGTACCCTTTTTTAAAAACTAAATTCCGGGCTTCCCTGGTGGTTCAGTGGGTAAGGACACTGCCTTGCAGTGCAAGGGGCGCCAGTTCAATCCCTGGCCTGGGAAGATCCCACATGCCGCAGAGTGGCTGGACCGATGTGTCCAACTACCGAGCCGGAGCTCTGGAGTGCATGCGCCCAGAGCCGGTGCTCTGCAACAACAGAGGCCACTGAAATGCGAGGCCCACACGGGCCAAAGAACAAAGATGGATGAAAATAGATAAATGAAAGACCAATAGAAGTGGCCCGCCCGCCCCCTCCTTCCCCAACCCCATCCCAAAGGAAAAAAATTAAAAAAAAAAAAAACAACTAAATTCCACATAGTTGAGATATCCCATGGTATGTGTCTTTCTCTGACCTACTTAGTGTGAAAATCTCGTGGTCCACCCATGTTGCTATAATGGCATTATTTTACTCTTTTTATGGCTGAGTAATTTTCTATGGTACGTATATGTGCATTTGTGTGTTTGTATACACACACACTTAACATTTTTATCCATTCCTCTGTCATGAAAGGTTGCTTAGTTCCATGTCTTGAGTATTGTAAATAGTTCAGCTGCTAATCAACACTGAGGCACATGTACCTTTTCTTACTTTTTTTATTTTATTGTAGTAAAGTTGCTTTATGATGTTGTGTTACTTTCAGATGTACAACAGTTTCAGGTGTACAATAAAGTGATTCAGGTATAGTCATTCTTTTTCAGATTGCTTTCTCATGTAGGTTGTCACAGAATATTGAGTAGAGTTCCCTGTACTCTACATCAGGTCCTTCTTGGTTATCAGTCTTATATATAGTAGTGTGTATATGTTAATCCAAAACTGTTAATTTATGCCTCCCCTCTATGTTTCCCCTTTGATAACCATGTTTGTTTCAATGTCTGTAAGTCTGTTTCTGTGTCATAAATAAGTTCATGTGTACCCTTTTTTAAAAACTAAATTCCGGGCTTCCCTGGTGGTTCAGTGGGTAAGGACACTGCCTTGCAGTGCAAGGGGCGCCAGTTCAATCCCTGGCCTGGGAAGATCCCACATGCCGCAGAGTGGCTGGACTAATGTGTCCAATTACTGAGCCGGAACTCTGGAGCGCATGCGCCCAGAGCTGGTGCTCTGCCACAACAGAGGCCACTGAAATGCGAGGCCCACACGGGCCAAAGAACAAAGATGGATGAAAATAGATAAATGAAAGACCAATAGAAGTGGCCCGCCCGCCCCCCTCCTTCCCCAACCCCATCCCAAAGGAAAAAAATTAAAAAAAAAAAAAACAACTAAATTCCACATAGTTGAGATATCCCATGGTATGTGTCTTTCTCTGACCTACTTAGTGTGAAAATCTCGTGGTCCACCCATGTTGCTATAATGGCATTATTTTACTCTTTTTATGGCTGAGTAATTTTCTATGGTACGTATATGTGCATTTGTGTGTTTGTATACACACACACTTAACATTTTTATCCATTCCTCTGTCATGAAAGGTTGCTTAGTTCCATGTCTTGAGTATTGTAAATAGTGCTGCTGTGAACATTGGGATGCTTATATCTTTTTGACTTGTGGTTTTCTCCATATGTACGTATAAGAGTGAGATTGCTGGATCATATGGTAGTTTTTATTTATTTTTGGCTGTACTGGTTTTTCATTGCTGCATGAGCTTTCTCTGTTTGCAGTGAATGGGACCTACATTGTAGTGCACAGGCTTCTCAGTGCAGTGGCTTTCTTGTGTTGGAGCTCTGGTTTCAGTAGTTTGTGCACATAGGTTCAATAGTTCAGGTTTCTGTGCTCTAGAGCACAGGCTCAATAATTGTGACTCTTGGGACTTTGTTGCTCCATGGCATGTGGGATCTTCCCAGATCCAAGGTCAAAAACCCTTGTCTCGCACATTGCCAGGTGGGTTCTTTACCACTGAGTCATCAGGGAAGCCTCTACTTGATTTTTTTTTTTAAGGAACCTCCAAGCTCTTCTGTACCACAGTAAATTCTCACCAAAAGTATAAGAGAGCCCTCTTTTCTCTATACCTACTCTAGCATTGATTGATTGTAGTTTTTTGATAATGGCCATTCTGACCAATTTCTGTTGATACCTTAATCTAGTTCTGATAGGCAATTCTCTGATAATTAGTCATGTTGGCCATCTCTGTATCTTCTTTGGCGACTTGTCCATTTAGGTATTCTGCCCATTTTTTTATTTGGTTGTTTTGTTTTGTTTTTAATATACAAGAGGGACATTTATTTTAATACTTCTGAAATTTTAAAAATGTTTGTTTTTTATAATATATGAGATGTTGGTAAATTTTGGAGATTACTCGCTTGTCAGTTAGTTGCTTTGTTTGCCAATATTTTCTCCCATTCAGTGGGTTGTCTTTTCATTTTGACTATGGTTGCCTTTGCTGTGCAGAAGCTTTAATTAGGTCCCATTTGTTGGTTTTGTTTTCATTTTCATTACTCCAGGAAGAGGATCAAAAGAGCTACTGCTCTTGAACCTCCCTCCTGTCTCCCTCCCATCCCACCCCTCCAGGTTGTTACAGAACACCTGTTTGGATTCCCCGAATCAAATAGTAAGAAGGAGGGGACATATGTATTCCTATGGCTGATTCATTTTGATATTTGACAGAAAACAACAAAATTCTGTAAAGTAATTATCCTTCAATTAAAAAAATAATTAAAAAATGATGCTGCTCTGATTTATGTCAAAGACTGTTCTGCCCAAGTGTTACTCTAAGTTTTATAATTTCTGGCCTTGCAATTAGGTTTTTGACCATTTTCAGTTTATTTTTGTGTATAGTGTTAGAAAATGTTCTAAGTTCATTTTCTTGAATGTGGCCCAACAGTTTTCTCCACACCACTGTTGAAGAGATTGTCCCTTCTCCATTGTATATTCTTGGCTCCGTTGTCGATGATTAATTGACCAAAGCTATGTAGCTATTTTCCTCAACTGTCCTGTTCCATTGATCTGTACTTCTGTTTTTGCATTAGTATGATACTGTCTTGATGGCTGTAGTGTTGTATTACAGTCTGAAGTTAGAGAGTCTGATTCCTGCACTTCCATTTTCCATTGTCAATATTGTATTTGGATGTTACAGGTCTTTTGTGTTTTCATATAAATTAAAAACATTTTTTTCTAGTTTAGTGAAAAGTACCATTGGAAAATTGATAGGGATTACACTGAGTTTATACACTGCCTTGAGTAGTATAGTCATTTTGACAGGGTTGATCTTTCTAATCTAAGAACACGATGTATCTTTCAATTGGTTTCTGTCATCTTAGATTTATTTTATTACTGTCTCAGTTTTTGGAGTGCAGGTCTTCTGTCTCCTTGGGAAGGTTTATTCCTAGTTTTTTAAATTTTTTTGATTGCATGGTAAATGGAATTGTGTCCTTAATTTCTCTTTATGATTTTTTTTTTGTTACTGTATAGGAATGCAAGATATTTCTGTGTGATAACTTTGTATCCTGCCACTTTACTGAAGCCATTGATCAGCTCTAGCAGTTTTCTAGTAGAATATTTCAGATTTTCTTTTTATAGTATCATGTCATCTGCAAACAGATGCTTTTTTAGTTTTCCAACTTGCATTCTTTTATTTCCTTTTTGTCTCTGGTTGCTGTGTCTAGAGCTTCCAAAACTATGTTAAATCAAAGTGGCTAGAATGAACATCATGTCTTGTTTTTGAACTTTGAAGCAATGCTTTCAGCTTTTTACTGTTGATGAGAATGATGTTAACTGTGGATTTGTCATGTATGGCATTTCTGTTAAGTTTCCTCTATGCTAACTTCCTGTAGAGTTTTTATCGTAAATGGCTGTTTAGTTTTCTCAAAAGCTTTTCCTTTGCCTATTGAGGTGATCATATAGGTTTCTCTTTTTTTTTTGAAACGCATTTTATTTATTTATTTACTTATTTATTTTTGACTATTCTGGGTTTTCATTGCTGCTGCAGGCTCTTCTCTAGTTGCAAGGAGTGGGGGCTACTCACTAGTTGAGGAAAGCAGGCTTCTTGTTGCGGTGACTTCTTTTATTGTGGAACTCGGGCTCTAGGGCACATGGGCTTCAGTATTTGTGGCTCGAGGACTCAGTAGTTGTGGTTCTGAGGCTCTAGAGCACAGGCTCTGTAGTTGTGACTCACGGGCTTCGTTGCTCCACAGCATGTGGTATCTTCCCAGATGAGGGATCGAACTCGTGTCTCCTGCATTGGCAGGCAAACTCTTTACCACTGAGCTAGCAGGGAAGCCCGATCATATAGTTTTTATTCTTGAGTTAGGCAGCCTGGTGTATAACACGAAATTATGAATATTGAAGAATCCTCATATCCCTGGAGTAAATACCAGTTGGACATGGTCTTTTATGCTTTCAACATATTGTTAGATTCAGTTTGCTGGTATGTTGCTTAGAATTTTTGCATCTATTTATAAATGATTTATTGGCCTGTAATTTTCTTTTTGTGTGTATGGTATCTTTGTGTGGTTTATGTATCCAGGTAATGGTGGCCTTATAGAGTGAGCTTGGGTATGATCCTTTTTCAGCAATATTTTGGAATAGTTTCCAAAGAATAGGTGTTCGATAGAATTTGCCTTTGAAGCTGTCTGTTCCTGTACTTTTGTTTGTTGGAACATTTTCTTGTTATTTATTTTTAGTTGGAGAATAATTGCTTTGCAATATTGTGTTGGCTTCTGTCATAGATCAACATGAATTAGCCATAGGTATCCATATGTCCCCCCACTGTTGAACCTTCCTCACATCTCCCACCCCACCCCACCCCTGTAGGTTGTCACAGAGCACCAGATTTGAGCTCCCTGCATCATACAGCAAATTTTCAATAGAACTTTGTAAACGACTGTTTCAGTTTCTGTGCTTGTGATTGGTGTGTTCATAATTTCTATTTCTTCCTGGTTCAGTCTTAGCAGGTTATATCTCTCTAAGAATTCATCCATTTCTCATAGGTTGTCTACTTCAGTGGCATACTGTAGTGTATATTTGTCTTTTAAGATCCTTGTATTTCTGTGCTTTCAATGGTAACTTTTCCTTTTTCACTTTAGATTTTATTAATTGGAGCCCTCTCACCTAAATGTTTATCAACTTAGTTTACCTTTTCAGAGAACTAGGCTTTAGTTTCATTGATCTTTTCTGTTGTTTTCTTCGTCTTTATTTCATTTATTTTTGCTCTGATTTTATGATTTCACTCCTTCTGCTAATTTTGGGCTTAATTTTTTGTTCTTCCTATAGTTGCTTTAGGTGTAAGGTTAGGTTGTTCCTTTAAGAATTTTGTTTCCTGAGATTGCATTGTTAAAAAGTACCCTTTTAGAATTTCTTGTGCAACATTCCATAGTTATTTGATTACCATGCTTTCAATTTTACTTGATTCTAGATATTTTTTGATTTCCTTTTTGATTTCCTCAATGTTTCACTGGCTGTTTAGTGGCATACTGCTTGGCCTCCACGTTTGTGTTTTTCAGTTTCTTTTCTAGTAGTTGATTTGTAATTTTATATATTGTAGTCCAAAAAGATGACAGATTTGATTTTCACCTTCTTAAATAGACCAAGGCTGCATATGTGGCCCAAGATGTGATTATTCCTGGCAAATGTGCTGTCTCCACTTGAGAAATGCATTCTACTGATCTCAAATGTAATAGTCTATAAATATCAATTAAATCAGTGTAGGCTCCTGTGATACCTAAGGCCTGTATTTCCTTATTGATTTTCTGTCTGAATGATCTGTTCATTGATAAAAGTGAGATGTTATGCTCTCCTACTATTATTGTGTTACTGTCAATTTCTCATTTTATGGCTTAGTATTTTCCTTATATATTGAGGTGCTCTTACATTGAGTACATATATATTTACAATTGTTATACCTTCCTAGATTGATCATTATGTAATGTAACTCTTTGTCTCCTGTAACAGTCTAACTTATTTTAAAGTCTATTTTGCTTGATGAGTATTGAATCTCCAGGTTTCTTTTGATTTCCATTCACATGGGATAACTTTTTCATCCCAGTTTCAGTCTATATATGGCCCTAGATCTGACGAAGGTCTCTTGTTGTTCAGTCCCTAAGCCGTGTCTGACTCTGTGATCCTGTGGACTGCAGCATGCCAGGCATCTCTGTCCTTCAATATCTTTCATAGTTTGCTCATATTCATGTATGTTGAGTCAGTGATGCCATTCATCCATCTCATCCTGTGTTGTCACCTACTCCTCCCGTCCTCAGTCTTTCCCAGCATCAGGGTCCTTCCCAAAGAATTGGCTCTTCCAATCTGGTGACCAATGTATTAGAAGCTACAACTTCAGCATCAGTCCTTCCAATGAATATTCAGCATTGATTTCTTTTTGGATTGACTGGTTTGATCTCCATGCTGTCCAGCGAACTCTCAAATGTCATCTCTAAAACCATTGTTTGCAAGTATCAGTTCTTTGGTGCCCAGCCTTCTTTCTGATTCAACTGTCACTCCATATAGGACTACTGGAAAACTATGTGAAAGTGAATGTCACTCAGTCATGTCTGACTTTTCACGACCATGAACAAGGCATGGAATTCTCCAGGCAAGAATACTGGAGTGGATAGCTTTTCCCTTCTCCAGCGGATCTTCTGAACCCAGGGATCAAACCCAAGTCTCCCACATTGCAGGTACTTTCTTTACCATCTGAGCCACCAGGGAAGCCCAAGAATGCTGGAGTGGGTAGCCTGTCCCTTCTCCAGGGGATCTTCCAGACACAGGAATTGAACCATGGTCTCCTGCATTGCAGGCAAATTGTTTACCAGCTGAGCTAGGAACTACAGCTTTGAGTATACCAACCTTTGTCAACAAAGTGATGTCTCTGCTTTTTAATAATGCTTTGTAGGTCTGTCATAGCTTTTCTTCCAAGGAGCAAGTATCTTTTAATTTTGTGGCTGTAGTCACCATCTGCAGTGATTTTGGGGGCCCCAAATAAAATCTGTCAATGTTTACATTTTTTCCCTATACATTTGCAATGAAGTGATGCGAACAGATGCCATGATCTTAGTTTTTTAAATGTTGACTATTAAGTCAGCTTTTTCACTCTCTTTCACCCTCATCAGGATACTCTTTAGTTTTTGTCACTTTCTGCCATTAGGGTGGTATCGTCTGAGAATCTGAGGTTGTTGATATTTCTCCTGGCAATCTTGATTCCACTTTGAGGTTCCTCCAGCCTGGCATTTCCCATGATGTACTCTGCATATAAGTTAATCAGGGTAACAATATAAAGCCTTGACATACTCCTTTCCCAATTTTGAAACAGCCTGTTATTCTGTTTCCTGTTGTTACTCTTTCTTCTTGACCTGCATGTAGATTTCTCAGGAGGAAAGTAAGGTGGTCTGGTATTCCTGCCTGTTGAAGAATTTTACAGTTCGTTGTGATCCACATAGTCAACAGCATTAGCGTAGTGGATCGAATGTTTCTGGAATTCTCTTGCCTTTCCTGTGATCCAGCATCAGTCCTTCCAATGAATATTCAGCATTGATTTCTTTTTGGATTGACTGGTTTGATCTCCATGCTGTCCAGGAACTCTCAAATGTCATCTCTAAAACCATTGTTTGCAAGTATCAGTTCTTTGGTGCCCAGCCTTCTTTCTGATTCAACTGTCACTCCATATAGGACTACTGGAAAACTATGTGAAAGTGAATGTCACTCAGTCATGTCTGACTTTTCACGACCATGAACAAGGCATGGAATTCTCCAGGCAAGAATACTGGAGTGGATAGCTTTTCCCTTCTCCAGCGGATCTTCTGAACCCAGGGATCAAACCCAAGTCTCCCACATTGCAGGTACTTTCTTTACCATCTGAGCCACCAGGGAAGCCCAAGAATGCTGGAGTGGGTAGCCTGTCCCTTCTCCAGGGGATCTTCCAGACACAGGAATTGAACCATGGTCTCCTGCATTGCAGGCAAATTGTTTACCAGCTGAGCTAGGAACTACAGCTTTGAGTATACCAACCTTTGTCAACAAAGTGATGTCTCTGCTTTTTAATAATGCTTTGTAGGTCTGTCATAGCTTTTCTTCCAAGGAGCAAGTATCTTTTAATTTTGTGGCTGTAGTCACCATCTGCAGTGATTTTGGGGGCCCCAAATAAAATCTGTCAATGTTTACATTTTTTCCCTATACATTTGCAATGAAGTGATGCGAACAGATGCCATGATCTTAGTTTTTTAAATGTTGACTATTAAGTCAGCTTTTTCACTCTCTTTCACCCTCATCAGGATACTCTTTAGTTTTTGTCACTTTCTGCCATTAGGGTGGTATCGTCTGAGAATCTGAGGTTGTTGATATTTCTCCTGGCAATCTTGATTCCACTTTGAGGTTCCTCCAGCCTGGCATTTCCCATGATGTACTCTGCATATAAGTTAATCAGGGTAACAATATAAAGCCTTGACATACTCCTTTCCCAATTTTGAAACAGCCTGTTATTCTGTTTCCTGTTGTTACTCTTTCTTCTTGACCTGCATGTAGATTTCTCAGGAGGAAAGTAAGGTGGTCTGGTATTCCTGCCTGTTGAAGAATTTTACAGTTCGTTGTGATCCACATAGTCAACAGCATTAGCCTAGTGAATGAAGCAGAAGATGTTTTTCTGGAATTCTCTTGCCTTTCCTGTGATCCAGCAGAGGTTGGCAATTTGATCTCTGGTTCCTCTGCCTTTTCTAAACCCAGCTTGTATATCTGAAAGTTGTCGGTTCACATACTATTGAAGCCTAACTTGAAGGATTGTGAGCATTAACTTCTTAGGATATGAAATGAGCACAGTTGTACGGTAGTTTAAACATTCTTTAGCATTGCCCTTCTTTGGGATTTGAATGAAAACTGACCTTTTCCAGTTCTGTGGCCACTACTTAGTTTTCCAAATTTGCTGGCATATTGAGTGCAGTACCTCAAAAGTATCATCTTTTAGGATTTGAAATAGCTCAGCTGGAATTCCTTCACCTCCAGTAACTTTGTTCATAGTAACGCTTCCTAAGGCATACTGGACATCTCACTCCAGGATGTCTCTAAGTGAGTCATCACAGCATCATGATTCACTGGGCCATTAAGGCCTTTTTTTAAAATTAATTTTTAAAAAAATTTTGGCCTCTTTTATTGGTTTGTTGTTTTCATCCATCTTTGTTCTTTGGCCTGTGTGGGCCTCCCATTGCAGTGGCCTCTCTCGTTACAGAGCAGCAGCTCTGGGCACATATGCTCCAGAGCGCTGACTCATAATTGGACACACCAGTCCAGCTGTTCCTTGTCATGTGGGATCTTCCTAGACCAGGGATCAAACTGGTTTCCATTGCACTGCAAAGCAGACTCTTTACCCACAGAACCACCAGGGAAGTCTCATTAAGGCCTTTGTAGAATTTTTCTGTGTATTCTTGCCACCTCTTCTTAATGTCTTCTGTTTCTGTTAGTTCCATACCATTTCTGTCCTTTGTTGCTCCCATCTATGTATGGACTGTTCCCATGGTATCTCTAATGTTCTTCAAGAGATCGCTAGTCTTTTCCATTGTATTGTTTTCCTCTGTTTCTTTGCATTGTTCATGTAACAATGCTCTTTTATGTCTTCTTGCTATTCTTTGGAAGTCTTCATTCACATGTGTAATACCTTTCCTTTTCTCCCTTGCCTTTTGCTGCTCTTCTTTTTTCAGCTATTTGTAAGGCCTCCTCAGACAACCACTTTGCCTTGTTGCATTTCTTTTTCTTGCAGATGGTTTTGTTCACTGCCTCCTGTTCAGCGTTACAAATGTCAGTCTTGAGTTTTTCAGGAACTGTTTACCAGATCTAACCCATTGAATGTCCTTCTCACTTCCACTGTATTATCATAAGGGATTTGATTTAGGTCACTCCTGAATGGCCTTGTGGTTTTCCCTACTTTGTTCCATTTAAGTCTGAATTTTGCAATAAGGAGCTCATGATTTGAGCGACAGGCCAATCCTGGTCTTATTTTTGTCCAGTATAGTACTGGAGAAGAATGGAGAAATAGCTCTAGAAGGAATGAATAGGTTGGGCCAAAGGTTGAAACTACGCCCAATTTTGGGTGTGTCTGGTGGTGACACAAACCTGAAATGTTAGTCCCAGGAATCAGGGTAAATTGGATGTGGTCAAACAGGAGATGACAAGAGCAAACATCCTTATTTTAGGAATCAGTAAACTAAAATGGATGAGAATGGGCGAATTTAATTCAGATGACTATTTTATCTACTTCTGTGGACAAGAATCCTTTAGAAGAAATGGAATAGCCCTCACAGTCAACAGAAGACTCCAAAATGCAGTACTTGGCTGCAATCTCAAAGGTGACAGAAGGATCCTGATTCAAATCCCAGGCAAACCATTCAGTATCACAGTAATCCAAGTCTATGTCCCAACCACTAATGTCGAAGAAGCTTAAGTTGATTGGTTCTGTGAAGACCTACAAGACTTTGTAGGACTGATACCAAAAAAAGATTTCCTTTTCGTCATAGGGTGCTGAAAAGTAGAAAGTGAAGAGATACCTAGGGTAACAGGCAGCTTTGGCCTTGGAGTTCAAGATGAAGCAGGGCAAAGGCTAAGAGAGTTTTGCCAAGGGAAAAATATGCTACCTTGTAGGCAGCATATTAGATAGATTTTGTTTTTATTTTTTAAATCTATTCAGCTAGACTTGATTTTGATTAGATAATTTAGTCCACTGAAATTATTGATAGGAGTGCACTTACTGCTATTAGCTTAATTATTTTTTGGCTATTTTACAGCTCCTCTGTTACAGTTTTCACTTATTCTCTTTCTGTGTAATTCACATTAGTGGTATGCTAAAATTCCTTTCTCGTTAACATTGGTATGTCTACTGTAGGTTTCTGGACAGCATGAAGTTTATATATACCTTATATTTATAATGGTTTAAGTTAAGAACAATTTAAGTTGAATACATTCTAAAGGAACACAAACATTTTACAAGAAGGAAATAGACACACAGACATATAAAACTATGGTACCAAAGAAGATAGTGGTGGTGGAGAGAGACAGTGGAACAATAAGGAATTTGGAGTTAACATATGTACACTAGTATAAATAAAAGAAATAACAAAGACCTCCTGTATAACACAGTATTCCATAACCTATAATGGAAAGGAAGCTGAAAAGCACTACATACGTTCAAGTATAATTGTCACTTTGTTGTACACCTCAAACAAAATTTAAATTGACTACTTCCATTTTAAATGGATAAAATAAAATATGTAAAAATTTTAAAATGTAAATATATTAGTAAATGTAGTAGATCTATAAACCTAGTATAAAAATTTAAACACAAAAGTAGGAAAATAGCTTCAATAATTACTTAAGGAAAACACAGGATTAAAATATATTAAATGTGACACAGAAAAGAAAACAAGTTCATTTAAATTGGTTTGTTAGATTTCACATATAAGTGATATCATATGATATTTGTCCTTTGTCTTTCTTCACTTAATTATTTCTAAGTCCATCCATATTGCAAGCAATATGATTTTTTTTTATAATTAGTAATATTCCATCGTGTGTGTGTTGATATACACCACATCTTAATGCTTTCATTTGTTAAAGGACACTTAGGTTGCTTCCATATTTGGCTTTCTAAATAGTACAGCAGTGAACATTGAGGTACATGTACATTTTCTTTGTGTTTTATTTTACTGAAATATATTTGCTTTACAGTGTTGTGTTAGTTTTAGGTGGATAGCAAAGTGATTCAGTTATACATGTGTTCATTATTTTTCAGATTGTTTTCTGACATAAATTATCACAGAATATTGACTAGAGTTCCCTGTGCTCTACAGCAGGTCCTTCATTATCAATGTTTTATATAGTAGTGTGTACATGTTCTTCCAAGTCTCTTGATTCATGCCTTCCCCTGCATGTCTCCCTTTGGTAACCATATGTTTATTTTCAATATCTGTAAGTCTATTTCTGTATTATAAATAAATTCTTTTGTGTCATTTTCAAAAAGTTAGATTGCACATATGAGTGATACCATATATTTCTTTTTTTTATTATTCTTTATTTTAAAGGTTTTACAGAGTTTTGTTGTTCACAGACATGTATGTTCCCAGATCAGTCATATACATATCCATGGTCCCCACTCGCCCAGTTCCCCCCATCCCATCCCTCTAGACCTTCGCCCCAAGCCATTGTAAGCACTCCTATTCCCTTAGCACAATGACACTAGCTATCTTTTCCACACATGACAGCATAGGTTTCCATGTTACTCCCTCCATGCTTCCCCCTCCCTATTTCTTCCCCACAATGTCCCTATGTCTATGCTCTGTCTGTTTTTCCATGAGTTCCCTGCATGTGATATCAAGACCGTCCTACTAGATTCCATATATGTGTGTTAGTATACTGTATTTGTCTTTCTCTTTTTGACTTACTTCACTTTTGATGATAGGTTCTAGAGCCAGCCACTTCATTAGGACGGAGTCTTCTGCATTTCTTTTAACAGCTGAGTAGTATTCCATTGTATATATGTACCAGAGCTTCTGGATCCATTCATTAGTCAATGGACATCTGACATCTAGGTTGCTTTCATGTTTTGGCTATTGTATAGAGAGCTGCAATGAACATTGGGGTACAGGTGCTTCTTTCAGTTTTGATTTCATCAGGATATAAGCCTAATAGTGGGATTGCTGGGTCATAGGGTACTGCTATTTTTAGTTTTTTAAGAAATCTCCAGACTGTCTTCCATAGAGGCTGTATCAATTTACACTCCCACCAGCAATGCAAGAGGGTTCCCTTTTCTCCGCAGCCTCTCCAGCATTTATTGTCTGTCGATTTGTGGATGACGGTCATTCTGACGGGTGTGAGGTGATATCTCACTGTAGTTTTGATTTGCATTTCTCTAATAATAAGCGAGGTTGAGCATCGTTTCATGTGCTTTTGGGCCATCTGTATGTCCTCTTTGGAGAAGCGTCTCTTTAGATCTTTTTCCCATTTTTTGATTGGGTTGTTCGTTTTTCCTGTGCTGAGTTGTCTGAGTTGCTTGTAGATTTTGGAGATTAATTCTTTGTCTGTTGTTTCATTTGCTATGATTTTCTCCCACTCTGTGGGGTGACTGTTCAGCTTTTTTGTAATTTCTTTTGCTGTACAAAAGCTTTTAAGTTTCATGAGGTCCCACATGTTCATTTTTCTTTTCAGTTCTGCTATTTTAGTTGGTGGGTCAGAGAAGATCTTGCTTTGATTGATATCCTTGAGGGTTTTGCATATATTCTCCTCTAAGAGTTTGATGGTTTCTGGTCTTACATTTAGGTCTTTAATCCATTTTGAGCTGATCTTTGTGCATGGTGTCAGGGAATGTTCCAACTTCATTTTTTTGCATGTAGCTGTCCAATTCTCCCAGCACCACTTGTTGAAGAGGCTGTCTTTGTCCCATTTTATAGTTTCGCCTCCTTTATCAAAAATAAGGTACCCATAGGTGTGTGGGTTTATCTCTGGGTTCTCTGTCTTGTTCCATTGGTCTATAGTTCTGTTTTTGTGCCAGTACCATACTGTCTTGATGACTGTTGCTTTGTAGTAGAGTCTGAAGTTGGGGAGACTGAGCCCTCCAGCTTCATTCTTCTTTCTCAGGATTGCTTTGGCTATTCGAGGTCTTTTGTGTTTCCATATGAACTGTGTTATTGTTTGGTCTAGTTCTATGAAAAATGTCAATGGAAGTTGAATAGGTATTCCATTGAATCTGTGGATGATATTTGGTAGTATGGTCATTTTCACCATATTGATTCTTCCGACCCAGGAACATGGAATATCTCTCCATCTGTTTAAGTCTTCTTTAATGTCTTTCATGAGTGTCTTGTATTTTTCTGTGTACAGTTCTTTTGTTTCTTTGGGTAGGTTTATTCCTAGATATTTGATTCTTTTGGTTGCAATGGTGAAGGGGACTGCCTCTTTGATTTCGTTTTCTGACTTTTCATTGTTTGTATATAGGAATGCCAGTGATTTCTCTTTTTTTTTTTTTTTTACAACTTTATTTTTTTTAAACCTTTATTTTGCTTTTAACTTTTACAGAGTTTTGTTGTTCACAGATATGTATGTTCCCAGATTAGTCATATGTATATCCCCCCCTTCCCACCACTCCCAACCATCACACAGCACCCCTGAAGGATCCCCTTTTCTCACAGAGCAATGACTAGAGCTATTTTCTTCACTTATGATAGTACAGGCCTTCATGCTACTTCCTTTGTGCCTCCCACCTTCTGTTCCTTCCCCACAATGACCATATGTCCACTGTCCATGTCTGTCTTTCTGTTGCTTCACTGCGTATGCCATCATCACCATCCTATTAGATTCCATATATGTGTGTTAATATACTGTATTTGTCCTTCTCTTTCTGACTGACTTCACTTTTTATGATACATTCTAGATCCAGCCACCTCATTAGGGCTGATTCTTCTGCATTTCTCTTTACAGCTGTGTAGTATTCCATTGTATATATGTACCAGAGCTTTTGTATCCGTTCGTTCGTCGATGGGCATCTAGGTTCCTTCCATGTCCTAGCTATTGTACAGAGAGCTGCAGTGAACATTGGGGTACAGGTGCTTCTTTCAGTTTTGATTTCATCAGGATATAAGCCTAAGAGTGGGATTGCTGGGTCATAGGGTGCTGCTATTTTTAGTTTTTTAAGAAATCTCCAGACTGTCTTCCATAGAGGCTGTATCAATTTACACTCCCACCAGCAATGCAGGAGTGTTCCCTTTTCCCTGCAGCCTCTCCAGCATTTATTGTCTGTCGATTTGTGGATGACGGCCATTCTGACGGGTGTGAGGTGATATCTCACTGTAGTTTTGATTTGCATTTCTCTAATAATAAGCGAGGTTGAGCATTGTTTCATGTGCTTTTGGGCCATCTGTATGTCCTCTTTGGAGAAGCGTCTCTTTAGATCTTTTTCCCATTTTTTGATTGGGTTGTTCGTTTTTCCTGTGCTGAGTTGTCTGAGTTGCTTGTAGATTTTGGAGATTAATTCTTTGTCTGTTGTTTCATTTGCTATGATTTTCTCCCACTCTGTGGGGTGACTGTTCAGCTTTTTTGTAATTTCTTTTGCTGTACAAAAGCTTTTAAGTTTCATGAGGTCCCACATGTTCATTTTTCTTTTCAGTTCTGCTATTTTAGTTGGTGGGTCAGAGAAGATCTTGCTTTGATTGATATCCTTGAGGGTTTTGCATATATTCTCCTCTAAGAGTTTGATGGTTTCTGGTCTTACATTTAGGTCTTTAATCCATTTTGAGCTGATCTTTGTGCATGGTGTCAGGGAATGTTCCAACTTCATTTTTTTGCATGTAGCTGTCCAATTCTCCCAGCACCACTTGTTGAAGAGGCTGTCTTTGTCCCATTTTATAGTTTCGCCTCCTTTATCAAAAATAAGGTACCCATAGGTGTGTGGGTTTATCTCTGGGTTCTCTGTCTTGTTCCATTGGTCTATAGTTCTGTTTTTGTGCCAGTACCATACTGTCTTGATGACTGTTGCTTTGTAGTAGAGTCTGAAGTTGGGGAGACTGAGCCCTCCAGCTTCATTCTTCTTTCTCAGGATTGCTTTGGCTATTCGAGGTCTTTTGTGTTTCCATATGAACTGTGTTATTGTTTGGTCTAGTTCTATGAAAAATGTCAATGGAAGTTGAATAGGTATTCCATTGAATCTGTGGATGATATTTGGTAGTATGGTCATTTTCACCATATTGATTCTTCCGACCCAGGAACATGGAATATCTCTCCATCTGTTTAAGTCTTCTTTAATGTCTTTCATGAGTGTCTTGTATTTTTCTGTGTACAGTTCTTTTGTTTCTTTGGGTAGGTTTATTCCTAGATATTTGATTCTTTTGGTTGCAATGGTGAAGGGGACTGCCTCTTTGATTTCGTTTTCTGACTTTTCATTGTTTGTATATAGGAATGCCAGTGATTTCTCTTTTTTTTTTTTTTTTACAACTTTATTTTTTTTAAACCTTTATTTTGCTTTTAACTTTTACAGAGTTTTGTTGTTCACAGATATGTATGTTCCCAGATTAGTCATATGTATATCCCCCCCTTCCCACCACTCCCAACCATCACACAGCACCCCTGAAGGATCCCCTTTTCTCACAGAGCAATGACTAGAGCTATTTTCTTCACTTATGATAGTACAGGCCTTCATGCTACTTCCTTTGTGCCTCCCACCTTCTGTTCCTTCCCCACAATGACCATATGTCCACTGTCCATGTCTGTCTTTCTGTTGCTTCACTGCGTATGCCATCATCACCATCCTATTAGATTCCATATATATGTGTTAATATACTGTATGTCCTAGTTTGATGGTTTCTGGTCTTACATTTAGGTCTTTAATCCATTTTGAGCTGATCTTTGTGCATGGTGTCAGGGAATGTTCCAACTTCATTTTTTTGCATGTAGCTGTCCAATTCTCCCAGCACCACTTGTTGAAGAGGCTGTCTTTGTCCCATTTTATAGTTTCGCCTCCTTTATCAAAAATAAGGTACCCATAGGTGTGTGGGTTTATCTCTGGGTTCTCTGTCTTGTTCCATTGGTCTATAGTTCTGTTTTTGTGCCAGTACCATACTGTCTTGATGACTGTTGCTTTGTAGTAGAGTCTGAAGTTGGGGAGACTGAGCCCTCCAGCTTCATTCTTCTTTCTCAGGATTGCTTTGGCTATTCGAGGTCTTTTGTGTTTCCATATGAACTGTGTTATTGTTTGGTCTAGTTCTATGAAAAATGTCAATGGAAGTTGAATAGGTATTCCATTGAATCTGTGGATGATATTTGGTAGTATGGTCATTTTCACCATATTGATTCTTCCGACCCAGGAACATGGAATATCTCTCCATCTGTTTAAGTCTTCTTTAATGTCTTTCATGAGTGTCTTGTATTTTTCTGTGTACAGTTCTTTTGTTTCTTTGGGTAGGTTTATTCCTAGATATTTGATTCTTTTGGTTGCAATGGTGAAGGGGACTGCCTCTTTGATTTCGTTTTCTGACTTTTCATTGTTTGTATATAGGAATGCCAGTGATTTCTCTTTTTTTTTTTTTTTACAACTTTATTTTTTTTAAACCTTTATTTTGCTTTTAACTTTTACAGAGTTTTGTTGTTCACAGATATGTATGTTCCCAGATTAGTCATATGTATATCCCCCCCTTCCCACCACTCCCAACCATCACACAGCACCCCTGAAGGATCCCCTTTTCTCACAGAGCAATGACTAGAGCTATTTTCTTCACTTATGATAGTACAGGCCTTCATGCTACTTCCTTTGTGCCTCCCACCTTCTGTTCCCTTCCCCACAATGACCATATGTCCACTGTCCATGTCTGTCTTTCTGTTGCTTCACTGCGTATGCCATCATCACCATCCTATTAGATTCCATATATGTGTGTTAATATACTGTATTTGTCCTTCTCTTTCTGACTGACTTCACTTTTTATGATACATTCTAGATCCAGCCACCTCATTAGGGCTGATTCTTCTGCATTTCTCTTTACAGCTGTGTAGTATTCCATTGTATATATGTACCAGAGCTTTTGTATCCGTTCGTTCGTCGATGGGCATCTAGGTTCCTTCCATGTCCTAGCTATTGTACAGAGAGCTGCAGTGAACATTGGGGTACAGGTGCTTCTTTCAGTTTTGATTTCATCAGGATATAAGCCTAAGAGTGGGATTGCTGGGTCATAGGGTGCTGCTATTTTTAGTTTTTTAAGAAATCTCCAGACTGTCTTCCATAGAGGCTGTATCAATTTACACTCCCACCAGCAATGCAGGAGTGTTCCCTTTTCCCTGCAGCCTCTCCAGCATTTATTGTCTGTCGATTTGTGGATGACGGCCATTCTGACGGGTGTGAGGTGATATCTCACTGTAGTTTTGATTTGCATTTCTCTAATAATAAGCGAGGTTGAGCATTGTTTCATGTGCTTTTGGGCCATCTGTATGTCCTCTTTGGAGAGGCGTCTCTTTAGATCTTTTTCCCATTTTTTGATTGGGTTGTTCGTTTTTCCTGTGCTGAGTTGTCTGAGTTGCTTGTAGATTTTGGAGGTTAATTCTTTGTCTGTTGTTTCATTGGCTATGATTTTCTCCCACTCTGTGGGGTGTCTGTTCAGCTTTTTTGTAATTTCTTTTGCTGTACAAAAGCTTTTAAGTTTCATGAGGTCCCATATGTTCATTTTTTCAGATTTCTGTATTGATTTTGTATCCTGCGACTTTGCTGAATTCGTTGATTAGCTCTAGTAGCTTTGTAATAGAGTCTTTGGGATTTTCTATGTATAATATCATGTCATCCGTAAAAAGAGAGAATTTGACTTCTTCCTTTCCAATCTGGATTCCTTTGATTTCTTTCTCTTCTCTTATTGCCGTTGCTAGAACTTTCAGGACTATGTTGAATAGTAGTGGTGAAAGTGAACACCCCTGTCTTGTTCCTGATCTTAGAGGGAATGCTTTCACTTTTTCCCCATTGAGGATAATGTTCGCTGTGGGCTTCTCATATATGGCTTTCACTATGTTGAGATAGGTTCCTTCTATGCCCATTTTCTGAAGAGTTTTGATCATGAATGGGTGTTGTACTTTGTCGAAGGCTTTTTCTGCATCTATTGAGATGATCATGTGATTTTTGTCTCTCAGTTTGTTGATATGGTGTATCACATTGATTGATTTGCGGATGTTGAAGAATCCTTGCATGCCTAGGATGAACCCAACTTGATCATGATGTATGAGTTTTTTGATGTGTCGTTGAATTCTGTTTGCTAGGATTTTGTTGAGGATCTTGGCATCTAAGTTCATCAGAGAAATCGGCCTGTAATTTTCCTTTTTTGTGTTGTCTTTGCCTGGTTTGGGTATCAGGGTGATGGTGGCCTCGTAGAATGTGTTTGGATGTTTTCCTTCCTGTGCAATTTTTTGAAAGAGTTTTAGAAGGACAGGCATTAGCTCTTCTTTAAATGTTTGGTAGAATTCGGCTGTGAAGCCATCTTGCCCTGGTCTTTTATTTTTGGGTAAATTTTTAATGACAGATTCGATTTCTGAGCTTGTGATTGGATTGTTCAAAGTTTCTGTTTCTTCCTGGCTCAGTCTTGGGAGATTGATCTTCCCCAAGAAACTGTCCATTTCTTCCAGGTTGTCCAGTTTGTTGCCATAGAGTTGCTCATAATAGTCTCTTAGAATCCTTTGGATTTTGGAGATTAATTCTTTGTCTGTTGTTTCATTTGCTATGATTTTCTCCCACTCTGTGGGGTGTCTGTTCAGCTTTTTTGTAATTTCTTTTGCTGTACAAAAGCTTTTAAGTTTCATGAGGTCCCATATGTTCATTTTTTCAGATTTCTGTATTGATTTTGTATCCTGCGACTTTGCTGAATTCGTTGATTAGCTCTAGTAGCTTTGTAATAGAGTCTTTGGGATTTTCTATGTATAATATCATGTCATCCGTAAAAAGAGAGAATTTGACTTCTTCCTTTCCAATCTGGATTCCTTTGATTTCTTTCTCTTCTCTTATTGCCGTTGCTAGAACTTTCAGGACTATGTTGAATAGTAGTGGTGAAAGTGAACACCCCTGTCTTGTTCCTGATCTTAGAGGGAATGCTTTCACTTTTTCCCCATTGAGGATAATGTTCGCTGTGGGCTTCTCATATATGGCTTTCACTATGTTGAGATAGGTTCCTTCTATGCCCATTTTCTGAAGAGTTTTGATCATGAATGGGTGTTGTACTTTGTCGAAGGCTTTTTCTGCATCTATTGAGATGATCATGTGATTTTTGTCTCTCAGTTTGTTGATATGGTGTATCACATTGATTGATTTGCGGATGTTGAAGAATCCTTGCATGCCTAGGATGAACCCAACTTGATCATGATGTATGAGTTTTTTGATGTGTCGTTGAATTCTGTTTGCTAGGATTTTGTTGAGGATCTTGGCATCTAAGTTCATCAGAGAAATCGGCCTGTAATTTTCCTTTTTTGTGTTGTCTTTGCCTGGTTTGGGTATCAGGGTGATGGTGGCCTCGTAGAATGTGTTTGGATGTTTTCCTTCCTGTGCAATTTTTTGAAAGAGTTTTAGAAGGACAGGCATTAGCTCTTCTTTAAATGTTTGGTAGAATTCGGCTGTGAAGCCATCTTGCCCTGGTCTTTTATTTTTGGGTAAATTTTTAATGACAGATTCGATTTCTGAGCTTGTGATTGGATTGTTCAAAGTTTCTGTTTCTTCCTGGCTCAGTCTTGGGAGATTGATCTTCCCCAAGAAACTGTCCATTTCTTCCAGGTTGTCCAGTTTGTTGCCATAGAGTTGCTCATAATAGTCTCTTAGAATCCTTTGGATTTCTGCATGATCTGTTGTAATCTCTCCTTTTTCGGTTTTGATTTTGTTGATCTTGTTTTTCTCTCTCATTCTCTTGATGAGTCTGGCCAGAGGCTTGTCAATTTTGTTTACCTTTTCAAAGAACCAGCTTTTTGTTTTATTTATCTGTAGTATAGTTTCTTTCATTTCTTTCTCATTTATTTCTGCTCTAGGCTTTATATTTTCTCGTCTTCTGCTGGCTTTGGGATGTTTCTGTTCTTCTTTTTCCAATTGTTTTAAGTGGAGGGTTAAGTCATCTGCTTCATATTTTCCTAGTTTCTTGAGGTGGGATTGTATTGCTATAAATTTCCCTCTTAGAACTGCTTTTGCAGTATCCCATAGGTTTTTCATGGTCGTATATTCATTGTCATTTTCTTCTAGGAATTTTAAAATTTCTCCTTTGATTTCCTCAGTAATCAGTTGTTTTTTTAGGTATGTGTTGTTTAATCGCCGTGTGTTTGTATTTTTAGCGGTTTTTTTCCTGTAGTTGATCTCTAGTCTAATTGCATTGTGGTCCGAGAAGATGGTTGATATAATTTCAGTTTTCTTGAATTGACTGAGATTAGATTTGTGGCCCAAGATGTGGTCTATCCTGGAGAATGTTCCGTGAGCACTTGAGAAGAAAGTGTATTCTTCTGCTTTTGGGTGGAACGTCCTAAAGATATCGATGAGGTTCATCTTTTCTAGTGTGGCATTTAAGGCTTGTGTTTCTGTATTAATTTTCTGTTTGGATGATCTGTCCATTGGTGTGAGAATGTGTTTGGATGTTTTCCTTCCTGTGCAATTTTTTGAAAGAGTTTTAGAAGGACAGGCATTAGCTCTTCTTTAAATGTTTGGTAGAATTCGGCTGTGAAGCCATCTTGCCCTGGTCTTTTATTTTTGGGTAAATTTTTAATGACAGATTCGATTTCTGAGCTTGTGATTGGATTGTTCAAAGTTTCTGTTTCTTCCTGGCTCAGTCTTGGGAGATTGATCTTCCCCAAGAAACTGTCCATTTCTTCCAGGTTGTCCAGTTTGTTGCCATAGAGTTGCTCATAATAGTCTCTTAGAATCCTTTGGATTTCTGCATGATCTGTTGTAATCTCTCCTTTTTCGGTTTTGATTTTGTTGATCTTGTTTTTCTCTCTCATTCTCTTGATGAGTCTGGCCAGAGGCTTGTCAATTTTGTTTACCTTTTCAAAGAACCAGCTTTTTGTTTTATTTATCTGTAGTATAGTTTCTTTCATTTCTTTCTCATTTATTTCTGCTCTAGGCTTTATATTTTCTCGTCTTCTGCTGGCTTTGGGATGTTTCTGTTCTTCTTTTTCCAATTGTTTTAAGTGGAGGGTTAAGTCATCTGCTTCATATTTGCCTAGTTTCTTGAGGTGGGATTGTATTGCTATAAATTTCCCTCTTAGAACTGCTTTTGCAGTATCCCATAGGTTTTTCATGGTCGTATATTCATTGTCATTTTCTTCTAGGAATTTTAAAATTTCTCCTTTGATTTCCTCAGTAATCAGTTGTTTTTTTAGGTATGTGTTGTTTAATCGCCGTGTGTTTGTATTTTTAGCGGTTTTTTTCCTGTAGTTGATCTCTAGTCTAATTGCATTGTGGTCCGAGAAGATGGTTGATATAATTTCAGTTTTCTTGAATTGACTGAGATTAGATTTGTGGCCCAAGATGTGGTCTATCCTGGAGAATGTTCCGTGAGCACTTGAGAAGAAAGTGTATTCTTCTGCTTTTGGGTGGAACGTCCTAAAGATATCGATGAGGTTCATCTTTTCTAGTGTGGCATTTAAGGCTTGTGTTTCTGTATTAATTTTCTGTTTGGATGATCTGTCCATTGGTGTGAGAGGAGTGTTAAAGTCTCCTGCTATTATTGTGTTATTATTGATTTCTTCTTTTAAGTCTGAAAGTATCTGTCTTATGTATTGAGGTGCCCCTGTGTTGGGTGCGTAGATGTTCATGACTGTTATGTCTTCCTCTTGGATGGATCCCATAATCATGATGTATTGACCTGCCTTGTCTCTTAGAATCTTCTTTACTTTAAAATCTATTTTGTCTGATATGAGGATTGCTACTCCAGCTTTCTTTTGATTTCCATTTGCATGGAATATCTTTTGCCAGCTTCTCACTTTCAGTCTATGGGTGTCTCTAGGTCTGCAGTGGGTCTCTTGTAAACAGCGGTTTCTTGATCCATTCAGCCAACTTGTGTCGTTTGGTTGGAGCATTTAATCCATTTACATTCAAAGTAATTATTGATAAGAATGTTCCTATTGTCATCTTAGAAGTCTGGGGTTTGATTGGTAGGACTTCTTCTACTCTTGTATTTATTGGCTATATCAGGCCCTTCACACTTGTTGTAGGGCTGGTTTTGTGGTACAGAATTCTTTTAGTTTTTGTCTGTCTGAGAAGCTTTTGACTTCTCCATCGATTCTGAATGAGATTCTTGCTGGGTAGAGAATTCTTGGTTGGAGGTTATTCTCTTTTAGCCGTTTAAATGTGTCCTGCCATTCTCTTCTGGCCTGCAGGGTTTCTGTTGAGAGATCCGCAGTTAGACGTATGGGGTTTCCTTTATATGTTATTTGTTGTTTGCTCCTAGCTGCTTTTAGTAATCTGTCTTTATATGTAGTCTGTGTTAGTTTGATTAGAATGTGCCTTGGTGTGTTTCTTCTAGGCTTTATCCTGTATGGAACTCTTTGTGCTTCTTGGACATGGTTGACTATTCCCTTTCCCTTGCTGGGGAAGTTTTCCACTATAACCTCTTCAAGAATTTTTTTGTAACCTTTCTTCCCCTCTTCTTCCTCTGGAACTCCTATAATTCTAATGTTGGTGCATTTGATATTGTCCCATAGGTCTCTGAGGCTATCCTCAGTTCTTTTAATTCTTTCAGCTTTGTTCTGTTCCTCACCAGTTATTTCCACCAGTCTATCTTCCAGCTCGCTTATTTCCGTTCTTCAGCCCCTCGGCTTTTTGTGTTTCTGTATTAATTTTCTGTTTGGATGATCTGTCCATTGGTGTGAGAGGAGTGTTAAAGTCTCCTGCTATTATTGTGTTATTATTGATTTCTTCTTTTAAGTCTGAAAGTATCTGTCTTATGTATTGAGGTGCCCCTGTGTTGGGTGCGTAGATGTTCATGACTGTTATGTCTTCCTCTTGGATGGATCCCATAATCATGATGTATTGACCTGCCTTGTCTCTTAGAATCTTCTTTACTTTAAAATCTATTTTGTCTGATATGAGGATTGCTACTCCAGCTTTCTTTTGATTTCCATTTGCATGGAATATCTTTTGCCAGCTTCTCACTTTCAGTCTATGGGTGTCTCTAGGTCTGCAGTGGGTCTCTTGTAAACAGCGGTTTCTTGATCCATTCAGCCAACTTGTGTCGTTTGGTTGGAGCATTTAATCCATTTACATTCAAAGTAATTATTGATAAGAATGTTCCTATTGTCATCTTAGAAGTCTGGGGTTTGATTGGTAGGACTTCTTCTACTCTTGTATTTATTGGCTATATCAGGCCCTTCACACTTGTTGTAGGGCTGGTTTTGTGGTACAGAATTCTTTTAGTTTTTGTCTGTCTGAGAAGCTTTTGACTTCTCCATCGATTCTGAATGAGATTCTTGCTGGGTAGAGAATTCTTGGTTGGAGGTTATTCTCTTTTAGCCGTTTAAATGTGTCCTGCCATTCTCTTCTGGCCTGCAGGGTTTCTGTTGAGAGATCCGCAGTTAGACGTATGGGGTTTCCTTTATATGTTATTTGTTGTTTGCTCCTAGCTGCTTTTAGTAATCTGTCTTTATATGTAGTCTGTGTTAGTTTGATTAGAATGTGCCTTGGTGTGTTTCTTCTAGGCTTTATCCTGTATGGAACTCTTTGTGCTTCTTGGACATGGTTGACTATTCCCTTTCCCTTGCTGGGGAAGTTTTCCACTATAACCTCTTCAAGAATTTTTTCGTAACCTTTCTTCCCCTCTTCTTCCTCTGGAACTCCTATAATTCTAATGTTGGTGCATTTGATATTGTCCCATAGGTCTCTGAGGCTATCCTCAGTTCTTTTAATTCTTTCAGCTTTGTTCTGTTCCTCACCAGTTATTTCCACCAGTCTATCTTCCAGCTCGCTTATCCGTTCTTCAGCCCCCGATACTCTACTCTTGCAGCCTTCTATAGTATTTTTGAGTTCAGCAATTGAGTTGGTTGTCTCTATTTGCTTATTTTTCATTTCCTGCATGTCTTTTCTCAATGCACTAATTTCCTCTAATATTCTGTTTTTGGTGTTTTGCATCCTCATTAATATAGTTTTTCTGAATTCTCTTTCAGATAATTTGTCTATCTCCTCCTCTGTCATTTGAGGCTGTGATTCTCTAGCTTGGTCCTTCATTTGTGCAGTGTTTCTCTGTCGTTTCATTATTAGGTTAGTTTTTGTTTCTTTGTGGGTGTCTGTGTGTACAGAGTTCTTTTCCCCACCAGGCTTCTTGGTTGAATTCTCCCTTCCTTTGGGTTGCTGTCCTTCTAGAAGGGTTCAATGGTTTGTGTCTTGGGTGGTGTTAGGTCTTGTTTACAGGCGAACAATCTCTAGTGTTGTATGTTCTTTGATAGTGTGGGGTCTTGGAATCAGGGCTTCTGCTCCGAGGATCCTTGGTTTGATGATTGGTCAGGGGGTGTAGGCTCTATGTCTGGTTTGCTATGGTGTTCTGTGATACTAGTTCACACACTAGCATCTGAGGAACAAGAGGTGCATCCCTGATGGGTGACAGTCATAAAAGCATGCAGATGTTTTCTAACATAATCATAAGATATACATACATATACAGCAATCCCCACAAATGACCAGTTTTACAGAGATAAGGCGCAGGAAATCTTTCTAGCAACTCATGCAATCACAGATGATACTTGCCCGTTAAGCTTTGAATTAATTAAAATAGTGCCTGAATAATAGATCTAGCACAAGGTCCTGGCTTGGATAATTACAATGAGAGCAATTTTAAATTAGGACATGTGCTCAGGGTGACAAGGAGGAGAGTCTATAAGTAATAAAAAGGAAAAGATTTGTCTTGGAAGTATTTTATAGGATTAGGTAGCAAAGATTAGTGTGTGTACTGTTTAGTGTATTTGGAAGTGAATAGTGGAGACAGAAAGATAGGAAATAATTTATCTAGAGGATATTGGTAGCTAGGAAGATGTTTTACATTTAGAACATAGAGAAAGAAAGCAGTGAGAAAGAGGAAAGAGAAAAGAGAATTAGAGGTTTTCAAGAATTAAAATTAAAGTTAAAAAAAATAATAAAAGTCAAAAGAAAGTTAAAAATTAAAAAGAGCAGAAAAAATTAATGAGACTGAAAAACAAAGAAAAAACACATAGAATAAATCAAACAAATGAAAACTACAAAAAAAAAAAAAACCCGAAAAACAAACAAACATAAAAAACCCCAATAAACAAAGAAACTAATAAACCCCAAACCAATCAATTGAATAAGCAAAACAGTCCACCACAAACAAGCAGAAAAAAGAAAAAGAAAAAAAAAAAGGTAAATACTGTCCTTGGTTTTTATCTTCACATCTGCCTGTTGGAAACCAATCTGCTCTTGATGGTGGTGTCTTGCTGGCGTAGTCTTTCCCTTATAGTGCCGGTTGCTGTGGTTTCTGTTTTTGTGTTCAGCAAAATGAGGGCTTTGCTGCCATACTGGGTGCTGGCCGGGGTGGTAGGCTGATCCGTCAGCCGGGCGGAGACCGCGGCGCGCGCAGTCCCGTGTTGGAGGGGGGCGCCCCGGCTCTACCGCGCACCCGCCTGTAGTCTCCAATCCCTGCTCTTTCCCCGGCTTCCTCCGCTGCTGCTGCAGCTCTAGGGGAGCGCGGGGTCCTCCACCACTGGCACACGCGCACTGCCGGTTACGTGTCTAAGTCCCAAAGGCTGACGCGAGCTTTCCCGTCCAACTCGTGCCCGGTCCCTGGTCAGCAACCCGAGCACGACTTCCTCTCTCCCTTCAGCAAGCCCTCCAGTTGGAGTGGCTGAACTTACCCGCCTCGCGGCTCCTCGCGGCGGGCGGGTTCCGGCGGCTCCTCGCGGCGGGCAGGTTCCGGCCAAGACAGTTTTCTTATATCTCCTTGCTGTTCTCTGGAACTCTGTATTCAGATGAGTATATCTTTCCTTTTCTCCTTTACCTTTCACATCTCTTCTTTTCTCAGCTATTTGTAAGGGCTTCTCAGACAACTGTTTTGTCTTTTTGCATCTCTTTCTCTTGGAAATGGTTTGGATCACTGCCTCCTTTACAATGCTACACACCTCTATCCAGTTCCTCTGGCACTCTGTCAGATCTAATCCCTTGAATCTATTAGTCACTTTCACTGTATAATCCTAAGGTATCTGATTTAAGTCATACCCGTATGGCCTAGTGGTTTGCCCTACTTTCTTCCATTTAAGTCTGAATTTGCAATAGGGAGTTCATGAACTGAGCCACAGTCAGCTCCAAATCATGTTTTTGCCAACTATATAGAGCTTCTCCATCTTTGGCTTCAAAGGGTATAATTAATCTAATTTCAATATTGACAATCTGGCAATGTCCATGTGTAGAGTCGTCTCTCGTGTTGTTGGAAGAGAGTGTTTGCACTGACCAGTGTGTTCTCTTGGCAAAACTGTTAACCTCTGCCCTGCTTCATTTCGTATTCCAAGGCTAAACTTGGCTTTTACTCCAGGTATCTCATGAATTCCTGCTTCTTGTGTTTCAGTCCCCAGGGATGAAAAGGACATCTTTTTTTGCCCCTCCTTCTATAAATTTTTTCTAGAAATTTTCTCTAGAAATTTTTCTAGAAATGTTTTCTAGACATTTCCCTAGAGGTTTTTTCTTGGATGTTTTTCTCTTTCTAGAATTCCCCAAATGCAAATATTTTTCATTGTGTCCCATAAGTCCCTTAGGCTCTTTTCAACCTTGTTTTTTTTTTCATTATTATTTTTTTTTCCCTTTTGTTCTTGTGACTAGAAAATTTCAAATTTCAAGTTTCTGATTCTTCTGCTTGGTTGAGTCTGCTTTTGTAGCTCTCTACTGGGTTTCCCTGGTGGCTCAGATGGTAAAGAATCAGTCTGTCCTGCAGCAAACCTGGGTTCAATCCCTGGGTTGGGAAGATTCCTTGGAGAAGGGAAAAGCCACCCATTCCAGTATTCTTGCCTGGAGAATTCCATGACTCGTCCATGGGTCGCAAAGAGTCAGACACAACCGAGTGACTTTCACTTCACATTGAAGTCTTCATTTATTCTGTTTCTCATCTCTGATCTTTTTTTCATGGCTTATATTTCTTTTGTCAAATTCCTCATTTTGTTCATTTTTCTAATTTCATTTACTTATCTGTTTGTATCGCTCACAAAGCCTCTTTAAGAAGATTATTCTGAATTCCTGGACAGCTCATAGATCTCCAGTTTCTTAGGGTTAGTTATTGGCCCTTTGGTGGTGTCAGAAATACTTGCTTTTTTACAGTCCTTGTTTCTTTATACCACATTTGTTCATTTGAGTAAGTGATCTCCTTCTCCATACAGTTCAGGTTTACTTTGGCAGAGACAATCCTTCAGTAGTCATTTCTGTTCAGTTTCTGGACATGTCTGCTGGTAACATCCTTGAGCAGATCAGGCTTGTTGTTAGCATCTGTTTGACTGAGACATGTGTTTGAGCTCTGACATTGGTGGCAGAGTTGTGCCATTGATTGAGAATAGCTGGATAGGCCTGCTGTCTTGGTTCCCTGTCCAAATGCAGCTGTATGATATAGTTCATGATTCTAGATTCTCCTCAGCCTTACTAGATGCTTCAGAATTGGTCCTACGCCCAGCAGGAGGTGCAGCTATGAATTAGCTTCCCTGCCCTCGCAAAGCTGCAGGACAGACCCACAGTCTTTACGGCTCATTGTCTGGGAACCCAAATCAAACAAGAGTGTGCACTGAATATTTTGCTTAGGTGAGTTTCACTCTGTAGACAGAGAAAGCTACAGCCTGTGCTCTGTTCAAATGCCACCATAACCAGGGCTCTTGGATGAGTGATGCAGCTTTGTATGTGTTAGGCTCAGGTTCCTTGATCAAGTGGTCTGAAGGTAGTATTCAGTTATAAGTGAGATTGTGAATGGTTTTCCCTTCCTGAGCACAGTGGGAAAAGCACCTTAAATGCAGTGATGTTCTTTGTGGCCTTGACTCAATCCAACTCATACCTCAAGTTCCCTGGCTGAACAGGGCCACTTTCTTTGCCCTGGCAGTCATCATCTCTGCCCACTCGCTCCTCAGCTTAAGAGTTGCTGGGTTACAGCTTCCAGGTGTTCTTGTGAATTCTTCCTGTCAGCTGGGGGCCACACTCCACAGCAGGTAGGAATGTGACTTGGGCCCTGACTGGATGGCACTGGGAGACCCCACTTCAGGCAACTCAAATTTTCCCCAACAAGCTTTCTGGTCTAGAAGGGCCAGGAGTCTCAGTCTGTAATGGATGAGGCTTTTTATCACCTCCCCTGCCTGGGCATAGCAGGGAAAATCTCCTGAGGGAGAGCACAAAAAGTGGTGTCCCTGACCTGTATTCCCTGAGAGTCTCTCTGTAGTCCTTGAGGTGTGTGCCCAGCCTGAAGCTTGCCCTTAAGCCTGAAGGTCCAGGGCAAAAATATGAGACTTCTTTCACAGACACTGATGATGTGTCTGCTGTCTGTGCAATGCCCTGGAAGTGGTAGCCCCCCAAAGCATGGGACCCAACATTTTAAGGCATTCCAGACACCAGACCAGGCCATCAAGGGGTGTCCCCTGGGTCCCTGCTTGCGTGCTAAGTTGCTTCAATTGTGTCTTACTCTTTGTAGCACTATGGACTGTAGCTCATCAGGCTCTTCTGTGTATGGCATTCTCCAGGCAAGAATACTGGAGTGGATTGCTATGCCCTTCTCCAGGGGATCTTCCTGACTCAGGAATTGAACCTGAGTCTCTTAGGTCAACCTGCACTACCACTAGTGCCACCTGGGGTCTAGGTGGTGAAAGGGTCAACGAGAGGGAGAAGGGCAGAAAAGAGAGAAAACAGCTGAGTTAGAGAAAGCAAAGTTTAATCGGGAGACCAGCCGTGTTGTCTTGAGAGGTGAGAGCAGCATCCAGTTGGCCTTGAGGTGAACCTTATATAGTGATGCCAAGGAATTTACAGCAGGACATGTGGGTCTTTGTTCTGAGAAGGTAGATTGGGAGCGGGATTCTGGGGTATACTTATCAGGAGGGACTGCCAGGTGGCAAAACAGCCAGGTGTAGTTTTGTAACTTGTTATCCTCTGATGAGATGGGGCTGCAGTTATCTGCCGCAAACAGGACATGGGTGAATTGGACCTTGTAGGGGGCGGGGAACTCTCAGCTGCCCTGACAGGTGGCAGCCATCAAAACCAGGTCACCAGTTGTTAGGAACATCTGATGAGGACTGCAATGTCTTATTCTACTTTCTTCAGTGTGTGTGTGTGTGGCGGAGGAGGGGCAAGGCCCTTGGACAGGTGAGTGTGAGGGGTAGAAGAGCGGGCAGGTAAGGGGACACTAGAAATAGTCTTTTGCCCTTGAATATACAAATGAAATTCCTCTGGAGGTGGTCTTGGATACTTTTTAGGAAATTTGGCTCATGCAAAGTCTCACCCAATCTGTAAATGCACTGCCAATTTGCTTACATTTTCAAAATCTCATTGCCAAACCATTTCTGAATTATTACTGTAGGAAGGTATTCAGGTTTTATAGCTACTAGTTTAACCCCCGTTTCTCAACTATCTTCAGGACAGTTTCCAGTAGGCAGAGAAACTTCCCCAAACACAATAGTGCTGCTTCTGTCAGTCTGTAGTTTGACTTGGATTTTCTTTATCTATGCTTACACCTCTTGTCTTGAATTCTTTTTTTTCAGCAAGCACAGTGTGGTCTGGATCTTCGACACATCACTGTAGTGGAGCTGGTAGGTGTGTTCCCAACTCTCATCGGCAGGATAGGAGCAAAGGTGATGCCTCCAGCCCTGGCCTTGCACAAGCTCAGGTAAGGGGAAGTTCTGCTCTTCAATGTTATTACCTATGAATGTACTGTTTTCTGATCAGGTTCCCTGATTTCTCTCTGTTCATTCTTGATTCCAGCCAAGCATTTAAATACTTTTATTCTGGGAGTATTAAAGCCATGTTAATTGTCATGTGGCTGCTTGTGCAAAGATATGTTGCAGTGGGTAATTACCAGGGTTCTTCCCTCTCTGGGTGTTTCTGCTTTGTCTTTTTTTTTTTGCCTCTTGGGTGGAATGGGATGGGAAAAGAACAGAATACAAAAAGGATTTAAGCAATCTTTGGTCATATTAAGAGGGAAGGCATACATACAATGTAGCCTTTCGAGGCTTGGTCCATTTTCCTCCAGGCTTCCAGGGCACTTGTCCTTTAATAACTCTCTTTTATTTTGGTAACATGGTTAATGGCAGAATCATGGTGTTCAGACTCTGAGTAAAGGTGTATGCAAAAAGCAGAAATTAACAGCCAAAAGGTAATTTCAAAGCAACCCAAACTTTTACTTGTGTCTTTTGGCCACTGTGAAAACAACAATTAGCCAAAGGAAAGCTCCTTAAAAATCTTCCTTTCTCACCTATCTTTTTTCTTTCACACTCTGCAAAGCAGGGGATAGATCTCTGTTCTGCACAGTCTTATGGCCCCAAGCTATTGATGGTTCCACTATCTTGGAATACATAACTTCCAGGTTCTACAAAGGGAGAAAGGAGGGGAAGAAATGCCATTTGTGTGTGTGTATGTCATATTGAAAGCATAAAATTGCTGGCTCCTAGTCTGTTGGCCAGAACTCATCACATGATTGTGATCAGATTGCAGGTAATATGGGGGAATGTCTTTCTGTATATCCTGGAGGAAGAAAATGAAATAGAACTTGGTGAACCATATCACAGATTTTCAGAGAAGTTCACAGAAAATTCCTCCAGAGAGTATGATGGAAATATGTCTTTAGCAAGTGTTGTTCCAAGTTACATAATAGCTTCTTTATTCCAATTACCTTGTTTTACATCTGCCTTTAAAAAAATAATTTTATTTATTTTTGGCTCTACTGGGTTTTTGTTGGTACATGGTCCTTTCTTTAGTTGCAGCCATCAGGGGTTACTCTCTAGTTGTGGTGCACAGATTTCTTATTGTGGTGGCTTCTCCTGTTGTGGAGTATGGGGTCTAGGTGCACAGGCTTCAGTAGTTGTGGCACGTGGAGCTGATTGGAGATTGTAGCTCCCGGGCTCTAGAACGAGTTGTGGCACATGAGTTAAGTTGCTCTGTGGCATTCCATCTGCCTTTTGACCAACCACAAGTTTGATTTATACCTCTCTCCTTGCAGAGTGTCTGTCCCATTCACACCAGAATCAAAAACTCAGAAGGGATGGAAAAAGATAAATAGACTTTATTTCTCTTTCGTTGGGTGAAGGAGAAGCCTGGGCATACTCATAAGCTTTTATTTATTCATTTATTCATCTCCTGCTACATCTGCATCTAGTCCCTACCTAAGGGTAACATTCTTGATGTCACTACTAGATCTTTGCAACATTTGCTTCCTAGAGCCTAGAACAGTTCCTGGTGCCATGTTGGTTCTAAGTAAATAAATGACTCTAAGTGGAATCATCTTTACTATTTCTAAAGGTGATAGTCACCTTTAAGAGTATATGTATAGGGCTTCCCCGGTGGTCCAGTGGTTAAGGATGCCGCCTTGCAGTGCAAGGGGCGCCGGTTCGATCCCTGGCCTGGGAAGATCCCACGTGCCGCGGAGCGGCTGGGCTGATGTGTCCAATTACCGAGCTGAAGCTCTGGAGCGCATGCGCCCAGAGCCGGTGCTCTGCAGCAACAGAGGCTGCCGCGATGGGAGGCCCACACGGGCCAAAGAACAAAGATGGATGAAAATAGAGAAATGAAAAGACCAATAGAAGTGGCCCGCCCATCCCCCTCCCTCCCCACCCCCCCCCCAAAGAAAAGAGTATATGTATAATTGCAAACACTTCAATTTAAAGATAAGAAAGTTTGAGAGCTGTTGACATATGAAAAAGTTGTTATGAAAATTCTCTGCCTGCAAAGCGGAAGAACCCAGGTTCCATACTTGGGTTGGGAAGAGCCCTTGGAGAAGGAAATGGTGACCCACTCCCATACTCTTGCCTGAGAAATCCCATAGATTGAGGAATCTGGTGGGCTGCAGCTGAAGGGGTTGCAAAGAGACAAATATGAGTGAGTGATTAACACTTATAATTCACAGTTTAGAAATAGAATCTCCTATTGTTTTCAATGTACAGGTCTTTCAGTTTCTTGGTTAGGTTTACTCGTAGGTATTCATTTTCATACAGTTATGAAAGTGATTTTTCATTTTTTGGTACTTTCTTGGTATTGTTGTTCTGTCGCTTTTTGGGAACCCATTGAGTGCATCACACCAGATTCCCCTGTCCTTCACTGCCTCCCAGAGTTTGTTCAAACTCATGTCCATGGAGTCATTGATGCTATCCATCCATCTCATCCTCTGTCACCCCTTCTCCTCCTGCCCTTAGTCCTTCCCAGCATTAGGTTCTTTACCAGTTAGTAGTTCTTCCCATCAAGTGGCCGAAGTGTTGGAGCTTCAGCATCAGTCCTTCCAATGAATATTGTGTTGATTTCCTTTAGGATTTGAATGCTTTGATCTCCTTGCTATCCAAGGGACTCTCAAGAGTCTTTTTCAGCACCATAGTTTGAAAAGCATCAGCACTTAGCCTTCTTTGTGATCGAACTCTTGCATCCATACTTGACTACTTGAAAAAACATGGATTTGACTATACGAACCTTAGTTGGCAAAGTGATATGTCTGCTTTTTAATCTTCTATCTAGGTTTGTCACACCTTTTTTTCCCCCAAGGATCAAGCATCTTTTATTTCATGGCTGCAATCACTGTGCACAGTTATTTTGAGCCAAAGAAAATAAAGTCTGTCACTGTTTTCATTTTCTCCCTAGGTATTGCCGTCAAGTGATTGAACCCAATGCTATGATCATAGTTTTTTGCATGTTGAGTTTCAAGCCAGCTTTTTGAATCTCCTCTTTCACCTTCATCAAGAAGCTCATTAGTTGCTCTTGGCTTTCTGCCATTAGGGTGCTGTCGTCTGCATACCTGAGGTTACTGATACTTCTTCCTGCAATCTTGAATCCAGCTTGAGCTTCATCCAGCCTGCAATTTGCAGTATGCTACCTGAGTAGAAATTAAATAAGCAGAGTGACAATATACAGTGTTGCTGTGTTCCTTCCCTAATTTTGAACCAGTTAGTTGTTCTATATCTGGTTCTAACTGGTGCTTCTTCACCTGCATACAGGTTTCTCATGAGGCAGGTAAGGTGGTTTGGTATTCACTGCCATCTCTTTCAGAATTTTCCACATTTATTGTGATGCACACAGTTGAAAGCTTTAGTCTAGTCAATGGGAAAGAAGTAGATGTTTTTCTTTAATTCCTTTATTTTTTCTGTCATCCAGTAGATGTTGCCAATTTAATCCCTGGTTCCTCTGCCTTTTCTAAATTCAACTTGTGTATCTTCACGTTCTTGATTCTTATACAGTTGAATCATAGCTTGAAGGATAGCTTGCTAGCATGTGAAATGAGTGCAGTTGTGTGGTAGTTTGAACATTCTTTGGCATTACCCTTCTTTGGGATTGGCATGAAAGCTGACCTTTTCTAGTCCTGTGGCCACTGCTGAGTTTTCTAAATTTACTGGTATATCAAGTGAAGCACTTTACCAGTATTATTTTTAGGAATTGAGATAACTCAGCTGGGATTCTGTCGCCTTCATTCACTTTGTTTATAGTAATGCTTCCTAAGGCCCACTGTACTTAATACTCTAGGATGTCTGGCTCTAAATTAGTGATCGCATCATTGTGGTTATCCAAGTCATTAAGATTTTTTTGGACAGTTCTGTGTATTCTTGCCACCTCTTCTTAACATCTTCTTTTTCTATGAGGGCCATACTGCTTCTGTCTTTTATTGTGCCCATCTTTGCATGAAATGTCTCCTTGGTATCTCTAATTATTTTTGATCTCTACTTTTACAGATTGTATTGTTTTCCTCTGTATCTTTTCCTTGTTCAGGTAAGAATGCTTTCTTTTTTATCCTTGCTATTCTTGAAACACTGCATTCAGAAGGGTAATAGGATCTTTCCTTTTCTCTTTAGCCTTTCCCTTCCCTGATTTTCTCAGCTATTTGTAAGGCCTCCTCAGACAACCATTTTGCCTTGTTGCATCTTTGTCTTGGGAATGGTTTTGGTCACCACCTCCAGTACAGTGTTACGAATATCTGTCTGTAGTTCTTCAAACACTCTGTCTGCCAAATCTAATCACTTTAATCTATTTGTCACTTCCACTGTATAATCATAAGGGATTTCATTTAGGTCATATGTGAATGGACTAGTGGTTTTTCCTACCTTCTTCCATTTATGTCTCAAGTTTGCAGTAGAGAGCTCATGATCTGAGCCAAAGTCAGCTCCCAGTCTTTTTTTTTTTTTTTTTGTCCAATATACTATTGGAGAAGAGCAGAGAAAAAATAGCTCCAAAAGGAATGAGAAGGCAGAAACGACAGCCAGTTGCAAGTGTGTCTGGTGTTGAAAGTAAAGTCTTATGTTGTAAAGGACAATATTGTATAGGAGTCCAAGTAAATTGGCCAGGGTCAAACAGGAGCTGGCACTAATGAACATTGACATTTTAGAAATCGGTGAAATGGATGAGAATAGGTGAATTTAATTCAGATTTCTACTACTGTGGGCCAGAATTCCTTAGAAGAAACAGAGGAGCCCTCATAGTCAACAGAACAGTCTGAAATGTTGTACTTGGGTGCAGTGTCATAAATGACAGAAAATCTTGGTTCGTTTGCAAGGCAAATGATTCACCATCAGAGTAATCCAAGTCTGTGCCACAGCCACTAATGCTGAAGAAGCCGAGTTTGAATGGTTATATGAAGATCTACAAGACTTCCCAATACTCACCCCCCAGAAAGGTTCTTTTCATCATAGGGGGCTGGAAAGCAACAGTAGGAATTTAAGAGAAGCCTGGAGTAAAAGGTAACTGTGTTCCCGGAGTCCACAATGAAGCAGGGCAAAGACTAAGAGTTTTCCCAAGAGAATGCACTGGTCTGAGCAAGCACCCTCTTGCAACAACACAAGAGACCACTGTGCACATGGACATCACTAGTTAGTCAATACTGAAATCAGATTGATTATATTATTTCTAGGTGAAGATGGACAAATTCTATACAGTTAGCATAAACACCACCAGGAACTGCCTGTGGCTCAGATCATGAGCACCTTATTGCAAAATTCAGACTTTCTTATTTGTATATAGAAATGCCTGAGATTTTGTATATTTATTTTCTATCCAGTGATTTTATTTAATTGGTTTATTAATCTAACAGTATTTTGATGGATTCTTTAAGGTTTTCTGTATATAATCATAAGGGATTTCATTTAGGTCATATGTGAATGGACTAGTGGTTTTTCCTACCTTCTTCCATTTATGTCTCAAGTTTGCAGTAGAGAGCTCATGATCTGAGCCAAAGTCAGCTCCCAGTCTTTTTTTTTTTTTTTTTTTCCAATATACTATTGGAGAAGAGCAGAGAAAAAATAGCTCCAAAAGGAATGAGAAGGCAGAAACGACAGCCAGTTGCAAGTGTGTCTGGTGTTGAAAGTAAAGTCTTATGTTGTAAAGGACAATATTGTATAGGAGTCCAAGTAAATTGGCCAGGGTCAAACAGGAGCTGGCACTAATGAACATTGACATTTTAGAAATCGGTGAAATGGATGAGAATAGGTGAATTTAATTCAGATTTCTACTACTGTGGGCCAGAATTCCTTAGAAGAAACAGAGGAGCCCTCATAGTCAACAGAACAGTCTGAAATGTTGTACTTGGGTGCAGTGTCATAAATGACAGAAAATCTTGGTTCGTTTGCAAGGCAAATGATTCACCATCAGAGTAATCCAAGTCTGTGCCACAGCCACTAATGCTGAAGAAGCCGAGTTTGAATGGTTATATGAAGATCTACAAGACTTCCCAATACTCACCCCCCAGAAAGGTTCTTTTCATCATAGGGGGCTGGAAAGCAACAGTAGGAATTTAAGAGAAGCCTGGAGTAAAAGGTAACTGTGTTCCCGGAGTCCACAATGAAGCAGGGCAAAGACTAAGAGTTTTCCCAAGAGAATGCACTGGTCTGAGCAAGCACCCTCTTGCAACAACACAAGAGACCACTGTGCACATGGACATCACTAGTTAGTCAATACTGAAATCAGATTGATTATATTATTTCTAGGTGAAGATGGACAAATTCTATACAGTTAGCATAAACACCACCAGGAACTGCCTGTGGCTCAGATCATGAGCACCTTATTGCAAAATTCAGACTTTCTTATTTGTATATAGAAATGCCTGAGATTTTTGTATATTTATTTTCTATCCAGTGATTTTATTTAATTGGTTTATTAATCTAACAGTATTTTGATGGATTCTTTAAGGTTTTCTGTATATAATCTCATGACATCTACAGGTAAAGACAGTGTAGCCTCATATTCCAAGTTGGATATTTTTTTCTCTTTTTCTTGCTCACTAAGTATGGCCAGAACTAATAATGCCATGTTGAGTACAAGTGCCGAGAGTGTGCATCCTTGTCTTGTTTCTGTTTGTAGAGGGATAGCTTTTCACAGCTGAGTATGAACTTAGCTGTAGGCTTGTTTATATATGGCTTTTATGATGTTAAGGTATGTTCCCTCTATAACTTCATTGTTGAGAAGCTTTTTCTTTAATCATAAATGTATATTGAATATTGTCAAAGGAATTTTATGAATCTATTGGGATTATATGATTTTTATCATTCATTTTGTTAACTTGGTACAGCATGGTGAGTTATAGATATTGAACCGTCTTTGCATATCTGGTATAAATCTCACTTGCACCATCCTTTTAACTTACTTATATGTTGAATGCTGTTTACAAATATTTTGTTGAGGATATTTGCATTTGTGTTCACTAGCACTATTGAGATGTAATTTCCTTGTGTCGTCATCTGGTTTGGATCACCGTGTAATGGTGGCCTTATTAAGGGAGTTTTAAAATGGTAGCTTCTGTTCTAGTATTTGAAAACATTTGAGAAGGATTAGTACACATTCTTTCACATTTACAAGTGAATGTAGGTAGCATTCACTTGTAAAACCACCTGTTCCTGTACTTTCATTTCTTGGGAGATTTTTGATTAGTGGTTTTATCTTCTTAATAGTAATTTGTTCAGATTTTGTATTTCTTCATGATTCAGTATTGAAAGATTGTCTTTTTCTTGGAATTTGTTCACTGCTTCTATGCTTTCAAATTTTTTGGCATATCATTTTTCATAATAGTCTCTTATCCTTTGTATACATGTTGTATCACTTGAGTCTCCTTTTAATTTCTGATACATGTTTGAACCCTCTCTGTCCTGCTGAGTCTAAAGGTTTATGTATTTTACCTTTACAAAGAGCCAGTTGTTGATGCATTGTTGTTTTCTCTTGTTTTTCATCTTTCCATTTATTCTCTTATCCTTATTATTTCCTAACTTCTACTAACTTTGGGCCTTATTTGGTTATTTAGGTGCAAATTTAGGTTGTTTTTGAAATTTTTGTTTCTTGATAACTATATATTGTCCTGAACTTCTTTGTTAGAACTGCTTTTCCCTGCATTTCATAAGTTTTAGAATGTCTTACTTCATTTTCATTTGACTGAATGGATTTTAGTGATTTTTCTTTGACCCAATGATTGTCCAGTAACACACTGTTTAATTTCCACATTATTTTTAAATGTTTCCAGTCCTGATTTCTAACTTTGATACATTATGATCTGAAATGATGCTGGATATGATTTCAATCATCATAAATTGATTAAGGCTTATTTTATGACCTAACATGTTCTGTCTCAGAGAAGTTCCACATGCACATGAAGAGTATATATTCTAATGCTTTGGATTGGATGTTGTGTATTCCTCCAGTAAATCACTGGTTTAATGTGTTTAAGGCTGTTTTGTTATTGAATTTCTGTTTGTATGATCTGTCGATTGTTGTAAGCTGGATGTAACATTCCCTACTATCACTATTCTAGTATTTCTCCTTTTAGGTCTGTTAATATTTTCTTTATGTATTCAGGTGCGCCTATGCTGGTTATATATCTATATCTATATCTATATCTATATCTATATCTATATCTATATCTATATATATGTATGTATAAGTACAAGTATTATATATATTCTCTTGATGGATTTAACTCTTTTTTTTTAAGATTTTATTTATTTATTTTGGGGGAGGGGCGGGTTGGGGAGGGAGGGGGCGGGTGGGTCACTTCTATTGGTTTTTCTTTTTTTTTTTTTTTCCATCCATCTTTGTTCTTTGGCCCGTGTGGGCCTCCCATCACAGTGGCCTCTGTTGTCGCAGAGCTTCGGCTTTGGGCACATACACTCCAGAGCTCCGGCTTGGTACTTGGACACATCGGTCCAGCCGCTCTGCAGCACGTGGGATCTTCCCAGGCCAGGGATCGAACTGGTGCCCCTTGCACTGCAAGGCGGTGTCCTTACCCACTGGACCACCAGGGAAGCCCCTGGATTTAACTCTTAAATCATTATGTATCGCCCTTCTTTATCTCATTATAGTCTTTGTTTTATAGTCTATTTTGTCTAAGAATAGCTATCCAGCGTACTTTTGGTTTCCACTTGCTTAGAATATATTTCTCCATTCCTTCACTTTCAGTTTGTGTGTATCCTCATATCTGAACTGAGTCCCTTGTAGGCAGCACACTGATAGATCTTGTTTCTTTTTAAATCCATTCAGCTACTCTTTTGATTAGATAATTTGGTCCACTTAAATTATTGATAGGTATATACTTAATTGCCACTTTCTTAATCATTCTTTGGCTGTTTTATAGTTCCTCTTTTTTATTCTTGTTCTCTTTCTGTGTAGTTTGAAGTCTTTAGTGATATCCCTAGAAAATCATTTCTAATTATCATTTGTGTATCCACTGTTGGTTTCTGGTTGCCATGAAACTTATATATTGCTTATATTTATAATGGTTTATTTTAAATTGATAACAGCTTAAGTTTTGAATACATTCTAAAGGTTCACAAATATTTTTACAAACAAAGATAGACTCATAGACATAAAAAACAAACTTACGGTTACCAAAGAGGATAATGGGAGGTTGAGGAGAATGTGAGAAATTCGAAATTTGCGATTAACATATATACATTATTATGAATAAAAGAGACATTATAAAACTGCCTGTGGAGCACAAGGAACAATATTGAATAAGCTATAATGGAAAGAAATCTGAAAAAGAATATATATGTGTGTGCATATGTATATACACACACACACACACACACACACACACATATATATATATATACACTTATGAATACCTATCACTTTGTTTTACACCTCAAACAAAAATTAAGTACTTTCCATTTAAGAATGGTTGAAATAAAATCTTTAAAATATTAAAAATTTAGAATATTAGTAAAAGTTTAGATCTATAAAGCTAGCATAAAGGTTTAAAGACAAAAGTAGTAAAATGACTATAATAACCACTTAAGGATTACATGGGATTAAAGATATTCAATGTGACATAGAAAACAAAACAAGTCTTTTCAGTCATTTTTTAAGATTCTACATATAAGTGATATCATTGGATATTTGTCCTTTGTCTTTCTTGACTTAATATGATAATTTATAATTCCATCCATGTTGCAAATGGAAGTATTTCCTTTTTATAAGTAAGCAATATTCCATCATGTGTATATACCACATGTTCTTTATGCATTCATTTGTCAATGGACTCTTAAGTTGCTTCCATGTCTTGGCTGTTGTAAATAGTGCTGCTGTCCACATTGAGGTACATGTACATTTTCTTTCTTTTTTTTTTTATAGTATAGCTGCTTGACAGTGTTATGTTAGGTGCACAGAAAAGTGATTCACTTACACATATATTCATTTCTCAGATTGTTTTCTTATATAGATTATCACAGAATATTGGGTAGATTTCCCTGTGCTATACAGTAGGTCTTTCTTGGTTAACAGTCTTAGGTATAGTAGTGTGTATATGTAAATCCAAAGCTCTTTATTTATGCCACCCCATCCATGTTTTCCCTTGGTGACCATATATATTTTTTTAATTTTTATTTACTTTATTTTTGGCTATTCTGGGTTTTCACTGCTGTTGCAGGCTCTTCTCTAGTTGCAGAGAGTGGGGGCTACTCTCTAGTTGAGGTGAGCAGGCTTCTTGTTGCAGTGACTTCTCTTGTTACGGAACTCAGGCTCTAGGGCACATGGGCTTCAGTAGTTGCGGCACATGGGCTCAATAGTTGCAGCTCCAAGGCTCTAGAGCACAGGCTCCATAGTTGTGGCTCATGGGCTTTGTTGCTCCACAGCATGTGGGATCTTCCCAGATCAGGAATCAAACCCATGTCTCCTACACTGGCAAGCTCCTCACCACTGAGCTACCAGGGAAGCCCCGTATGTTTTTTTGAATACCTGTATATCTGTTTATGTAATATAAATAAGCTCATTTTTATCATTTTGAAAAAACTAGATTCCATGTATGAGTGATATCATGTATTTATCTTTGTTTCTGACTTACTTGGCTTAGTGTGACAATGTCTTGGTCTGTCAAATACTGCTACAAATGATAATATTCCATTATTATTATGACTGAGTAATTTTCCATTGGGTGTGTGTGTGTGTGTGTACTTCATCCATTCCTCTGTTGATGGACACTTGGTTACTTCCATGTCTGCGTATTGTATAGTGCTATTCTGAACACTGGGGTGCACATATCTTTTTGAATCATGGTTTTTCCATATGTGTGCACAGGAGTGGGATAGCTGGATCATATGGTAGTTTTATTTTTGGTTTTTAACATTTTATTTATTTTTGGTCGCACTAGTTCTTCATTACTGGAGGCAGGAGCTTTCTCTAGTTGCGAGGAGCAGAAGTTCCTCTCTAGTTGTGGTGTTCAGGCTTCTTATTGCAGTGGCTTCTCTTGTTACAGAACTCAGGCTCTAGGGCACATGGGCTTCAGTAGTTGCGGCACATGGGCTCAATAGTTGCGGCTCCAAGGCTCTAGAGCACAGGCTCCATAGTTGTGACTCATGGGCTTTGTTGCTCCACAGCATATGGGATCTTCCCGGATCAGGAATCAAACCTATGTCTCCTACACTGGCAAGCTCCTCACCACTGAGCTACCAGGGAAGCCCCGAATGTTTTTTTGAATACCTGTATATCTGTTTATGTGGTATAAATACACTCATTTGTATCATTTTAAAAAAACTAGATTCCATGTATGAGTGATATCATATATTTATCTTTGTTTCTGACTTACTTGGCTTAGTATGACAATGTCTTGGTCTGTCAAATACTGCTACAAATGATAATGTTCCATTATTATTATGACGAGTAATTTTCCATTGGGTGTGTGTGTGTGTGTGTGTGTGTACTTCATCCATTCCTCTGTTGATGGACACTTGGTTACTTCCATGTCTGCGTATTGTATAGTGCTGTTCTGAACACTGGGGTGCACATATCTTTTTGAATCATGGTTTTTCCAGATGTGTGCACAGGAGTGAGATAGCTGGATCATATGGTAGTTTTATTTTTGATTTTTAACATTTTATTTATTTTTGGTCGCACTAGTTCTTCATTACTGCAGGCAGGAGCTTTCTCTAGTTGCGAGGAGCAGAAGTTCTTCTCTAGTTGTGGTGTTCAGGCTTCTTATTGCAGTGGCTTCTCTTGTTGTGGACCACAGGCTCTATGGTGCACAGGCTTCAGTACTTGTAGTACACAGTTCAATAGTTGAGGTTCCTGGACTCTAGAGCACACGATCAATAGTTGTGGCATATGGACTGAGTTGCTCTGCGGCGTTGCATCTGCCTTCTGACCCACCACATGTTTGATTTACACCTGTCTCCTCACAGTGAGTCTATCCCATCCACATTAGGATCAAAAACTCAGAACGCCAGTGATGGAAAATGATAAGTAAGCCTGAATTCTTTTTATTTTGCTGAAGGAGAAGCCCAGAACATTCTTAAGGTTTATTCATTTCTATGTCCTGCTACATTTGCATCTAGTGCCTCTTTAGGGATAATTCTTTTGAGGTCAGTACTCGATCATTTGAACATTTGCTGCCTAGAACCTAGCACAGTGCATGGTGCCATGTTGGTACTAAGTAAGTAAATGACTCTAAATAGAATCAGGTTTACTATTTTTAGCAGTGACAGTAGTCTTTAAGAGTATATTTATAATTACCAACACTTTAATTGAAGATAATAAAAATTGAGAGGACTATTTACATGTGAAATATTTCATTGAAAATTCTCAAAGTTGGTTTCATGAAGCTATTGGTCATTTAGAACTAACTGGTCATACACTTTGCCAATGATTTTTTTAAAAAAAACCTGCCACAGAATTTACTGAAGTGTTTTTTTTTTTTTTTGGTCTGGATTACAGATATAAACATAATCTTTATAAAATATTTATGTGATTTTAAACTATTTAAAATTGGAGGATAGAAAATTCAAATTTGAGAAAACTTTATGATTCAGGTTTTATATGTGGTGACTCTATAGACCTCTGCAGATTAATGATGATGGTTTAAACAATAAATAAGCTGCATAAATGATTTATGCAGTGATTCTCAAGCTTTACACTGCTTCAGAATATCTGGGAGGACTGTTAAAATGTGGGGCCACAGCCTCAGAATTTGTGACTCATTTGGTCTATGATGGGACCTGAGAACTTGAATTTTTAGCATGTTTCCATGTATTGCTCATGTTGCTGGTCTACAGATGAAAGTGAGTGAACCACTGGCCCTGTGCTTTTATCAGAGGCTTCAGTTTGGAAATGGAATGTCATATTGTTTTCAGTGTACAAGTCTTTCCATTTCTTGGTTAAGTCCACTCCTAGGTATTTATTCATTTTCATATAATTATAAACATGATTTTTCTATTCCTGGTACTTACTGTTGTTGCTATTCAGTCACTCATTTGTATTCAACTCTTTGAGACTGCATACACTGCTGTACACCAGGCTTCCCTGTCCTTTACTTATCTCTAGGAGTTTGCTCGAACTCACGCCCATTGAATTGGTGATGCCATCCAACCATCTCATCCTCTGTTACCCCTTCTTCTCCTGCCCTCAGTCTTTGCAAGCATCAGGGTCTTTTCCCGTGAGTTGTCTCTTCACATCAGGTGGGCAGATTTTGGAGCTTCAGCTTCAGCATCTGTCCTTCTAATGAGTGTTCAGCGTTGGGTTCCTTTTGGATTGAATGATTGGATCTCCTTGCAGTCTGAGGGAGTATCAAGAGTCTTCCCCAACCTTGCAGTTCGAAAGAAGTTTACTATTTGACATACTTTAAGAGTATATTTATAATTACCAACACTTTAATTGAAGATAATAAAAATTGAGAGGACTATTTACATGTGAAATATTTCATTGAAAATTCTCAAAGTTGGTTTCATGAAGCTATTGGTCATTTAGAACTAACTGGTCATACACTTTGCCAATGATTTTTTTTAAAAAAAACCTGCCACAGAATTTACTAAAGTGTTTTTTTTTTTTTTTTTGGTCTGGATTACAGATATAAACATAATCTTTATAAAATATTTATGTGATTTTAAACTATTTAAAATTGGAGGATAGAAAATTCAAATTTGAGAAAACTTTATGATTCAGGTTTTATATGTGGTGACTCTATAGACCTCTGTAGATTAATGATGATGGTCTAAACAATAGATAAGCTGCATAAATGATTTATGCAGTGATTCTCAAGCTTTACACTGCTTCAGAATATCTGGGAGGACTGTTAAAACAAAGTGTAGGGCCACAGTCTCAGAATTTGTGACTCACTTGGTCTATGATGGGACCTGAGAACTTGAATTTTTAGCATGTTTTCATGTATTGCTCATGTTGCTGGTCTACAGATGAAAGTGAGTGAACCACTGGCCCTGTGCTTTTATCAGAGGCTTCAGTTTGGAAATGGAATGTCATATTGTTTTCAGTGTACAAGTCTTTCCATTTCTTGGTTAAGTCCACTCCTAGGTATTTATTCATTTTCATATAATTATAAACATGATTTTTCTATTCCTGGTACTTACTGTTGTTGCTATTCAGTCACTCATTTGTATTCAACTCTTTGAGACTGCATAAACTGCTGTACACTAGGCTTCCCTGTCCTTTACTTATCTCTAGGAGTTTGCTCGAACTCATGCCCATTGAATTGGTGATGCCATCCAACCATCTCATCCTCTGTTACCCCTTCTTCTCCTGCCCTCAGTCTTTGCAAGCATCAGGGTCTTTTCCAGTGAGTTGTCTCTTCACATCAGGTGGGCAGATTTTGGAGCTTCAGCTTCAGCATCTGTCCTTCTAATGAGTGTTCAGCGTTGGGTTCCTTTTGGATTGAATGATTGGATCTCCTTGCAGTCTGAGGGAGTATCAAGAGTCTTCCCCAACCTTACAGTTCGAAAGAATCGATTCTTCAGTCTCAGCCTTCTTTTTTTTTTATCATTTTTTGGGGTGTGGGGGACGGGTTGGGGAGGGAGGGGGCGGGCTGGCCACTTCTATTGGTCTTTCATTTATCTATTTTCATCCATCTTTGTTCTTTGGCCTGCGTGGGCCTCCCATCACAGTGGCCTCTGTTGTTACAGAGCACCGGCTCTGGGCGCACGTGCTCCAGAGCTCCGGCTCGGTAATTGGACACAGCAGTCCAGTCGCTCCACGGCACGTGGGTTCTTCCCAGGCCAGGGATTGAACTGGCGCCCCTTGCACTGCAAGGCGGTGTCCTTACCCACTGGACCACCAGGGGAGCCCTCGGCCTTCTTTTTAATCCAATTCTAACATTCGAACATGAGAACTGGAAAAAGCATAGCTTTGTCTATACCAGCCTTTTTTTCCAAAATTTTGCCTCTGCTATTTAAAACACTGTGTATGTCTGTTGTAACTTTTCTTCCAAGGAGCAAGCATCTTTCATTTTTATGGCTGCAGTCACCATATGCAGTGATTTGGGAGCACAAGAAAATAAAGTCTCTCACTGTTTCCATTGTTTACAGATCTATTTGCCATGAATTGATGGGGTTGGATGCCATTATCTTAATTTTCTGACTGGTGAGTTTTAAGCCAGCTCTTTTCTCTTTCATACTCATCAAGAGGCTCTTTAGTTCCTCTTTGCTTTCTGCCATTAGGGTGGTGTCATCTGCCTATATGAGGTGCTTGATATTTCTCCTGGAAAACTTGATTCCACCTTTTTTTTTCCTTTCTCATTTTATTTTTTAATCGAAGGATAATTGCTTTACAGAATATTGTTGTTTTCTGCTAAACACCAACATGAGTCAGCCATAGATATACATATGTCCCCTACCTCTTGAACTTCCCTCCTTTTTCCCTATCATACCACTCCAGGGTGACCATACATCTCACCCATTCTTCCCTACTCCCAATGTCTGTAAGTGTCTTCTCTGTCTACTGCTT